>OX451738.1:1249578330-1250216425 GCA_948472305.1 Vicia faba
TACCAAGGTATTTATTTTTTTGTTTATGCGAGGTATTGATTAGACATTGATACAGATTGACTCCGAAATCGAAAGAAACAACACACACCCTTCACAAAGAAAAAAGAGAAGCACTTCAAGTGACCGAATAAGTAAAAAAATATAAAGTAGAAATGGTTGTTCCTCTACGTCAATCGTTGGGGGACTATTGCAGGAGGACTGATTTAGGACATATTTGTCTAGGATTTCAGCCGACTAATCCAATAAAATTTAACATTAAAAATTACGTACTTATAGGTTTGAAGGAGAAACCATTTGACAGGTAAGCAATCATAGGTGTTAGCGATTAAAGGTGGCAACGGATCTATGACAAGAAAGTGCTAGATGTGTTTGTCCCTCATTACTTATGTGACATACTTCAAACATGTCAATTTTAAAAACGATTGAGATAGGTCCCCGAAAAATCTAGCTGCAGCCATTAACGACTTCCTGGTATCTAGGACTCCCGACAAAGTCTTAGGGGCAACTGTTATGGGTTAGCCATATCAATCTCCATCCGACCACCTTGAGATAAAATACTCTGTACTAAAATATATCAACATAGTTATTCAATCACACTTCTAGAATCTTCTCATGGCCATTGGACTATCATGTACGTCGCTGTAGGATATTTACGCTTCAGGTACATCCAACAGTCCTCCGGAATCTACGACTGAAAGATAGCAACGATGTTATTCCTCTCCCCTATATATGATATATGGCGTCATTTCAGGTAATAAGTTTCAAACATAATTTGAATACTCTTTACTCTTTCACATACTGACTGAGCATCAGAGTGCTAACCTTGCAGATACACCCCTGCTCTATCGCATCGGAAGCCTTCCTCTGTCACAACTTCTACATCTATCTCTATTTTTGATTCCATAACGGAACATGTTTGTTATCTTATCTTGGGGTAAAATCTATCTTTGGTTGGGGATAAGGCTGTTGAAATCTCAAGATCAGGTTGTATAAAGAATTATGGGCATAACCTTGAAAAGCTCAAAGTTTATAGTCAAACTCTCAAGAATATCTCTTAGGGACAGGACTAGACCAACGTTCGGCCAAACCTGTGTAATATATAGTGCAATATCTCTACTATATCCTTTTAATTTCTATTATTTATCATTGTAATTTTTGTTGTTATTTACTTTTAAGAAACTATTAACACAATTTCAAGTTTAATAGAGAAAAATATAAAAGTAATTGTGAATTTTAAATACCACAATTCACCCTCTCCCCCTCTTGTGCTTAAAGTCACTTGTCTGATGGAACCTGCATTTGTTGTTACCTGGCTATCTCCCTAAGCGATGTGTTTTTCTTCAAGAATAATGAAAGCTTGTGCCTCGTTCAGTAGCTCCTTCAGACTATGAGCTTCCCTGCACCCTAACTTCCCCCCTTAAAGAGCTATCCTGCTTAAAACCGTTCTAAAAAAGTAAGCACTTTAGACTTTTTTTGGAGCCTCCCCACTTCCACGGCCACTTGCATGAATCGGTCGATGTATGACTACAAGCTCTCTTTCTTCCACTGTGTAACACCCTGAAAATTATAATTAATTATTTAATTGATTAATTTTGATTTATATGGTGCATATGTGGTTCGATGATAATATGTGTGGGGTAGTGTCAAATTAAAGGAGTAGTGAGAATTATTTTTAATTTAAATAATTTAGTTGGAATGATTTAGATTTAAGAATAATTATTTAGAATTATATTAATAATTAAAATTGATAGTATATGTAGAGAAATAGAGGGCAAGATGGTAATTGTCATGAGGTTTAGTGAGGGTAAGGAAGGAATACTATAATAGGGGTCTAAGGGTTAAACTACTAAAAAGAAAAGAAGTGAAAAAGTTGAATCATAGTTTTGGAATGATTGTGAAACACACACACACACACCCACACCCACACACACACACACACACACACACACACACACACACACACACACACACACACACACACACACACACACACAGAGAGAGAGAGAGAGAGAGAGAGAGAGAGAGAGAGAGAGAGAGAGAGAGAGAGAGAGAGAGAGAGAGAGAGAGAGAGAGAGAGAGAGAGAGAGAGAGAGAGAGAGAGAGAGAGAGAGAGAGAGAGAGAGAGAGAGAGAGAGAGAGAGAGAGAGAGAGAGAGAGAGAGAGAGAGATGAAAAGAGTGAGAAGAGAAGTTAGGGCTTGGGGAAGATTCCATGGAAGAAGAGAATAAAAACTCAAGCTTGGAAACCATCAATCTAAGTTAAGGGTGAGGTTCCAACTTTATAAGGGTATTGTATAATGATAGGTATGCTAGGTATTATGATTGCTATAATTGTTGTATGCTCTTGTTCATGAAATTGTCTTTTGTGTGATTAAATCAATTGACAGATTGTTGACATGTTTGTGGTAAAATTGATTTAATTGATGTCATGGAATGAGTAGCAATGTTGTTTAATATATGTGTATGAATTATGGAATTGAAAGTCATGTTTTCGATTGCAAATTAGTAGTTTTGAATGGTATAGAAACTGATTTTCATACACAGAAATTGCAAAACTTGCTACTGCACAGGGTGTACCCGGATACCAATTTTTGCCTAGTTTTAGGCTAACCCGTTACCACCTGTTTGGACAGCAACTGTGTAAATTTTCAAAGTTCACAACTTTTGAACTGTAACTCTATTTGGGTCACCGTTTGAAGCGTTAGGAATCTAGTGCCATATTACTTTCAATAAAATGGTCTTGTTGGTAATAGGTAATTTAATCATTGTGTAATTGTGTGTCAGTGTCGAAGTTATGTTAATGTTGCAATTGTATGATTTAAGCATGTGCAATCATGTTTTAAGAGAAATATATTGTTGCTAATGATGTATGTGAATAGGTGTTGAAAATAGAAATGAGAATTTTGTAGTGTGTGATGTTTTGGGCTATTTGGGTGTGTAAAAGTGATTTTCGTAGTAGAAAAATAGCATAAAAGTGATTCTGCATGGGGTGTAACTGGTTACCAATCTGAGGGTAATCGGTTACCATTTGAAAGACATAAGTGTATGTTTTGGTTACAGGGGGTGTGACCGGTTACCAGTCTGAAGGTAACTAGTTACCACAGTGTTGGACAAATTTTTCTCAAAACTTTAAAAATCCATAACTTTTGATTGGGGTGTCCGTTTGATGTACTGTTTGAACCTACGGAAAGCTAAAAAAAAATCAAACACAGTGGGTGATTATTTGTTAGGGGTTTATTCCCTTATGTATGCAATTTTATCTATTATGTTGAGATATGTGCATGGAATTATGTGTGATGATGTTGTTGGGGTTGTATGATTTGTATGTTGCATGTGTGGACACCTGGTGGCCTTAATGGTGTGTCACATTGATGGATGTAGATATAAATGTGTTATATTTTGTTGCATGGTTATGTCGCATGCATTTCATGTTGTGGACTTTAGTCCTGTTTATTTGCTCTGATCCTGGATGACGTGGATCGGGAGCGATATGAACCTCATTGTTCATGATGTTGGTTGGCTTCGATCCTAGATGGAGTGGATCAGAAGCAATGTGAACCAAATTGTTCACGATATTGGTACCACGTGCTTTGAGTCTGTGAGTCGACCCAATTGCATTACATTGTTGTTAACATGATATTGAGTTGTGTGAATGATGTATGTACTACATGATGATGGTTGATATGTGTGTATGGTTATGTGTGATTGCATAAGCAATATGTAATATAGTTGTTGTCAATGGTGTGAATGTGTGAGATGTGGAATGTATGACTATGCATAATTATATTCTCTGTATACTTATTATTATACATTCTCTTATATTGTTGTGATATCTCACCCTTCTGTTGGAATGATGCTTTGTACGGTATCATGTAGATAGTCATGAGTATTCTGAGGCTGCAGAGTTTGGAAGAGGTTGCTCTTCATTTTATTCGATTTGGTGTCATTATTGTGATACGTAACACCGAGGGGGAATGGTCGCTTATTTATTTTGTTGTTTTAGTAATTTGTGTGGAGTCTTAGGAACTCCTTATGATTTGAATAAGTGTTGATTTATTTTGAAGATATTGCTTGACTTCAAATATGATTATTTTTCTGTTGCATTAATAAAAGTTAAAGTTTAGGACTATGATTTGATGTTTTTGTTAGAACAAGATTTAGTTGTGTTTTAATCTCTATGTTTTGATGATAACAAGCATATATTTTATGAAAAACAATTTTAGTACTAATGGTTTCATTGAGTATGCAGATACATCATTAGAATTCTGATAGTCTTAATCAATATATCATCATAATTACCTCATCACTCAGAATAAGAACTATTGAGTTCTATTTTAATGTAACATCAATAGTTCCATGGAATGATGAATGTTTGACTAGAAAAGAATCTCAATGAGTTTCCAAGAAGAAAGAGTTTTTGATAAGCTGTTGCTTCAAGATCAGAAATCAAAGAGGAAACAAGAAACAAGCTTCCAACGTAAAGATCAGAAGTCATGATTTGTTCATCAGAAAAGTTGTTGCTTATACTTCTGAAGACAAAGTCAAGACTCTGAACATATGAAGAGAAAGCTTCTACTTTTGGATCAGAAGACAAGACATATTCATCAGAAGAGTTGTTGCTCACATTTCTGAAGACAAAGTCAAGTTTATGAAGACTCAGAAAGTTCATGGAATACGCACTTCAATTCATCATCAGAAGTATTCCATTAGGAGAAAGGATAAAATAAAGAAAGATCTTCTGGACTAATTTCTAATCAACATCATAAAGTCCATGAAAATATAAGATCAAAGGATGATATCTTCTCAATCCAATCTACTCAACATAATTAATATTTGTCAGAAGACAAATATCATCAGAAGTACCACTGCACTCAACAGAAGAGATACTTTGACCATTTCTAAAGAAACAACAGCAGTTCTAAGGAATGTTGAATGCTCATCACAAAGGGAATCAAGTATGTTCTTAGGAAAGCGCCACTATCAAAATCTCAAATATCCACAAAAAGAATTCAAGATCAAACAAGAATATGTAGCTGACATAAGTTGTAGTTTTCAGCTCAATCCAAATATCAGAATTCAAGAGATTAGAAAGAAGGAATTCAATGTCAAAATCAGATGTACTGATATAAGCTTCTACTTCAGAAATTAGACAACAGATATACATCTCAGAAAAGCTGATTATCAAAGATCAAGACAAGATCAAGACGAAGTGGATTGGAAGAGCTCTCACTCAAAGAAGTTGTTCCTCGGATAAGTTTTTGCTTGTATGTCTGAAGACAATGTTCAAATATCTGAAAGACTCTGACTCTACAACAAAGAAGAATCTTCTGGATCATTACTACTCCTCAATCAGAATCAATCCAGCAAGAAGAAAAGAATCAAAGCTCCAGAACTCAAAGACTTCAGAATCGGATAGGTTGTTGTCACAATATCTGGTTTCAAGATCCATTATCAGAAAAGCTTTTTGATATCTTCATCAGAAAAGCTTTCACGTACAACGACAAGACTTGTTCCTTAGATAGGTTATTGTCGATCATTCTGAAGACAAGAATCCACTATTGAAAGTATCTTAAATGAAACATCTTCTCAACACAATCTTAATCTCTCATATCAGAAAATAACTATGCCTTCAAGACTAATTCTAGATTAGAAGAAAATATTCGTGTTTTAGATAGGCTGTTGCCCATGACTCTGAAGACAAGATTTGGTTTTGACCACTCTGGTGTTCCTGTGCTACAACAATAGAGTAGTTTCTGAACTACTCATCTGTCAATCATCAGAAGAATGAAGACAAGTGATTGATCTCTTCCAAGCTTAATACTTCAGAATCAGAAGTATATCATCAGAAGATAAAGATCAAGAAACTTAGTCAAGAAGAATACAGTACGCCACAAATTCCACTATCATGTTATTGGTTGTACTATTCATATAAGTTATTCTCCTACTATCATACGCTGACTACAACAAGCAGCATGTATAGGAAAGTGATGTTTCGTACTGTTCCAAACCTTTCTTGAATATATAATGTTGGGAATCAACCGTTGGAAAGAGAAAATACTTTTCTATCCTTACAACGACTCTTTTCATCTGAAGGCTATATAAGAAGACTAAAGCTTCAAATTCAAATTGACGAAGACGACAATGTCGAAGTCCATATATTGTTGTTTCTCTCAATATAAAATATCTTACAATGTTAAAGATATGAAATGAAGAAGAAAGGATTTGTTGCTCGTAACTTGCTCAAGAAATAAATAAGATGAAGATGAAGAATTCTACAAGATGCTAATTAAACTCTCATCAAATACATCTTGGCAGAATCCTGAAGAAGCAAGGATTTGTTACTCATATCTTGCTCAATGAAGAAGATGAAGACAAGAAGACTACAAGATGCTGCACTCAAATTTAGATTATAATCATCTTTGTAGAAACATGTAAACATAAGAGTTGTTGCTCATTTTGTGTTATATCTTAAGATCTTCATGTAAATTGTTTGGACACAAGAGTTGTTGCTCAGAATTGTGTCAAACAATATGTACTTAAAGTAGGAGTAATCTTCTTGATAAGAATCACTTATGTAATCTCCAAAAAAAACAATTCTGTTTAGAATTGGCTGTTCCTCAAGTGATCGAGTGAATATCAGAAGACTTGAGAAGACGAGTGATTGGGGTCATCGTGGATGAAATCCTTTATAGGAGACCATGTTGGTCAGATTCTAGTTGGGTCAATGATCTTTATATCTAATGGATATCACTGAACGTATTATTCTGATGTTGCTTGAGATACTCGGTTGAGTCGGGATTCTCAAGAAGGCATAGGTTGCGGTCTTTGTAGAAAAGGCAATAAGGATTAGTTGAACTTGTTGGGGTTGTCAGTAAGGTTGATCAAACTTATTGTGGTAAATTGTAATCATATTTGGTTATAGTGGATTAAGTTCTTACTTAAGGCAAAATTACCTGAGGAGGGTGGACAGGAGTAGCCTAGTTAGAGGTGAACCTGGATATCTGAATGTGTCTCTTTATATTTCTATCACTCTATATTCTTTCATAGTTCAATTGAATAGTTTTAAAAGGGGAATAAGTTTTTAAAAACCCAATTCACACCCCCCCTTTCTTGTGTTTTTCTCTACCTTCAATTTTGGTTCATCTGTTATTCGTGTTATGTATCTTATACTTAATATGAGCAGGTTTTTGTATGTTTGTGAAAATGTAGCATCCTAAATGTTCATTATTTGTTTTAAAATTACTTTGATCTTTATTTATTATTCTTCGGGGGATTTAGGGTGTTACACACTGCATGATCCAATTGAGTGCAACTATCGTCGCTGATTGTCTTTTCTGAGTCGTGAAGCAAGCGATGAAGTCTCACATAAAGATCTTGCACTTTGCTGCCTTAATCGGCGTGATAGTAATTCAAGTGATCATCGACATGTTGTACACGTTCGTCGGGATCTCCCTTTCCATCATAATCATTCAACTTTGGAGGTTTTTCCAACAATTTTGGTATCCGAATGTCAAGGATGTGATCGGAAATAGGATGTTTCTATTGGTTCTTGACTAGAAGCTTCTCCACTTGCTTCTCAAGGGGAACATGACTATCTCATCCCCTTTTAGGACTATGAGGAGAAGTCTCATGCCACTTTAATGATTCAGACACCTCAGAGCCACATCCTGACGAGATGCGGCTGACTCAGGGAAAATTATACATCTCCTTTGGCAGAAGGTTTCATGCACCATATTGCCTCTTGGGTTCGCGTTGTGTAGGCTTTTTTTGAGATGAAACAAACTTTTTTCAACTTCTCGCGAATTTTGTTGTCGAACCATGTTGTACATGTTGTTTAACATTTCATTCGTGCCTTGCACGTCGAGGTTGGATTACAGTAACTAGAATCCAAGCTATGATTCTAATCTTGGTACTACTAGCGATGTTGGAAGAATAAACGAAGGTTCTCCTTATTGGAGTTGAGCAATGGAGCCTGCGAATGTTAGAAGTGGAACGGGATCTTGATGTAGTGGATTTACTCGTGATTACTTGACCGTCTTTGTTGTGGGGATGATGGGATGGATTCTTATAACTTGAGCAGCTGCGGCGGGCTCACATAACACAGCGGGGCGAGTAGCTCTTGATCTTGCCATTGTTGGAAGATCTGGAAATCAAAGATCTGATAAGCCAATAATCAGAGTTCATCTACAATCGGAATAAATCGAGAGCAAAATTTTGGTGCTAGATTTTCGGAAATATGAATTGCTAGGTTGGAGAAGTTTTTATTCGATGAATCGATAAATAAATATTCGAACATGGAAAATGCAAGAATTGAATGTCGATTCCCAGACATTGCCACTACTCTGGTAGGGAATTAAAATTGATTGGAGATCGGAAGTTGCGAATTGCAACTGTGGACTTGAGCTTTCGGTACGGTGAGAGAGGAGTTGACCAATATATTTAGCACTCTAAAGCTCGTGTTAGTATGTGAGTAAGATGAATGAAGTTTGAATTTGAGTTCTCTCTGAAAAATGGCACACCTCCTCTTTATATAGTATAGCGGTTGTAGCAATTTGTTGACCTTCAGACATAGGATGCGGGGAGTCGTTGGATAGATCCTAGATTCATATCTCCCGCAGTCTAACACAAGATAATACTCCTACCCTGCGAGTGACTTGGTGGATTATTGCATTCTCAAGGTCGTGGTTGTTGGACTTCTGACCAAACCTAGACACTTTGAAATCCATATTAGTTGAAAATTGTGTGGCTTTGATTTCATCCTGAATTCTATCTTTCAGGTGTGTCTGAATTTCAATCTCTGAAGTTTTTTAAGATCTTGCTTTAGGGATTATTTCCAATCTCCATAAGTTGTTTGAGCTTTAAGTAATCCATAATTTGTTCATTCATTAAATAAGTCTGAATTATAATCTCCATAATCTAGAGTTATTTTTAAAAGAAATTTAAGATCTTATTTTAGGGATTATTTCCAATCTCCATAATTTGTTTGAGCTTTAAGTAATCCATAATTTGTTCATTCTTTAAATGAGTCTGGATTCTAATCTCCATAATTTAGGGTTATTTTTTAAATTTCCATAAGATGTGTGAATAACACATGAGGTGTGTTGAAAAATCGCTAATTATTGTGTCTTTGGATATCAGGTGAAAAACAGGCATGTTTGTCCCCATTTAACCATGTCCCGCAAATGCTCGTAAAAAAACGAGACAGAACAAGATGAACATAGTTGAAGATGCAGACCTAAAATCTAAGTCCACTTCATAAAAAAGTGAAGACAAAACGGATCCATAGACACTTCATCTTTTAAGCCTAAAATTGCAAAAATTTAAGTTAAAATCCGCACTCGCAAAAGTCTACAAAAACAACAGGATAAGGTAGAACGGACACATTAAATAGTGCGAGTCTAAACCTTTGACATTAAACGGTGCGAGTCTAAACCTTTGATCAACCCCGTAATAGAGTGTAGGCAAAACAACATACTTAATGAGCTAATCCCGTTTTGCCATTCCTAGTCACAACCCATACCACTTTCGGCATAGTAAATGGACCACTTATCTAAATCATCCACATTTGTATATCCTCAAAGTTGATCCTTAATCTGTTTCTGATTAAAAATAATTAGGCACCCTTCCATTTCTCTGACTTTGTAACTATTGTTTCCTTCAACAATAGTTCAAAATCATTACAAATAGGTGAAGGGTCAAATCTTAAACATTTATTTAAATTTGGAATTAGTTTCATTCATACGCAAAAATCAAAACCACTAATTAAATAGTTACCAAGGTGTAACTCATTCACCAAAAACACAACAATTTATTTAATACAAAAACCAAGATTCTGCAATAATTTACACTTTCTAAAAATCCACAAAACCTTCTTCCTCAACAATGTTTTAACAAAATAGCAATTCAAATGTCTACAAAACAACTTTACTCCTTCCTATGTCACAAAGCTGTCACATTTCATGGCAACAACCTATACTGAAACATACATTCAATTTCTTCCTGCTATGGTTTATTTTTGAAATGACTGAATAAGAATAAACTTCATGCATGCATGCTAATAAATAAAAAAGCAATTTTGTCTAGCAAAAATACAAATTACATCAACTGCCGAAGCCAATCTAGTCTTCTAACTTTTTTGTACATTAAGGTTTCTAAAAGCACTTCACCTGTGAGGACCAGAAGTATGAGGCATAGGGTATGACATAGGGACCATGTTCATAGGTGCACCGGGTACAACGGTACCGGGAACCGGTGCTCGAATACCGTATGCAATATGTGGAGATCCAGATAGGTTCACCGGAGTGCCAACAGCAGATACTAAAGGTCCTCCAATAGGTTGTCCGATGGAAGGAGCAGCATATATTCCGGCGCCTGGTATACCGGCTGTGGATGGAACGGCTTGTTTGACTGATTTGTTTGCGGGGTTTCCAGAGGAACCGTTTGTTTGACCGGTGATTGGTCCTTGAGGCGTTGAGACATCTCCGTTGTTGACGCTAGTGATATCATGTATGCTTGATCGCCTTCTGTCTTTGTTCATTGAGTTCAATCGGATGAAGTACTTTTGCGCGTGGCTTGCTACTTGGGTTGGTGTTCGAGTAACCACAAAGTTTCTTGATATACTTCGCCAGTCACCTTTTCCGTACTTGTCTAGGCCCAGAAGGAATAACCTGTTAAGCCAATTAGAAATTATGAAACAGAAAAAGATGAGCCATTTAGTTAGAAACAATAGCAGTAAAATTGCAAAATTCAAACATTGCTGCAATCACTGATACTCAGATTCTACTATGAAAAACAACAACCATGTTTTGTGCCAGAACTTAAGTTATGGAATCTGCATCTTCTAACACTGAAACTTCACCAGCATGAATGATAATCTAAATTGGAACTAGCACAATAAGAATGCCATTTTATGCAAGCACTTTAAGATGCTAGCCATTCAAGAGACAAAAGATTCATCAAAAGACAAGAGTATCATGTTTTAATAATGTTGTGGTATAAATATAATTGACACAACTAGCAAATCTGATTTTTGTTGAGTATCGCACATTGGATGAAATACAGTCTGAAAATGACTTTATAAATGGTGACATCCTACCCCTAACAACTCGGTTTTGTTGGGTTAAGTTAGACCCGACCCAGAGTAATCAATAGCGGCCAATAGGGTCGCCATCCCGCTAGCGGAGCAGAGGCCGACTGCTATGGGAAGAGCCTTAACAGTGCAGAACACTATAGCGGCTGATATAGAGTAAATAGCAGGTAGCAGGGACAAAGCGGTTCTTGTCCCAGAGCAGTTTCGGTCCTGCTATCCTTTTCCCTCTAAAAAACCAAAATTACTCCTAAAATTTAAAACTTTTTAAGGGTAATTTTTGGTTTTCCAATCAAATTTGAGCTGAGACTCAACCCTAACCTTCCTTCACCGACATTTTTGCACTTCAGCCATTCCAAAGAAAAAGCAGAAGTTCCTCCCTCACCTCTCTCTGCACTTCGTTTTTCCCTCCGCACGTCGCATGTTTATAAATATTATTCATGAAATTTATCCAAAAAATGATCAAATGTCGGCCATCACACTATACGCTATCCAACTTTTGGGGTCGGCTGCTCTGCGCCGCTATCTGGCCCAACCCAAATTCTAAAATGGAATATCTAAGATTTGTTAAGTATCTGATATCTTGAGATGCAATATCAAAGATTTGTTCAGTCTTGGCCGCAAAAGAGGTGTTAAAAGTCCCACATTTGATGATATATGGTCTTAAAATAAGTTAATAAATTGGAGGCATCTCTAATCTTACAAGCCAGTTTTGTAGTGTTGAGTCAGGACAACCCAAATTCTAAGCACACCCGTAACTATTTTGTATCCTCTTAGAGAAATTCTAAAGGTGCATAATACATTTGTATTAAGTAAGCTAAAGAAACATAAAATCAAGTAAAACCTCAAGATAATACATTTGAGTTAGAAACTCAGTTTACACAGAAATTAAGTTGGTAGATGTAGAAATTTTCTTACAGCCAGAGGATACTTTCCTCTATTACTGTCTATAAAAGAAGGTGCATAAAACAGAAAACAATGGAATCAAACCAAGATTTTCAGAACATGATAATGGAAATTAATAAAAATCAATGATAAACCATGGCTTATAAGGAACCTGTTTTCTTACTCAGACTAACTAACCCAGTATTCAACAAAATTCACACTTCCCTCACACCATTTCCGACTTTTTTAATAACCACCTCACTGATAAGTTAATTAATTAATTGACAGAATGTAGCGAAGAAGATAAGGTAATTCGGCTGAGTTAGTTAGAGCTTAGAAAGGATAAGGGCTTATTTGGATTGACTTATTTGACGAAACAAAAACGAGTTAAGCAGTTGAAGAGAGAAGAACCATACAATTAATTTTTAGAATCTAGAACACAACTGTTAACTGAATATTGTGGAAGCATGTCAGCAAAAGGCAAAACGTCTAAGCAGATCGCTGTGCTTGAATGTGTCCAAGAAGTCCGCAAAGAACATCGGATGGAAATTGTGAAAGGGAGGAAGAGACAGATCTGTCAATAGCAAAGAGAGATGCGGAACATGTGATGGTGGATAAGAGATGGAAAAGTGAAGCTGAGACGGTTCTTTTTTCAAACAGTAGTAGACACGTTTAAAGCAGCTGCATGAGTAGTGGCATCAACTAGTGATGGTGTCGAAAATGGAATAAACATATAAAGAAAGATAAGTAATGATGCCTTTCAATTTAAGTGCTAGGAATTTTTGTGAGAGAGTCTAAGTTCTCTCGAAAAACCAGGATATTCAGTTCGAAGATTGATTCATTCAATAAATAAAACTGTTTTCCATCATCTGAGACAATTCTTATAACTCAAACAAGCGTCCAATCAATGTTGTCGATTGCAAATATTAGCGGTTTGTTCAAAATTTGTTGTGCTACAGTGTTATACAGCCGCTATTTGACAACACTTGCTACTAATAAGCATATCGCATAACAATCGCAATTTGATCAAATTTTGCTATGTTATAGAAGCTATTTGACAACACTGTGCATCCAATTAAAAGAATCAAATGACATAAACCAGTCAGAAGAAAAAGTAACTACGTTCAAGTGGAAGATTCTCAAATTCATATGCTCTATCATTCTAACGGGATTTTTGGTAAAGCAATCATAGGGTGCTGAAAGAGCAATGAGTCATCTAACTAAAAAGCTATCCGAATATTCAATAATTTCTCCTCCACTCCACTCTCATTCATGATTTATAAAAATAAATAAAAAACATGTTCGCAGCTGCCACAATATTTGTGGTTGTTGCACGATCCGCATCAGACTGCAATTGCGGTGTGTTTTAAATTTTATGAAACTTTGCAATGTAATAGGAACAATGACCTCATCAGACAACAACAGCCTTGAAGGATTTCTGAATGGTGATGAATTGAAGATGAAGGGGGTGGAATTTGGAAGATAGTTGTTAATTAGTACAGATAAACCGCAAACAGATGGATTTTACAGAACGCATGCAAAAGAAATTTTTAAGGTTAACAATTACTTACAACTAACCTCAAAACTATACACTGTAAAGAAAGAATTAAAAAAAAATTAAAAGCCAATAAGGGTTTGAGCAAAAGATGAACTTGCCTGTGTTCTTCTTCAGTCCAAGCAATACCCTTTCGCCGTTCTTGATCCGATCTCGAAGCCTTAGTTCCATGGTTAGACTCGTTATTGTGACCATTATGGCCACCACCCTTCTTCCCTCCAACTCCTTCATCGCTAGCATGACTTGTCGATCCCTCAGAAGAAGAATTATACGACGGTATCGGAACACAACCAGCTTCAATTTGGCCAACATCATCAACCAAGAGGTCATAATGCTGAGTAATTTCTTCCATAGTCTTCCCTGGTACATCAGCCGCAATCTTTTCCCATCGATCCGAAGCGTCCTCGGGATAAGTTGCCAAAGCATTTTCAAACGCTTTATCTTGCTCCCTGCTCCACTCAGAGCTACTATCCCCTTCATCCATAGTCATAGTCTCGTCGAAGAAGAGAAAAGGTTTTGAATTTCAAGATTCCGCCTAATAGCTCTAAATCTAGGTTAAGCACATCTTAAATACCACATCGAAACACAAACTCTCCGGATCTAGAATGTTTCTTTGGTGGTAATTCTGCCAATAGTATTAACTTCGGTGGTGATTCTGCCAATAGTATTAACTTTGGTGGTATGAAAAACTGTGGGAGAAGATTTGTTGTACTATAAGGTTCAGACTAAACTGAAATCACTGAGGAGAACAGAGTTCATTACCAATGAAAATCGAGAAATCTCTGAGGTATACGAAATTTTCAAAGATGGGTTTGCTTCAGAAATCAATAAAGGTGGACACTTGTGAATTCCTGACCTACTGATGAATGAAAAAGGCAATAGAGTTTCAGTTAGAACATGAGAAATATCAAGAATCTGACAAAAATAATAAAATCATAGATTCAATAGTTGATGACACTTTAAGGGAAGTGAAAAATTATAGAAATTATTGTGTGAAGTACTCACTGTCAATGAAATGGTTATTACTTAGCTATGATAATTATCTAATACAAAGAAAGAGACATTTCAATAACAAACCAAGAAAGAAAAACCAATATGATTATAATGGATAAAGAGAGCGTTCAATAAAAACACAAACTTTAGTTTACCATAGTTGTAATGATAGCAACAGTTTTCACAGCTCAGGCCCACAAAACTTTCACTCACATGAGTAACTACTCTAAACCTCATTTTCACTTGTTAAAACTGCATGTCCTCGATCGAAACCAGGCTCTGATACCATGTTAAGAAATGTGGTTAGGCTCTAATAGACTGATACCATTATAGAATTAGAGTTAGGTTCAACCACATTTCTTAACAGGCGATGAGTTTAGTAAAATAACGGTAGCACTAAGAAAACTAACCTCTTAGAAATTCAATGAAGCTACTCCTCAAATGTAAGTTTCATTAGCATCTGTAGAAAATTGTTATAAGAGAGATGAGATTAATTAGCAAATAATCTTCACTTAAAAGATGAAAAGTTAGTAAATAGCATTGGATGCAAAATGTCACAGGAACTGTCAAGTTTCTGACACATCAACCAACCATCAAATGAAAAAAAAAAAAGACTTCTTTCACTCACCTAACATATTACTACATTCACAATTAGGTAAAACCTAAGTATGAGAGTGAGTGTGACAGTAAAATTTCATTTCACCCACCAATTTTTTTTTCAATTTAAAAAACAAAACTAAAAAAAAATCTGAAAATCCATTAGGGAAAACCTAATTTGATTCAACCCTAATTAAAAAGAATTAAAAATCCAAACTTTGGAGTAAAACCCTAAAATTGAGTTAAGGGGGTAAAATTGAACACACAAAAAAATCATAAATGACATTGATGTGTTATCCTGAAAACCCACAAAGAGGTGCAGATGGGTCAATTTGGTCCCATCTCAACAACAGCTTTGCTACAAATAGGACAAGTTGGGGTTGAAAAAGCCACAACCCAAGTTGCAAAAACCACAGGAATCTACAGCAACCCATTAATATCTGACAGATAAATACAACATCAAGAGAGAGAAATTCAGGAATAACCCAAAACCAAATTTTAGACTGAGACACACACAGAAAAAGAAATAACCAAAAAAGATTCAATTTTTATCAACTTTTAATTAGTACTAATCAAAAAGATTGAATTTTTATCAAGTTTATGAAATGGTTAACTCATCACCTTTATCATTCTTCTTCTTGCTTCATTGATTTGTGAGGATTGTAACATAAACACAAAAGGGTCAAATGAAAGTTGTGTGTTTTGTGTTTGTATACACTGGACTGTTCTACTGACATGTCTCTCTCTTTTTTCTGTCTTGTTTTGATGTTATTAATTAATGTATTTGTTTAAAAAAATTATTTATAAATCTTTATGAGATATTTTCAACTTGGATAATATTTTTTAATAGAAACTTATCAATTATTTTGGTGTTTTTTTATTGTTTTGAATTCATTGTATGGTCACAAAGTCAAAGAATTCATATAAAATATGCCCCTTGATTATTTTGTAAGAATTTAAAAAAAAAATGTTTTTTTTATGTATTTATTGTTGTGAAAGAAAACAATCTACCTCTATAACTTTTTTTATATTTATTTTTTTAAGGTTAAAAATGTATTTAATTTCTATCAAATTTAATAAATTTGAGTTTAATTTCTGAAAATAATTTAATCATTTTAATCTCACTGTTAAAAAATGTATACTTTTTGTCATGAATTTTTTATTAGTAAATTATTAGGCATTATAAATATTTTTGATTTTGATTTTTCTAAATATTTTCACTAAATTTTAGCCTCTCAAATATTATGGCATAACTTTAGTTCTAGTTATTTAACAAAAATCCACTTCTTAATAACATGATTTAGATATTGATTGAATAAAGGTTTGTGTATAAAAGAAATACAAAGTTGATAATTAAATGATAAAATAAATTATAATTTAATTAATTAACTAAAAAGTAAATATATTTGATCCTCTAATATAACTCAAAAAAACGAAATTTAAGAATTTAGTAGACACAATTGTGAGGAAAAAGATAAGAGAATAGACAATCTTGTCTCCAAAAATACAAAGAGGTTTGTCTTCATTAGATTTCAAGTTTAAAACTCTAAATTGTGCATCCCTATTGATCATGGAAGGAAACAATTAGTTGCATGAGAAGGTTGGGATTTGTGAAAGTTGTCTTCTATCTTTATCATTCAGGTAGTTTCGTCTTGTGCACTATTTTCTTTGGTCACTCTTTAGTAAAACATTTAGGTTTTAGTTAGCATTTTCAATTTTTAAGACTTATTAAGTTACATATTTTAAGTGTGTATTCTTGTAGTTTAGAGTTTGCTTTTAGACTTCTGTAGGTAAATTGTATATATTCTGTTTCGTATTTTTAAGTGTTTTTACGATGTTTTTATACCATATATTAGAATATGAGTGTATTTGTTAGAAAATTAATTTAAGTTAAACCGATCGAGGATAAATCGTGAACGAAATTATTATTTTTATAAGTATTTCAAACACTCTCAAATATATGTCTTAGAGATGGAACGCAGGAATATTCAGGATAATTCAGTCTTTTATCGAGTTTGCGCAAGACTGACGAAAACTCGAATGTAATGAAGAGTATCTAAAATTCATAGTGAAACGCGTATGATTTTCAATTGTTCAATTTTTGAATTGAGAATGAAGTATTTATAGGTCATATTCGTATTGTTTCACAAGGTAGTGATCATTGATAAAACAATATCCTTTTACCAAAAATTACAATGTTTGTCATATAACAACATATTTCAAGAGTTACATGTTTTCATTCTGCAACACTTCAACACTTCTTGAAGTGTTGCCTTTCCGAATTCAAAAAACAACTTCACTAGCATATTTTTCTTGTCATTTTGGAACACATCCATGATTATTAATTATTGTTAATAATTTACAATAATCCCCCACTTGTTATAACAATGAAAGTCTAATTCCACAATATAGAAAACAAAAGAATGTTAATACAGTTAAGTATCTTTTGATTTAAAACTTAACCTTAGTAAAGACAACACAAAGTTTAATCAGAATGTTAGGTAGCAATGATTTAAAACCATTAATTCATGTGATTAGACCGGCGTTGCTGAAACAACCTGCCGAACCATCATCCGATATAAAAATCAATGAAGTCGCCACCGAACGTCTTTTATCCCGCCGAGAGGGGAAAGGTAAACATCGAGAAAACCTGAAGAGGGTGAAATTACGGTCTTGCGACCGAGAGATCAGGTAAGGGAGTATGTTACGCGAGGGGAAGGTATTAGCACCCCACACGCCCGTAGTACTCTACGGTATCCACTCTTGTTGTCTAATCTAATGGGTGTGTAAAAATCTATATCTAAGTTGTATAGGGAATGCATGCAAAAGAAAAGAGAAAATAATGTAGAAAAAATAAAAATTATGCTCGCTTGGGCCTACCCTAGTGCCTACGTATCCCTTTTAAGGAATCAGAGCAGCCGTAGTTCGGCTCATATATTTTGGTTGGTTTGTGTTTTTTTAGTTAAGAAAATAAAAGAAACAAACAAAATGGCAAAACATCAGATAGAACAACAAAACATCAACAATGATGATAGAATAGCAAAAGAGATGACAAGACATCGCATGGCAACACAAACTCAGATAAGGCGGTAAAACGCCAGCATGATAGCAAAATATCATACAAGACGATGAAATATTACACCTAACAATGACATTGAAAATCAAAGTAGGATAACAAACATGTACAATGGCGAAACATCGGCTACAAACATGTGTGATTCTGAAACATCGGCTAAGAGATAGGAAGATAACATGGCAAAGATGGCAAAACATCAATAAACCAAAGGACAAAACATCACACCTAACAATGATATTGAGAATCAAAGTAGGATAACAAACATGTGCAATGGTGAAACATCGACTAAAAGAATGTGCGATGGCGAAACATCGGCTAAAAGAATATGCGATGGCGAAACATCGGATAAAAGATAGGAAGATAATATGGAAAAGATGGCGAAACATCAATAAACCAGATGATAAAACATCATACCTAACAATGATATGGAGAATCAAAGTAGGATAACAAACATGTGCGATGGCGAAACATCGGCTAAAAGAATGTGCGATGGCGAAATATCAGGTAAAAGATAACAAAAAGTTATGGCAAGGATGGAAAAACATCATTAAACCAGATGATAAAATATCACACATAACAATGATATTGAGAATCAAAGTAGGATAACAAACACGTGCGATGGTGAAACATCGGCTACAAACATAACAAAATAACATGGCAAAGATGGCGAAACATCCATAAACAGAAAGACAAGGTCAAGAGGCGCACAAACAAATAAGATTGGTTTATATTTTTTACCTTGAAGAAGGGTTTAAGTTTATTAGAGATATTTTATGATTTGCCAAGAAGAAGTTTTAGTTTTAAAATGCAATATGCAAAGAAAGGAGAAAAAAAAACTAAGGGAAACTAATTTATCACTACCCATAATATTATCATACAATGATTGATCCTAAGGTGGAGGATGAAAGAGGGAAGCTTCTACCCTATGTTATCATGCATGGATTCCTATCCTAAGGTCTAGCTTGAGGACTAACACTACACGAGCAATCCTAAGGGAGCATGGTAAAGACCAAACAAGTAGACAAACAAGTGATTAAACATGAGTATCAAGGTACCTATGCAGAATTTCCTTAAACAGATCTTTAAATAAATTAGAGGGACTCCTGACATATATCAGCAACGGAGGTTCCTTTCATGCATCTCTATTCCTGCTTGTCATGATCTCTATAAAGCATTAAAATGCAGAGATAAGAATGAGGTCACAATGATACCTAACAGAGTAGGTCTGTTGCCTCTTCGAAGTGCATGAGATAAAACAAATCTACAGAACGACTCCTCGAACTTCCTTAATCAACCATTAATTAGGCATACCCGGGTTACGTCAACAATCGATCGCAAGGTCATAACACAAATGTCCACAAGATAAGGAAAGTGTTTGGGGTATGGGAGTTGAATCAGATTATGATTAAAACTAAGGGGTATACTTGATTAATCTCGTGAGAGTAGGTGCTCCTACCCTCAACCATGAGACCTTTTGTGCATGGAAACACTTGGTATATGGACCAAAGTGGTTGATTCGGGTTATGGTTAACCAAGGGTAAAACTTGATTAACCTCGTGAGAACAGCCATGCCCAAACTCAACTATGAGACCCTTTATGAAGATACTTGGTATGTGGACCAAGGGGAGAGAAGAGAGTTACTTCAACGCATAAGATAAAAATCAAAAGCCTATACAAGGTGGCTATATGCATGCTCCGAGAAAGTGGGACTACCGTGACACTAGTATTCTAAATGACCAATTAGAACAATTGATTGAGTAGTTGTCACTGTAGAAAATCCCAGGACCAAACTATGAATGTGTGCAAGTGTGCATGTGTAGGTGGATACCTGCTCATTGATGATGAGCCCGAGATAAGGCCAAGTGTTCTATTTGAACGATTATGCATAACAGTGATTTAATCATATAAAGCAAATAGCAAAGAAAATAAAATTTTAAATTATTACAAACCATATGGAAATGAGAGTACAAATTTACGAATGGGGATGAATCGAATCGATAATACGATTTGAAAATCTAAATGAACAATCAATACAACCCAATCGAATAGAAAATTGATTAAACTAAAACTAACTTTTTAGTAAAATAATAGATAATACTAAAATAATGTATTAGCCACAAGGGTGATGACAATTGTCATCACCTGATTATCTCTCAATCAATGGTCATTTATACAAACTAAACATAATTAAGCAAAATTAAAAAAACAAAAATAAAACTCTCTCTCCATCTGCGCTTTGTTCTCTCGATCTCTCACAATGAAATCTCGCCTAAGAAGGAATATCAGTCGTGCCGGAAATCGCCTTGCAGCGAAGATGAAGGTGGAGAGCAGTGAACTTGCTCCGATCTTAATTTTCTTTACATCATCTTGTTCACCCCTCTCTTCTGATTGCGAATCTGACCTTTGATTTTACAGGTGAATCCCGGTTGGTTGTAGATCTTGAAGGGGATTTTTGGAAACCCTAATTATTCAAAACAAATAGATGTCAAAGATCATGCATGAATGATGATAGAGAGTAAAGAAATAGGAAGAAAAATGAAGGAAAGGGGAAGAGATTCGGTCTCGGAGGATTCAAATATGCGAGATTATCAATCTTCTGAAATTTCTCCAGTAATATCTTTCTGACTCTTCGTTTTTGTTTTGATTCTCTGTGGTTTTTGTGGCTTGAGAAATGTCTTTTCCACTTCGTCTTTCTTTACGATTCTGAAGGGATTTGTGTTAAGAAAATGATGATTAGGTTAGGGTTCTCCTGTTTGTAAGCTTGCTGATGATATTATTTCCGTGAACAACTTTTTTTTGTTTTCTCTGAAGGGTTTGTATGAAAAGGAACATGATGATAATTTAGGGTTTTTCTGGTTTTTGTGATACGCGCAACTTTTCTCAATTTGGGAACAGTTGATCCTCCTCGATCTCAGTGCCCTTGAATGGTTTTATCCTCTCACAAATTAGGGTTTCTGTGTTGGATTTAATGATTGTGAAAACAGACCTTCAATTTGTTTCCCGTTTTTGGGCTATTTGTTACTGCAGTAACTTGATGTTTGATGGGTTGGAATTCATGATTCTGTTGTGATAACAAGCTTGCTGATTTAGCTTTACTTTTGGGCTTGACAATTATGTTTCTATTATGATTTTATGATGTCTATTTTTTTACTGATATGTTGTGTGTTGTACCCCAAAATTTGCCCTCCCATATTCCTCCAGATTTGTCAAGAGTGATTTCCAAATTACTCAAGATGGCTCAAGGGTTGTGCAGTCAAATCACTTCCTAAGACAACTGAAATTAGGGTTTTGGTTCTTTCAGGGAATTCTGGGTTCTCAATGGTTCAATCAAGTCTCATAGACCTATATACATCCTCAAGCACCTACATGCCAAGTTTCAAGGCTCATAGAGTCAATTTGCACAGTCAAAAGCCCCATTTGATCTACAGTCAACTACAAGGGCAAAATGGTCATTTTGCAGTCAAAAGTTAGAATTTTTGGTCAAAATCTTATTTTGAGTTCACAATCATCATTTGATCAAGTATTGATCATGATTCCACAAGGATAGCTCAGAAATCATCAAGATGCAAAAAGTTACTATTTTTGGACAGCAGAAAAGTCAACTGTATTTTGACCAGGGCATAACTCTTTCATGGTTTATCATAAAAATCCCATCCAAATCTCATTTTGAAGGGGATGCAATTTACTACAATCCATATTCACACTCCAAGTTCAATAAATGCTCTCACAAGAAGTTACCAATTTTTACATTATAGGTCAATTTCAAAAGTCAACAAAAGTACACTTTGAGTCAAAGGCCATAACTTGAGATTGGTAAATCCAAATGACATGGGACCAAAGGAATTGGTTAGAGGACTTCAAGAGCTTTCCAAAATGTCCAAGAACATGGTCATATGATCAAAATTGAGCAAGTTGTGCATTGGAGAAGTAGGGAAATTTTCATGAATTTGCAAAAGTCAACTTTGCTCAAAACACCTTGTTTTTGCTAATGGGTCTCAAATCTCTTCTTGAAACTTCATCCATGGCCTATGCACGACCCATCAAGATTAATTGAATTTATTTTCTTATTTTTATTGATTAATTGGATTTTTAATTAATATTAATTCATTTAATTAATTTAAATTGTAGGAAAATGCAAGATTTGGTTTTTAAATCTTTTTGTGAAGCAAATAGGACCTAATCATGCTGGCAATTTCGTGCACAAGTCAAAGATATCAAAAAATCCAAAATTGGCAACATTTTCCAATCATGAAGATTCAAAAATATTTGATTTTCAATCAAGGATTCAAATATCAATGCAATGGATTTTTGCCCAAGTTTTTGACCTAATTCAGTTGCCTTATATACAAGCAAGCTAACCCTGATCAAAGGACATGAAAAAAAGCTACAGAAAAGACCCTAGCATATTCAAGAAATTTCAAGAAAAAGTGAAAACTGATCTTTGCACTCCAGGCCAATTCAAGGCGTGCCTTTCATTCAAACATCTTGCAGGAGTTCCCAGGAGTGTTTTGCCATCAAATTCGGACATCAAAGCTTAAGAAATCAAGGAATACAGAACCACGGTTTGCCATCTTTATCCAAAATCGTAACTCTTAAATCATGCATATTTAACGTATTTTCTTGATTGATTTGTGTTGCTAGGAACCATATAAAGCTAATGGTACAACTTAATTGAACTGAAACGCACTGAATCATAAGATGCCATGGACGATTTCTAGGGTTCTTAAGCTTTGAAATTGGGGCTTTATGGACCAGGGAAAATTAGGACTCCTAAGACATATGGTTGAGATCATAAGACCCAGACGAACCTGACCAACCCATCGCGAAATATTTATATGCATTGAGCTGCTAATCGCTATTTTTCCTTGTAGTGGTTAGTGGGGGTTAAAAACCCCTGCTATCTAATATTCTTTTTGCAGATACAAGGAAGAAGATGAGGATGTGCTAGCATCTAGTTGGGTAATTTAAAAACACACGCGTTTTTTGTGTTTTACAGCATATTGATTAAATTCTTAATATAATAATTGCTTATCATTATAATATCAAAAGCATGCAAGTGATGTAGTGGTTGGTGCGTTGGCTTGGAAGCATTGGGACCTGGGTTCGAATCCCAGGTCCCCCAAAATATTGTTGCTTTTATTTTCCAGGTGTTCACGTGCAAGATTCAAAGTGAGTTCCACCATATGCTTCACAGCTCAACATGCCATGTGTCTCCAAACTCAGATCCAATGGCCTAGATGGAAGGATCACCATATTCCCCAGTCAACAGGCGTGTAGCTAATCCAGAAAGTCAAACGTGGCTGAAATTGTCAATGGGCTTCAGATTTCCAATACACCTCCTAATTGGGCCAACACCCCCTAGGTTATTCTTTTTTTCTTCTTATATTTTTTTCATTTAATTATTTTACTATTAATTATTATTAGTATTTAATTAACCCAATTAATTTTTTATAATAAAATCAGAAAACTAAAACATAATATTTTTATTTATTAAATTCACCCTTAATTTATTATTTTTTGTAAATAAATACTAATGTAATTAATTTAGTTAATTAGGATAATTTAAATATTTTCACAATAATTTAAAATTAATATAGAATTAGGTTTTAATAACTTTTGACCATCTTTTTCTTTTTTCCTTAAAAACATAAAAAACCAAAGATATTTCTTTTTTATTAATTAATTAATTAGGTTTAATTTAATTAAATGCAAAATAATAAAAATTTCTTTCTTTCCCAAAAAGGGTCAAAACCCTAAGGACTTCTCCGATTCAATTTTCTCTCGCACGTATGTTTGTTTTATTAATTTTTGATCATTATTATGTAATTGCTCCGCGGATGTAATAGCTTTAATTAGGACCTTTTTATCACTTTATTTATTTTCCGCAATTTACTTTTTCAAGGGTTTGTTTTTGGCGATGTAAATACCCGACGCCTTGTAATAGCGTAGATTTATTTTCCGTAAACTATTAATTGCTAGATGTATGTTAACTAGGCTATGCATGACAAGACTTGTCTTAAATTAAAATCAACTCGTAGCTCACCATAACATGTACAAAGATAACATTAATTGAAACCTGACACACTCACACATGCCACTCCTAGGGTACGTCTCACTTGGTTGCCTCGACGTGGTTATTGAGTATAGGGTGTCTTAGAGGTCGCCCTCCTGTCTAAAGATCAAAAATTTTGCCTCGAAACGGTTGCCTCGGATAAAAACGATCTAAGACATTAGGGTTACCGCTAAGGCGTCCTACTATTGCTTTGGTGACCACATGTCCCTATAATCGAATTGACCCGAAAACTCCAACGACGGTGCTACCTACTTCTCAATAGTGGGATGGTACTGTCTAAAGGATATTTACACAGCTTAATTTCTTTTGAGTAGGTAGAGGTTCTCAGGTACTTGCTCTTTCAAAACAAAACAACTTTTCGCACTTACACTTTTCCGAACAAAGTTTTCAAACAAACACTTCATACACTCTTGAGGACAGATACAAGAGTTAAATCGAAGTTTTCAAACAAACTTTTTTTCAAAACCCACAAACACAAGAAAAGCAAAACATTTTGAAAACATAGTGAGCAAGTACCTAAGAGCCCATGGATAACCACGAATAGAAAGGGTGCTAACACCTTCCCTTTCTATAATCTACCTCCCGAACCGAGAAACATCTCGAAAAGGAATTTTGCTGTGCTTTTGTCCTTTCCTTGTTGGAGAAAATAAAAGATGGTGGCGACTCTTGCTTACCGCGACATTTCGCGAACCAGCATTCCAAACAGTCAGTTCTATTTCCACCGATCACAGAACTGGCGACTCTGCTGGGGAGATTTATAAGTGAGGTGTACCTTAGGATTAGATAACTCTTGTTTTCAATTGTATGCTTTGTGTGCTTTAACTTTGTGGGCATTGTATCTGAGTTTTATAGATCCTAACCCAGATCTGGGGCACCCTTGTTTAGGTAAGTAGCAATAAACTGTGAGGGACTTGTCCGGCGTAGACCGACACGGGTGAAGCAGTAGCTACGTTGGTGTGACACCTTGGTCTGTACCGATATCCCTTATGTTGGAACGAGGAGAATATGGGTCTTCTGAGGAGTCATTAAGCACCAGCTGACCTTAGAACCTTAAATTGACCAACTTGGCCATAGAACAGTAGCAGTATGCTACACTCATTGAGGCTAAACTCTCGCGATGGTTCCGGCCGCAAGAAAAGGTTGCCAAACTGAAATTATGACCGATTGAGGGTAGTCAGTGATATTAAGATCCTCTAGAGCCCGGTTACTATTTTTAGGACATGTCTTAACCAACTGAAACTGAAAGAGGGTAGTACCTAAACTTCATGCTGGCCTAAAATCTAAGGGCTCCCTTGTGTGACTTGTGTGCCTTTGACATGTTTGCCTTTTGTGAATACTTGTGGTGTGCCTTTATCATAACATCATACCATCATAACATTGCATACATCCTGCATAAGGACTAACCCATTTCAAGGATCTCAAGGGTTTGTGATGCAGGTCATGATGAACCATATCTCTAGCAAGGGGCAAAGGGGATTTTTTTTCCTCTAGCCAAGGTTGTTTGGAGATCAAAACATGATAGCTTGAGTCAGGGGCTATGACCCACTCGATATGGTGAGCCTGACTCTTGAAGAAGGACTCTCAGCAACATGAAGTTCCTTCAGTCAAGCTACAAAATTCAAATTCTAACAATTTTCTTGTTTACCCCGCGAGATCCTTGAAAACATTACATACATATATCATACATATCATTGCATTACAGGTACCCTTTTTACAGGTCACTTATCTTCTTCGCTGTTTATTTCAGCAATCATCATGTCTACCGAACCTTCCACCGAACAAGCTATCAAGGCCCTCCAGGCCCAGAATGCCCAGTTCCAAGAGTTGGTTATGAGCCTAGCCCAGGGTCAACAGGATTTGAAGACTCTGATTCTGAAAGAGAAGAAGAAGAAGAAGAGGACCGTCTTGTTCAACGTTGGATGCAGGTTTGGAAATGGACTGCAGAATGAGGTTGATCTGACTACTTCATCTGTAGGAAAAGACAGCCCCCAAGAGAGAAGGGTTCCTAGTCCTGTGGTCTCCGACAACGAGACGGATTATGATGAAGAACAGTACCCTCCTGCTGAGGATAGGTATAAACAGTTGGAGGACCGCTTGAGCGCCATGGAGATACAGAATGTGCCCGGGTTGGACTTTGGAGACCTAGGCTTATCCTCTGGGGTGGTGATTCCCCATAAGTTCAAGGCACCTGCTTTTGCCAAATATGACGGAGCCTCTTGCCCAAAGATGCACCTCCGGTCGTATGTAAGAAAGATCCAGCCTTACACCGCTGATAAGAATTTGTGGATCCATTTCTTCCAGGACAGTCTTTCAGGGACTCAACTCGAATGGTTCTATCAGCTGGATGGGGCCAATATCCGTAACTGGGAAGATTTG
The DNA here is from genome assembly GCA_948472305.1 of Vicia faba. Taxonomy (NCBI): domain Eukaryota; kingdom Viridiplantae; phylum Streptophyta; class Magnoliopsida; order Fabales; family Fabaceae; genus Vicia; species Vicia faba. The sequence goes on from OX451738.1 coordinate 1,249,604,970, forward strand.
GCTATTGCATTCTATAAGCAGTATCAGTATAATTCCGACCTCGCTCCTACGCGTACCCAACTCCAGGGTATGTCAATAGGGACGGGTGAAGGATTTAAAGAGTATGCTAAAAAGTGGAGAGACCTTGTTGGAAGGGTGCAGCCACCTTTAACTGATCGTGAGCTGGTTGATATGTTTCTAGGGACCCTGTCTGGTCCGTTCTTCAACCATTTGATTGGAAATTCTTCAGCCGGGTTCACATACCTTATCTTGACTGGTGAGAGAATTGAAGATGGCATCAAAAGCGGGAAGATTCAAGAAGCTACACCTTCCGATGCTCAGAAAAAGCCCTACAATGGGAAGAAAGAGTCCAATGCTGTGTATGGTCAAAAGAGTCGTCATGACCAACGCGTAGGAGAAAACTCGATCTCTAATCCTACGTCTGCTCAACAAAGACAGGGGCATCAACGTAAGGAGGTCGCACCTAAAAGACAATTCACTAAGATCAACATGTCACTGACTCAAGCGCTACAACAAATGTTGAAGGCAGGGATGATTACGTTACGGGCTCCTCTCCGGAATCCAAACACTTCCGCTCCTACCTATCATCCCAATGAAAGGTGTGCATACCACTCTGACAGTCCGGGACATGACACAAACAATTGTTTGGCTCTGAAGAATAAGGTTCAAGACATGATTGATGCCAAAGAAATCCAGTTTGACCCTCCAGAGACTCCAAACATAATCACTGCTCATGTGCCAAATCATTGAAGGCTTTTGTTTTATTTGAATTTTCAAGTGTATTTTTCTTTGCTTATTCAAACAATTATTGTCATGGCAAACTTTTTTATTTCATTAATGCATCGCATATGTCTGTTTTGAATCAATCCATTCATATTCACTATATTCAAATTGCTTTCATTTTTTGATGTTCAACTCTCGATTAAAAAATTCTAAACCTTTTGAGGGAGGATGACGAAAACGATACCACGATCTTTACAGTATGCTTTTAAACAGACCCCGCTGATGAGGTACAGACATTGTTTCAAATCCTAAACAGTGGAGTTATAAGGAAGATAATCCCTCGTCAACCCCTTTGAGCCAAAGAAGTTGGAGTTTTTCTTTTCAAAAACTAAAACCCTTAATCATAACCTGGGGCAGGGTAGTTCTCTCAGTTGATCCAGGTGCACAATGAATGGCATCAAAGAAGTCCTTTTGAGACAAAAGACGGTGATGGTTCCGTATAATCGTAAGGACATGCAGTCATTGTCTCTCAAAATAAAAGCCCAATAAGTCAAAACCTATGAAGGAGACTTACAAAACTGGGGCATCCCGCTGACTGTAAATACAAAAGAAACAGTTCAGGCAAAAGACAGGGATAACACAAATCAAAAGAACGAGGACGCTACAAATCCTCAACAACATGAAAAATGTTACAAAAAATGACTGCCTGTTCAAAATAAACTATCAGTATCCGAACCATCACCGGAATGTCAGAGCAAAGACTCAAACAAGATCTAAATGAACGATTGGCTGAGATTAGGATCAAAGAACGTCACGAAGAACGGGTGGGTACAAATAAAATTTGAGCCTTTATCCTTTGTTTCTTAAACCGTGAACCATGCCACGTTACAACCCTTAAAAAGTCCTAGCTGAAGCATGGGTTAGTTCGAAAGCATACTGTTACAAAAGGTATCCTGACTCCTGTAGGGCTTGCTGTAAAATCCTGAGTTGACATCACATTTTACAAAAAATTCACTTATTTTATTGAAAATTGCATTTTCAAAAAACTTCAAGACAGACATAAGCTTTGCATTCTTAAAATAACATTGTTTGCATATGACTATTTGTTCAAACAACAGAGAAATTCGCACGAAGAATATCTAGTGAACAAAAACACTTCCAATCAAGGGGCACGACATGATCATTGTCCATAATCTGGGGCAGTCAAGTCAAGATTCAAGGAATCTCTCAAAATGCCAAATAACCAGAGGTAAATCTTCGCCTGAGTCACTTGGGGCATTGGACATGAATTCCAACAACGAATCTTGCACGATCAAACATCTTCTGGTAGTATGGCAACAACACTACCGACAGTGACACCTCTCTATACTCTGAGAGCATGGACATAGTCAAAAAAGTACTACGCATAATCAAAGACCCGCTAGGTTGACTGACCTAGGCAAAAATAAGGGCTTCCCGGCGAAGCAAAAGGGTTCGGGAAAAAATAAGGGATGAAAATGAAAAATCTGTACACCCGGCAAGTCGAAAACCTGAAAAGGCGACTTGGGCAAAAAGGGGTATCCCGATGGTCTGAAAACCCGAAAGGGTGGTCCAGGCAAAAGTTAGGGATCAAAAGCGTACGATTATGTCCCATCATCTTGTCACTTACCTACCAGAAGAAGATTTGTCAATCGGCAGTTATCAAGCACCTCCATAGGCCTTCTTCTCCCGCAGAAATTGGGGCAATAAGAATTGTCCGAACTGTGCAGTTGCTCTGTCCACCAAGGTACCAAGGTAGCTTCAGTTGAAGGGTATGACCAAGATACCTTCACTCCCCGCAGAGTAAGACCGTAATGGTAGCTATCCCCCACTGAGACCAGCAACCACAGACGAATCAGCAATACTCTCCCCCCCAAGCAGAGTTAGTCTACTGTCAGTCCCGAAAAGCTGGGTATCCCCAGTAGATCTTAATATTCCTCAGCAGAGTATACAAATATTACTCAACAAGCATTCCCGGCAGTCTTAATATTCCTCGACAGAATATAAGAATGTTCCCCGGCGGAATACAAGATACCCCCAGTGGAGCTATTTCCCAGCACAGTCTAAAAAAGCTTCCTCGCCAGAGTTGAATCATCTCCCCAGTAGATTCTGGAAGCTTGTCCCCTGCAGAGTACAAATATCTCTCCCCAGCCTCAGAGGTTATCCCCACCAGAGTCTAACTGGGTTATGCTCAGCATGTTGCAACTGAAAGATCCTCCCCAGCAAAGTTCTTTCTATCCCCCAGCGAAGTTCTTTCTATCCCCCAGCGGAGTTCATCATCAAAATCTCCAACAGAGCTTATCAACGGAATCCCCAGCGGAGTTATCGTTAAAATCACAGCAAAGCATATCCTCCCCAGAGTAATTCCCTGCAGAGTAATCTCTCCAGGTTTATTCCCCAACAGAGTCATTTTCTCCTACAGGTTTATTCTTGCAATCATCTTCGTTCATCATCCCTAGCGGAAACGAAGAACTCAACACTATTCTCCAGCAGCTCTGGGATTTATTTTCCCAGCTAAAACATCACATTTTCATACATCATGATACATGCATATATGCATCATATCGTACAATCTCATTTATGTTGAGAACATCATTGCTTGATCCATCTCATGCATTGCATTTGACTGACCTTTACCTTTCAGGAAAGATGCAGTTAAGTTCTCAGCTTAGTCGAAGATCTGACCAGTTCTCAAATCTCAATCGGATTATCCTCGGTTGAAGTTCAGATAAGGTTCTCAATCTCGACAATTTCTCTACATCATAGGGTGGACCAGTTCTATAACCTCAACGGTATACTCCATGGAGCTAGAGATGGTTCAGATGTGACCCAAGCATGGCGACATTCTGATACTTATTCCAGATTCCTTCTAGAGATGGTTCAGATGTGACCCCAAGCATGGCGACATTCTGATACTTATTCTAGATTCCTTCTAGAGACAGTTCAGATGTGACCCAGACATGGCGACATTCTGATACTTATTCCAGATTTCCTTCTAGAGATAGTTCAGATGCGACCCAGATATGGCGACATTCTGATACTTATTCCAGACTCCTTCTAGAGATAGTTCAGATGCGACCCAGATATGGCGATATTCTGATACTTATTCCAGACTCCTTCTAGAGATAGTTCAGATGTGACCCAGATTTGGCGACATTCCGATACTTATTCCAGATTTCCTGCTAGAGATAGTTCATATGTGACCCAGACATGGCGACATTCCGATACTTATTCCAGATTTCCTTTCAGAGACAGCTTAGAGATGCTCCAGACCCGGATGCTATTCTATTGCTTATTCAGATTTCCTTTCAGAGACAGCTTAGAGATGTTCCAGACCCTGATGCTATTCTATTGCTTATTCAGATTCAAACTTCTAAAGACAACTTAGAGATGCTCCAGACACGGATGCTATTCTATTGCTTATTCCAGAGACAGTTCATATGCGACCCAGACATGGAGACATTCTGATACTTATTCCAGATTCATTCAGGAGATAGTCCATATACGATCCAGATTCAGATGTCATTCTGTCACTCATTCAGATACGGTATGGATACACCCCAGACACGGCGGTCATTCTACTACTCATTCAGACGTCAGCAATTACATACAGACTAGATACGCTCCAGACGCGGAAGCCGTTCTATTTCTCATTCAGATTCAACTATCAACTTCAAGTGCAGATACACTCCAGACACGGAAGTCATTCTGTCACTTATCCAGATCCCAGTTACAGCACAGATACGTTCCAGACACGGAAGTCATTCTGCTACTCATACAGATCTCAATTTCAAATGCAGTTCAGAGGCGCTCCAAACACGGACGCCATGCTGGCAATCATCAGAGTTCCAGCTTATAGATACAGTCTAGCATTCACCCCTGGATGGCATCTTTAAGCCCATCTCCACAACTACCTACCAACAATCTCCATGTGGCATCTATAAGCCCATCATCCTATCCATCATCTCTCTAAATGGCATCTGTAAGCCCATTCCCGACATCACATTGCTGATACTACACCATGTGAGTGCAAATTTCTGGGCACTTTAGTGTTCAATCATCTTCCACCTTCGGATCACGAAAGGCACGCAAGCCAATCTACATCCTCAGGTTTAAGAAGATTGAACAGGGGCAACTGTTGTACCCCAAAATTTTCCCTCCCATATTCCTCCAGATTTGTCAAGAGTGATTTCCAAATTACTCAAGATGGCTCAAGGGTTGTGCAGTCAAATCACTTCCTAAGACAACTGAAATTAGGGTTTTGGTTCTTTCAGGGAATTATGGGTTCTCAATGGTTCAATCAAGTCTCATAGACCTATATACATCCTTAAGCACCTACATGCCAAGTTTCAAGGTTTACAGTGTCAATTTGCACAATCAAAAGCCCCATTTGATCTACAGTCAACTACAAGGGCAAAATTGTCATTTTGCAGTCAAAAGTCATAATTTTTGGTCAAAATCTTATTTTGAGTTCACAATCATCATTTTATCAAGTATTGATCATGATTCCACAAGGATAGCTCAGAAATCATCAAGATGCAAAAAGTTACTATTTTTGGATAGTAGAAAAGTCAACTGTACTTTGACCAGGGCATAACTCTTTCATGGTTTATCAAAAAAATCCCATCCAAAGCTCATTTTGAATGGGATGCAATTTCCTACAATCCATCTTCACACTCCAAGTTCAAGAAATGCTCTCACAAGAAGTTACCAATTTTTACATTATAGGTCAATTTCAAAAGTCAACAAAAGTACACTTTGAGTCAAAGGCCATAACTTGAGATTGGTAAATCCAAATGACATGGGACCAAAGGCATTGGTTAGAGGACTTCTAGAGATTTCCAAAATGTCCAAGAACATGGTCATATGATCAAAATTGAGCAAGTTGTGCATTGGAGAAGTAGGGAAATTCTCATGAATTTGCAAAAGTCAACTTTGCTCAAAACACCTTGTTTTTGCTAATGGGCCTCAAATCTTTTCTTGAAACTTCATCCATGGCCTATGCAAGACACATCAAGATTAATTTAATTTATTTTCTTATTTTTATTGATTAATTGGATTTTTAATTAATATTAATTCATTTAATTAATTTAAATTGTAGGAAAATGCAAGATTTGGTTTTTAAATCTTTTTGTGAAGCAACTAGGACCTAATCATGCTGGAAATTTCGTGCAAAAGTCAAAGATATCAAAAAATCCAAAATTGGCAACATTTTCCAATCATGAAGATTCAAAAATATTTGATTTTCAATCAAGGATTCAAATATCAATGCAATGGATTTTTGCCCAAGTTTTTGACCTAATTCAGTTGCCTTATATACAAGCAAGCTAACCCTGATCAAAGGACGTGAAAAAAAGCTGCAGAAAAGACCCTAGCATATTCAAGAAATTTCAACAAAAAGTGAAAACTGATCTTTGCACTCCAGGCCAATTCAAGGCGTGCCTTTCATTCAAACATCTTGCAGGAGTTCCCAGGAGTGTTTTGCCATCAAATTCAGACATCAAAGCTTAAGAAATCAAGGAATACAGAACCACGGTTTGCCATCTTTATCCAAAATCGTAACTCTTAAATCATGCATATTTAACATATTTTCTTGATTGATTTGTGTTCTAGGAACCATATAAAGCTAATGGTACAACTTAATTGAACTGAAACGCACTGAATCATAAGATGCCATGGATGATTTCTAGGGTTCTTAAGCTTTGAAATTGGGGCTTTATGAACCAGGGAAAATTAGGACTCCTAAGACATATGGTTGAGATCATGAGACCCAGACGAACCTGACCAACCCATCGCGAAATATTTATATGCATTGAGCTGCTAATCGCTATTTTTCCTTGTAGTGGTTAGTGGGGGTTAAAAACCCCCGCTATCTAATATTCTTTTTGCAGATACAAGGAAGAAGATGAGGACGTGCTAGCATCTGGTTGGGTAATTTGAAAACACACGCGTTTTTTGTGTTTTACAGCATATTGATTAAATTCTTAATATAATAATTGCTTATCATTATAATATCAAAAGCATGCAAGTGATGTAGTGGTTGGTGCGTTGGCTTGGAAGCATTGGGACCTGGGTTCGAATCCCAGGTCCCCCAAAATATTGTTGCTTTTATTTTCCAGGTGTTCACGTGCAAGATTCAAAGTGAGTTCCACCATATGCTTCACAACTCAACATGCCATGTGTCTCCAAACTCAGATCCAATGGCCTAGATGAAAGGATCACCATATTCCCCAGTCAACAAGCGTGTAGCTAATATAGAAAGTCAAACGTGGCTGGAATTGTCAATGGGCTTCAGATTTCCAATACACCTCCTAATTGGGCCAACACCCCCTGGGTTATTCTTTTTTTCTTCTTATATTTTTTTCATTTAATTATTTTACTATTAATTATTATTATTATTATTTAACTAACCCAATTAATTTTTTATAATAAAATCAGAAAACTAAAACATAATATTTTTATTTATTAAATTCACCCTTAATTTATTATTTTTTGTAAATAAATACTAATGTAATTAATTTAGTTAATTAGGTTAATTTTAATATTTTCACAATAATTTAAAATTAATATAGAATTAGGTTTTAATAACTTTTGACCATCTTTTTCTTTTTTCCTTAAAAACATAAAAAACCAAAGATATTTCTTTTTTATTAATTAATTAATTAGGTTTAATTTAATTAAATGCAAAATAATAAAAACTTCTTTCTTTCCTAAAAAGGGTCAAAACCCTAAGGACTTCTCCGATTCAATTTTCTCTCGCGCGTATGTTTGTTTTATTAATTTTTGATCATTATTATGTAATTGCTCCGAGGATTTAATAACTTTAATTAGGACCTTTTTACCGTTTTATTTATTTTCCGCAATTTACTTTTTCAAGGGTTTGTTTTTGGCGATGTAAATACCCGACGCCTTGTAATAGCGTAGATTTATTTTCCGCAAACTATTAACTGCTAGATGTATGTTAACTAGGCTATGCATGACAAGACTTGTCTTAAATTAAAATCAACCCGTAGCTCACCATAACATGTACAAAGATAACATTAATTGAAACCTGACACACTCACACATGCCACTCCTAGGGTACGCCTCACTTGGTTGCATCGACGTGGTTATTGAGTATAGGGTGTCTTAGAGGTCGCCCTCCTGTCTAAAGATCAAAAAAGTTGCCTCGAAATGGTTGCCTCGGATAAAAAATGATCTAAGACATTAGGATTACCGCTAAGGCGTCCTAACATTGCTTTAGTGACCACATGTCCCTTAATCGAATTGACCCGAAAACTCCAACGACGGTGCTATCTACTCCTCAATAGTGGGATGGCACTGTCTAAAGAAAATTTACACAGCTTAATTCCTTTTGAGTAGGTAGAGGTTCTCAGGTACTTGCTCTTTCAAAATAAAACCACTTTTTCGCACTTACACTTTTGAACAAAGTTTTTTCAAACAAACACTTCATACACTCTTGAGGACAGATACAAGAGTTAAATCGAAGTTTTCAAACAAAACTCTTTTCAAAACCCACAAACACAAGAAAAGCAAAATCTTTTGAAAACATAGTGAGCAAGTACCTAAGAGCCTGTGGATAACCACAGATAGAAAGGGTGCTAACACCTTCCCTTTCTATAATCTACCTCCCGAACCCGAGAAACATCTCGAAAAGGAATTTTGCTGTGCTTTTGTCCTTTCCTTGTTGGAGAAAATAAAATACGGTGGCGACTCTTGCTTACCGCGACATTTCGCGAACCAGCATTCCAAACAGTCAGTTCTATTTCCACCGATCACATTGTGTTTCTGTCAATTTGGTAAACTTTGAATGTATTTTTAAACTTTGAGAAAATTGTGAATCCTTGTATCTTAAAGCTTGGTCATAGAACTTGAATGAATGGATGATGAATATAAATTGAATGGAATAGTTGAATAAGATTTATATAAAAACTCTTTTAATTCCAAATTTAAAGAACCTTGAAAGGTAGTTGAAACCATGAATAAAATTTGCAACGTTGCCTTAGAAACTTCAAATTCAATTTATGTGAAAACCATTATTTATTGTTAAACTTGAAACCTTAATGAATAAGTTCCAAGCAACTTGCATTTTTTTACAAGAATTCCAACTCTATTCAGTTCTAATCCGTACCAACCTTGCATGATGAACAAACACGATGATACTTCCACCAATCCCGATCCAAGAAGGAACCAAGTACTTCCCTTGATTGAAATGGGATCCTCAATGCCTTCAAAAACCCTTGAGAAGTATAGAGAAATAAACTCTACTTCAACCTTGGTAACTTGAAGAAGAAAAGCCCTAAGCTTGATGAGAAGAGATCTCTAGGATCAAAACCCTAACCTTGTTAATCTTTTGAGTCAAAATGTCTGGTGTACTAGGATAAGACTTATGATGCCACTGTTTTAAGAATTTTGTCAAGGGAAAAATAGTCATTCCAATAATCAAAACCCTAGCCATTTCCAACTCTATGATGAAACACAGAGTCAACTTGAGATGTCATGAGGTCTGAGCCCGGTAGCCTGAATGATCAAAATAATGAGGAGATGAAATCCAATCTTGGACTGCCTGACAATACAACCAAATTCCATAGCTTGGAGAAAACCATGAAGACCATAAGCCTTGATCCCACCTAAAAAGGCATGAATGTGTATGACGAAACATAAGCCACAAAAGTAAAATGAAGAGGGAAAATCTTGGGGTGCAACAGCTGCCCCTATTCAATCATCTTAAACCCAATAAGTGAGAAAAAGCAATAGCTTTCAAACGTTCAAGGTGGAAGAGGATTGAATACTAAAAGAACCCGAAAATTTGCACTCTGAATCAAATAGAAGCGCAGAAACACAGGTGACTGTATATTGCAAGGATGACATCAAACATGAGAAAATAGTGATGATAAATTCTGGGAGAACGAGCCAGGGCTAAATTGGAACACATATATTAGCTCTTAACTATGAGATAAAAACTAAAACTAGGGAGACTAGATAAGACTAGATTTCAAAAGGAAAGTGCCAGGACAAAACTAGGATACAAATCACAAAATTGAGATGAAACTCAACCTGAGATGACTAGATGATACTAGGCTTCAGAAGGATGCGCCAGGACAAAACTGAAGCATGAATTACAAAAATGAGATAAAACTCAAACCAAATAGAGAATAGGAAAAACTAAACTCTGGAAAAAAGTACGCGGATGAGGAGACGAAACTCTGAGCTCGACCCAAAGCGAAGTGGCTAGAGTGTGTGATTCTAGGAGCACCTGCTAATCTCAATATAAAATAGACAGTATGAAGGAACTGGAAGAATCCTAGGAGTGAGGAACAAAACGAGACGAAACTCGACCCAATAACTAGTTAGGAGACACTAAACTAGATGAGTACCAGGACGAAACTGGATTTCACGCACGGGTGACGAGGCGAAACTCGACCTATAGCAAAGTGATGAGAGTGCATGTTTCTCAAAGCACCTGCTGGTCTCAGATCAATGGATAAACAATGACGAAAACTGATAAAAGAATCCAAGGAACACAAGAGACTGAATTCAACCAGGGATGCAGTACGACCACCGCAAAGAGACTCGGTAAAGGATAACCAAAAAAGGGTTCAGTAAACGATAACTAATAAAGTCTAAGGTATGAAAACAAAAAACGAGACAAAACTCGACTCATTATAACTAGTTAGGCGACACTAAACTAGATGAGTACCAGAACGAAACTGGATTTCATGCACAGGAGACGAGATTGAAACTCGACCCAAAGCAAAGTGATGAGAGCGCATGTTTTTCAGAGCACCTGCTGGTCTTAGATCAATGGATAAACAGTGACGAAAACTGATAGAAGAATCCAAGGAAAAAAAGAGACTGAATTCAACCAGAGACGCAATATGACCACCGCAAAGAGACTCGGTAAACGATAACCGAAAAAGGGTTCAGTAAACGATAACTGATAAAGTCCAAGGTATGAAAACAAAAAGGAGACGAAACTTGACTCAATAACTAGTTAGGCGAAACTAAACTAGATGAGTACCAGGACGAAACTGGATTTCATGCGCGGGCGAGGAGACGAAACTCTGAGCTCGACCCAAAGCAAGGAGATTAGGGCGTACACCTAAAACCCTGCTGAAAGTGAATAACCAGGGCGAAACCGGTATTCAAAAGGTATATCAAAAGATATCGAAATGAACCGATGAAGGTAGTGAAGACCCGAGAAGACTGTGTCAGGGCGAAACTGAACTACGATCAAGAGTAGACACTCAAACAATCAAATGATTAACATCAAAAGGATATTTGTATGGGGTGAAACTTAAGATAATATGGAAGAAGACCTTACTGGGAATAAGCTTGCAGAATTAGCAAATCACTGGGGATAAATAGAAAAAGTAATGGCCTATATTCCGATGCATGTTTGAATTTTATATATATATATATATAGCGTAATGCTCCATATAATGGAAATGCTACGTGTTTTGGTATATGCAATGTAATGATGCATGTTTAAGCGTTTCACTGGGGAATGGCCAAACGAGAAGCCAATAACCAAGAAGTCAGAATCTGACAAGACTTGCAAAAATAAATTGCAAAATCTGCTGTAAAGAAGAAGATATAAGGAACCGCTAAGGAGGAACCCTTGAAGAGATGGATCTCTGTGGAGAGTAATAACTGAGCAACTAATAGAAACAGGCCGCAAACACCGAGAGGAGTTGAAAATATAAATTGCAAACTCTGTTGGAGAAGATCGGGTCGAAACTGATCAACTTCAAGAAGGAATGCCAAATGAAGATTGGGTGTTGTGGGAGAAGATCAGGGTGAGATTGTAACTTATGAAGGATAATGCCAAATAGAAATTGGCCGGTGTTGGAGAAGATCAGGGTAAGACTGTAATCTCTGGAAAAGACGGCATGCATTCGTGTTGAGGATATTACCAAGATAATAAACCGGATGTGAGAATCAAAACCCTCGCTGGGGAAACTGTTAGAACAAGATTAGTTCTGATCATATCTCAGAGTTTTGATGATAACAACAAATTATATTTTAGATAATTTATACTCTGATGAACGTATTTGACTGTTTCAGATAATGTTCTGACAGAAGCATTTTGATATGCTGAGAAAAAAATTAATGAAGAAGTTCTTTAATGAAAGAACTATTTGTCTTAAGCGCAACTGCTGTTGCTGACTCTGGTAAGACAATTATTTTAATTGCATCTTCTAACACTTAGCAGGATTCCTTGTTCAGAAGATTACTTGAAAGCAAGTGTTGTTCAGAAGGTTACTTGAAAGCAAGCGCTGATCAAGTTCTTAGCAAGCAAAGCATTGTTTAGAAGATAAGCAAAGCATGTTCTGAATTCAAGATGTTGAAGCAAGTTCTGAAAGAATGCAAAAGCCAACTTGTCTTGTCAAGCTTCAGGAAACATGTTCTTACAAGTGCCATTTGCTCATTTAATGCAAAGACGACTGTATGCACTCAAGTGTCTACGCTAGTTCTTGGAAAATGGAATAGTGCAAGAAAACACGCAAGCATTTAATGCTCTCCACTTTTTGAAGGCAGCAACGGTCTTTTTGTTCTTACTATATATAGAAGGACATTTATTGCAAGCCAACTGTTGTACCCCAAAATTTGCCCTCCCATATTTCTCAAAACATTTCAAGAAAAATTCACAAGTCTAACCCGGCGCGTCATATTCAGGTGTTCTTTCACCAAGATATCTCTGATAACGTATTCTCAAATTCAGGTTCGGCTCAAGAGTCAATTCTTTAAAGAAGGTATCCGAATGTGTGAGTTTTCTTGAAGAAATATGGTGAAAAAGTGTGCTGAAAGTGCAGTTTTTACGCGCTAAAAAATTCATAACTTGAAGATCGTGACTCGTTTTGAACCCGTTCCGGTGGCCAAAATTCCGCCTTGACATTATCTACGTTTTCATATCTCACGGATGGAAACCAATTTCAATCAAAAGGTCTTCAAAAATGTGGATTTATCAAGTATTTTCATACCGAAAATTTGTGACAGAAGTTTATTTGCATCATGTTCATAAAATCATAACTTGGTCGATTTTTATCGTATCAAGCTGGTTCTGGTGCCAAAATTTCACAAATTGAGTTGACTACATTTTCACAGAAGGTATTGAGTTCAAACGGTATTCAAAAGGCCTTCATTTTTTGCTCAGATTGCGTGACACACCGAAAATCCTGAATGCTGAATATTATTTCATCTGGGCCGAAACTTCGAAAATTTATAACTCGGTCAATTTTTATCGGATTGGGCTCATATTTTTACACAAGGTTACTGACTCATAGATCTACAACTTTGATTCAAAAGTCGAGACCGGATTATGCCCCGATCAATACCAGTATTTTATTGAAGAACGTGTCAGAGTCGACACTGGAGCCCAAAATAAGTTTGTCTGAGCTGAAACTTCAAAAATTCATAACTAATTCACCGTTTATCCGATTGAGCCGATTTTCGGACAGGAGTTAGTTCTTGATGTCGGCTACATTTTGTTTTCACATTTCAACTTCAAAAAGTTGCACTTAAGTCCATGCGATTTAGCCTGGAAAGTGACGAACTCAAGTGAACATTGGAGGCCCAATTGCACATTCAAAGCCCATTTTCTTTACTCTAATTTCCATTATATAATCACATTCTTTTCACACAAACAAGGAGAAAAAAAACCTTGCCACAACGCTATCAGAATATCAAATTCTTTCAAGAACCCTAAAACCTTGAAATCCTTATTACAAATCCATCTCTCACTACAAACAAGTCATCCTAGTTACAAACCAACATCTCACTACAAACAAGCCATCTCAGTTACAAACCAACATCTCACTACTTCTTCAGTAAGGGTAAGGCTGGCTTGATCTCCATGATCAAAAGGGCATAAAAGCATTCATATCACTACTTTTCCAGTAAGAGTAAGGTTGATTTGATCTCCATGATCAAAAGGGTATAATCATTCATACATGTCATATTGACCTAAACATTAAATTTCTTCATATATTGGCTTTATTTGTATTTTATGATATATAGTAATTTATTTAATGTGTTCATGAAATTCAACACTGCAGATTTAGACAAGATATCATGCAGGTTCATTAAGGAACGTTGAGGCTAAAACACAAATGGCCAAAAGCCAAAAGCCAAATGGCCAAAACAAAACAGTTTACACATGACACCAACAGCTGTTTCACCCCTCCAATCAGACCCGTATACTCATAAACTCTCTCTCTATTTTTATTATTTTCCTTTAATTAATTAATCGTTATTCTTTTTATTAATCACTAACCAATTAACATTTTTCCTAATAAAATCAAAAACACAAAAAAATATTTTATTTATTAAAATTAATTTCATCACTTTTATTTTTGTAAATAAATTAATTTAATCAATTTAGCTTTAATTAGATTTAACTTTTAATATTTTTTGCAATATTTAAAATCAATTTAGAATATTAGGTTTTTATTAGCATTAATTCAATTTATTTTATTTCTTTAAAAACTCAAAAATCCAAAAATATTTTCATTATTTAATTTAATTTAATTGTTCATTTAATTTAATTCCATTTAATTCAAAAATAAACAAAAATCCTTTCTTTAATAAAAAAGGGTCAAAACCCAAAAAACCCGCATCCGATTTAATTTCCCGCACACGATCCATTTTATCATATTATTGTATCTGTTTCCCGGAATGTAATAGCTTTTAATTAGGACTTTAATTATTTATTGCTTTTATTATCTTTCCGCATTTACTTTTCAAGGGTTTGTTTTTGGCGATGTAAATACCCGACGCCTTGTAATAGCTTAGTTTTATTTTCCGCAACCATTAACTGCTAGATGTATGAATAATAGGCTATGCATGACAAGATCTACCTTAATTTAAAATCAACCGTAGCTCACCATAACATGTACAAAGATAACATAACTGAAAATTGACACATTTGCACATGCCACTCCTAGGGTACGCCTCACTTGGTTGCCTCGACGTGGTCATTGAGTATAGGGTGTTTTAGAGGTCGTCCTCTTGTCTAAAGATCAAAGTTGCCTCGAAACCGTTGCCTCGGATAAAAAATGATCTAAGACATTAGGATTACCGCTAAGGCGTCCTAACATTGCTTTAGTGACCACATGTCCCTTAATCGAATTGACCCGAAAACTCCAACGACGGTGCTACCTACTCCTCAATAGTGGGATGGCACTGTCTAAAGAACATTTACACAGCTTAATTCCTTTTGAGTAGGTAGAGGTTCTTAGGTACTTGCTCTTTCAAAATAAAACCACTTTTTCGCACTTACACTTTTGAACAAAGTTTTTTCAAACAAACACTTCATACACTCTTGAGGACAGATACAAGAGTTAAATCGAAGTTTTCAAACAAAACTCTTTTCAAAACCCACAAACACAAGAAAAGCAAAATCTTTTGAAAACATAGTGAGCAAGTACCTAAGAGCCCGTGGATAACCACGGATAGAAAGGGTGCTAACACCTTCCCTTTCTATAATCTACCTCCCGAACCCGAGAAACATCTCGAAAAGGAATTTTGTTGTGCTTTTGTCCTTTCCTTGTTGGAGAAAATAAAAGACGGTGGCAACTCTTGCTTACCGCGACATTTCGTGAACCAGCATTAAAAAACAGTCTGTTCTCATACCCACCGATCACAGAACTGGCGACTCTGCTAGGGATTTTGTTAAAAAAAGTGAGGTGTACCTTAGGATTAGATCACTTGTGTTTTCAATTGCATGCTTTGTATGCTTTAAATCTTGTGGGTTTGTATCGGAGTTCTATAGATCCTAACCCGGATCTGGGGATACCCTTTAGAAGTAGCAACAAACTGTGAGAGAACTGTGCGGGGTATACCGATATGGTTGAAGCAGTAGCTACGTTGATGTGGCACTTTGGTGAATACCGATAACCCTTGAGTCAAGTCAAGGAGAGTACAGGGCCGCCGCGTGGTGTCGTGAAGCATCAACTGACCTTAGAACCTTACTTGACCATCTTGGCCTTTTTAGGGGTAGTGAGATGACCGACTTTGGTGCAGTCCGAAGTTGGTAGATACTCGATACTACACTCATTGAGGGTTGTTTTCTTGGAATATTTTGGTCGCCAGTTAAGTGGCTAAATCAAAACAATGAACATAGAAAACAATCCAATGATATTGAGCTCCTTAGAACCCGGTTACTATTTATAGGACAGGTTTTGAGCCAACTAACTTCAAGAGGGTACTTACCTACGAACCCCGTGCAAGCCTAAACCTAAGGACTTGTTTGCTTTGTGTGAATATGACTGCCTGTATATACACTTGCTTACTTTAGCATACACATCATAACATCATGCTTTAGCATTTCTTTAACCATTTCAAGGATCTCAAGGGCTTGTGATGCAGGTTATGGTAAATCAAATGTCCAGCAAGGGGCAAAAGGGGATTTATTTTCCTCTAGCCAAGGTTGTCTAGAAATCCAAGCATGATAACTTGAGTCAGGGGCTATGACCCACTCGATATGGTGAGCTTGACTCTTGAAGAAGGACTCTTAGCAACATGAAGTTCCTTCAATCAAGCTATCAGATTCAAATCCTAACAGTTTCTTGTTTACCCCGCGAGATCCTTGAAAACATTGCATACATATATCATACATATCATTGCATAACAGGTCTTCCAGTACGGGTCTCTCATGTTCTCGCTGTTTATTTCAGCAATGGCTTTCCAACTAGACAACCAGGATCTTCATACTCAAGAGACTCAGTTCAGGGAAATCTTCCTAAACCTATCCAAGGGGCAGGAAGAGTTGAAAGCACTCCTCATGGGGAATTTGGTCAAGAAAAGTCCTGAAGACAATAAGGACAAACGGCTAAAACATCTGCAAGCTGAGGTAGATGCAATGAGAACCCAGATGCTGGGGCAGATGGCTCTTATCCAAGGCTTAGCTCGGGAGCAAGAAGAGTTGAGAACCATGATCAACCAGCTTCATCAAGACAGATACAACAGTATGAAGCAAATAGTCAAGGCTGAGGATCAAGTCATTAATCAGCCTCCAAGAAGACAAGAGTTTGGTATGGTGAAGAATGGACCTCTCCAAGTTGCTACTACCTCACAGGTCCAACAACAACCTTGCCATAAACAACGGGTTAATCAGAGGCCATTTACCAAGCTCAACATGCCGCTGTCTCAAGCTTTGCAACACCTGTTGAGATTGAATCTGGTGACATTGGTAGGACCTCATCCGAATCCTAAGACTTCTTCACCCAACTACAATCCTGATGCAAGGTGTGTATACCTTTCTAACAGCCCGGGGCATGATACTAACGACTGTTGGAAGTTGAAGTATAAAATTCAAAACCTGATTGATGAAGGAGCATTGGAATTCACACAAGATGGTCAGGCTGAGTTCTTCTACCATCCCTCCAAGGTTCACCATTTGAAGTGACAAGTCCTGAGACGAAAAGACTTTTTGTTCATTGGAATTTTCAATTTGTAATTTTCTTTCGATTGTTCAAACATTTATTCATGTCAAACTTTATTACTTTATCAATGCATCGCATATGTCTGTTTTGAATCAATCCATTCGTATCCACTATATTCAAATTGCTTTCATTTTTTGTGATGTTCAACTCTCGATTAAAAAATTCTAAACCTTTTGAGGGAGGATGACGAAAACGATACCACGATCTTTATAGTATGCTTTTGAACAAACCCCACTGATGAGGTACAGGCATTGTTTCAAATCCTAAACAGTGGATTTATAAGGAAGATAATCCCTAGTCAACCCCTTTGAGCCAAAGAAGTTGGAGTTTTTCTTTTCATAAATTAAAACCCTTAATTATAACCCGGGGCAGGGTAGTTCTCTCATTTGATCCAGGTGCACAATGAATGGCATCAAAGAAGTTCTTCCGAGACAAATAGACAGTGATGGTTCCCTATAATCGTAAGGATAAACAATCATTATCTCTCAGAAATAAAAGCCCATTAAGTCAAAACCTATGAAGGAGACTTACAAAACTGGGGCATCCCGCTGACTGTAAATACAAAAAGAAACAGTTCAGGCAAAAGACAGGGATAATAAAATCAAAAAGAGGTCCTAAAAACTCTTAGAAAAAATGACTGCCTATTCAAAATAAATTATCAGTATCCGAACCATCACCGGAATATCAGAGCAAAGACTCAAACAAGATCTAGATGCACGATTAGCTGAGTTTAGGATCGAAGAACATCACGAAGAGCGGGTGGGTACAAATAAATTTTGAGCCTTTATCCTTTGTTTCTTAAACCGTGAACCAGACCACGTTATAACCCTTAAAAGTCCTAGCTGAAGCATGGGTTAGTTCGAAAGTATACTGTTACAAAAGGTATCCTGACTCCTGTAGGTTTTGCTGTAAAATCCTGAGTTGACATCACATTTTACAAAAATTCACTTGTTTTATTGAAAACTGCATTTTCAAAAAAAAAAAAAAACTTCAAGACAGACATAAGCTTTGCATTTTTAAATAACATTGTTTGCATATGACTATTTGTTCAAACAGCAGAGAAATTCGCACGACAAATATCTAGTGAACAAAAACCTTCTCAATAAAAAGAGTCACCTCAAGTGGAAAAACACTTCCAACCAAGGGGCAGACATAACTATTGTCCATCATCTGGGGCAGTCAAGTCAAGATTCAAGGAATCTCTCAAGATGCCAAATAGCCAGGGGCAGATCTCCGTCTAAATCACTTGGGGCATTGGACATGAATTCCAGCAACGAATCTTGCACGATCAAACATCTTCTGGTAGTATGACAACACAACACTACTGACAGTGACAACTCCCTACGCTCTGGGAACGTGGACATGGTCAAAAAAGTACTACGCATAATCAAAGACCTGCTAGGTCGACTGACCTAGGAAAAAATAAGGGCTTCCCAGCGAACCAAAAGGGTTCGGGAAAAAATGAGGGATGAAAACGAAAATCTGTACACCCGGCAAGTCGAAAACCTGAAAAGGCGGCTTGGGCAAAAAGGGGTATCCCGATGGACTGAAAACCCGAAAGGGCGGTCCAGGCAAAAATTAGGGATCAAAGCGTACGACTATGTCCCGTAATCTCGTCACTTGCCTACCAGAAGAAGATTTGTCAATCGGCAGTTATTCGCCACCTCATAGGCCTTCTTCTCCCGCAGAGACTGGGGCAATAAGAATGGTCCGATCCGTACAAGTTACTCTGTCCACCAGGTACCAAGGTAGATTCAGTTGAAGAGTATGACCAAGATACCTTCACTCCCCGCAGAGTAAGACAGTAATGGTAGCTATCCCCACTGAGACTTGCAACTACGGATGAATCAACAATACTCTCCCCCAAGCAGAGTTAGTCTACCGTCAGTCCCGAGAAAGTTGGGTATCCCCAGTAGCTCTTAATATTCCCCAGCGGAGTATACAGATATTCCTCAGCAAGCATCTCCGGTAGTCTTAATATTCGTCAACGAAATATAAGAATGTTCCCCGGCGGAATACAAGATACCCCCAGTGGAGCCCTTTCCCAACGCTGTCTAAAAAGCTTCCCCGCCAGAGTTGAATCATCTCCCCAGTAGATTTCGGAAGCGTGTCCCCTGCAGAATACAAAAGTTATCCTCACAGGAGTCTAACTGGGTTATCCTCAGCAAGTTGCAACGGAAAGATCATCCCCAGCGAAGCTCTTTCTATCCCCTAGCGGAGTTCATCAAAATATCCAATAGAGCTTATCAACGGGATCCCCAGCGGAGTTTATCATTAAAATCTCAGCGAAGTATCCTTCCCCAGAGTAATTCCCTGCAGAGTAATCTCTTCACCAGTTTATTCCCCAACGGAGTTATTCTCTCCTGCAGGGTTATTCTCCCAATCATCTTCGGACGTTATCTCCAGCGAGTGAAACTCTTTATTCTCCAACAACAGTCAGGGATTTATTTTCCCAAACTCGGACGTACCACAATAGCATTTCATGTTCATACATCATGACGTACGCATACATATTGCATACATCATAACCTCATTTATTTTGAGAACATCATCATACAATGCATGTCATGCATCATATACGATTAATCATGTACCTTTTCAGGAAAGATGGTTATCATCAACAACTTCCAGCAAGTTCAAGATTTACTCCGGAAACTAAACAGAATAATTTTCTGCACGATCAAATTCAGCTTTACACGGGTTCGTCATGAAGAAATCCTACACGGGTTTCTCCTAAATGCATCTTCACACGGGTTTATCCTGAAAAATCCTACACGGGTCCTTTCTCATACATTTCTGAATGAAGTTTTACACGAACTTATCACAGTAACCTTACCCCGGTTCATTCTGAAGTTTTATACGAACTTATCACAAAGTAACCTTACCCGGGTTCCTCCTGAAGTTTTACACGAACTCATCCCAAAGTAACCTTACCCCGGTTCATCCAGAAGTTTCACACGAACTTATCACAAAGTAACCTTACCCGGGTTCCTCCTGAAGTTTTACACAAACTTATCCCGAAGCAACCCTACACCGGTTCCTTCTCTTTCCAAGATGTAGTTTTACACGGACTCATCATCAGGAAACCCTACACCGGTTCCTTCTCAATTCCAGATTCAGTTTTATACGGACTCATCATGAAGCAACCCTACACCAGTTCCTTCTCAATTCTAGATGCAGTTTTACACAGACTCATCATGAAGCAACCCTACACCGGTTCCTTCTCAATTCTAGATGCAGTTTTACACGGACTCATCATGAAGCAACCCTACACCGGTTCCTTCTCAATTCCAGATGCAGTTTTACACGGACTCATCATGAAGCAACCCTACACCAGTTCCTTCTCAATTCCAGATGCAATTTTACACAGACTCATCATGAAGCAACCCTACACCGGTTCCTTCTCAATTCCAGATGCAGTTTTACACGGACTCATCATGAAGCAACCCTACACCGGTTCCTTCTCAATTCCAGATGTAGTTTTACACGGACTCATCATGAAGCAACCCTACACCGGTTCCTTCTGAATTCCAGATGTAGTTTTACACGGACTCGTCATCAAGAAACCCTACACATGTTCTCTCTTTCCAAGATGCAGTTTTACACGGACTCGTCGTCAAGAAACCCTACACAGGTTCTCTCTTTCCAAAGATGAAGTTTTACACGGACTCCTCATCAGGCAACCCTACACCGGTTCCCTCTCTTCAAGATACAGTTTTACACGGACTCGTCATCAGGCAACCCTACACAGGTTCCCTCTTTCCAAAGATGAAGTTTTACACGGACTCCTCATCAGGCGACCCTACACTGGTTCCCTCTCTTTCCAAGATGCAGTTTTACACGGACTCGTCATCAAGAAACCATACACAGGTTCTCTCTTTCCAAAGATGAAGTTTTACACGGACTCCTCATCAGGCGACCCTACACAGGTTCCTCCTTTCCAGATAAAGTTTTACACGGACTCATCATCAAGTAACCCTACACAGGTTCCTCCTTTCCAGATGAAGTTTTACATGGACTCATCATGAAGTAACCTTACCCAAGTCCCTTCTCAGTCCAGATATGCAGTTCACCTCCAAAGTTAGACTTCCCCAGCGGAATCTTCTACAACAACAGGTATGCAAGTTCTCGCTAAGGAATCTCTTATGCGATCGACACTCCTGCAAATGGCATCTATAAGCCCATCCTCCTACCAACAATCTCCAAATGGCATCTGTAAGTCCATTCCCGACATCACAATGCTGATACTATACCATGCGAGTGCAAATTTCTGGGCACTTTAGTGTTCAATTATCTTCCATCTTCGGATCACGAAAGGCTCGAAAGCCAATCTATATCCTCAGGTTTAAGAAAATTGAACAGGGGCAACTGTTGTACCCCAAAATTTGCCCTCCCATATTTCTCAAAACATTTCAAGAAAAATTCACAAGTCCAACCCGGCGCGTCATATTCAGGTGTTCTTTCACCAAGATATCTCTGATAACGTATTCTCAAATTCAGGTTCGGCTCAAGAGTCAATTCTTTAAAGAAGGTATCCAAATGTGTGAGTTTTCTTGAAGAAATATGGTGAAAAAGTGTGTTGAAAGTGTAGTTTTTACGCGCTAAAAAATTCATAACTTGAAGATCGTGACTCGTTTTGAACCCGTTCCAGTGGCCAAAATTCCATCTTGACATTATCTACATTTTCATATCTCACGGATGGAAGCCAATTTCGATCAGAAGGTCTTCAAAAATGTGGATTTATCAAGTATTTTCATACCGAAAATTTATGACAGAAGTTTATTTGTATCATGTTCAGAAAATCATAACTTGGTCGATTTTTATCGTATCAAGCTGGTTCTGGTGCCAAAATTTCACAAATTGAGTTGGCTACATTTTCACAGAAGGTATTGAGTTCAAACGGTATTCAAAAGGCCTTCATTTTTTGCTCAGAGTGCGTGACACGCTGAAAATCCTGAATGCTGAATATTATTTCATCTGGGCCGAAACTTCGAAAATTCATAACTCGGTCAATTTTTATCGGATTGGGCTCATATTTTTACACAAGGTCACTGAATCATAGATCTATAACTTTACTTCAAAAGTCGAGACCGGATTATGCTCCGATCAATACCAGTTTTTTATTGAAGAACGTGTCAGAGTCGACACTGGAGCTCAAAATAAGTTTGTCTAAACTGAAACTTCAAAAATTTATAACTAATTCACCGTTTATCCGATTGAGCCAATTTTCGGACAAGAGTTAGTTCTTGATGTCGGCTACATTTTGTTTTCATATTTCAACTTAAAAATTGCACTTAAGTCTCTGCGATTTAGCATAGAAAGTGACGAACTCAAGTGAACATTGGAGACCCAATTGCACATTCAAAGCCCATTTTCTTTAATCTAATTTCTATTATATAATCACATTCTTTTCACACAAACAAGGAGAAAAAAAACCTTGCCACAACGCTATCAGAATATCAAATTCTTTCAAGAACCCTAAAACCTTGAAATCCTTATTACAAATCTCTCTCTCACTACAAACAAGCCATCCTAGTTACAAACCAACATCTCACTACAAACAAGCCATCTCAGTTACAAACCAACATCTCACTACTTCTTCAGTAAGGGTAAGGCTGACTTGATCTCCATGATCAAAAGGGCATAAAAGCATTCGTGTCACTACTTTTCCAGTAAGGGTAAGGTTGATTTGATCTCCATGATCAAAAGGGTATAATCATTCATACATGCCATATTGACCTAAACATTAAATTTCTTCATATATTGGCTTTATTTGTATTTTATGATATATAGTAATTTATTTAATGTGTTCATGAGATTCAACACTGCAGATTTAGACAGGATCCCATGCAGGTTCATTAAGGAACGTTGAGGCTAAAACACAAATGGCCAAAAGCCAAAAGCCAAATGGCCAAAACAAAACAATTTACACATGACACCAACAGCTGTTTCACCCCTCCAATCAGGCCCGTATACTCATAAACTCTCTGTCTATTTTTATTATTTTCCTTTAATTAATTAATCGTTATTCTTTTTATTAATCACTAACCAATTAACATTTTTTCCTAATAAAATCAAAAACACAAAAAATATTTTATTTATTAAAATTAATTTCATCACTTTTATTTTTGTAAATAAATTAATTTAATCAATTTAGCTTTAATTAGATTTAACTTTTAATATTTTTTGCAATATTTAAAATCAATTTAGAATATTAGGTTTTTATTAGCATTAATTCAATTTATTTTATTTCTTTAAAAACTCAAAAATCCAAAAATATTTTCATTATTTAATTTAATTTAATTGTTCATTTAATTTAATTCCATTTAATTCAAAAATAAACAAAAATCCTTTCTTTAATAAAAAAGGGTCAAAACCCAAAAAACTCGCATCCGATTTAATTTCCCGCACGCGATCCATTTTATCATATTATTGTATCTGTTTCCCGGAATGTAATAGCTTTTAATTAGGACTTTAATTATTTATCGCTTTTATTATCTTTCCGCATTTACTTTTTAAGGGTTTGTTTTTGGCGATGTAAATACCCGACGCCTTGTAATAGCTTAGTTTTATTTTCCGCAACCATTAACTGCTAGATGTATGAATAATAGACTATGCATGACAAGATCTACCTTAATTTAAAATCAACCGTAGCTCACCATAACATGTACAAAGATAACATAACTGAAAATTGACACATTTGCACATGCCACTCCTAGGGTACGCCTCACTTGGTTGCCTCGACGTGGTCATTGAGTATAGGGTGTTTTAGAGGTCGTCCTTCTGTCTAAAGATCAAAGTTGCCTCGAAACGGTTGCCTCGGATAAAAAATGATCTAAGACATTAGGATTACCGCTAAGGCGTCCTAACATTGCTTTAGTGACCACATGTCCCTTAATCGAATTGACCCGAAAACTCCAACGACGGTGCTACCTACTCCTCAATAGTGGGATGGCACTGTCTAAAGAACATTTACACAACTTAATTCCTTTTGAGTAGGTAGAGGTTCTCAGGTACTTGCTCTTTCAAAATAAAACCACTTTTTCGCACTTACACTTTTGAACAAAGTTTTTTCAAACAAACACTTCATACACTCTTGAGGACAGATACAAGAGTTAAATCAAAGTTTTCAAACAAAACTCTTTTCAAAACCCACAAACACAAGAAAAGCAAAATCTTTTGAAAACATAGTGAGCAAGTACCTAAGAGCCCGTGGATAACCACAGATAGAAAGGGTGCTAACACCTTCCCTTTCTATAATCTACCTCCCGAACCCGAGAAACATCTCGAAAAGGAATTTTGTTGTGCTTTTGTCCTTTCCTTGTTGGAGAAAATAAAAGACGGTGGCGACTCTTGCTTACCGCGACATTTCGTGAACCAGCATTAAAAAACAGTCAGTTCTCATTCCCACCGATCACACCAACTAACCAATTAATTTCAAAAAGAAGCAAGAAACTACGTGAAAATTTCTGGGCTCACAAACTCTTTGTTCATACACTTTGTGCAATTTATTCTTAGTGAAAAATCATAGTTGTGATATAGCTTGATTATAAGAAAACTTTATTTCACTATCTGTAAAAATTAAACTCTTGTAATTGTTCCTTGAGAGACCAAGTTTGGTCAGATTTCTCAAGTAGTCTAGGACTAGATTTAAGTCTTAGTGGTGTTAGTCACTTGTAAGATTACTTGTGCATTGTTAGTCACAACAATTATTGTGTGTTTGTAATCAGTTGATTATAGTGGATTAAGTCCTTGTTGAGAAAGGCGAAATCACCTTGACGGGTGGACTGGAGTAGTTTGAGTTCAAACGAACCAGGATAAAAATAACTTTGTCTTTCCATTATTGTTGAGCTTTGTTTTGAAAAGAAAAAGAGTCACTTATTCAACCCCCCCTTCTAAGTGTTTTCTTACCCCTTCAATTGGTATCAGAGCTTGACTCTGAGCATAACACTTAACTGTGTCAGGAAAAGATCCAGAAGAAAACACAAGGGTCGCTGAACAAAACAACAATAGTTACAACAAACCTCCTGTATTTGATGGAGAAGATTTTGAGTACTGGAAAGATAGACTAGAAAGTTTCTTTCTAGGTCATGATAGTGATCTATAGGATATAATCTTGGATGGTTACACACATCCTGCAGACTCAGAAGGAAACAAAGTTGATAGAAAAAATATGGATAGACAACAAAAAGCTGATTTTAAAAATCATCATAGAGCTAGAAATATTTTTCTAAATGCTATCTCTAAAGTAGAATATGAAAAAAATCACAAATAGAGATACATTGCATGATATGTTTGAGTCTCTTAAAATGACTCATGAAGGAAATGCTCAAGTGAAGGAGTCTAAAGCTCTGGCTTTAGTTCATAAGTATGAAGCCTTCAAAGTTGAAGAAAGTGAGTCTATAGAAGCAATGTTCTCTAGGTTTCAAACTCTGATCGCTGGTCTGAGAGTTTTGAACAAGGGATATACTAAAGCAGATCATGTTAAAAAGATCATCATAAGCTTACCCAGAAGATGGGCACCAATGGTCACTGCTTTCAAAGTTTCAAAAGATCTGAACAACGTGTCTCTGGAGGAACTCATCAGCGCTCTCAGAAGCCATGAGATAGAACTTGATGAGCACGAGCCTCAGAAGAAAGGTAAGTATCTTGCCCTTAAATCAATTAAGAAATATGATACTAACGCTTTTCAAGCTGAAGAGGAAAACTCTAAAAAATCAGCGTCAGAAGAAGACGAACTATCCTTGCTCTCCAGAAGGATCAATCATCTGTGGAAGCACAGACAAAAGAAGTTCAGGAACTTCAAGAAGTCAGAAGATAAACCAAAATCTTCTAGACACAAAAAGTCAAACAGAAGAGAGACCATATGTTATGAATGCAAAGAACCTGGTCACTATAAAAGTGATTGTCCAAAACTTCAAAAAGAAAAACCAAAGAAAAAGTTTGGTAAAAAGAAAGGGATGATGGCAACCTGGGATGACTCAGAATCCTCTGAAGATGAATCTGATTCTGAAGATGAGAATGCCAACCTAGCTCTGATGGCTACCACAACAGATGACTCAGACTGTGAGTCAGAACCAAGAGAGGTATTTTCTAAATTCACTAGAAATGAACTTGCTGATAGTTTATCAGAACTTCTGGAAAACTATAGTCAGCTCAAAATCAAATACAAGAAACTCAAGAAGAGTATTGCTTCTGATATTGAGAAACATGAAGCAGAAAAATCCGAACTCTTAGAAAATAATTTTAAACTTAAAGAAGAAATTCAAAATGTTAAAAAAAAATTTAGTTCAGAATCTGTGTATAGTTCAAAAGATATTCTGAAAGAATATGACTGTAGCTTTCAAACTTTCCTGGCTAAAAGAATAGATAGAAGCAAAATGGCTTCAATGATCTATGGAGTTAGTGGGGAAAACAGAAGAGGTATTGGATATGAACCTCCCAAAGAGAAGGAGACATACATACCAAAACCTGTTGCTAAAATGACTTTCACTTACAAACCTATGAGCAAACAATTCAAGTTTGGACACTCACATGATATAAAATATACATCACATTCTGGAAACTCTTATGCTAACCCAAAGTTCAAACAAAATTGTTGTACCCCAAAATTTGCCCTCTCATGTTTTCCAAAGTCTTCCCCCTGCATGGTTGACCACAAACTCTTGCCTAAGGAAAAAGAAAATTTTTGAGTGGTGCTTTAAGTACCTTTAGATTGGCATTCTGAAAGACCCTTCGATTGGTATTCTGAAGGAGCCTTTCGATTGGCATTATGGACAAGGCATTTTGATTGGCATTATGTCAAGGCCTTCGATTGGCATTCTGAAAGACCCTTCGATTGGTATTCTGAATGAGCCTTTTGATTGGCATTATGGACAAGCACTTCGATTGACATTATGTCAAAGCCTTCGATTGGCATTCTGAAAGACCCTTCGATTGGTATTCTGAAAGACCCTTCGGTTGGTATTCTGGATGAGCCTTTCGATTGGCATTGTGGACAAGCACTTCTATTGGCATTATGTCAAAGCCCTTCGATTAGAATTTTGAAAGACCTTTTCGTTTGGCACCCTGGGCCAAGCCTTTCAATTGGCATGCCAAGGGATCCTTCGATTAGCAAGAACAACACCTTTCGATTGGCCTGTTAACAAAGCCTTTCGATTAGAATTTTAATTAGTACCCTTCGATTGATATTTGGACCAAGGCCATTTGAAGAACTCCTTCCAGGCCATTTGAAAGAGGCCATCAAGAGGGCACTCCAAAAAAACATCTCCAGGCCAGATTCTTGCCTTTTCTGTTCCTAAAGAGCTGATTCGACCAGAGTGATTCTGTTCAAATCAAGACCAATCAAAGAGCAGGGCCTGAAGGCATTCGAAATTAAAAAGTGTCCAGGTTCATTCAAGAGACACGAATATTTCAAAAAAGGAAATATTTTAATGTGTCTGATTCTTGTCTCATGGCTTTAATGGCCTGTTTAATTGGCTGTCTCTTGCCGTTACTAGAGCCCCACACTCCTATAAATACAAGGGCCAGTGGCACATTACAGAGGACGAAAAAAAAACACAGAGCAGGTGTGATCGGTGGAAATAGAAATGACTGTTTTTGTAATGCTGGTTCGCGAAATGTCGCGGTAAGCAAGAGTCGCCACCGTCTTTTATGTTCTCCAACATGGAAAGGACAAAAGCACAGCAAAATTCCTTATCGAGAATGTTTCTCGGTTCGGGAGGTAGATTTATAGAAAGGGAAGGTGTTAGCACCCTTTCTATCCGTGGTTATCCACGGGCTCTTAGGTACTTGCTCTTATGTTTTCAAAATTTGTTTGCTTTTCAAAGGTGTGTGGGTTTTGAAAAAAGTTTCGTTTGAAAAATTTCTAAGTAGCTCTTGTATCTGTCCTCAAGAGTGTATGAAAAATTTGTTTGAAAACCTTTTGAAAGTCTTAGTGCGAAAAGATTGTTTTTGTTTGAAAGAGAAAGTACCCGTGAGATCTACCTACTCTAAGGAATTAGGCTGTGTAAGAGTCCTTTAAACAGTGCTATCCCACTATTGAGAAGTAGGTAGCACCGTCGTTGGAGGTATTCGGGTCAATTCGATTAAGGGACAATGTGGTCACCGAAGCAATAGTAGGACACCTTAGAAGTAACCATAATGTCCTAGATCCTTTTTATCCGAGGCAACCGTTTCGAGGCAACTGGATCTTAGACAGGAGGGCGACCTCTAAAACACCCTATACTTGACGACCACATTCGAGGCAACCAGTGAGGCGTACCCTAGGAGTGGCATGTTCTTGTGTGTTGTTTTCATGTTATATTATCTTTGATCATGCATTTGTGAGCTACAGATTAATTTTATTTGGCATACAGTCTTGCAGGCATAATTAACAGTTAAGAGTGCGGAAAATAAAGTGCGGAAAGGAATCTACGCTATTACAAGGCGCGGGTTTATACATCGCCAAAAACATAACCCGTTTTGGAAAATAAATGCGGAAAGTAAAGAAAGCAGTAAACCTAATTAACTATTACATCCTTTGAGCAGACACATAAATAGAAAATAAGAATAAAGTGCGAAAAGAAATAGAATCGGGACGTCCTTAGGGTTTTGAGCCTTTTGAGAAATAAAGAAATTTTGGTCCTTTACTTTTAATTAAATTAAAATTAAACCTAGTACTAATTAATTAATTATTTAAAAAAATGTTTTTTATGTTTTTTATGTTTTTTATGTTTTTTAATGAAATAAAAATAAAAGGAATTAAAAAGTTAGTAAACAAAACCCTAATTCTAAACTAATTTCATTTATTATAAAAAATGTCAAAGTTAACCTAATTAACTAAATTAATTAATTTACATTTTATTTACAAAAATAATAATAATTAATAAATAATGAATAATAAAAATATTTAATATTTTAGGCTTCTGATTTTTATTATAAAAAATAATTTGTTAATTAATAAGAATAATACTAGTAATTAAAAGAATTAAAAGGAAAAGAAAATAAGAAAAAGAAATAGAAACCAGGGGGGTTGAGGGACCCAAGTGGAGGTTTTGAAGAAGCAATTCTGGCCCATTTGTTGGCCAGCCCATTAACTTTTGGAAATTGGCTAAGGCACGTTGACTAGGGAGCATGGTGTTCATCCATCCCTGGCCTTTGGATCTGCCTGTTGAGACACTTGGCATGCTGATCTGTGAGGGTATATGGTGGAATCCTGGACAAGCGCTGCATGTGAAGATGTTATGAAAAATAATTAACAAGCATTTGGGGGACCTGGGAATCGAACCCAGGTCCCAATGGTTACCAAGCACGTCATCAACCACCAAGCCACTGCATTGTCTTTGTTAATATAATATGCAATGAATATAATATTTAAAACATAACAACTATGCTGGAAAGATAAAAAACGTGCGTTCCATTTGAACCAGCCAATGGTGTATTACCACGTCTTCGTCTTCTTCATGAAACCTGCATAAAACATATCAAATAGCGGGGTTTTTTAACCCCCACAAACTGCAAAATGCAAAAATAGCGATTAGCTCTGTGCGTTATATAAATAGGGCGTGAGGGTTGCTTTAAGTTCGTCTTGTCCTTCTGAGTTCAACCATGGGTATCATTGGTTCTGATTTTACTTATGCTGTAAACCCCCAAATTGGAAGCTTTGAAACCCTAGAATTCAATAATGGTGGTTTACGTTTCAGGGCGCTATAATGCAATTCAATCATACTAATAGCTTCGTATGAGTCCTATAAACACAACACAATCAATAAAAATGCATGAATCGATGGTTAGGATTTTGAAAAAAAGTGGTAAACCTTATGACTGTGTAGAACGATTCTTTGAGTGTTAAGGCTTGTTTGTGATTGCTATGCGTTCCTGAGTATCCCAGCAAGGTGTTGGAATCAAGAAAAAGGTTTGAATTGGCCTGGAAGGTTGAATTCAGTTTTCAAATTTTCTTGAACTTTTGGAATTTGGTTTATGGTGTTTTACAGCAGCTTGCACGTCCAAGGCTTTAGGGTTTGCTTCAGTACATATAGTGGAGTGAAACTAGGGTAAATCTTGCACATGAAATCCATTGTATTGAAGATTGTATATTTGATTTTCAATCAAATATTTTTGCATCTTTTGATTGAGAAAAATTTCTAAAATTGGATAATTTGGTCCCCTTGATTGGCAAACGAAATCTTCAGCATGTGTTGGTCGTATTCACTCCACAAAAGATTAGAAAACAATATCTTTTGAATTTTCCTACATTTAAAATCAATTAAATGAATTAATATTAATAAAAATTCAATTAATTAATTAAAAATAAGAAAATAAATCAATTTAAGCTTAATGGGTCGTGCATAGGCTTTGGACAATGTTTCAAGAAAGAATTTGAGGCCCATTAGCAAAAATGAAGTGTTTTGGGCAAAGTTGACTTTTGCAAATTCCCAAAAATTGCCCAACTTCTCCAATGCATATCTTGCTCAATTTTGATCATATGAACATGTTCTTGGACATTTTGGAAAGGTCTTGAAGTCTTCTAACCAATGCATTTGGTCCCATGTCATTTTGATTTACCAATCTCAAGTTATGGTCTTTGACTTAAAGTGCCTTTTTGTTGACTTTTGAAATTGACCTATAATGTAGAAATTGATAACTTTTTGTGAGAGCATTTCTTGGACTTGCAATGTGAAGATGAGTTGTAGGAAATGTCATCCACTTCAAAATGAGCATTGGATGGGATTTTTCTGATGAACCATGAAAAAGTTATGCCTTGGTCAATTTACAGTTTACTTTTCAACTGTCCCAAAATAGTAACTTTTGACACCTTGATGATTTTTGAGCCATGCTTGAGGAATCATGATCAAGAATTGATCAAATGATGATTGTGGCTTCAAAATAAGATGTTGACCAAAAATTTTGACTTTTGACTACCAAATGACCATTTTGCCCCTACAGTTGACTGTGAACTAATTAGGGCTTTTGATTGTGCAATTTGATGCCGTGAGTCTTGAGACTTGTCATGCAGATGCTTGACAATGTGTAGAGGCATATGTGACTTGATTGAGCCCTTAAAAACCTCAAATTCACTGAAGGAACCAAAACCCTAATTTGACTGGCTTAGGAGGATGTTTAGACTGGGCAACCCCTTAATCCATTTGAAGATTGATCTTGACAAATCTTGAAGAATATGGGAGGGCAAATTTTGGGGTACAACAGTTGCCCCTGTTCAATCTTCTTAGACCTGAGGATGTAGATTGGCTTGTGTGCCTTTCGTGATCTGAAGGTGGAAGATGATTGAACACTAGAGTGCCCAGAAATTTGCACTCACATAGTGGAGTATCAGCAGTGTGACAGCGGGAATGGGCTTATAGATGCCATTTGGAGAGATAGTGGATAGGAGGATGGGATTATAGATGCCATCTGGAGACGTGACAGAACCTTGTCGGGAATGGGCTTATAGATGCCATTTGGAATTGTGTGTCGATCGCGTAAGAGATTCCTTAGCGAGAACTTGTGTACCTGAGAAAGAAAGATAATTACCTGACCTGTTACATGGATTGATCTTCAAACTCTTCATGCAGATATGCCCTGGCTTGATACAGGTATCGAATCCACAATCAATCGCTCACAGATATGCACTGGCTAGATACAGGTATCGAATCCGGAATTAGTCACTCACAGATATGTCCTGGCTGGATACAGGAATCGAATCTGGAATTAGTCGTCTACAGATATGCCCTGGCTGGATACCGGAATCGAAACTCTAAACTCTTCATGCAGACATGCCCTGGCAAGATACATGTGTCGAATCCGTAAATCAATCACTCACAGATATGCCCTGGCTAGATACAGGTGTCGAATCTGGAATTAGTCGTCTACAGATATGCCCTGGTTGGATACAGGAATCGAATCTCTAAACTCTTCATGCAGACATGCCCTGGCTGGATACAGGTGTCGAATCTACAATCAGTTACTCACAGATATGCCCTGGCTAGATACAGGAATCGAATCTGGAATTCTTCGTCTACAGATATGCCCTGGCTAGATACAGGAATCGAATCTCTAAACTCTTCATGCAGACATGCCCTGGCTGGATACAGGTGTCGAATCTACAATCAGTTACTCACAGATATGCCCTGGCTAGATACAGGAATCGAATCTGGAATTCTTCGTCTACAGATATGCCCTGGCTGGATACAGGAATCAAATCTCTAAACTCTTCATGCAGACATGCCCTGGCTGGATACAGGTGTCGAATCTACAATCAGTTACTCACAGATATGCCCTGGCTAGATACAGGAATCGAATCTGGAATTCTTCGTCTACAGATATGCCCTGGCTGGATACAGGAATCGAATCTCTAAACTCTTCATGCAGACATGCCCTGGCTGGATATAGGCGTTAAATCTACAATCAGTTACTCACAGATATGCCCTGGCTAGATACAGGAATCAAATCTGGAATTGGTCGTCTACAGATATGCCCTGGCTGGATACATGAATCAAATCTCTAAACTCTTCATGCAGACATGCCCTGGCTGGATACAAGTGTCGAATCTACAATCAGTTACTCACAGATATGCCCTGGCTAGATACAGGAATCGAATATGGAATTGGTCGTCTATAGATATGCCCTGGCTGGATACAAGAATCGAATCTCTAAACTCTTCATGCAAACATGCCCTGGCTGGATACAGGCGTCGAATCTACAATCAGTTACTCACAGATATGCCCTGGCTAGATACAAGAATCGAATATGGAATTCTTCGTCTACAGATATGCCCTGGCTGGATACAGGAATCGAATCTTTAAACTCTTCATGCAGAAATGCCCTGGATGGATACATGTATCGATCTACAATCAGTTACTCACAGATATGCCCTGGTTAGATACAGGAATCGAATCTGGAATTGGTCGTCTACAGATATGCCCTGGCTGGATACAGGTGTCGAATCTCTAAACTCTTCATGCAGATATGCCCTGGCTAGATACAGGTGTCGAATCCACAATCAATTATTCACAGATATGCCCTGGCTGGATACAGGTATCGAATCTGGAATTAGTCGTCTACAGATATGCCCTGGCTAGATACAGGTATCGAATCTCTAAACTCCTCATGCAGATATGCCCTGGCTGGATACAGGTATCGAATCTACAATCAATCACTCACAGATATGCCCTGGCTAGATACAGGTATTGAATCTGGAATTAGTCGTCTACAGATATGCCCTGGCTAGATACAGGTATCGAATCTCTAAACTCCTCATGCAGATATGCCCTGGCTGGATACAGGTATCGAATCTACAATCAAACACTCACAGATATGCCCTGGCTAGATACAGGTATCAAATCTGGAACTGCGAAAGTTGATGGTAATCGTCTTTTGATTGACCTTTTCCTGAAAAGGCAAAATGTTAGTTGTATGCAATATCATGATGTATGAAATGCATGTTGTCATGATGTTCTCAAAAATAAATGAGATTGTGTGATATGATGCGTATATGCATGTATCATGATGTATGACAATGTGATGTTTATGAATGTATTTTCGTCTGGGAAAATAAATCCTTGGCGAGTGCCGGGAAGTTCGTTGAATCCTGGGCTGATGTCGAAGAGTAGAGTTCTTCGTCTCCGCTGGGGACGATGGTTGCAAGAATAAACCGGTAGGAGAAGATGACTCCGTTGGGGAATAAACTTGTTGGAGAGATTACTCTGCGGGGAATTACTCTGTGGGAAGAGATACTTCGCCGAGGTTTGATGATAACTCCGCTGGGGATACCGTTGGTGAACTTCGTTGGGGAATTTGATGAACTCCGCTGGGGGGTAGGAAGAACTTCGCCGAGGACGATCTTTCCGTGGCAATTAGCTGAGGATAACCCAGTTATACCCTGGTGGGGAATAACCTTTGAATAAAGTCGGGGAGAGATGTGTGTACTCTGTAGGTGATAAGCTTCCAGAATCTACTGGGGAGGAGGATTCAACTCTCTTGGGGAAACTTTTGAACGGTACTGGGGGAATGGCTCCACTGGATGTCTGGTATTCCGCCGGGGAACAATCTTAGATCAAGACTGCCGGGGATGCTTGCTTAGGAACATCTGTATACTCCGCTGGGGAATATTGAGATCTTCTAGGGATACCCAACTTTTCCAAGACTGATTGTGGACTAACTCTGCTTGGGGAGAGAGTATTGCTGCCTTGCTGGGGATACAGTGCCTTTTCAGGGCTGATGGGAGACCAACTCTGCATGGGGAGGGAGTATTGCTGATTCTGGTCTTACTCTGCAGGGAGTGAAGGTATCTTAGTCGTATTCTTCAGCTGAATCTACCTTGTACCTGGAGGACAGAGTAGCTAGATCGTTTAAACAACTCTTATTGCCCCGACTTCGGTGGGAGAAGGTACCTGTGGAGGTGCTTGATAACTGCCGTTTGACCAATTTTCTTCTGGTAGGCAAGTGACGAGGTGACGGGACATAGTCGTACACTTTGATCCCTAACTTTTGCCTGGACCGCCCTTTAGGGTTTTCGGTCCACCGGGATACCCTTTTGTGCCCAAGCAACCTTTTCAGGTTTTCGACTTGCCGGGTGTACAAATGTTTTCATTTTTATCCCTTATTTTTGCTCGAACCCTTTTGGTTCGCCGGGAAGCCCTTATTTTTGCCTAGGTCAATCGACCTAGCGGGTCTTTGATCGTGCGTAGTATCTTTTCGACTATGTCCATGCTCTCAGGATGTAGGGAGGTGCCCCTGTTGTTGTGTTGCCATGTGACCAGAAGATCTTCGTTTGATCAGGCAAGATTGGTAGCTGGAATTCGTGCCCAATGCCCCAAGTGATTCAGATGGAGATCTGCCCCTGGCTATTTGGCATTTTGAGAGATTCTCTGAATCTTGACTTAACTGCCCCAGATGATGGACAATGATCATGCCATGCCCCTTGATTGGAGGTGCTTTCGTTCATTAGACATTCGTCGTGCGAATTTCTATGCTGTTCAAACAAATAGTCACATGTGCAAGCAATGTTATTTCAAAAATGCAAAGCTTATGTCTCTCTTGAAGTTTTTGAAAATGCATTTTTTTCAGTAAAACAAGCAAATTTTGTAAAACGTGATGTCAACTCATTATTTTACAGCGAGCCTTAAGGAGTCAGGATACCTTTCATAACAGTATGCTTTCGAACTAACCCATGCTTCAGCTAGTACTTTTAAGGGTTATAACGTGGCCTGGTTCACGGTTTTAAGAAACAAAGGATAAAGGCTCAAAATTTATTTGTATCTGTTGTACCCCAAAATTTGCCCTCTCATTTTTCCACAAGAAATCAAAGCTTCAGGCGTTTCCTGATTTTTCAGATTGGCTCAAGAGTCGGTCAAACAGACTTTTCTCGTCAGTCAGACACAATTAGGGTTTTATTGATTTTCAGGGCTCTAGAATGTTTCAAACAGTTGGCTTAGGGTTTTGGTTGATTTTGGCTCAACTTTGATCAGGCAAACGTTCTTTGGCATTTAATCAGGAATTAGGGTTTTGTGGGCACGTTCTCAGAAGGATTTAAATTCTACAGCACTTTGCAAGTTATTCCGAGATTTGGGTTGAATTCGCATTGTTTGATTTAATCAGTAAAAGATTGCATTTGGATTGAATTCACGTTTGTTTAACCGAATTAGTAAAAGGATACATTCAATTTGGATTTGCAGTGTTTGGTAAAAAATCAGTAAAAAGGGGAATGCGTCTGATCAGTGGTTGTGATTAACTGTTGTTTTGCTTTGGAAGTTGGAAGTGCCAGGTTTAACTGATCAAATGGTAAAGCATTGTTTATTTAAATTATTTATTATTCTAAGATTAAATGATTGGAATTTATTTTCAATTATTTTAATTAAAGAATTATAAATAATAAATAAACAATAGGAGGAAAAATAATTAATTGGATAAAGAAACTTTTATTAATTTTTAAATTAATTGTACAATTGTGTTGTTGTTTACAACAATGATTTTACATTTATTTAAACTTAAATAAAAAAAGCTATCCTAAACATTTTTCTAATCTTCAATTCTTCATCTGCCAGCCCTTGCTCCAGTGCTCCATTCAATTTTTTATCTACAAATGAAAAAAAGGAAAGTCAATAGCAGATAAATAAATAAAAGAGACAGATAAAATTACAGTTCATCATTAAGGGCCACTGATTGGGATCAGTTAACCCTCTCTGCAAATCACGGGATTTCTCCCGGTTCACAAGGAGGGACGAATGTTTATTTGCTAAACTTTGAAAGAATGCACAAGTCAAATTGTCAAACTGCATAGTTCAAATCTCAAACAAACTGCATAGTTCAAATCTCAAACAACAACTGCACAGTTCAAATCAAACTAAGAGTCCAAATTCAAACTTTCTGTCAAAAATCCCAAACTATCCAAAAGGCCACCCAAGCTGTCAAAAAGAAGATATCAAAGATACAAAAAGTACAGGAAGCTGTCAAAAGAAGATTTGAAAAGATATCAAAGATAAGAAGCTGTCAAAAGAAGAGATAAAAAATGCAGAGAAAGCATGATATGCAAGCAACATATTTTCTCATCATTTCCCAAAGTGTGGCCCTTTCAGATAAAGTACAATGCAAACATTATTTTAATGCTAAACTGTACTGAAGAGAGAGAGAAGAGAAAAAGAAAGCAGGTTTACAAGGCTTTAGGCATGAAGAGATATATAAAAACAAAAAACTAAACACAGTACAGTAAAGAGGGAGGCAAACCAATACACACAAAAATATACAAAACTGCATAAGCCTCCAGTCAAAAACCTTGAACTTTTTTTTTTACAAGCATAAGAAACCAAAAGGCCAAGCCTGCTGAACCTGTCAAACAAGATAGAACAAACATCCAAAGCCTTGAACCTGTAACACCAATCTGAGCCAAAACATTCAAAAACCTTACCATTCAATTGAAACACAATAACCTGCCCAAGCCTTACCTGCCTGGACTGTCAAAGCCTAAATCAATAAGGCTCCCAAACACCTTAAACCAACAAGCATTGAACCCCTAAGGCCTAACCTGAAGCAGACCCCAAGCTAACAACCTTGAACCATCAAACATGAACTCACCCAAAACATACACTGTCAAATCACCAAAGTCAAGCTAAAAAGCCTGATATCCAAGCCTAAACCAGAAACATCAAACAGACCAACCCAAACCATGAACCAGTAAAAAAGGCCACAACCTAAAAACCTGTCCAAAGCATTCAAAGTCAAACCTCCCAAGCCCTCAGTAAATACCATCATTGGGCAAACGCATTAACAGGCCAAAGAAGCATCTCAAGGCAAATCAATAAGGCAAAGCAAGGCAACGAGACAGTTGAAGAAGAAAGTGAACGATAGGCAACACAAAAGCCTCAGGAAATTAACATCACAGGCATCCAACACATAGTATACAAAATAGGCAACACAAACGTTCAAAGGCAAACATTCGAGGCAACCAAACAGAAACATTCAAGGCAACAGAGAAGAAGAAAGAAGTGAAATTTACAAAAGGGGTTTTCAGTTCAATATCATCATCAAACCAAAAGCGAGACAAAGAGTACCAGGGTTACCAAAAGGGAAGCTAGTTCATCACAGCATCAAGCGTCTTCACCCCCTTCACCATTAAGCCTCCAAGCACCTCCGCGCTCGTCAAGGTAGTATTCCTTTTTCCTTCATACACCTCAATAATAAACGATCACGAAGCTTAAATCAAGATCAATGAATCACATAATCATAACATGTAAAACGGAACCAAACCCTAAGCGCGTGTAAAAAAGACAAGAGGTTTACCTTTTAAATTTCGCTTCACTGAACCAAGGAAGAAAGAAGGCGAAGGAGGCGCTGATGGCTTAGGCGAAGGGGATGATGTTCAGACAGCCATGGCAAAGAGAAGATGGAGAAGACGAAGTAACCACAAGCGGCGCCGCTCCCAAACGTATAAACCCTAAATCCTCTTCTGAAACAAAAATAATTAACCCTAAGCAAAATCGTTCAAAGACTTGGGCCTTGCCCTTCCTGCGCTTAAGCCCACTGCGTCCCCAATTCACACCCCCCTCGTTTTTCTTCTGTTTGGGCCATAACCCCCACCCTTGAGCCCATTTCTGATTTTGTTTCAAACTATTTTTTAAACATCATATTCCTTTTCATATATATAAAAATTAACATAACCTTTTTTTATTTATTTACATCAAATATTGACTTTCTTTAAAATTACATTTTTAATTACAATATTTTTCCTCTAACTTAAAATATTTTTTACTTTGTATATTATTACATTAATACACAATTAAAATGTAAAACCTTTTTTTTTCTTTTAAGTAAAATACCTTTCTTTGTACATTAATACTTTAATACATAAAATACTTAAAAATACATTTTTTTATATACATAATTTAAATTCTTAACATTTAATTAAAATATTCTTTTGTATATATTAAACACAAAATATAAAGATACATTTTTTATATCAAATGTAAAATGACAATTTTCAAACTTAGAATATTTTCTTTTCTTAAAATTCCCTTTTGAACATATTAAAGAATATACAAGATTACAAAAGATTAATTAAATAAATATCGAATTCTTTTCTTTAAGTTAAAATAATGCTTAAACAATACATTTGAATTCACGTCTCTAACTTGTAAATAATTCTCATACTTGAACATATACACTTACACAATATACGATACATTTCACATTATACGCTTGATACAAATACATTTACATTGCTCCTATACACGTTTGCTTATCTTATACATTGCTATACGTTACATTTACATTTGATCAATTCGATTTGGTTGTAATTTATTGGACACTACATTCCTAAAGTCTCATCCCCATTTGTGAATGTGTACCCCCACTCCCGGATACTTATTTTGTAATAGCGTAGACTTTACATTTCCGCAATTTACCGCTTTCCAATTATACCATGGTTAGACCTAGGGTTTGCATGTACATAAAATCAAACGCTAGATAACCTAATACAAGACAAATATATGAAATCAATACACAATCACACTTGCACCCTCTAGGGTAATCCCACATGTTGCCTTCCAAAATGGGCCATGCTTGCACGTCGAGTATCTTTGGCAAAAAAAATTCAAATGATCATAAGTCCCTCGATGACGCTTTCGAAAGTTGCCTAAATGGAATGATCATAGTCCCTTCAAAGCAAATTGCCAAGGATACTTGGCACCATTGCATTCATGGTCCATACAATGACCCGCGCCCGTCCCGTTAAACATCCTAAACGCAAGATTGTCCTCCAAATTCAATGGTGGAACAAAATTGTTAAAAAGGGTTGAAAACATAGAGAAAACCTTTGAGTACAATAGGGTAGGTAAAACTCTTAGTTACTTGAGATCAACTTGCAAAAACACTTGCCTTCTTTTCAAAAACCGCACTTCATACACACTTTCAAAACAAACTCTCAAAACATTTTGAAACATCTTTTCGAAAAGATACACACCTTTGTAAAACATTCGAGTAAAGAATTGTTACAAGGGTAGCCTAAGACAAGGCATCTTCTTCCAAAACATTTTCAAAAACACACACACATACACACCATTTTCAAGCAATCGAAAATCAAGGCAAGTGATCTAAAAAACCAAGTAACTAAGAGCCCATGGATAACCATGGATGAAAAGGGTGCTAATACCTTCCCTTTTCATAATCTACCCCCCAAACCCACGAAATATCTCAAAAGGTTTTTGCTGTGCTTTTTTAACCTTTCCTTTAGGATAAAATAAAAAGTCGGTGGCGACTCTTGCTCAACCGAAACATTTGCGAATACAAACGCAAAACCATAGTCAGTTCTCCCACCGTATCACAGAACTGGCGACTCTTCTGGGGATTACTACTCAAAGTGGGGTTACCTTAGGGTTTAGATCACCTTTGTTTTCAATTGATTGCTTTGTTTGCTTTTACATTTGTGGGCTTTGCATCGGAGTTTTATAGATCCTAACCCGAATCTGGGGGAAACCTTTTTAGGTAGCATAATCTGCGAGGGACCTGTCCGGGGTATACCGACATGGGTGAAGCAGTGGCTACATTGGTGTGGCACCTTGGTCTGTACTGATGTCCCTTGTGTTGAAACGGGGAGAATATGGGTCTTCCAAGGAGTCATTAAGCACCAACCGACCTTAGAACCCTAAATTGACCCAACTTGGCCATTAGAACAGTAGCAGTATGCTACACTCATTGAGGCTAAACTCTCGCGATGGTTCCGGCCGCAAGAAAAGATAGCGATGCTGGAGTTATGACCGATCGAGGATAGCCAATGATTTGAGATCCTCTAGAACCCGATTACTTTTGATAGGACAGGTTTTAACCAACGAAACTGAAAGAGGGTAGTACCTGAACCCCATGCAAGCCTAAACCTAAGGACTTGTTTGCTTTGTGTGAATATGTTTGCCTGTATATACACTCACTTGTTTTTTTTGCATACATATACATAACATCATGACATCATACCATAGCATTTTCAATGACCATTTCAAGGATCTCGAAGGTTCTTTTGATGCAGGGTTATGTTGAACCAGACGTCTACCAAGGGGCAAGGGGTTTCTCCTCTAACCAATGCAATCAAAGATCAAGTGCAACAACTTGAATCAGTGGCTATGACCCACTCGACACGGTGAGCTTGATTCTCGTGGAAAGACATCCACCGATACACAGTTCTCCAAACAAAGATCAAGTACAACAACTTGAATTAGTGGCTATGACCCACTCGACATGGTGAGCTTGATTCTAGCCGAAAGACATCCACCGGCGCAAAGTTCTCCAATCAAAGATCGAAGTTCAACCTCTAACATTTTCTTGTGTTTACCCCAAGAGATCCTTGAAAGCATGCATCCATATATCATGCATTGCATTTTGACAGTCTTTCCTTTTTCAGGTTTCCTTACTCTCCTGCTGTTTATTTCAGTAAGAGATGGCTCTAGAAAGGTCTGTCAAAGACATCCAGGACCAGACTGCTCAGCTGCAGGAGATATTCCTGAACTTGTCTCTGGGGCAAGAAGAAATGAAAGCTCTCCTCACAAAGGGCTTGGAGAATTCCAACAAGGCCAGGAGTGATCAGCTTGCAGAGATGCAGTTTGATCTGACAACATTAAGGACCCAAGTGATGGGACAGTTGGTGGGCCAGATGGCTCTCATCCAAGACCTATCTCAAAGACAAGAGGAACTCAGAGTTCTTGTCCGCCAACTGCTTCCAAACAACCAATTGGGGCAAACGTCTGAGGTTGAAGAGCAAGTCACCGCTCAGCCTCCATCCACTCAAGAAGACAAGGGGAAGGCTCCTTCGCTTGCTTCAGGGTCACAAGCCCATCAACAACCTCGCCAGTGTCAACGGGGTAATCGGCGTAAGCAAGAAACGTCGGGAAGACAGTTCACGGAGACTGAAATACCATCATTCTTCATACTGAAGCGCCTGTTGGAGGTCAACTTGCTCACCCTAAGGGATCCTCCTCAGAAGCTCAATACCTCCTCTCCTAACTATCGTCCCGACGCATTTTGTGTTTACCATTCCTACAGCCCGGGACACGACACCAACGACTGTTGGGCCTTGAAGAACAAGATTCAAGATCTGATCGACATTGGAGTGCTGGAATTCATGCCAGACGGCGAGATGAAAATCTTCCGTTAAAGGGTTCTCCACCTGAAGTAACGAAGTTCAAGCTGAAAGACTTTTGCTTCTTTTTGAATTTTCAAAGTTGTAATTTCTTTTACTGTCAAACAATTATCTGTTGATGTTAAACTCTGTTTTCATTAATGCATTGCATATGTTTGTCTTGAATTCATCCATTCGTTTCACTACTCTTATGCTTTCTTTATGATATTTAACTCTTGATAAAAAGCTGCAAGCCTTTAGAGGGAGGATGACGAAACAATACCATGATCTCATACAATATGCTTTTGAACAGACCTTACTGATGATGTACATGCATTTCTTTCAATTCCCAAACACTGGAGTTATAAGGAAGATAATCCCTAGTCAACCCCTTTCGAGCCAAAGAAGTAGGAGTTTTCCGTTCCAAACAATCAAAACCTTTGATATAAACCCGAGGCAGGGTAGTATCTCAGTTAATTCAAGAGAAACACGCATTGAAGTTGCAAACTCTCAATTTGTAACACAACGAACGACGTCAAAGCAAAAGAAAAGCATTCCTTTGGAATCAAAAGACAAGGGTGGTTCCCTATCACATAGACAGTCAATCTCTCAAAAGAGAAAAAGCCCACCGAGCCAAAACCTGTAAAGGAAGCTCGAGAAAGCTGGGGCATCCCGCTGACTGTAATCTCGAAAATAGGAACAGTCAGGCAAAAGTTAGGGATAACAAATCAAAATCAAAATAGTGAGGTCATTACAAAGTCCTCAACAACATGAAAAATGTTGAAAAAGAAATGATGACTGTCTCCCCAAATTCAATTGGTGAACCATCGTCCAAAAGTCGTTCCAAACTCAAGACAGAGTATGACGCACAATTAACTGAGCTTAGGGTTGAAGAACATCACGAAGATCGGGTGGGTACAAATATACTTTGAGCCTATATCCTTTGTTTCTTAAACCGTGAACCAGGCCACGTTAATACCCTTTAAAAGTCCTAATTGAAGCATGGGTTAGTTCGAAAGCATACTGTTACAAAAGGTATCCTGACTCCTGTAAGGCTTTGCTCTAAATCTTGTGTTGATCTGTCTCATAAAAAGTTTTCT
This sequence comes from Vicia faba, assembly GCA_948472305.1. NCBI lineage: Eukaryota > Viridiplantae > Streptophyta > Magnoliopsida > Fabales > Fabaceae > Vicia > Vicia faba. The sequence continues at coordinate 1,249,647,830 of OX451738.1, forward strand.
GCTAAAAACGCAATTTTCAAAACTTCGAGACAAACATAAACTCTGCATTGCTTGAATATCATTGTCTGCATTTGGCTTTTTGTTTGACAGCAAAGAATTTCATACAGCGAATGTTCGGAGGAACGAAAACTCTCTCAGTGAGCAAAATCACTTCAAAAGGACGAAACTTCCATTACAAAAATCTCCTATAAACAAGGGGCACGACATGTCACCATCCAATTAACCTGGGGCAGTCCAGTCAAGGTCCAACAAATATTTCAAAATCCAATTAACCTGGGGCAGTCCAGTCAAGGTCCAACAGATCTTTCAAAATCCAATTAACCTGGGGCAGTCCAGTCAAGGTCCAATAGATCTTTCAAAATTCAGTTAACCTGGGGCAGTCCAGTCAAGATTTCAAGAGATCTCTCAATATGTAGAGTAATCTGATTCAAGACTCCTTCATCACCACTTGGGGCATTCGAATGTCAAAAGTGTTCAACAAATCAACTATCACATTTCTAGACTCGATTCCTGTATCTAGCCAGGGCACGTCTGAAGAGTTTGAGGATTCGATTCCTGTATCCAGCCAGGGTATATCTATTGACGACTATTTCCAGACTCGATTCCTGTATCTAGCCAGGGCACGTCTGAAGAGTTTGTGGATTCGATTCCTGTATCCAGCCAGGGCATATCTGTTGATGACTATTTCCAGACTCGATTCCTGTATCTAGCCAGGGCACGTCTGAAGAGTTTGAGGATTCGATTCCTGTATCCAGCCAGGGTATATCTGTTGACGACTATTTCCAGACTCGATTCCTATATCTAGCCAGGGTACTTCTGAAGAGTTTGAGGATTCGATTCCTGTATCCAGCCAGGGCATATCTGTTGACGACTATTTCCAGACTCGATTCCTGTATCTAGCCAGGGCACGTCTGAAGAGTTTGAGGATTCGATTCCTGTATCCAGCCAGGGCATATCGGTTGACGACTATTTCCAGACTCGATTCCTGTATCTAGCCAGGGCACGTCTGAAGAGTTTGAGGATTCGATTCCTGTATCCAGCCAGGGCATATCTGTTGACGACTATTTCCAGACTCGATTCCTGTATCTAGCCAGGGCACGTCTGAAGAGTTTGAGGATTCGATTCCTGTATCCAGCCAGGGCATATCTGTTGACGACTATTTCCAGACTCGATTCCTGTATCTAGCCAGGGCACGTCTGAAGAGTTTGAGGATTCGATTCTTGTATCCAGCCAGGGCCTATCTGTTGACGACTATTTCCAGATTCGATTCCTGTATCCAGCCAGGGCATATCTGTTGACGACTATTTCTAGACTCGATTCCTGTATCTAGCCAGGGCACGTCTGAAGAGTTCCAGATCAACACCTGTAACAAGCCAGGAAGGTATCTGTGGACGACTGATTGTGGATCAACACCTGTAACAAGCCAGGAAATTATCTACATCACCATTTGGGGCATTCGAATGTCAAAAGTGTTCAAAAACTCGATGCAGTTTTACACGAACGCATCATCAGGAAATCCTACACAGATCTACTCAAAACAGGAAGTCCCCAGTAGTTTGGCATACAACCCAAGCTTCTGATTTCCCCAACAGTGGTCCCAAGACTTCTCATTTTCAACAATCAGAAGATTCTTGCCCTCCACAGCAACAGCCAAGAATTTGTTCTCCCCGACAGTGGTCAAGATTCTTTTATCTTCAGCCATCCAGGATTCATTTATCCTCAGCAAGATAGCTTATCAACTTACATGCGCATTCATCACATTCATGTCATGAATATTGATGTCACATACATTGCATCATGCATCATAACATTGCATACAACTAACCCTTTACCTTTTCAGGTAAGATCAGTCGACAGACAAAGATCATCTTTCGAGGTTCATCCGGAAATAGTTCATATGTGACCCGGACACGGCGACATTCTGATACTTATTCCAGATTCATTCAGATGCGGTTTTACACGAACGCATCATTAGGAAGCCCTACACCGGTTCCTATTCAACTCCAAGATTTCTGAAAATAGTTCACGGGTTCTCCAAGTAACGGATGTTAACCTATCACTTGTTCAGTTTCTTCTCAAGACTTCTGAAAACAGTTTATGGATTCTTCCCAACAACGGATGTTAATCTATCACTTGTTCAGATGCAATTTCTTTTGAAAACAGTTTACGGACGCTTCCCTACAAACGGATGCTGCTCTATTGCTTATTCAACTTCAAGATTTCTGAAAACAGTTTACGGGTTCTCCAAGTAACGAATGTTAACCTATCACTTGTTCAGTTTCTTCTCAAGACTTCTGAAAACAGTTTATGGATTCTTCCCAACAACGCATGTTAATCTATCACTTGTTCAGATGCAATTTCTTTTGAAAACAGTTTACGGACGCTTCCCTACAAACGGATGCTGCTCTATTGCTTATTCAACTTCAAGATTTCTGAAAACAGTTTACGGGTTCTCCAAGTAACGGATGTTAACCTATCACTTGTTCAGTTTCTTCTCAAGACTTCTGAAAACAGTTTATGGATTCTTCCCAACAACGGATGTTAATATATCACTTGTTCAGATGCAATTTCTTTTGAAAACAGTTTACGGACGCTTCCCTACAAATGGATGCTGCTCTATTGCTTATTCAACTTCAAGATTTCTGAAAACAGTTAACGGATTCTTCCCAACAACGGATGTTAATCTATGGCTTGTTCAGACTCTTCTCAACTTTTGAAAACAGTTTACAGACGCTTCCCAACAACGGATGTTGCTCTATTGCCTATTCAACCTCGAGACTTTTGAAAACAGTTTACGGATTCTTCCCAACAACGGATGTTAATCTATTGCTTATTCAATCTCAACTCCTGAAAACAGTTCACGGATTCCCCGGACATAAATGTCAATCTATTGCTTGCTCGGACCCCTAATTCAGAGATGTTCCAAAACATGGGTGCCTTTCTGATACTCGTCCACTCACCATTGACATACAGTTCAACATCACCAGATGGCATCTATAAGCCCATCCTCCTACCAGCAGTCACCAAATGGCATCTTTAAGCCCATTTCCAGATGGCATCTCTAAGCCCATCCCCCGACAAGATTCTATCGCATCAGATGGCATCTTTAAGCCCATCACCAAATGGCATCTTCAAGCCCATTCACCTCTACCATCACATCGCCGAGTGCAAATTTTCTGGGCACTTTAGTGTCCAATCTTCTTTTACCTTCAAGTCGCGAAAGGCAAACTTGCCAATCTAACTCTTCAGGTTCAAGAAGATTGAACAGGGGCAACTGTTGTACCTCAAAATTTGCCCTCACATTTTTCCACAAGAAATCACAGCTTCAGGCGTTTCCTGATTTTTCAGATTGGCTCAAGAATCGGTCAAACAGACTTTTCTCGTCAGTCAGACACAATTAGGGTTTTATTGATTTTCAGGGCTCTAGAATGTTTCAAACAGTTGGCTTAGGGTTTTGGTTAATTTTGGCTCAACTTTGATCAGGCGAACGTTCTTTGGCATTTAATCAGGAATTAGGGTTTTGTGGGCACGTTCTCAGAAGGATTTAAATTCTATAGCACTTTGCAAGTTATTCCGAGATTTGGGTTGAATTCGCATTGTTTGATTTAATCAGTAAAAGATTGCATTTGGATTGAATTCACATTTGTTTGACCGAATCAGTAAAAGGATACATTCAGTTTGGATTTGCAGTGTTTGGTAAAAAATCAGTAAAAAGGGGAATGCGTCTGATCAGTGGTTGTGATTAACTGTTGTTTTGCTTTGGAAGTTGGAAGTGCCAGGTTTAACTGATCAAATGCTAAAGCATTGTTTATTTAAATTATTTATTATTATAAGATTAAATGATTGGAATTTATTTTCAATTATTTTAATTAAAGAATTATAAATAATAAATAAACAATAGGAGGAAAAATAATTAATTGGATAAAGAAACTTTTATTAATTTTTAAATTAATTGTACAATTGTGTTGTTGTTTACAACAATGATTTTACATTTATTTAAACTTAAATAAAAAAAGCTATCCTAAACATTTTTCTAATCTTCAATTCTTCATCTGCCATCCCTTGCTCCAGTGCTCCATTCAATTTTTTATCTACAAATGAAAAAAAGGAAAGTCAATAGCAGATAAATAAATAAAAGAGACAGATAAAATTACAGTTCATCATTAAGGGCCACTGATTGGGATCAGTTAACCCTCTCTGCAAATCACGGGATTTCTCCCGGTTCACAAAGAGGGACGAATATTTATTTGCTAAACTTTGAAAGAATGCACAAGTCAAATTGTCAAACTGCATAGTTCAAATCTCAAACAAACTGCATAGTTCAAATCTCAAACAACAACTGCACAGTTCAAATCAAACTAAGAGTCCAAATTCAAACTTTCTGTCAAAAATCCCAAACTATCCAAAAGGCTACCCAAGCTGTCAAAAAGAAGATATCAAAGATACAAAAAGTACAGGAAGCTGTCAAAAGAAAATTTGAAAAGATATCAAAGATAAGAAGCTGTCAAAAGAAGAGATAAAAAATGCAGAGAAAGCATGATATGCAAGCAAATTATTTTCTCATCATTTCCCAAAGTGTGGCCCTTTCAGATAAAGTACAATGCAAACATTATTTTAATGCTAAACTGTACTGAAGAGAGAGAGAAGAGAAAAAGAAAGCAGGTTTACAAGGCTTTAGGCATGAAGAGATATATAAAAACAAAAAACTGAACACAGTACAGTAAAGAGGGAGGCAAACCAATACACACAAAAATATACAAAACTGCATAAGCCTCCAGTCAAAAACCTTGAACCTTTTTTTTACAAGCATAAGAAACCAAAAGGCCAAGCCTGCTGAACCTGTCAAACAAGATAGAACAAACATCCAAAGCCTTGAACCTGTAACACCAATCTGAGCCAAAACATTCAAAAACCTTACCATTCAATTCAAACACAATAACCTGCCCAAGCCTTACCTGCCTGGACTGTCAAAGCCTAAATCAATAAGGCTCCCAAACACCTTAAACCAACAAACATTGAACCCCCAAGGCCTAACCTGAAGCAGACCCCAAGCTAACAACCTTGAACCATCAAACATGAACTCACCCAAAACTTACACTGTCAAATCACCAAAGTCAAGCTAAAAAGCCTGATATCCAAGCCTAAACCAGAAACGTCAAACAGACCAACCCAAACCATGAACCAGTAAAAAAGGCCACAACCTAAAAACCTGTCCAAAGCATTCAAAGTCAAACCTCCCAAGCCCTCAGTAAATACCATCATTGGGCAAACGCATTAACAGGCCAAAGAAGCATCTCAAGGCAAATCAATAAGGCAAAGCAAGGCAACGAGACAGTTGAAGAAGAAAGTGAACGATAGGCAACACAAAAGCCTCAGGAAATTAACATCGCAGGCATCCAACACATAGCATACAAAATAGGCAACACAAACGTTCAAAGGCAAACATTCGAGGCAACCAAACAGAAACATTCAAGGCAACAGAGAAGAAGAAAGAAGTGAAATTTACAAAAGGGGTTTTCAGTTCAATATCATCATCAAACCAAAAGCGAGACAAAGAGTACCAGGGTTACCAAAAGGGAAGCTAGTTCATCACAACATCAAGCGTCTTCACCCCCTTCACCATTAAGCCTCCAAGCACCTCCGCGCTCGTCAAGGTAGTATTCCTTTTTCCTTCATACACCTCAATAATAAACGATCACGAAGCTTAAATCAAGATCAATGAATCACATAATCATAACATGTAAAAAGGAACCAAACTCTAAGCGCGTGTAAAAAAGACAAGAGGTTTACCTTTTAAATTTCGCTTCACTGAACCAAGGAAGAAAGAAGGCGAAGGAGGCGCTGATGGCTTAGGCGAAGGGGATGATGTTCAGACAGCCATGGCAAAGAGAAGATGGAGAAGACGAAGTAACCACAAGCGGCGCCGCTCCCAAACGTATAAACCCTAAATCCTCTTCTGAAACAAAAATAATTAACCCTAAGCAAAATCGTTCAAAGACTTGGGCCTTGCCCTTCCTGCGCTTAAGCCCACTGCGTCCCCAATTCACACCCCCTCGTTTTTCTTCTGTTTGGGCCATAACCCCCACCCTTGAGCCCATTTCTGATTTTTGTTTCAAACTATTTTTTAAACATCATATTCCTTTTCATATATATAAAAATTAACATAACCTTTTTTTATTTATTTACATCAAATATTGACTTTCTTTAAAATTACATTTTTAATTACAATATTTTTCCTCTAACTTAAAATATTTTTTACTTTGTATATTATTACATTAATACACAATTAAAATGTAAAACCTTTTTTTTTCTTTTAAGTAAAATACCTTTCTTTGTACATTAATACTTTAATACATAAAATACTTAAAAATACTTTTTTTTATATACATAATTTAAATTCTTAACATTTAATTAAAATATTCTTTTGTATATATTAAACACAAAATATAAAGATACATTTTTTATATCAAATGTAAAATGACAATTTTCAAACTTAGAATGTTTTCTTTTCTTAAAATTCCCTTTTGAACATATTAAAAAAATATACAAGATTACAAAAGATTAATTAAATAAATATCTAATTCTTTTCTTTAAGTTAAAATAATGCTTAAACAATACATTTGAATTCACGTCTCTAACTTGTAAATAATTCTCATACTTGAACATATACACTTACACAATATACGATACATTTCACATTATACGCTTGATACAAATACATTTACATTGCTCCTATACATGTTTGCTTATCTTATACATTGCTATACGTTACATTTACATTTGATCGATTCGATTTGGTTGTAATTTATTGGACACTACATTCCTAAAGTCTCATCCCCATTTGTGAATGTGTACCCCCACTCCCGGATACTTATTTTGTAATAGCGTAGACTTTACATTTCCGCAATTTACCGCTTTCCAATTATACCATGGTTAGACCTAGGGTTTGCATGTACATAAAATCAAATGCTAGATAACCTAATACAAGACAAATACATGAAATCAATACACAATCACACTTGCACCCTCTAGGGTATCCCACATGTTGCCTTCCAAAATGGGCCATGCTTGCACGTCGAGTATCTTTGGCAAAACAAATTCAAATGATCATAAGTCCCTCGATGACGCTTTCGAAAATTGCCTAAATGGAATGATCATAGTCCCTTCAAAGCAAATTGCCAAGGATACTTGGCACCATTGCATTCATGGTCCATACAATGACCCGCGCCCGTCCCGTTAAACATCCTAAACGCAAGATTGTCCTCCAAATTCAATGGTGGACCAAAATTGTTAAAAAGGGTTGAAAACATAGAGAAAACCTTTGAGTACAATAGGGTAGGTAAAACTCTTAGTTACTTGAGATCAACTTGCAAAAACACTTGCCTTCTTTTCAAAAACCGCACTTCATACACACTTTCAAAACAAACTCTCAAAACATTTTGAAACATCTTTTCGAAAAGATACACACCTTTGTAAAACATTCGAGTAAAGAATTGTTACAAGGGTAGCCTAAGACAAGGCATCTTCTTCCAAAACATTTTCAAAAACACACACACATACACACCATTTTCAAGCAATCGAAAATCAAGGCAAGTGATCTAAACAACCAAGTAACTAAGAGCCCATGGATAACCATGGATGAAAAGGGTGCTAATACCTTCCCTTTTCATAATCTACCCCCCGAACCCACGAAATATCTCAAAAGGTTTTTGCTGTGCTTTTTTAACCTTTCCTTTAGGTAAAAATAAAAAGTCGGTGGCGACTCTTGCTCAACCGAAACATTTGCGAATACAAACGCAAAACCATAGTCAGTTCTCCCACCGTATCACAGTACCCACCCGCTCTTCGTGATGTTCTTCAAACCTAAACTCAGCTAATCGTGCGTTAGACCTTGTTCGAGTCTTTGCTCTGATATACCAGTGATGGTTCGGTTATTGACAGTTTATTTTGAGTAGGCAGTCATTTCTTTTTTTGTCGAGGTTTTGTAGGACCTCTTTCTTTTTTTTGATTTTGTTATCCATGTTTTTGTCTGAACTGTTTCTTTTTGTATTTACAGTCAGCGGGATGCCCTAGTTTTGTAAGTCTCCTTCATAGGTTTTGACTTTAATGGGCTTTTATTTTGAGAGATAATGACTGCCTGTCTTTATGATTATTCAGAACCATCACTATCTTTTGTTTTGTAAGGACTTCTTTGGTGCCATTCGTTGTGCACTTGGATCAACTGAGAGAACTACCCTGCCCCAGGTTATGATTAAGGGTTTTAATTTTTTTGTGAAAAGAAAAAAAACTCCTACTTCTTTGGCTCGAAGGGGTTGACGAGGGATTATCTTCCTTATAACTCTAGTGTTTAGGATTTGAAACAATGCCTGTACCTCATCAGCGGGGTCTGTTCAAAAGCATACTGTAGAGATGTGGTATCGTTTTTGTCATCCTCCCTCAAGAGGCTTAGAATTTTCAATCGAGAGTTGAACATCACAAAAAATATGAAAACAGTTTGCATATAGCAAATGCGAATATATTGATTCAAAACAGACATATGCGATGCATTGATAAAGTAATGAAGTTCGCTATGACAATAATTGTTTGAACAATCAAAGAAAAATACAACTTGAACATTTGAATGAACAAAAGTTTTTTTTCCAATCCTAGGACTTGTCACTTCAAATGGTGAATCTTGCAGGGATAGTAGAAGAACTCAGCCTGGCCATCTTGGGTGAATTCCACTGCTCCCTCATCAATCAGATCCTGGATCTTGTTCTTCAGAGACCAGCAGTCGTTTGTGTCATGTCCCGGACCATCAGAGTGGTATGCACATCTTCTATTGGGATGATAAGTAGGAGCAGAGATGTTGGGATTCCGGGGAGGAGCCCTTAGAGTTACCAAATTCAACCTCAACAGGTGTTGTAAAGCTTGAGACAGCGACGTGTTGAGCTTGGTAAATTGCCTTCGGGGCTTACTCTGATCAACCCGTTGCTCTGGGCGAGGTTGTGGTTGGACCTTTGAAGTGGTAGCAATTTGTAGAGGTCTATTCTTCACCATACCAGACTCTTGTCCTCTTGGAAGCTGATCAATGACCTGGTCCTCGACTTGGACTGTTTGCTTCATGTTGTATCTCTCTTGGTGAAGCTGGTTGACCATGGTTCTCAACTCTTCTTGTTCCCGAGCCAAGCCTTGGATAAGAGCCATTTGCCCTAGCATATGGGTTCTCATTGCATCCACCTCAGCTTGCAGATGTTTCAGCCGTTCGTCCTTATCGTCCTCAGAACTTTTCCTGACCAAAGTCCCCCTGAGGAGTGTTCTCAACTCTTCCTGCCCCTTGGATAGGTTTAGGAGGATTTCCCTGAACCGAGTCTCTTGAGCATGAAGATCCTGGTTGTCTTGTTGGGAAGCCATTGCTGAAATAAACAGCGAAGGAGGTAAGTGACCTGTAACAAGGGTACCTGTTATGCAATGATATGTATGAGATATGCATGCAGTGTTTTCAAGGATCTCGCGGGGTAAACACGAAGCTCGTTAGAATTTGAATTTTGTAGCTAGATTGAAGGAACTTCATGTTGTCGAGAGTCCTTCCTCAAGAGTTAAGGCTCACCATATCGAGTGGGTCATAGTCCCTGACTCAAGTCATCAACCTTGTTTTGATTTCCAAACAACCTTGGCTAGGGGAACCTTCTTCAAGAGTCAAAGCTCACCATATCAAGTGGGTCATAGCCCCTGACTCAAGTCATCAACCTTGTTTTGATTTCCAAACAACCTTGGCTAGGGGAACCTTCTTCAAGAGTCAAAGCTCACCATATCAAGTGGGTCATAGCCCCTGACTCAGGTTATCAACCTGGCTAGAGGAAAATAAATCCCCTTTGCCCCTTTCTAGACATTTTGATTCATCATGACCTGCACCACAAACCCTTGAGATCCTTGAAATGGGTTAGTCTTTATGCAGGATGTATGCAATGGCATGATGGTATGATGTTATGCTATGCGTGGAGTGATGTAAATAAACCCTGTTATAAGCCCAGATTAAGGACTGTAAACAACACCTACAAGGAACTCATGTGTCAGATAATAAGAACATGCAAGTAGTCAGGTTTGAAGGCACACAAGTCACACAAGATAGCCCTTAGAGTTTAGGCCAGCATGAAGTCTAGGTACTACCCTCTTTCAGTTTCGTTGGTTAAGACCTGTCCTATCAAAAGTAACCGGGTTCTAGAGGATCCCAATATCACTGACTACCCTTAATCGGTCATAACTCCAGCGTCGCAATCTTTTCTTGCGGCCAGAACCATCGCGAGAGTTTAGCCTCAATGGGTGTAGCATACTGCTACTGTTATATGGCCAAGTTGGGTCAATTTAGGGTTCTAACATCGGTTGGTGCTTAATGACTCCTCAGAAGACCCATATTCTCCTCGTTGCAACACAAGGGATATCGGTACAGACCAAGGTGTCACACCAACGTAGCCACTGCTTCACCCGTGTCGGTCTACGCCGGACAGGTCCCTCACAGCTTATGCTACCTAAAGGGTATTCCCCAGATTCGGGTTAGGATCTATGAAACTCCGATGCAACCCACAATAATAAAGCAATCAAGACATACAATTGAAAACATAAGTATGATCTAATCCTAAGGTACACCTCACTTTTATAAGTTTCCCCAGCAGAGTCGTCAGTTCTGTGATCGGTGGAAATAGAACTGACTGTTTTTGTAATGCTGGTTCGCGAAATGTCGCGGTAAGCAAGAGTCGCCACCGTCTTTTATGTTCTCCAACATGGAAAGGACAAAAGCACAACAAAATTCCTTATCGAGAATGTTTCTCGGTTCGGGAGGTAGATTTATAGAAAGGGAAGGTGTTAGCACCCTTTCTATCCGTGGTTATCCACGGGCTCTTAGGTACTTGCTCTTATGTTTTCAAAATTTGTTTGCTTTTCAAAGGTGTGTGGGTTTTGAAAAAAGTTTCGTTTGAAAAATTTCTAAGTAGCTCTTGTATCTGTCCTCAAGAGTGTATGAAAAATTTGTTTGAAAACCTTTTGAAAGTGTCAGTGCGAAAAGATTGTTTTTGTTTGAAAGAGCAAGTACCCGTGAGATCTACCTACTCTAAGGAATTAGGCTGTGTAAGAGTCCTTTAAACAGTGCTATCCCACTATTGAGAAGTAGGTAGCACCGTCGTTCGAGGTATTCGGGTCAATTCGATTAAGGGACAATGTGGTCGCCGAAGCAATAGTAGGACACCTTAGAAGTAACCCTAATGTCCTAGATCCTTTTTATCCGAGGCAACCGTTTCGAGGCAACTGGATCTTAGACAGGAGGGCGACCTCTAAAACACCCTATACTTGACAACCACATTCGAGGCAACCAGTGAGGCGTACCCTAGGAGTGGCATGTGCTTGTGTGTTGTTTTCATGTTATATTATCTTTGATCATGCATTTGTGAGCTACGGATTAATTTTATTTGGCATACAGTCTTGCAGGCATAATTAACAGTTAAGAGTACGGAAAATAAAGTGCGGAAAGGAATCTACGCTATTACAATGCGCGGGTCTATACATCACCAAAAACATAACCCGTTTTGGAAAATAAATGCGGAAAGTAAAGAAAGCAGTAAACCTAATTAACTATTACATCCTTTGAGCAGATACATAAATAGAAAATAAGAATAAAGTGCGAAAAGAAATAGAATCAGGACGTCCTTAGGGTTTTGACCCTTTTGAGAAATAAAGAAATTTTGGTCCTTTGCTTTTAATTAAATTAAAATTAAACCTAGTACTAATTAATTAATTATTTAAAAAAATGTTTTTTTTATGTTTTTTTATGTTTTTTAATGAAATAAAAATAAAAGGAATTAAAAAGTTAGTAAATAAAACTCTAATTCTAAACTAATTTTATTTATTATAAAAAATGTCAAAGTTAACCTAATTAACTAAATTAATTAATTTACATTTTATTTACAAAAATAATAATAATAAATAAATAATGAATAATAAAAATATTTAATATTTTAGGCTTCTGATTTTTATTATAAAAAATAATTTGTTAATTAATAATAATAATACTAGTAATTAAAAGAATTAAAAGGAAAAGAAAATAAGAAAAAGAAATAGAAACCAGGGGGGTTGAGGGACCCAAGTGGAGGTTTTGAAGAAGCAATTCTGGCCCATTTGTTGGCCAGCCCATTGACTTTTGGAAATTGGCTAGGGCACGTTGACTAGGGAGCATGGTGTTCATCCATCCCTGGCCTTTGGATCTGCCTGTTGAGACACTTGGCATGCTGATCTGTGAGGGTATATGGTGGAATCCTGAACAAGCGCTGCATGTGAAGATGTTATGAAAAATAATTAAAAAGCGTTTGGGGGACCTGGGAATCGAACCCAGGTCCCAATGGTTACCAAGCACGTCATCAACCACCAAGCCACTGCATTGTCTTTGTTAATATAATATGCAATGAATATAATATTTAAAACATAACAACTATGCTGGAAAGATAAAAAACGCGCGTTCCATTTGAACCAGCCAATGGTGTATTACCACGTCTTCGTCTTCTTCATGAAACCTGCATAAAACATATCAAATAGCGGGGGTTTTTAACCCCCACAAACTGCAAAATGCAAAAATAGCGTTTAACTCTGTGCGTTATATAAATAGGGTGCGAGGGTTGCTTTAAGTTCGTCTTGTCCTTCTGAGTTCAACCATGGGTATCATTGGTTCTGATTTTACTTATGCTGTAAACCCCCAAATTGGAAGCTTTGAAACCCTAGAATTCAACAATGGTGGTTTACGTTTCAGGGCGCCATAATGCAATTCAATCATACTAATAGCTTCGTATGAGTCCTATAAACACAACACAATCAATAAAAGATGTTAAAAATGCATGAATCGATGGTTAGGATTTTGAAAAAAAGTGGTAAACCATATGACTGTGTAGAACGATTCTTTGAGTGTTAAGGCTTGTTTGTGATTGCTATGCGTTCCTGAGTATCCCAGCAAGGTGTTGGAATCAAGAAAAAGGTTTGAATTGGCCTGGAAGGTTGAATTCAGTTTTCAAAATTTCTTGAACTTTTGGAGTTTGGTTTATGGTGTTTTACAACAGCTTGCACGTCCAAGGCTTTAGGGTTTGCTTCAGTACATATAGTGGAGTGAAACTAGGGTAAATCTTGCACATGAAATCCATTGTATTGAAGATTGTATATTTGATTTTCAATCAAATATTTTTGCATCTTTTGATTGAGAAAAATTGCTAAAATTGGATATTTTGGTCCCCTTGATTGGCAAACGAAATCTTCAGTATGTGTTGGTCGTATTTGCTCCACAAAAGATTTGAAAACAATATCTTTTGAATTTTCCTACATTTAAAATCAATTAAATGAATTAATATTAATAAAAATTCAATTAATTAATTAAAAATAAGAAAATAAATCAATTTAAGCTTAATGGGTCGTGCATAGGCTTTGGACAATGTTTCAAGAAAGAATTTGAGGCCCATTAGCAAAAATGAAGTGTTTTGGGCAATGTTGACTTTTGCAAATTCCCAAAAATTTCCCAACTTCTCCAATGCATATCTTGCTCAATTTTGATCATATGAGCATGTTCTTAGACATTTTGGAAAGGTCTTGAAGTCCTATAACCAATGCCTTTGGTCCCATGTCATTTTGATTTACCAATCTCAAGTTATAGTCTTTGACTTAAAGTGCCTTTTTGTTGACTTTTGAAATTGACCTATAATGTAGAAATTGATAACTTTTTGTGAGAGCATTTATTGGACTTGGAATGTGAAGATGAGTTGTAGGAAATGTCACCCCCTTCAAAATGAGCATTGGATGGGATTTTTCTGATGAACCATGAAAAAGTTATGCCTTGGTCAAGTTACAGTTGACTTTTCAGCTGTCCCAAAATAGTAACTTTTGACACCTTGATGATTTTTGAGCCATGCTTGAGGAATCATGATCAAGAATTGATCAAATGATGATTGTGGCTTCAAAATAAGATGTTGACCAAATTTTTTGACTTTTGACTGCCAAATGACCATTTTGCCCCTGCAGTTGATTGTGAACCAATTAGGGCTTTTGACTGTGCAATTTGATGCTGTGAGTCTTGAGACTTGTCATGTAGATGCTTGACAATGTGTAGAGGCATATGTGATTTAATTGAGCCCTTAAAAACCTCAAATTCACTGAAGGAACCAAAACCCTAATTTGACTGGCTTAGGAGGATGTTTAGACTGGGCAACCCCTTGATCCATTTGAAGATTGATCTTGACAAATCTTGAAGAATATGGGAGGGCAAATTTTGGGGTACAACAACAGGGGAGAAAAAACAGAAGAGAACAAAACGAAAAAGGAGAAACAGGGAGGATTTGGAGATACACTGCCAAAGGTTATCAACATTTTCATCCAAGCCAAAGCAGCCACCCAGAACCACAAATCATACATCTTCAATTGGTAAGGGTTTGCAAAACCAAAATTGCACCTTCATGACATTTAAATACACATTGCATATATTTTTGTTATTACTGATTGTGTTGCATGTAAGCTGAAGTGCAAAGGTGAGATCGTGCCATTACTTGGGCACGATCTGAGTTTCCCCTTCGAACCTCAGAATAAAACAAACCCAGACCCAGATTCATCAGATTCACGTTGAGGAAGGATCAAAATTGTGAGGAGATTCGAATCAGGGGGTAAATTCCCCCTTGGACTTTTAACATTTGTTTCGTTTTGCAGGAAATATATTCTTAGAATCCTGTTCAGAGTTTCGAAGCTTAGCAGCTTAGCTTCGAACAGGATCCAGGATTTCCAGATCGAAGGATGACATATCCAAATCGAACACCCCCAAAGTGCAGCCCCTCACGCACCTTCGATCAAGCCTCTTCACTGGGTCGAAAGACAGCCCACACCTCTTTCTCAAAAAAACTAAAATTAAGTAGATTTAGATCATTTTCTCAAAATAAAATAAAACTCAAAAAATATTTTCTTTTCAATTAATTAATCATTAGTCAGTCTTAATTCTTAAATCAGAAATGACAAAAAATGCTTTATTTAATAAAAAAAGGGTCAAAACCCAAGGACACTCCGATTCAATTTTTTTCGCGCGCGTTTATTTTATTGTAACTGCCTACTGGTTTGTAATAGCTTAACTAAGACCTTTTACACTTTACTGCTTTTTATTCCCCCAATTTTTGGACATGTAAATAATCCCCCTCCCCGAAGCCTTGTAATAGCGTAGGATTTACAATTCCCGTACTTTAAATCCCTGTACTTATATTAACTATTTAGATGTATGCTAACTAGGCTATGCATGACAAGATTAACCTTTAATTTAAAATCAACAGTAGCTCACCATGACATGCAAAGATAATATAACTGAAAATTGACACACTTGCACATGCCACTCCTAGGGTACACCTCACTTGGTTGCCTCGAACGTGGTCATTGAGTATAGGAAGTCTTAGAGGTCGCCCTCCTGTCCAAAGATCGAAAGTTGCCTCGAAATGGTTGCCTCGATAAAAAATGATCTAAGACATTAGGGTTACCGCTAAAGCATCTTAACATTGCTTTAGTGACCACACGTCCCTTAACCGAATTGACCCGAAAACTCCAACGACGGTGCTACCTACTCCTCAATAGTGGGATAGCACTGTCTAAAGGACATTTACACAATTTAATTCCTTTTTGAGTAGGTAGAGGTTCTTAAGTACTTGCTCCTTTTAAAAACAAAACAAAACTTTTCGCACTTACACTCTCTTCAAAAACAAAACTCTTTTCAAAACCCACAAACACAAAGAAAAGCAAATTTTTGAAAATACAGTGAGCAAGTACCTAAGAGTCCGTGGATAACCACGGATAGAAAGGGTGCTAACAGCTTACCTTTCTATAATCTACCTCCCGAACCCGAGAAACATCTCGAAAAGGAATTTTTCTGTGCTTTTTTCCTTTCCTTGTTGGATAAAATAAAAGACGGTGGCGACTCTTGCTTACCGCGACATTTTGCAAAAACAAACGCAAACGCGAACCAGCATTCCAAAACAGTCAGTTCTCGTTCTCACCGATCACAAAACTGGCGACTCTGCTGGGGATGTCTATCTGTGAGGTGTACCTTATGATTAGATCGCTTGTGTTTTCAATTGTATTGCTTTGTATGCTTTTAATTTTGTGGGCTTGTATCGGAGTTCTATAAATCCTCCACCCGGATTTGGGAAACATTCATAGATAGCAATACGTTATGGAAACTGTGCGGGGTATATCGACATGGTTGAAGCAATAGCTATATTAGTGCGACATATTTGTTAGTACCGGTAGCCTTTGAGTCAATCAAAGAGAATACGGGGCCGCTGAGTGATGTCACTAAGCACTAATGACCTAGAACCTTACTTGACCATCTTGGCCTTTTTTAGGGGTAGTGAGATGACCGACTTTGGTGCAGTCCGAAGTTGGTAGATACTCGATACTACACTCATTGAGGATTGTTTTCTTGGAATATTTTGGTCTCTAGTTCAGTGGCTAAACCAAAACGATGAACATAGAAAACAATCCCATGATATTGAGCTCCTTAGAACTCGGTTACTATTTATAGGACAGGTTTTGAGCCAACTACACTCAAGAGGGTACTTACCTATAAAACTCCATGCCAGCCTAAACTTAAGGCTATATGTGTGACTTGTGTGCCTTCAAACTTGAACTACTTGCACATTCTTGTTATCTGACAACATGAGTTCCTTGCAGGTTTTGTTTACAGTCCTTATCCAATAATTTGGACTTATTGCAGGGTTTACTTACATCACTTCACACTTTTGCTTAAACACATAGCATACACATCATAACATCATGCCTTAACATTTCCTTAACCATTTCAAGGATCTCAAGGGTTTGTGATGCAGGTTATGGTAAATCAAAGTCTAGCAAGGGGCAAAGGGGATTTATTTTCCTCTAGCCAATGCCATCTAGAGATCAAAACACGATAAATTGAGTCAGGGGCTATGACCCACTCGATATGGTAAGTTTGACTCTTGAAGAGGGTCTCTCAGCAACATGAAGTTGCTTCAATCAAGCTACCAGATTCAAATTCTAACCGTTTCTTGTTTACCCCGCGAGATCCTTGAAAACATTGCATACATATATCATACATATCATTGCATAACAGGTCATCCAGTACAGGTCTCTCATGTTCTCGCTGTTTATTTCAGCAATGGCTTTCCAACCAGACAATCAAGATCTTCAAACTCGAGAGACTCAGTTCAGGGAAATCTTCCTAAACCTATCCAAGGGGCAGGAAGAGTTGAGAACACTCCTCATGGGGAATTTGGTCAAGAAAAGTCCTGAAGACAATAAGGACGAACGACTAAAACATCTGCAAGCTGAGGTAGATGCAATGAGAACCCAGATGCTGGGGCAGATGGCTCTTATCCAAGGCTTAGCTCGAGAACAAGAAGAGCTGAGAACTATTATCAACCAGCTTCATCAAGACAGATACAACAGTATGAAGCAAACTGTCAAGGCTGGGGATCAAATCATTAATCAGCCTCCAAGAAGACAAGAGTTTGGTATGGTGAATAATGGACCTCTCCAAGTTGCTACTACCTCAAGGGTCCAACAACAACCTTGCCATAAACAACGGGTTAATCAGAGGCCGTTTACCAAGCTCAACATGTCGCTGTCCCAAGCTTTGCAACACCTGTTGAGATTGAATCTGGTGACTTTGGTAGGACCTTATCCGAATCCTAAGACTTCTTCACCCAACTACAATCCTGATGCAAGGTGTGCATACCATTCTAACAGTCCGGGGCATGATACCGACGACTGTTGGAAGTTGAAGTACAAAATTCAAAACCTGATTGATGAAGGAGCGTTGGAATTCACACAAGATGGCCAGGCTGAGTTCTTCTACCATCCCTCCAAGGTTCACCATTTGAAGTGACAAGTACTGAGACGAGAAGACTTTTTGCTCATTAGAATTTTCAAGTTGTAATTTTCTTTTGATTGTTCGAACATTTATTCATGTCAAACTTTGTTACTTTATCAACGTATTGCATATGTCTGTTTTGAATCAATCCATTCGTATTTCACTATATTCAAATTGCTTTTATTTTTGTGATGATCAACTCTCGATTAAAAAATTCTAAGCCTTTAGAGGGAGGATGACGAAAATGATACCACGATCTTTACATTATGCTTTTGAATAGACCCCGCTGATGAGGTACAAGCATTGTTTCAAATCCTAAACAGTGGAGTTATAAGGAAGATAATCCCTAGTCAACCCCTTTGAGCCAAAGAAGTTGGAGGTTTTTTCTTTTCATGAATTAAAACTCTTAATTATAACCTGGGGCAGGGTAGTTCTCTCAGTTGATCCAGGTGCACAATGAATGGCATCAAAGGAGTCCTTCCAAAACAAGAGACGATGATGGTTCCGAATAATCGTAAGGACAGGCAGTCATTATCTCTAAGAAATAAAAGCCCATTAAGTCAAAACCTATGAAGGAGACTTACAAAATTGGGGCATCCCGCTGACTGTAAATACAAAAAGAAACAGTTCAGGCAAAAGACAGGTATAACGCAATCAAAAAGAAAGAGATCCTGCAAACTCTCAATAAAATGACTGCCTGTTCAAAATAAATTGTCAGTATCCGAACCATCACTGGTATATCAGAGCAAAGACTCAAACAAGATCTAATGTACGATTAGTTAAGTTTAGGATCGAAGAACATCACGAAGAACGGGTGGGTATAAATAAAATTTGAGCCTTTATCCTTTGTTTCTTAAACCGTGAACCAGGCCACGTTATAACCCTTAAAAAGTCCAAGCTGAAGCATGGGTTAGTCCGAAAGCATAATGTTACAAAAGGTATCCTGACTCCTGTAGGGCTTGCTGTAAATCCTGAGTTGACGTCACATTTTACAAAATTTTCCTATCTTACTGAAAAAATGCATTTTCAAAAACTTCAAGACAGACATAAGCTTTGCATTCTTAAAATAACATTGTTTGCATATGACTATTTGTTCAAATAGCAGAGAAATTCGCACGACGAATATCTAGTGAACAAAAACCTTTTCAATAAAAAAGGATCACCTCAAGTGGAAAAACACTTCCAATCAAGGGGCACAACATGATCATTGTCCATCATCTGGGGCAGTCAAGTCAAGATTCAAGGAATCTCTCAAAATGCCAAATAGCCAGGGGCAGATCTCCACCTGAATCACTTGGGGCATTGGACATGAATTCCAGCAACGAATCTTGCATGATCAAACAAAGATCTTCTGGTAGTATGGCAACACAACACTACCGTCAGTGATACCTCTCTACATCCTGAGGGAATGGACATAGTCAAAAAATACCGCGCATGAACAAAGACCCGCTAGGTTGACTGGCCTAGGCAAAAATAAGGGCTTCCCGGCGAACCAAAAGGGTTCGGGCAAAAATAAGGGATGAAAATGAAAAATTTGTACACCCGGCAAGTCGAAAACCTGAAAAGGCGGCTTGGGCAAAAAAGGGTATCCCGGTGGACTGAAAACCCGAAAGGGCGGTCTAGGCAAAAATTAGGGATCAAAGCGTACGACTATGTCTCGTCATCTCGTCACTGGCCTACCAGAAGAAGACTTGTCATTTCAATCGAAAGATACCAAGCACCTCATAGGTGGGGATAATACTCGGTCCACAGGGCCTCCGCAGGCACCTTCTCCCACAAAAACAGGGGCAAATAAGAATTGTCCGAACTATACAAGTTGCTCTGTCCACCAGGTACCAAGGTATATATTCAGCTGAAGAATATGGCTAAGATACTTTCACTCCCCGCAGAGTAAGACAGTAATGATAGCTCTCTCAGCTGAGACTTGCAACTATGAACGAATCAGCAATACTCTCCCCAAGCAGAGTTGGTCTACCATTAGCCCTAAAAAGGTTGGGTATCCCCAGAAGGTCTTAATATTCCCCAGCGGAGTATAAGGATATTCCCCAGCAAGCATAAGAGTATCCCTGGCAGTCTTAATATTCTTCAACAGAATATAAGAACGTTCCCCGGAAGAATGCAAGGTATCCGCAGTGGATCCATTTCCCTAGTGCAGTCTAAAAAAGTTTCTCCAATGGAGTTGAATCATCTTCCCTAGTAGATTCTAGAAGCTTATCCCCTGCGAAGCACGAATAAGTCTCCCCAGCTAAATTCAGAGGTTATCCTCACAAGAGTATAACCGGGTTATCCTCAACAAGTTGCAACTGAAAGATCATCCCCAGCGAAGTTCTTTCTATCCCCAGCGGAGTTCATCATTAAAATCCCCAACAGAGCTTATCAACGGAATCCCCAACGGAGTTTATCGTTAAAATCTCAGCAAAGTATCTCTTCCCCACAAAGTAATTCCCCGCAGAGTAATCTCTTCATCAGCTTATTCCCCAACAGAGTTCTCTTCTCTTGCAGGCTTCTTCTCACAATCATCTTCGTTCATTATCCCCAGCGGAAACGAAGAACTCAACTCTATTCTCCAGTGGCTCCGGGATTTATTTTCCCCAGCTAAAACATCACATTTCCATACATCATAATACATGCATGTACGCATCATACCATACAATCTCATTTATGATTGAGAACATCATTGCTTGATTCATCTCATGCATTACATGTGAGTGACCTCTACCTTTCAGGAAAAATGCAGTTAAGTTCTCAGCTTAGTCGAAGATCTGACCAGTTCTTAAATCTCAATTGAATTATCCTTGGTTGAATTTCAGATAAGGTTCTCAATCTCGGCAGTTTCTCTATGTCATAGTGTGGACGAGTACTATAACCTCAACGGTATACTCCCGGTGAGCACGAGTCAGTTCCTAGATCTTGATGTTTTCCTCCGTTATAGTGTGGTCAATTTCTATAACCTCAACGGTATACTCCCGGTGAGCACGAGATAGTTCCTAGATCTTGATGAAGATGCTTACCTACGTCATAGTGTGGACGAGTACTATAACCTCAACGGTATACTCCCGGTGAGCACGAGTCAGTTCCTAGATCTTGATGTTTTCCTCCGTCATAGTGTGGAAAAGTTCTATAACCTCAACGGTATACTCCCGGTGAGCACGAGACATTTCCTAGATCTTGATGAAGATGCTTCCCTACGTCAAAGTGTGGACGAGTACTATAACCTCAACGGTATACTCCCGGTGAGAATGATTCAGTTCCTAGATCTTGATGTTTTCCTCCATCATAGTATGGACAAGTTCTATAACCTCAACGGTATACTCCCGGTGAGCACGAGACAGTTCCTAGATCTTGATGAAGATGCTTCCCTACGTCATAGTGTGGACGAGTACTATAACCTCAACGGTATACTCCCGGTGAGCACAAGTCAGTTCCTAGATCTTGATGTTTTCCTCCATCATAGTGTGGACAAGTTCTATAACCTCAACGGTATACTCCCGGTGAGCATGAGACAGTTCCTAGATCTTGATGAAGATGCTTCCCTACATTAGAGTGTGGAAGAGTACTATAACCTCAACGGTATACTCCCGGTGGCCACGAGGAAGTTCCTAGATCTTGATGAAGATGTTTACCTACGTCATAGTGTGGACAAGTACTATAACCTCAACGGTATACTCCATTGAGCACGAGTCAGTTCCTAGATCTTGATGTTCTCCTCCGTCATAATGTGGACAAGTTCTATAACCTTAGCGGTATACTCCCGGTGGGCACGAGGCAGTTCCTAGATCTTGATGAAGATGTTTCCCTACGTCATAGCGTGGACAAGTACTATAACCTCAACGATATACTCCATTGAGCACGAGTCAGTTCTTAGATCTTGATGTTTCCCTCTGTCATAGTGTGGACAAGTTCTATAACCTCAGTGGTATACTCCCGGTGGGCACGAGGCAGTTCCTAGATCTTTATGAAGATGTTTCCCTACGTCATAGTGTGGACAAGTACTATAACCTCAACGGTATACTCCATTGAGCACGAGTCAGTTCCTAGATCTTGATGTTCTCCTCCGTCATAGTTTGGACAAGTTCTATAACCTCAACGGTATACTCCCGGTGGGCACGAGACAGTTCCTAGATCTTGATGAAGATGTTTCCCTACGTCATAGTGTGGACAAGTACTATAACCTCAATGGTATACTCCATTGAGCACGAGTCAGTTCCTAGATCTTGATGTTCTCCTCCGTCATAGTTTGGACAAGTTCTATAACCTCAGTGGTATACTCCCGGTGGGCACGAGACAGTTCCTAGATCTTGATGAAGATGTTTCCCTACGTCATGGTGTGGACGAGTACTATAACCTCAACGGTATACTCCATTGAGCATGAGTCAGTTCCTAGACCTTAATGTTTTCCTCCGTCATAGTGTAGGCAAGTTCTATAACCTCAGCGGTATACTCCCGGTGGGCACGAGACAGTTCCTAGATCTTGATGAAGATGTTCCCCCCCAATTGAATTATGGACAGGTTCTTAAAACTCAACTGAAGCATTCTCTCAGTTGAAGTACAGGCAGGTTCCTAAATCTCAACAAAGTTAGACTTCCCCAGTGGAATCTTCTACAACAACAGGTATGCAAGTTCTCGCTAAGGAATCTCTTATGTGATCGACACTCCTGCAGATGGCATCTTTAAGCCCATCTCCTACCAACAATCTCCAAATGGCATCTGTAAGCCCATTCCCGACATCACAATGCTGATACTACACCATGCAAGTGAAAATTTCTGGGCACTCTAGTGTTCAATCATCTTCCACCTTCGGATCACGAAAGGCACGCAAGCCAATCTACATCCTCAGGTTTAAGAAGATTGAACAGGGGAAACTGTTGTACCCCAAAATTTGCCCTCTCATGTTTTCCAAAGTCTTCCCCCTGCATGGTTGACCACAAACTCTTGCCTAAGGAAAAAGAAACTTTTTGAGTGGTGCTTTAAGTACCTTTCGATTGGCATTCTGAAAGACCCTTCGATTGGTATTCTGAAGGAGCCTTTCGATTAGCATTATGGACAAGCATTTCGATTGACATTATGTCAAGGCCTTCGATTGGCATTCTGAAAGACCCTTCGATTGGTATTCTGAATGAGCCTTTCGATTGGCATTATGGACAAGCACTTCGATTGGCATTATGTCAAAGCCTTTGATTGGCATTCTGAAAGACCCTTCGATTGGTGTTATGGATGAGCCATTCGATTGGCATTATGGACAAGCACTTCGATTGGCATTATGTCAAAGCCCTTCGATTAGAATTCTGAAAGACCTTTTCGTTTGGCACCCTGGGCCAAGCCTTTCAATTGGCATGCCAAGGGATCCTTCGATTAGCATGAACAACACCTTTCGACTGGCCTGTTAACAAAGCCTTTCGATTGGAATTTTAATTAGTACCCTTCGATTGATATTTGGACCAAGGCCATTTGAAGAACTCCTTCCAGGCCATTTGAAAGAGGCCATCAAGAGGGCACTCAAAAAAAACATCTCCAGGCCAGATTCTTGCCTTTTCTGTTCTTAAAGAGCTGATTCGACCAGAGTGATTCTGTTCAAATCAAGACCAATCGAAGAGCAGGGCCTGAAGGCATTCGAAATTCAAAAGTGTCCATGTTCATTCAAGAGACACGAATATTTCAAAAAAGGAAATATTTTAATGTGTCTGATTCTTGTCTCATGGCTTTAATGGCCTGTTTAATTGGTTGTCTCTTGCTGTTACTAGACCCCCACACTCCTATAAATACAAGGGCCAGTGGCACATTACAGAGGACGAAAAACAAACACAGAGCAGGGGAGAAAAAACAGAAGAGAACAGAACGAAAAAGGAGAAACAGGGAGGATTTGGAGATACGCTGCCAAAGGTTATCAGCATTTTCATCCAAGCCAAAGCAGCCACCCAGAGCCACAGATCATACATCTTCAATTGGTAAGGGTTTGCAAAACCAAAAATGCACCTTCATGACATTTAAATACACATTGCATATATTTTTGTTATTATTGATTGTGTTGCATGTAAGCTGAAGTGCAAAGGTGAGATAGTGCCATTACTTGGGCACGATCTGAGTTTCCCCTTCGAACCTCAGAATAAAACAAACCTAGACCCAGATTCAGCAGATTCACGTTGAGGAAGGATCATAATTGTGAGGAGATTTGAATCAGGAGGGTAAAGTCCCCCTTGGACTTTTAAAATTTGTTTCGTTTTGCAGGAAATATATTCTTAGAATCCTGTTCAGAGTTTCGAAGCTTAGCAGCTTAGCTTCGAACAGGATCCAGGATTTCCAGATCGAAGGATGACATATCCAGATCGAACACCCCCAAAGTGCAGCCCCTCATGCACCTTCGATCAAGCCTCTTCACTGGGTCGAAAGACAACCCACACCTCTTTCGACCCAGGCCTCCAGAATTATGCTCTTTTTTTATTTGCTGCCTGTTTCCTTCGTTTTTTTGTCCTTATTTTGACTATTTTATTCTTTTTTTAATCAACATAAAATCAAAAACACAAAAACATTAGGCTAGTTTTTCCTATTAAATTAATTTTTTTAATTAATCTTTTAATTATCTTAACGTTTTTCCGAAACTAAAATTAAGTAGATTTAGATCATTTTCTCAAAAAAACTAAAATTAAGTAGATTTAGATCATTTTCTCAAAATAAAATAAAACTCAAAAAATATTTTCTTTTTAATTAATTAATCATTAGTCAGTCTTAATTCTTAAATCAGAAATGACAAAAAATGCTTTATTTAATAAAAAAAAGGGTCAAAACCCAAGGACACTCCGATTCAATTTTTTTCGCGCGCGTTTATTTTATTGTAACTGCCTACTGGTTTGTAATAGCTTAACTAAGACCTTTTACACTTTACTGCTTTTGATTCCCCCAATTTTTGGACATGTAAATAATCCCCCTCCCCGAAGCGTTGTAATAGCGTAGGATTTACAATTCCCGCACTTTAAATCCCTGTACTTATATTAACTGTTTAGATGTATGCTAACTAGGCTATGCATGACAAAATTAACCTTTAATTTAAAATCAACAGTAGCTCACCATGACATGCAAAGATAATATAACTGAAAATTGACACACTTGCACATGCCACTCCTAGGGTACACCTCACTTGGTTGCCTCGAACGTGGTCATTGAGTATAGGAAGTCTTAGAGGTCGCCCTCCTGTCCAAAGATCGAAAGTTGCCTCGAAATGGTTGCCTCGATAAAAAATGATCTAAGACATTAGGGTTACCGCTAAAGCATCCTAACATTGCTTTAGTGACCACACGTCCCTTAACCGAATTGACCCGAAAACTCCAACGACGGTGCTACCTACTCCTCAATAGTGGGATAGCACTGTCTAAAGGACATTTGCACAATTTAATTCCTTTTTGAGTAGGTAGAGGTTCTTAAGTACTTGCTCCTTTTAAAAACAAAACAAAACTTTTCGCACTTACACTCTCTTCAAAAACAAAACTCTTTTCAAAACCCACAAACACAAAGAAAAGCAAACTTTTGAAAACACAGTGAGCAAGTACCTAAGAGCCCGTGGATAACCACGGATAGAAAGGGTGCTAACACCTTCCCTTTCTATAATCTACCTCCCGAACCCGAGAAACATATCGAAAAGGAATTTTTCTGTGCTTTTGTCCTTTCCTTGTTGGATAAAATAAAATACGGTGGCGACTTTTGCTTACCGCGACATTTTGCAAAAACAAACGCAAACGCGAACCAGCATTCCAAAACAGTCAGTTCTCGTTCCCACCGATCACAAAAACTTTAAACACTCTAACCCAAAAGGACCCAAAAAGATATGGGTACCTAAGGATAAAATAATATTTGTTGCAGATGTCCTTAACAGCTCAATTGAGACACCAGTCATGGTACCTGGACTCTGGGTGCTCACGACACATGACGGGAAAAAAGTCTATGTTCCAAAGCCTGGAATTTAAAGCTGGAGGAGACGTGAAGTTTGGAGGTAATCAGAAAGGGAAGACTATTGGTTATGGAACCATTGGAAACAATAACCTTCCCTCTATCTCTAATGTTTTATTAGTAGAAGGATTAGCTCATAACCTGCTGTCCATAAGTCAATTAAGTGACAATGGTTATGACATTATCTTCAACCAAAACTCCTGTAGAGTTGTGAGTCAAAAAGATGGATCAATCCTCTTTTATGGCAAGAGAAAGAACAACATATACAAAATTGATTTATCAGATCTTAAATCTCAGAATGTTAAATGCCTTTTGTCTGTTAGCGATGAGCAATGGGTATGGCACAGAAGATTGGGACATGTCAGTCTAAGACAAATCTCTCAACTAAATAAATTAAATTTAGTCAGAGGACTTCCCAATCTGAAGTACAACTCAGAAGCTCTATGCGAAGCATGTCAAAAAGGAAAATTTTCAAAACCTTCCTTTAAATCCAAAAATGTTGTCTCTTTCTCTAAGCCATTAGAATTACTTCATATTGATCTGTTTGGGCCAGTTAAAACTGCATCCATCAGAGGCAAGAAGTATGGATTGGTCATTGTTGATGACTTCAGCAGATGGACATGTGTCAAGTTTTTAAAACACAAGGATGAGTCACATTCTGTGTTTGTTGACTTCTGTAACCAAGTGCAAAACAAAAAAGATTTTAAAATCATAAAAGTCAGAAGTGATCATTGTGGTAAATTTGAAAATCATTATTTTGAAAAATATTTTAAAGAAAATGGTATTGTTTACAACTTCTCTTGTCCTAGAACTCCCCAACAAAATGGAGTTGTAGAACGAAAGAATAGAACATTATAAGAAATGGCCAGAACCATGATCAATGAAACTAATATGGCAAAGCACTTTTGGGCAGAAGCTGTGAACACAACATGTTACATTCAGAATAGAATATCTATAAGACCCATTCTTGAAAAGACTCCCTATGAATTGTGGAAAAACAGAAAACCCAACATTTCTTATTTCCATCCTTTTGGATGTACTTGTTTTATTCTGAACACTAAAGAAACTCTGAACAAGTTTGATTCTAAAGCACAAAAGTATTTTCTGCTTGGATATTCTGAATGCTCAAAAGGCTAAAAAGTATACAACATAGAAACTCTAATTGTTGAAGAATCAATCAAAGTCAGGTTTGATGATAAGCTTGGCCAACAACAACCAAAGAAAATTAATTTTTCTGTAGGTACAAAAGATCATCCCTCAATCTCTGAAACTTTAGAAGCAAAGGAAGATTCAAAAGCAAAGGAAGACTCATCAGATCATCCTCTTGACAATGCTCTGGACAACCTCAGAATCTCTCATCAACCCACTGAGAAAAGGTTTCCTAGAATCTCTTTCGCTCATCAAGAAGACGTAATCATTGGAAGAAAAGAAGATCCTATCAGAACAAGATCCTCTCTCAGAATCAATGAAGAATCATTGTTTGGTTTGGTTTCTCTGATTGAGCCAACTTCTATTGATGAAGCTCTGGAAGATAATGATTGGATCTTAGAAATGAAAGATGAACTCAATCAATTCTCTAGAAATGATGTATGGGATCTAGTCCCAAGACCTAAAGGATTCAACATTATAGGAACCAAATGGGTTTTCAGAAACAAACTGAACGGGCAAGGATAGGTGATTAGAAACAAAGAACGACTGGTTGCACAAGGTTATAGTCAACAAGAAGGAATTGATTATAATGAAACCTTTGCCCCAGTCGCCAGGTTAGAGTCTATTAGATTATTAATTTCTTTTGCTGTTCAAAATAACATTTCATTATATCAAATGGATGTTAAAAGTGCATTTTTAAATGGCTATATTGAAGAAGTTTATGTTCATCAACCTCCTAGATTTAATGATTCAGAACATCCAGAACATGTTTTTAAATTAAAAAAGTCTTTATACGGTTTAAAACAAGCTCCCAGAGCTTGGTATGATCGCCTGAGTAATTATCTTTTAGAAAATGATTTTACCAGAGGGAAAGTGGAAACAACTCTTTTCAGAAAGACATTTAAAAATGATATTTTAATTTGTCAAATTTATGTTGATGATATAATCTTTGGAACCTTTAATATCTCCCTTGGAAAAGAATTTGCTGAGACCATGCAAGCAGAATTTGAAATGAGCATGATGGGAGAATTGAAGTTCTTTTTGGGAATTCAAATCAACCAGACTCCAGAAGGTACTTACATACATCAGACGAAGTATGTTAAAGAAATTCTGAAGAAATTTCAGATGTCAGAAAGCAAAGATGCCAAGACACCAATGCATCCAACCTGCATTCTGGGAAAAAATGAGGTAAGTATGAAGGTAGATCAGAAGCTCTGTAAAGGTATGATTGGATCCCTTCTCTATCTGACTGCATCTAGACCTGATATACTATTCAGCGTGTGTTTATGTACTAGATTCCAATCAGATCCTAGAGAATCTCACTTAACTGTTGTTAAGAGAATTCTTAGGTATCTGAAAGGTACTACTAATCTGGGTTTGTGTTACAGAAGATCACAAGATTACAGACTAGTAGGTTATTGTGATGCTGACTTTGCTGGAGATAGAATTGAAAGAAAGAGCACCTCTGGAAGCTTCCAGTTTCTGGGTGACAATCTTATCTCGTGGTACAACAAGAAGCAAGCAACAATTGCACTTTCAACCACAGAAGGTGAGTATATATCTGTTGCTGGATGTAGCTCTCAGATGATTTGGATGAAAAGTCAGCTAGAAGATTTTAATCTTTATGAAAGTAAGATTCCTATCTTCTGTGACAATACTTCTGCTATTTGTCTTTCTAAAAATCCAATTTTACATTCTAAAGCTAAACATATTGAAATTAAATATCATTTTATAAGGGACTATATTCATAAGGGAATTCTAAATTTCATTTTTGTAAAAACAGACCATCAATGGACTGACATTTTTACTAAACCCCTTTCAGAAGATAGATTTAATTTCATTTTGAAAAATATTTGTATGGAATTATGTCCTGAATAAAATAATATTTATCTTCTGTGTTTGACTTCAGAATGTTCTGAAATGAATGTTCTGATTAACAACTCTTCAGAAGTTAGAAGAGAAGTTACATCAGAAGCTATATGAAAAGTTCTGAAATGTTCTAACGTTTCATTTCTAAGTATAGTTCAGAAATTCATTAGAACAAACAGTTGTCCCATGCAACATTCAGGAGATGAACACGTGGTGTGTTTCTGAAAGGTCACGCATGCAAAAGCTATTGACGCCATTTTAGGTAACTATTATGATTAGCTAATCTCACATTTTCCCCTATTTTTTTTTGCAAAATCATTAAATGCCTGTAATGATGAGATTCGTTTTAAATTCTATAAAATTTTTTTTACAGTTTTATTTCTAAACCTATTTCTGAAACTTTTTCATATAAATACTTTTGGAAAAATCCTTTTTCATTTTTTACCGTCTCTTTCAAAACTCAAACATTTATGTGATTTTTCTCTAAAACCCTTTTTCATCTTTCAATTCTAAGAGCTCCAATTGCTTCTTCCTCTACCCATTCTGAGAACATCCACTCTGAGCAATACATCGTTCCTGAGAGAACAACTCTCATTCCTGTAGACAACTTAGAAGTGTTAAGTGAGTTAATGGTGGATTTTGAGAATCTAAGAGAAAATGGTTTTGATCTGATTCCTGCTGTTAAGTTTCAAGGTTGGGAAAACTTTTTTGACCGTCTTGTTGGTCCAGTTTTTCCACACCTTGTGAAGGAATTCTAGATATATGCAATTGCAACCCCTAAAGTTATCCTCTCTTTTGTAATGGGTAAGGAAATCTCCATTACTGAAAATCAAATCAGAAAGTTGCTAGGTTTTAAAGGACTTGGAGTAACAGGTATTCCAAGTGGAAGAATGGAAATGTCAAAGGTCTACTCAGAAATTTTCACAAATGGTCAAGGATCTTCTAAAGTCAGGGACTTGAAAAATAAGTACAAGATTTGGGCAAGAATAATCCATGGGTGTATTCGCCATAGGAAGGAAACCAGCTCTCCAGATTACATTAATGCTGATCAACAATACTTGTTGTTCTACCTTGGAACAAATGTAAAAATTAATTTGCCTTATCTGCTGTTTGAACATATCTAGAATCATGTAAAAGAGACTAGGGAAGCTGAAAGGATGAAAAACCCCAAATCCAAAAGGAATTGGATTCCTATGGGTAGATTAATTTCAGACATTCTGATTGAGAATGGTCTGATTGCTCACCTAGATGAAGCTAATCTTCTGGGGGAGCTAGAGCCTACTTGTGGAAAGGCTATTACTAGAAAGAATTTAGTGAAAAGGAAAATTATAGACAAGCTGCTGGTCTTCCACTTGATGATACTGGTCATCACACTCAACCGATCTTCCAGTTGCTTGTACCTATCCTCAACAGGAGGATACTGGTCTTCGTCGAAGTCTGTCTCGTTGTCTGAGACCACAGGGCTAGAAGCCCTCCTTTCCTCTTGACTATCTTTCCCTCCAGATGAGGTGGTCAAATCAACTTCGTCCCGTAGCCTGTTTCCAAACCTGTGACCTATGTTAAACAGGACTTTCCTCTTCTTCTTCTTCTTCTTCTTCTTCTTCTTCTTCTTCTTCTTCTTCTCTTTCAGAATTAGGGTCTTCAGATCTTGCTGACCCTTAGCTAGATTCATGAACAACTCTTGGAATTGGGCATTTTGAGTCTGTAGGGCCTTGATTGCTTGCTCAGTTGATGGTTCAGCAGACATGATGAGTGCTGAAATAAACATCGAAGAAGATAAGAGACCTGTAATGGGTACCTGTTATGAAGTGCATGGGATGAAATGCGTATGATATGATTTCAAAGACAATCGAGAGATTCAAATTCGTAAACAAAAAAGGAAACACACTTTTATTAGGTAAACTTGAAATTCAAATTGTTCAACAAATTGCCCTTAAGGCGTTACAAGAAAGGAAATACTGAAAAGTAACTAAAAACTGGAAAGGAAATAATCAAAGGACAATCAGTGCTCCCATGGTCGCTTCTTGTCGGTGCGGACATAGTCATTGAGAATCCGCTCGTTCTCCAGCTGTCTTGTCAACTTCTGAATCTTCTACTCTTACTCGTTAAACTTTTCTCGGTAAGCATCCCGCTCTTCTCTCAGCTGCATCCAAGACCTTTTCAGTGCCCCAATGTCAGTGGGCATGTAAGGATGGAGGATGGTAGGAAGAACCCCCTCTTCATTAACAACTTCAACAATGATAGGCAGGACGGCTTCATACGGCATACCCAACTTTTGGGCACGGATGCAAACCCATCTGAGATATGGCTCCATTGGGAGGGAAGTCTTTGGCCCCAGCTGGTGTGGATCAGATCTGTGAACACTATCCCAAGCCCTTATGAATCTGCGGCTTTGTTCGTCGCTATCCCCTTGAAAATCAAAGATGATACTAGGCATTAGCAGCTCATGAGGTCCTTCTCTTCTGGCTCGCCCAAACTGACGTAAGGCCAAGCATGGATTGTAAGAAATTCCTCCATGGGTTCCTTGTAGTGGAACATTGGGGTATTCCCCACAGCGATCAATGATAGCCACCTCGTCCTTACCCTTGATAGTCCAGATAATGTCATTATGAGAGAGACATAACCCTATAGGCCCAGCCCATGCCTTCTTTGTTCTTCAGCACTGATTTGAGGAGGTGCGAAATAAACCACCTCGCCAATAATGGAGCACAACACATCAAGGTTCCCCGCTTACGAGCAGTATGGGCATAAAGCTGATGAAGAATGTCACCCAAGATAGTGGGTACAGGATTGCGAGAGATGAAGATTTTCACTGCATTCACATCAATAAAGGAGTCCGGATTCGGAAACAATACCAAGCCGTATATCAGAAGAGCCAGAATATCTTCGAATGCCTTGAAGTCTAGTCTATCCCAAAACTAATTAGCCTTACCAACCAAAAACTTAGTCAGAAAGCCCTTTGCTCCAATTCTAGTCTCCCAATTAGCCATTACCTCATCCTTTGTCATATGAAGGGCTGAAGCAATCTCTTAGGGCCTAAGGATCTTCTCCCAACCAGTAAGCAGGGTCTGCTCCAGAATAGAGATACCGAGCAGATCAGAGAACTCTTCTAAGGTGGGAACGAACTGGTAGTCCTGAAAAGTAAAGCAATGGTACATCAAATCATAGAACTGGACCAGGACACTCATCATCTGCTCGTCCAATTTGGAAGTGACCAAACCCAAGAGGTAACCATGTCTCCTGATGAAGGAGGTAGTATCAGGCATCTTTGCAATCAATTCTTTAAGCATGGTGGGAACCTGGACAAAGTTGATCCGGATGGTTTCCTACGCATGGGCATCATGACCTACAAAACAGAACAAAGATGAACCCCTCCTGTCTTTGAAATAGGTTAGTCCAATGCAAGATGTATGCAATGTTATGATGTCATGATGTCATGATAGAAAGCACATCACAAGTTCCACAAATAGCTAACATGGTAAAGGCACACAAGTCACACAAGTCACACAGAGATCCCTTAGATTTCAGGCTGGCAAGGAACTTAGGTACTACCCTCTTTCAGTTCAGTTGGTTTAAACCTGTCCTAAAAATAGTAACCGGGTTCTAGAGGATCTCAATATCACTGACTATCCTCAATCGGTCATAATTCCAGTTTAGCAACCTTTTCTTGCAGCCGGAATCATCGCGAGAGTTTAGTCTCAATGAGTGTAGCATACTGCTACTGTTCTATGGCCAAGTTGGTCAATTTAAAGGTTCTAAGGTCAGTTGGTGCTTAATGACCCCTTAGATGACCCATATTCTCCTCGTTCCAACATAAGGGATATCGGTACAATCTAAAGTGCCACACCAATGTAGCTACTGCTTGAACCGTATCGGTCTATGCCGTACAATTCCCTCACAATTTATTGCTACTTACCTAAAGGGT
Source organism: Vicia faba (assembly GCA_948472305.1). Classification (NCBI taxonomy): domain Eukaryota; kingdom Viridiplantae; phylum Streptophyta; class Magnoliopsida; order Fabales; family Fabaceae; genus Vicia; species Vicia faba. The sequence continues at coordinate 1,249,680,589 of OX451738.1, forward strand.
ATCCCCCATATCCGGGTTAGGATCTATAGTAACTCCGATACAAGTCCACAAAGATAAATCATACAAATCAAACAATTGAAAACACAATGATCTAATCCTAAGGTACACCCTACTTATTAAGCGTCCCCAGCAGAGTCGCCAGTTCTGTGATACAGTGGGAAAGAACTGACTGTTTTTTGGAATGCTGGTTTGCGTTTTGCGTTTGTTTTTGCAAAATGTCGCGGTAAGCAAGAGTCACCATCGTCTTTTATTTTATCCAACAAGGAAAGGAAAAAAGCACAGAAAAATTCCTCTTTCGAGATTTTTCTCGGGTTCGGGGGGTAGATTATAGAAAGGAAAGGTGTTAGCACCCTTTATATCCGTGGTTATCCACGGGCTCTTAGGTACTTGCTCATAATGTTTTCAAAATTGCTTTTCTTTGTGTTTGTGGGTTTGAAGAAGTTTTTGTTTGAAAGGTGTAAGTGTGAAAAAGATTTTGTTTTTGAAAGAGCAAGTACTTAAGAACCATCTACCTACTCGAAAAAAGAATCGTTCTATGCTATCTTCCTTTAGACAATGCTATCCTACTATTGATGAGTGGGTAGCACCGTCATTGGAATTTAAGGGTCAATTCGATTAAGGGACGTGCGGTCACTAAAGCAATGTTAGGACGCTTTAGCGATAACCCTAATGTCTTAGATCATTTTTCCGAGGCAACCGTTTCGAGGCAACTATGATCTTTGGACAAGAGGGCGACCTCTAAAACTTCCTATACTCAATGACCGCGTTACGAAGGCAACCAAATAAGGTGCACCCTAAGAGTGCGCATGTGCGAGTGTGTTGTTTTCAGTTAATTTTGTCTTTGTACATGTCAATGGTTATCTATATTGATTTTAAGTTAAACATTCGATCTTGTCATGCATTCCCTATTATCAAACATCTAACAGTTTATAAGTTGCGGACATTAAATTGCGGAAATTAAACTAACTATTACAAGGCGTCGGGTATTTACATCGCCAAAAGCAACCCTTGAAATTAAAATGCGGAAAATAAATAAAGCGGTAAAAATAGTAAAGTCCTATTAAACTATTACATTCCAGGAAACAGATACAATATTGAAATAAAATAGAACGCGTGCGGGAAATTAAATCGGGCGAGTTCTAGGGTTTTGACCCTTTTATTATTATAGAAAGAATTTTTTTGGTTATTTTGAATTAAAAAAGAACTTAGATCTAAGTTAGTTATTAAATAAATAAATAAATTAACTAATTAATGAAAATAAATATTTTTTGGATTTTTGATATTTAAAGAAATAAAAATAAATTTGATCAATGTTAATAAAACCTAATTGTCTAAATTAATTTTAATTATTGCAAAATATATTAAAAGTTATTCCTAATTAAAACTAAATCAATTAAATTAATATTTATTAACAAAAAGAAAATACTGAAAATTAATTTAAATAAGAGAATATTTTTTTGGTTTTTAATTTTATTAAGAAAATTTTTTGACTGGTTAGTTAAATAATAAAAATAATAACAATAAATAATTAAGAGAATAATAAAAGAAAAGAGAAAAAAAGTTAGGGTTTGGGCCTGATTAGGGGGTGAGAATGGCAATTTTGTGGCCCAATTTTGTTGGCCTTGGCTGACTTTTCTGGATTCCATGTGGACTGGTTGACTAGATCCCACCATAGGCTTTCATTCTGGATCACCAGATCTGGCCTTGGGCCATCTGGCGCTTGATTGAGTGAGGCTGTATTATAGGCCACGCGCTTGAGTTCACACTGGATGACCTGTTGAAAAATGATAACAAATGCATGGGGGACCTGAGATTCGAACCAAGGTCCTGTTGATCATTGGACAACGTCTCTACCACTCAACCAACGCGCTTTAGTTGTTAGTGTATTGAATAATAATAATAATAATATGGGAAACAACATTAATATGCCAGAAAAAAATAAAAACGCGCCAAGTATTTGAACCAACCAACCAGGGGGAGACACGTCTTCGTCTTCTTCCTTCAACCCTGTATATTTACCTGCGGATTTATATCCGCAGCTAAATTCGCAGGACATTCCAAAAATTAAATCTAGGCCATGAAAACGACTCCTAAGACCATGGTTGTGTTCGTCTATCTCCCCTGGTCACGCCTATGCCCATCAATGGAACTAATTTCGCCTGTAAATAAAATGCCCAAAAAAACAATTTACAAAACCCTAGGTTCGGTTACAGGGCTACAATCCATATAAATGCGATCAAACAATGCCAAAAGTTTTGAAATTTCATGAGCATCATAAATATGTCCAAGATTTGCCAGGAAAATGCAAGAATGTGGAGTTACGATTTCAAACGAAAAGCGTTTTTTTGAGATACTTACAGAGCTTTTGCGCGTGTATGGAGACTGGCTTTGGGTTGGTTTTGCTTCAGTGATTGTCCAACAAGCAATTGGTATTGAGTTTTTCTCCTAAATTTGCCTCTAGGAATGATTTCAGTTTCACACTTTTTGTCAACTTTTCAAGTTTGGTTCTTGATCCTTTTGCAACCTCTAGGTCTCAAATTCGTGTCTTTGCATTGTATATGTATGCTGCAATGTATTAGGTCAACAAATTGGTCTTGAATCTTTGCACATCAATGCTTTGAGATTGGATTTGATCCTCCATTGAAAACTTGCTTAATTTGCCAAAAATCCAATCCTTTTTCACATGGAATGATTGATACGAATTTGATCATGATATTGATGGTGATTAGGTCCTGAAAATAGAAAAAGATCTCATGTAATCAAGTTTTGTGATTTTATTTGATTTAAATTGATTTAAAATGGAATAATTCAATAAAAAATCAAATAAAATAAGAAAATTGATAAATGGGCTCAAGGCTGAAGCTAGGACACGTGTGTAGTGTGACAAGATCAAATCAAGTGGAAAAGAATGGGCCCATTTGACAAAATTTGAAGTTTTGGAGATAGTTGACTTTTGGCAATTTTGCAAAAATGCCCAACTTCAACAATGCATAAATTCTTCAATTTTGAACTTTTGGAAGTGTTACTTGACTTTTTAAAAAGATTGAGATGTCCTATAACCAAAACTTTCTGTCTCATCTCATTTCATTTTGATATTCCATGCTCAAGTTATAAGCTTTGGCAAAAAAGGTGTTTTTGTTGACTTTCAAAAATGACCTATAATGTCCAAATTTTCAACTTTTTGTGAGTGCATTTTATGATATTGGGGTATGAAGATGGATTGTAGGAAATTTCATCCTCTTAAAAATGAGCTTTGGATGGGTCATTTCTCATAAAGTATGAGAAAGTTATGCTTGGTCAAAGTTGAGTTGACTTTTCCTACAAAACCCTAATTTAGCAACTTTTGAGTCTTGATGAATTTTGAGCAATCCTTGATGAATCATGATCAACCCTTGATAAAATGATGAAATATCCTTAAAAATGAGAATGTTGGCAAAAAATATTGAAGTTTGACTGAATTTGGGTCACAGTTGACTTTTGCCCTAGCACAGTCGATTTTTGGACCCTTTGAGCAATTGACTGAGCAAACTTCCTCTGCAAGGCTTGAAATTTGACATGGATGACCTTGAGGACATATTAGGATATTGGGGAGCCCTTGAGGTCATTTGGATTCAAGGATCTTGATGCAACACAAAACCCTAATTTGGGATTGACTACCTTAGGAGATAGTTTGACTGTCCAACTCTTGAGCAATCTTGAGCCACTTGGAGATTTTTCTTGCAATGTTTGGAGAAATATGAGAGGGAAAATTTTGGGATACAACACATACCATTTGAGATTCTAGGTAAATTTCTTCATCCTCCCTCCAGAGTTATTTCTTTTTTAACAAGAGTTAGGTATCCAAAACATAGTAAAACAAATAAGAGTGATAACAAATGGATTAATTCAAGACAAACATATTAAATGCGTTATGATTAACATTAAAAAAGATGAGCAAGTTTGCATGCAAGATAGTACTAAACAAAACAATTAAGATTGCAAATGAAAAATGCAAATGAAATTTGAATTTTCCATGTTGAGGAGACTTGACTCCGTATGGACTGATTGCTTCAAATGATCTTCGGCAACCTCGAGGCTCACTTGGATAAGAGATTCCCCACTGATCTGGACACCACAGTATCTGAATTGATCCAAGCTTGGAATTTATCTCTAGATGACAAACCGTCTTCGACTGAATAGCCGAGTGGCCCAAAATATACTCACGGAAGATTCTCTCAAAAGAGAGGACGAATATTGTACCAAGGGAAAAGTTCAAAATTGTCAGTCACCTTAGAAATTGTATGTTGAGAAAGACACCAAGTAGGAGCTGGACTTTGGTTAAACCTCTTGAAATCTTCAACATCACGACCAAATTCCCAAGAATGAGACACACCTAGCATTTGCATCAGGAGAGAGATCAATCGAATGAATAGTCTTCAAAGCACGAAGCTTAATCAACTGAATTCCCAACAGACGAGGAAGTGACAACATTGAGATGGTATCAACATACTCATCAAGCTTCTTCTATATTTGCTTAAAATCTTTTCCCCATGGATTCACTTAGGGGAAAAACACTGACTGCTAACGAGAAGATAAGGGAGCTCAAAGTTGTAGATATCGCGCCTGATTGAATACTCGGGTACCCCGGTGTGGTAACCACATATGGCGTTGACAAAAGGATTTGGAAGAAGATTTGTAGACGGTACTGAAGTATGGAGCCTAACCCACTGCAGCTCAAACAAGCGCGGAACCAAATGAGAATAAAGCATTGAGATGGGATCACAACCGCTCTCCATACCTATTCTTTCCTTGTTGATAAAAGATATCCTCTTGAATTCCACCGGGGAATGGGAACCATCTGTTGATAAAATGTTCCAGGTACTCAAGATAATAGATGAGACCCATAAGGCACTCCATGGTTTGAAGGAGATCCCAAAAGACGGCGAGAAAGAATAAGTCATGTTGTAACATTCAGTGTAGGATTGCCGACACTATCACCAAGACTTCCATAACCCGACTCCACTGAGTCTTCAACTGATTATCTTCCATTTTGAAAAGTTCTTGATTACGGGCCAAGACTTGCACATTCATTAATAGCCTTGATCAACTAAAACCCTAATTTTGACTGATGAACCAAAAAGATGTGATCCTCCTTATAATCAACACAACCTTCATTCTTATGATGACCCAATAAGATGGATAAGATATCTTGAGATATGTGATACCTTTGAGCTTGAAAGATCTAGAGGCTTAGATGATAAGGCTCTACTTGAGCAACTTGTCAACACAATCAATCTTTAAAATCTTGAGGAAAACTTCATAAACAGAACACTTTGATCCCATCACAGTGTATGAATGCAATGCAATATGACGTTTATGATGGAACATAAGCCTGAATCAAGAGGGTAAATTTTGGGGTGCAACAACTGCCCCTATTCAATTATCTTTAACTGGATAAGTGAGAAAAGTGACTGCTTCCGAGCGTTCAGAGTTGAAGATGATTGAATATAAAAGAACCCGAAAATTTACACTCTTGAAGAGAAAACAGAAAAAACCCCAAGACATGTGCCATAATGAAGCTGTAATGCATATTTTAATAAAAATGAGACAAACCAAAGCTTAGAATAATAGACGAAACTAAACCTCCGCAAAAAATGTGTCAGGACAAAATCGGGCCACCAAAGGGTGAGATAAGACTCAAACCAAAGAGAATAAGCGAAAATAAACTCTGGAAAAGAAAGCTTTAAAAATATTTTTTTTCAAAAACCCGAGAACCAGGCCACGTTACAACCCTCAAAAGTCCTAACTGAAACATGGGTTTAGCCTGAAAGCATACTACAACAGGATAGCGCTTCCTAAACATGTCTTACATATATATGTTGGTATCTTAACGCCTGCATCATGTTTGTTTTAAAGGAGAAAAAGAAAGTTTTTGAAATTATGTACTCTAACTAGTGATTCACTCACGACAGGGGTGCAACATCATTTTCATTCAAGGTTTTCAATTTCAAGATTTACGTAATTGTCGCATCAGGGGTAGTCATTCCCATAATAAACATCCTTCTGCATACAAAACAATTGTTTGACACCAAAAAGAGCTTACACAATGAACATCAGTAAAGAACTTAATGTTGTCAGGAGGGGAAGATTTGGCTTTTCTGTTGGACAGAGGCCATTCGTGGCGTGGAAAGGAGCTTTCCCTATCCCCAGTGAAGTTTCACTTCCTCAGTAGAGTTTTATTGCCCAAAGAATCTTTTTCAAGAAAGAGATTTCATTCTTAGACTCCAAGTTTAAAGATGTCGCATATCCCTAGTGAAGTCGCCAGCTGAAACAACCTGCCGAACCGTCATCCGATATAAAAATCAATGAATTCGCCACCGAACGTCGTTTATCCCGCCGAGAGGGGAAAGGTAAACATCGAGAAAACCTGAAGAGGGTGAAATCACGGTCTTGCGACTGAGAGATCGGGTAAAGGAGTCTGTTGTACCCTAAAATTTGCCTCTCATTTCCCAAGGGATCATCCTGGACCCTCAGGTTTATTTCTGTCAAGTTTCAAGTCTCAGATTATAATTTTCTAAGAAAGTCATTCACAAGGGGCAAAATGGTCAAAAACACCCTAAAAAGTCAAACTTTGACTTTTTGAGCGAAATTCAGTTTCAAAAATCATATTTCATCAAGGCATGAAATTGGTTCCTCAAGAAATCAAAAGTTAGAAATTACTTTGAAAAGATCAAATTTCTAAACATTTAGAAAATTTTCTAAGTGTTAAGAGAATATGATACTTCAGAACTTCTGGGCCAGCCTCCACGCGAATGAAATCAGAATTTGCAAAGACGGTTCCAAATATGACTCTTCAATTAGAACATGTGGAAACAATGTTCTTCGGTCAGAACATGACTCTTCAGCATATGGAAGCTACCTTTCTGGTCTTCTGCAATCAGAATATCACCAAATCCCAAAACCTCGTTTGAGAAGCCTGCTGTCCTGCTATAACACAGTCTTGCAATCAGCTGCTGATCCAGTCCATGCCTGCACTTTTTCAAACCCCATTTTTGCACCAAATTAGCATACAAAAGTTGTGATTAAAAAGAAATGGAACAGTATGCCAAAAAGGTTTAAATCCCATTTGGTTTTCCCCCCAAAACCACAACAAACCCATCTAAAAATAAGTTGCTCATCACACGTTTAAGGGGTTGGCTTTTGAAGAGAGAGAATTATCAAAGAGAGAAAAGAAAATAGTAAAGAATTCTTAAACCCAGAATTCCCAAACAAAACTAAACTTTTGTTCTTCTCTTTGAATCAAAGAGCATAACATTCTGTTCCATTCCCTGCTAACCCCAGAACATCTGAAGGCAACAGTTCAAGTCCCAAACACACGTTTCAGATTCAAGGTAAGTCTTTCTGACTTTGAATTTTTTCATTCAGAACATCATAAAATTTGTAAATATCATAATGTTGATGCTGTTCATATCATTACATAAGTAGAAAAAACTGTAGATCAGAACTTCTCGAATAAAGCTAGGCTCAGAATTAGGATTAGAACTTCTATAAACTATTGTGCTTTTATCTTTATGATTTGCTGTTATTAAAAACTAAATAAGTTATAGATGTTCTGACTAATATAAGGAAGGAGATGAAGTGTAACACAAAATTTCTGAGTTTTCTTTTTCACTGTTTTAGCATAACACATAACTTCTGAGTTTTTCACTGTTTTAGCATAACACAGAACTTCTGAGTTCTCCTCACTGTTTTAATATACACAGAACTTCTGAGTTCTCCTCACTATTTTAGCATAACACAGAACTTCTGAGTTCTCCTTACTGTTTTAACACACACACATACACACACACACACACACACACACACATAACTTCAAGGCTTTCTTACTGTTTTAAAACACACACAGAACTTCTAGGATTTCTTACCGTTTTAACACACAAAACTTCTAGGTTTTCTCACTGTTTTGACACTCAGAACTTCAGCGTGCAGCAACCCAGAGCTTCTGTTTTTCCCTCTAACGTTTCTTTCAGGACCTCAGAGCACATCAACCCAGAACTTCTGATTACCTCTGACGTTTCTTTCTGAACCACAGCGCGCCTGACATTAGAACTTCTGGTCCTCTTTATTTTTCTTTCAGCGACATATTGATCCTATTTCTCGCTATTTTTCCTCTTTTCCTCTTGTTTTTATTATTTTTAGCATTAGTACTATTTTTATTAATATAAAAAAGACATAAAAAATATATATTTTTATTAACTAATTATTTTTCTTTTTAATTTATTCAGACCAAAAAACCCTTTTTTAAACAAATCCTTTCCTTTTTTTTGTATTGTACAATTCAATATGGTTGTAATAGATAATTAGGATTTAAATTCTTGAAATCCCCATTTGTAAATATGTATCCCCATCCCTGAAATGATGTAATAACTTAGGATTTATTTTCCGCATTTTTATTGCTTTCATACATTGTTAGTAATTATGGTGTATGGCAAGATAAAAACAACAAGTAGATAACCAAAAGTTCAAAAGACAAAATGCATGCAATCAAACACACTACTCACACACATGCACCCCTAGGATAATTCCACTTATTGCCTCGGAAAAATAGTCATGTCCCTCAAATATGGGCGTTTTAGCAAAGACCCTCAATAAAATATCGTAGTCCCTCGATGACCCTCAATGTTGTCTTCGGTAAACGATCTAGTCCCTAAACGATATTGCTAAAACGTCTCATAGGTTGCCTTATATGACTATACAAACGTCCCACGCTCGTCCCTTCACATCCAACGATGGGGTTTCTTACCAAGACAATGGTGAGATGACAAAATCTAAAGGAGGAGGAAAAGAACATTTAAGACCTTTTGAGTAGGTAGGATACTCCTAGTTGCTCGCTTGATCACAACAAAAATATTTTATACACCCACACTTTCACTTTGAAACATTTTTCAAAAGACAAAACACTTTGTATGCGTTCTTATAGAGACGAGAACCATTACAAAGACATCCTTTTACAAAATACTTTCAGAACCCACACCACAAGCACATTTTCAAACATAAGCAAGTGATCTAGCAAGCAACTAAGAGCCCGTAGATAACTACGGATGAAAAGGGTGCTAACACCTTCCCTTTTCATAATCTATCCCCCGAACTCAAGAAAATAATCTCGAAAGGTTTTTCCTGTTCTTTTCAACCTTTCCTTATTGGATAAAAGAAAAGTAGGTGGTGGCTCTTGCTATCCGCACAATTGCGATCAAACGCAAAACATCCCAAGTTAGTTCTCCCACCGTATTACAGAACTAGCGACTCTGCTGGGGAACACTTAAAAGTGGGGCTACCTTAGGGCTAGATCACCCTTATTTGCTTTCATTGTTTGAATTGCTTTACATTTTGGTTCCTTGTTTGGGCTTGCTTTGATCCTCTACCCGGATCTGGGACACCTTTTTAGGTAAGTAGCAATAGATTATGGAAACTGTACGGCATAGATCAATATGGTTGAAACAATGACTATGTTAGTGTGACGCTTTTGTGGGTACCGATATCCCTTGTGTTGAATCGAGGAGAATACGAGGTCGTTGAGTGGCGTCATGTAGCACTAACTGAGTTTAGAACCTTAATTGAATAAACTTGGCCATTAGGACGTAGTGAGATAACCAGTTTCGGTGGAAAGCTGAAAATTGGTTGATACTCGATACTACACTCATTGATATTGGACTTTTGGGATATCTCGGCCACAAGAAAATATTGATTGAGCTGAGACAATGCCTAAAATAAAGGTCAGTGATATTGAGATCCCTTAGAACCCGATTATAATTACTAGGACAGGTTTAGCCAACTAAACTTTAAGAGGGTACTTACCTACAAACTCCATGCAAGCCTAAACCTAAGGACTTGTCTGCTTTGTGTGTATATGATTATTTATACATAACAACTGGCTTGCTTTTCATACTTGTACATAACATCACAACATCATACCATAGCATTTTCAATAACCATTTCAAGGATCTCAAGGGCCTATGATGCAGGGTCATGTTGAACCAGGCATTTATTAAGGGGCAAGAGGATTTATTTTCCTCTAACCAAACACCGTCAAGACCAAAGCACGGTAACTTAAGTCAAAGGCTACGACCCACTTGACATGGTGAGCTTAATTCTCCAAGCTCAAAACGCTCAGTTCCAGCAAGCGCTCATGAACTTGGCCAAGGGACAGGAAGATCTAAAAACACTCTTCACCAAAGAGAGCAAGAAGAATAAAATGTTTGTCATCCTCAACGTGAGAAGAAGGTCCAAGGGGCATGCCCAGCTAGCTCAAAGAGAAGATGCTTCCTCTAAATATAGTCAAGAAGAGGAAGCTGGAAGCATTAGAGCTAACATAACTACTAATGACAAAGACTCTTCTGAGGAGCGGTATCCACCAGCAGATGAAAAATACAAAAAACTTGAAGACAAACTAAAAGTTGTGGAGATCTAAGTTGTGCTTGGTTTGGACTTAGGGGACATGGGTTTGGTCTCTGGGGTGGTCATCCCACCAAATTTCAAAATCCATACCTTTACCTCTTATGATGGAGTCTCTTGCCCTAAGATGCACCTAAAGTCTTATGTCTGCAAGATTCAACCATACACCACTGATCAGAAGCTTTGGATCCACTTCTTCTAAGAGAGTTTAGCTGGGACGCAACGTGAGTGGTTCTATCAATTGGAAAGTTCCCACATTCACACTTGGGAAGATCTAGATGCTGCTTTTTACATGTTGTACCAATACAACACTGATCTTGTTCCAACTCGTGTACAATTGCAGAATATGGCCATGCGTTCCAACGGGGCTTCAAAGAATACGCCTAAAAATGGAGAGATATGGCTGGTAGGGTGCAGCCCCCATTAACTGACAGGGAACTGATTGACATTTTTATGGGAACTTTGATGGGACCTTTCTTTAATCATCTAATCGGAAGCTCCTCATCCGGGTTCACCGAGATAATATTGACTGGCGAAAGGGTCGAAGCTGGCATCAAAAGTGGTAAGATCCAAGGAGCTACATCCTCTGATGCTTAGAAAAAGTCATACAATGGGATGAATGAGTCCAATGCTTTTTATGGCCAAAAGGATCCTAACCAAAACCATCACGACCAACATGTGGGGGCAGTCCTGATCTCTAATCCTGCATCGGTACAATAATGACAGCAGGGGCATCAGTGTAAGGAGGTCGCGCCTAAAAGACAATTCACTAAGATCAACATGCCACCAGCTCAAGCGCTACAACACATGTTGAAAGCAAAGTTGATTACGTTAAAGGCTCCTCTCTGGAACCCCAACCCTTTTGCTCCTACCTAGAATCCTAATGAAAGGTGCGCATACCACTCTGATAGTCTTGGACACGACACAAATAACTGTTGGGCTTTGAAGAACAAGATCCAAGACATGATTGATGCCAAGGAGATTGTGTTCGACCCTCAAGGGGCTCCTAACGTGATCACTGCTCCTATACCAAATCATTGAGAGCGTCCTGTTCATTTTGAATTTTCAATTGTAATTTCTTTTGCTTGTTCAAACATTTATCTATTAATGTCAAGCTCTGTTTCATTAATGCATTGCATATTGTGATATGGTGGCAGAATCGACTGTTAATACTGGTTTGTGTTTTTTGTTCGCAAAATGTCGCGGTAAGCAAGAGTCGCCATCGAATTTTATTTTATCCAATTAGAAAAAGGAAAAAGAACAGAAAAAACCTTTTTCGAGATGTTTCTGAGTACGAGGTAGATTATAGAAAGGGGAGGTGTTAGCACCCTTTCTATCCATGGTTTTCCATGGGCTCTTAGGTACTTGCTCAATTTTGAAATTGCTTGTGTGTGCTTGTTTTGAAAAGTTTTGTTTTACTTCATTTTAACCCCTGTTTCTGTCCTCAAGAGTGTTATGAAGTTGCTTTTGAAAACTTTGTTTGAAAAATGTTTGTGTGAAAAAGTTTGTTTGAGAAAGTACCTAGGAACTAATCTACCTACTTGAAAAAAGTCTGTTCGTTTTCCTTTAGACATCGCTATCCTATTATTAAGGAATAGGTAGCACAATGTTTCAAGGGACATTCGAAAGGGACGTTATGGTCATTGAAGGCAACATGTAAGGATACCTTAGCATTTCGAAGGGACCGTTATCATATATTCGTACGCAACATCGAAGAACCAGATCATTTCTTGTAGGCAACTCGAGGGACAGTAAGGGACCATGATCTTTTATGATGACTTTTATACCGAGGGTCTTTGCTAAGATATCCCTACGTTCGAGGCACATGAGCATTATTTTTCGAGGCAACCAAGTGAGGAATACCCTAAGGGTGCAAGTGTGAAGCAGTGTTTTTTTCCAGATATTTATCTTGTAATTAAATGATCTACTTAATTGATTAAGCATACAAACCTAGGTTGCTAACAATTATATACAAGCATATAAAATAAAAGCGAGAAAATAAAAGAGTCCTACGCTATTACAAGCCCCTCGGGGAGGGGTTTACATAACCAAAAACCGGGGATTAAACAGTAAATAATATGCGGTAAACCCTAATTAAAAACTATTACAAACCCGAAGTAAATACAATAATTGAAAAAATAAATAAATAACTGTGCGTGAAGAATTAAGACGAGAATAAAGTTTAAGTCCTAAAAAATCTAATCAATTAAAGAGAAAATATTTTTGTATTTTTATTATTGAGAAAAATATTTGAAATCTTAACCTAAATCTAATTAATTAAAGAAAAATATTTTTTGGTATTTTATTGAGAAAATTATATATTTGTGAATTAAACCTAATTTGTCTAATTAAATTTAATTATGAAAACAATCAAGTCAATATCATTAAATTAATTATTTTCCAAAAAAAAACTAATTTTAATAAAAAACTTAATTCTACATTTTTGTGGTTTTCTTGATTTTATGATTAAATAAAAAAATGATTTTTTTGTTGTTTTGTAAAAAGAAATTAATCAAATAAAACTAAAGAAAATAAAGAAAGAAAGTAATTGGGCCTGTGGTGAAAGCAGATTAGGGGGTGTGGAATGGAATTGTTAAGCCCAGAATTATAGGCCCATTTGCCCACGTGGGGATTCAGTGCAACTGGCCTTCAGTAGGTCCACCACGCGCCTGCATGCTTGAGGCATTAGATCTGGCCAGGACATGATCTGATTGCGTGGATTTGAGGATGCATGATGGCCCTTTTGAAGGTGAGGCTCACTGGATCTGGGACAAAGAAATTGGAAAATATGAAAATGTGAGATTCTGGGATCGAACCCAGAACCCTTTGCTTCACCGCCTGCGCCTTTGCCATCTGTGCTGGGATGGTTAGTTGTAAATATAATAACATAAATAAAATATAAAGGAAATAAAGTGGTCTTTCCCAAACGCGCACGTGATTCAAATCACCCAATGGGATTCTGCCACCTAATTGTCTTCTTCCATATAACTGTTGTTTTTGGCCAGACTTTTACCTACAATCGTATCTGTCACTAAAAGCTATAGTGACAGATTTTATTCGTAGCCATAAACCTGTAAAATTAAAAAACGCAGCACAAGCAGAATAAATTAAAACCAAAGACATGGATCAATTGTAAATCATCTTCTAAGCATGATAGTACCCCTGATTTTTTCCAATTATGCCTTTATATGGAATTCCCAATTTGGGACCTCAAAACCCTAACAACGACATCGTGCCATTCCTGCACTTAAACTTCAATCAAACCAATCAAAAACATTGCAAATATGATAGCAAACATGGATATATGGTCAAAACATGTTTATGATGGATAAATTATTGAAAACGAATCTTTGAAAAAAGATGCAAACCGTGGCACTGTGAGGTGTGATTTCTGAAGGTTTTAAGGCTGGAGGACAATTGGAATAGCTTCAAGAAATGTCCGAGGACGGATTGCTGGCCTTGGAATTACTGGAATCAGCCCATGGAGGAATATGTGATAAACACTTTTTTTGACAAAAAGTTGAAGTTGACCTCCTTGTTTTCACGACCCAAAAACCTTCCTTATGCTTTGAAAATGTTGTGTATATATCATAGAATAATTTAGGTCAACAAAAACTGATCATATCTTTGCAGATTATGGAGATTTGTTTTCATTCTTTTCCTTGTATGATTTGTTTCCAAAATAGACCAAATTAAGATCTTTTCCAATCAATTAGCTCTTGCACGATTTTTTTTTATTTTCTAGTTGTTTGTGGACTCATAATATGCTTATAAAATCAAATCTTTGATTTTATTTGATTATTCTACTATTTAAATTGATTTATTTTGATTTAAATGGATAAAAAATAAAAATAAATAATAAAAATAATAAAATAATAGGTGGATAATCTCAAGGGTCGTTTTCCATCTTAGTAACAAGTTTCAAACAAGAAAACATGGGCCCATTTGGAAAAAAAGTCATTTTGATCAATGTTGAATTCATGCACATTTCCAAACATTGGTCAACTTTGACAATACATACCTCCCTCAATTTTAACCCTAGAGAGGTGTTCTTGGACTTTTTAGAAAGCTTAGGATGTCCCCTAAACAAACCTTTTGGTTTCATCTCAATTGGGTCTTCCATGTTTATGTAAGAAGCTTTGACCCAAAAGGTGTTTTTGTTGACTTTTCAAAAGGACCTATAATGTAGAAATTCATATCTTTTGATGAGTGCATATTTTGAACTAGTGGGTTGGATATGAATGGTATGGAATTGCATGCTATTCAAAGTGAGCCTTGGATGGAAAATTTCTGATAAAGCATGAAGAAGTTATGCTTGGTCAAAGTTTGGTTGACTTTTCCTAAGAAACCCTAATTTAGCAACTTTTGGGTTTTGGTGAATTAGGGGAATTATTTGAGAAATCATGATCAACCCTTGATAAAATGATGGATATATCTTCAAAATTTTGATGTTGGCCAAAATTCTTGAAGTTCGACTATATGTGGGCCATAGTTGACTTTTGACCTAGTATAGTTGATTTTTAGGCATCTGGGCAATTGACTGAGCAAACTTCTTGTGCAAGGAATTAAACTTAACATGGATGATCTTGAGAACATAATAGGACCATGGAAGGCATTTGGGACCTTTGGAGTTCCCACACCCTGATGAAAATGGAAACCCTAGTTTGAGGTACATTGCCTTATGAGAGAGTTTGATTGGTCAACTCTTGGGCATCCTTGAGCAAGTTGAGGACCTCAATGGGCATGTGATGAATAAAATGAGAGGGAAAATTTTGGGGTACAACAACTTCCCCTGTTCAATCTCTTAGACCTGAGGATGTAGATTGGCTGATCTGCCTTTCGTGATCCGAAGGTGGAAGATGATTGAACACTAGAGTGCCCAGAAATTTGCACTCATTTGAAATGATACTTGGTTGTGTAGGTAATATCGGGAATGGGATTACAGATTACATTTGGAAAATATGATGTAATATCGTCGAAGATGGGCTTAAAGATGCCATCCGGAAGATATGACGGAGAATCGGTAGAGATGGGCTTAAAGATGCCATCTAGAGGATATGACGGAGAATCATCGGAGATTAGCTTAAAGATGCCATCTAGAGGATGTTGATTTCCCGAGATATTCCTTTGATGAGAATTCATGTTCATGTTGTTGAGGAGGAATCTATTGAGGAATGTTGGTCTCTGTCTCGGGAGAAATGGAATTTTAGGAACTCCAGTTGTCCGTTACTCTACTGGGGAATCATCTCTTAGTCGAGGGGATGAAAATGAACTACTATTTAGCCGTGCTCCCGGCCTTACATTGATTTGCTGAGGATAATAAGACCGACTGCTATCTGGCCGTGCTCCAGGTTTTACAGTGACTCACTGGGGAGATGAGATTAAACTTGCTATCTGGGCGTGCTCTAGGATTTGCAATCTCAAAAACCGTTATCTGGTCGTGCTTCAGGCTTCAGAAGGAATTAAGTGGTTATCTGGTCGCATCCGGGTTTCAACTTGAATTTAAGGCATACTAACATCTGGTCGTTTCCAGGCTTCAGAAGGAATTAAGTGGTTATCTGGTCGCATCCGGGTTTCAACTTGAATTTAAGGCATACTAACATCCGGTCGTTTCCAGGCTTCATAGTAATTGGCTGAGTAAACTTCTATCTGGTCGAATTCCAAGCTTCGCAGTCCCTCATACTGTTATCTGGTCGTGCTTCAGGCTTCGCAGTGTCTTTTGTCGCTATCTGGTCGTGCTCCAGGTTTCACAGCGTCTCATACCGTTATCTGGTCGTACTCCAGGCTTCAATAATTTGGGGAAATTAAGATATTATCTGGTCGATTTTCGGGCTTCATAGCTTGAATTTGAGATATACCACTATCTGGTCGATTCCAGGCTTCATAGTATTTTGTACTGTTATCTGGTCGTGTCCCAGACTTCAGAAAATTGGAGAAATTAAGATATTATCTGGTCGGTTTCAGGGCTTCATAGCTTGAATTTGAGATATACCACTATCTGGTCGATTCCAGGCTTCATAGTATTATATAGAAATTAAGATATTATTCGGTCGATTTCCGGGCTTCATAGCTTGAATTTGAGATATACCAATATCTGGTCGATTCCAGGCTTCATAGTATTTTGGAGAAATCAAGATATTATCCTGTCGATTTCCGGGCTTCATAGCTTGAATTTGAGATATACCACTATCTGGTCGATTCCAGGCTTCGTAGTATTTTCGAGAAATCAAGATATTATCCGATCAATTTCCGAGCTTCATAGCTTTTTAAACTGGAATAGAAATCTTAGTATCAATTTGACTGAACCAGGGAAAGCTTGTGAGAACTTCAACTGGGATAGAAATCTTAGTATCGATTTTACTGTTCCCGGGAGAGGTCTCAGATTAACTTTGACTGGCATAGAAATCAGGGGAATCTTAGTGGCGATTCGGATGACCTGGACGAAAGTCTTCGAACATCTTCAACTAGAATAGAAACCTTAGTGTCGGTTTGACTGAAACATAGAAAATCTTGAAAAGTGTTGGGATATCTTCAACAGGAATAGAAACCTTGGTGTCAGTTTGACTGAACCAGATAAAACTTGTGAGAACTTGATTGCATCTTTCCCTAAAAGGTAAAGAGTTAGTCGTATGTAATGTCATGATGTATGAAATGTATTGAGTAATGATGTTGTCAAAATAAATGAGATTGTGTTGTATAATATGTATGGACATGCCGTGATGTATGGATATGCAATACTACTGTGATATTCTCTAGCTGGGGAAAATAAATCCTGGATTGCTGCTAGAGAGTATAAGGAGTTGAGTTCTTCGTTTCTGCTGGGGATAGTGACCGAAGATGATTAACTGAAGATTTACATCCATTCTGCTTGAGAATATTCTTCCAGGAGAGACTCTGTTTGAGAACAATCCCGTAGGGGAATGACTCTGCGGGGAAGAGAGACACTCTGTTGGAAGATCTGTTGATTTGGAGAAATAAACTCAGCTGGGAATGAACTTCCCTTGCTGGAGAGAAAAGCTCTGTTGGAGATTGAGCTTCCACTGTCAGAGAAATAAACTCTGCTCGGGAGATGGCTTTATAAACTGCTCATGGTTATAAAACTCGGCTGGGGAATACAGACATCAGCTTTCTGAAAGAGCCTGTTGGGGAAGGAATTCCTTCTTAGGGATATGGAGGTCGGACCTTGGTTGTCTCAACTCTATGGGGAATATAGGTATCACTGGCTTGTATGTGATAGTGACTTCGCTTCCAACTGTCTCTGTCCCTTGTACCATGCTGGAAAAAGTACACGCAGAGATTTTGTGGATAGATCTATGTCGTGATTGTACTTGAACATGTATTTAATGAGTGTTAGGATGACATTCGTCTCTAGATCGTATCTGAATTGTACTTGAAACATGTGTTGAATGAGTGTCAGAATGACATCTGTCTATGGATCATATTTGAACTGTATTTGAAACATGTGTTGAATAAGTGTCAAAATGACATCCGTCTCTGGATCGTATCTGAACTGTATTGAATGAGTGTTAGAATGGCATCCGTATCTGGAGCGTATCTGAACTGTATCTGAAAGCTGAATCTGAATGGCATATGTATATGGAGCGTATTTGAACTGTTTCTCAATTCTGGTTCTCTTGATGAGTGATGATCAAGGTATAAGTCTTCCATTGATAGACAGGTGACGGGACATAGTCGTACGTTTTAAATCCCTAACTTTTGCCTAGACCACCCTTTCGGGTTTTCAGTCCACCGAGATACCCTTTTTTGCCCAAGCCGCCTTTTCAGGTTTTCGACTTGTCAGGTGTACATATTTTTTTTATGTATATCCCTAACTTTTTCCCAAACCCTTTTGGTTCGCCGGGATTCCCTTATTTTTTCCTAGGTGTGTCAACCTAGCGGGTCTTTTTTTTAATGCAGAGTATTTTCCGACTATGTCCACGCTTTCAGGATGTAGAGAGTTGTCACTGTCTATAATGTTGTGTTGTAGTACTGTCAAAAATGTTTTCTTGATGGCACGTGATTCGTTGCTGGAATGCATGCGTAATTCCCCAAGCAATCCAGAAGGAGATCTACCTTTGGTTATTTGGCACTTTTGGAGAGACTTTCTCAGGTGTGTTTAGACATCATGTCATGCCCCTTGCTTATGGAAGACCTGTTATTGGAAGTGTCTTTCCCGCTGAGGTGATTCTGTCTATTGAAAGGATGTCTGTTCATTGAATATCCATTGTGTGGATTTCTCTGCTGTCAAACAATTAGTCATATGCAAATAATGTCATTTAAAGAATGCAAAACTCATGTCTGTCTTGAAATTGTTTGAAAATGTGTTTTGTGTAGTAAAACGAAATTTGCAAGAATGTGATATCAACTCAGGATTCGTAACAAAGCCTATAGGAGTCAGGATAAATTTGTAATAGTATGCTCTCAAACTAACCCATGCTTCAGCTAGGACTTTTAAGGGTTATAACATGGCCTGGTTCACGGTTCAAGAAACAAAGGATAAAGGCTCAAATTTTATTTGTACCCAACCTACTCTTCGTGATGTTCTTCAGTCATATGCTCAGTTAATTGCGCGTTTAGATCCCGATTGAGTCTCGAATCTTTGCTCTGATATTTGGTGATGATTCAGAAATTGAACATTCATTTTGAAAAGGCAGTCATTTTTGTAATCTTATTTTTATCGAGGATTTGTAGGACCTCTTTCTTTTTGATTTTATTATCCATGTCTTTTGCCTGAACTGTTTCTTTTTGTGATTACAGTCAGCGGGATACCCCAGTTTTTCTCTTAAGTCTCCTTCATAGGTTTTGACTTAGCAGGCTTTTATTTTGAGAGATAATAACTTCTTGTCTTGATGAGTATGCGGAACCATCACCGTCTTTTAATTTGGAAGGACGTCTTCGATGCCATTCATTATGTACGAAGCGGCAGATTATGACTGAATACGCCTCTGAATTAACTGAGAAAACTACCCTGCCCCAGGTTATGGTTAAGGGTTTTAATTTGTGTGAAAAGAAAAACTCCTACTTCTTTGGCTCAAAGGGGTTGACTAGGGATTATCTTCCTTATAACTCCACTATTTAGGATTTGAAACAATGCATGTACATTGTCAGCAGGGTCTGTTCAAAAACATACTGTAGAGATTGTGGTATCATTTTTGTCATCCTCCCTCTAAGGCTTAGAGTTTTTAATTGAGAGTTGAATATCACAAAAGGAAATAAGAACGCATTTTTGAAATAGTGAATACGAATGAATTGATTCAAGACAAACATGTTCAATGCATTGATGAAATAACGAGGTTTGATATGAATAAATGTTCAAACAAATCAAAATAAAATTACACATTGAAAATTCTAATGAACGAAAAGTCTTCTTGTGAGAACTTCACACTTCAGATGGTATGCCTTAGAGGGATGGCAGAAGAAATCAGCCTGACCGTCTTGTGTGAACTCTAGAGCTCCTTCATCAATCAGGTCTTGAATTTTATTTCTCAACGCCCAATAACTGTTGGTGTCATGTCCAGGACTGTTGGAGTGGTACGCACATATTGCATTTGGATTGTATCTTGGGGAGGCTATGTTGGGATTATGAGGAGGGTCCTCTAACATAACCAACTTGGCCTTCAACATGCGTTGCAATTCTTGAGCCAATGACATGTTGATTTCGGTGAAGCGTCTTTCAGATGTATTCTTCTTATGCCGATTTCCCCATTGTCGTTGGCGAGGTTGTGGTTGGGCTTATGATGTAGTAGAAATCTGGAAAGGTCTGTTCCTGACCAAACCAACCTCTTCTCTCACTGGGGCTGATTAATTCCTTGATCCACAATTTTAACTGTTTGTTTCATAGATCCGCATCCATCTTGGTGAAGCTTGGTGAGGAAGGCTCTTAGCCCTTCTTGTCCTCGAGCTAAGTTTTGGATAAGAGCCATCTGCCTTAGCATCTGGATTCTCATCGCTTCTACCTCAGCTTGCAGTTGTTCCAATTGTTCATCCTTGTTGTTGTCAGGAAGTTCCTTGGTCAGATTCCCGGCGAAGAGTGTTTTCAGGTCTTCTGGCCCCTTGAATAGATTCAGGAGACATTCCTTGAACTGGGCATCTTGAGCTTGGAGATCTCTGTTGTCTTGTTGGAGAGCCATTGCTGAAATAAACAGCGAGAACATGAGAGACCTGCTTTGAAACCTGCTTATGCAATGATATGTATTATATATGTATGCAATGTTTTCAAGGATCTCGGGTGTAAACAAGAAAATGTCAGAAGTTGAATTTTGCAGCTTTGATTGAAGAAATTTGTATCATTGAGAGTCCTTTTATGAGAGTCAAGCTTACCATATCAAGTGGGTCATAGCCCCTGACTCAAGTTGTTGAGTTTTGATCTTCTGAAAACATTAGCTAGAGGATAATAAATCCCTTGCCCCTTGCTAGACGTCTAATTTATCATAACCTGCATCACAGGCCTTCGGGATCCTTGAAATGGTTAAGGAAATATTAAGGCATGATGTTATGATGTATATGCTATGCTTTTAAGAAAAAGTGAGAAGTGATGTACGCAAGTAAACCCTGCAAGAAATCCAAGTTATTGGATAATAACTGTAACAAAACCTGCACGGAACTCATGTTGTCAGGTAATAAAACTCTGCAAGTAGTTCAAGTTGAAAGCACACAAGTCACACAAACAACCTTAGGTTTAGGCTTGCATAGGTTTTAAGTTCATACCCTCTTGAAGTTGGATTGGTTCAACCTGTCCTATAAATAGTAACCGGGTTCTAAGGGATCTCAATATAATTGATCTTTCCCCCAGCTTCGTTCAATAGGCGATTGACTCGCAACCAAACAAAACTCAAGAGTCAAACCTCAATGAGTGTAGCATCGAGTATCTGTCGACCTTGGGCATACACTAAAGCCGGCCATCTCGCTACGTCCTACTGGCCAAGTTGTGCAATTAAGGGTTCTAAGGTCAGTTAATGGTTTATGACACCACACGGCGGCCCCTTACATCTTCCTGATTGACTCAAGGGTTACGGGTACCAACCAAAGTGCCACATCAACGTAGCTACTGCTTCAACCGTGTCGGTATACCCCAGCACAACTCCCTCACAGTTTATTGCTACTTACCTAAAAGGTGTTTCCTGATCTGGGTGTAAGATCAAATAACCCAAACAGTTCCCATAAATATAAAGCAAGTAAGAAAATAAGGAGAAAGCAATTAAATATGACCTAAATCCTAAGGTTTAACCCACTTTATATTTTATTCCCCAGCAGAGTCGCCAGTTGTGTGATACGGTGGCAGAACCGACTGTTAACACTGGTTTATGTTTTTTGTTTGCAAAATGTCGCGGTAAGCAAGAGTCGCCACCGACTTATATTATATGCAATCAGGAAAAGGAAAAAGAACAGAAAAAACCTTTTTCGAGATGTTTCTGAGTACGGGGGGTAGATTATAAAAAGGGAAGGTGTTAGCACCCTTTCTATCCATGGTTTTCCATGGGCTCTTAGGTACTTGCTCAATTTTGAAATTACTTGTGTGTGCTTGTTTTAAAAAGTTTTGTTTTACTTTATTTTAACCCTTGTTTTTGTCCTCAAGAATGTTACAAAGTTATTTTTGAAAACTTTGTTTGAAAAGTGTTTGTGTAAAAAAGTTTGTTTGAGCAAGTACCTAAGAACTAATCTACCTACTCGAAAAAAGTCTGTTCGTTTTCCTTTAGACATCGCTATCCTATTATTAAGGAATAGGTAGCACCGTCGTTGGATGTTTCAAGGGACATTCGAAATGGACATTATGTTCATTGAAGGCAACATGTAAGGATACCTTAGCATTTCGAAGGGACCGTCATCATATATTCATAGGCAACATCTAGGGACCAAATCATTTCTCGTAGGAAACTCAAGGGACAGTAAGGGACCATGATCTTTTATAATGGCTTTTATACTGAGGGTCTTTGCTAAGATATCCCTATGTTCGAGGGACATGAGCATTGTTTTCCGAGGTAACCAAGTGAGGCATACCCTAAGGGTGCAAGTGTAAAGCAGTGTTTGTTTTCAGATATTTATCTTGTAAATAAATGATCTATGTAATTGATTAAGCATACAACCCTAGGTTGCTAACAATTATATACAAGCATATAAAATAAAAGCGAGAAAATAAAAGAGTCCTACGATATTACAAGCCCTCGGGGAGGGGTTTACATAACCAAAAACCGGGGATTAAACAGTAAATAATATGCGGTAAACCCTAATTAAAAACTATTACAAACCTGAAGCAAATAAAATAATTGAAAAAATAAATAAATAACTGCGCGCGAAGAATTAAGACGGGAATAAAGTTTAAGTCCTAAAAAATCTAATCAATTAAAGAGAAAATATTTTTGTATTTTTATTATTGAGAAAAATATTTGAAATCTTAACCTAAATCTAATTAATTAAAGAAAAATATTTTTTGGTATTTTATTGAGAAAATTAAATATTTGTGAATTAAACCTAACTTTTCTAATTAATTTTAATTATGAAAACAATCAAGTCAATATCATAAAATTAATTATTTTCCAAAAAAAACTAATTTTAATAAAAAAGCCTAATTCTACATTTTTGTGGTTTTCTTGATTTTATGATTAAATAAAAAAATGATTTTTTTTGTTGTTTTGTAAAAAGAAATTAATCAAATAAAATAAAAGAAAATAAAGAAAGAAAGTAATTGGGCATGTGGTGAAAGCAGATTAGGGGGTGATGAATGGAATTGTTAAGCCCAGAATTATAGGCCCGTTTGCCCACGTGGGGCTTCAGTGCAGCTGGCCTTCAGAAGGTCCACCACGCGCCTGCATGCTTGAGGCGTTAGATCTGGCCAAGACATGATCTGATGGTGTGGATTTGAGGATGCATGATGTCCCTTTTAAAGGTGATGCTCGCGGGATCTGGGACAAAGAAATTGGAAAATATGAAAATGTGAGATTCTGGGATCGAACCCAGAACCATTTGCTTCACCGCCTGCGCCTTTTCCATTTGTGCTGGGATGGTCAGTGGTAAATATAATAACATAAATAAAATATAAAGGAAATAAAATGGTCTTTCCCAAACGCGCGCGTGATTCAAATCACCCAATGGGATTCTGCCACCTAATTGTCTTCTTCCCCATAACTGTTGTTTTTTGCCACACTTTTACCTACAGTCGTTTCCGTCACTAAAAGCTATAATGACGAATTTTGTTCGTAGCCATAAACCTGTAAAATTAAAAAATGTAGCACAAGAAGAATAAATTCAAACCAAAGACATGGATCAATTGCAAATCATCTTCTAAGCATGATAGTACCCCTGATTTTGTCCAATTTTGCCTCTATATGGAATTCCCAATTTGGGACCTCAAAACCCTAACAATGGCATCATGCCATTCCTGCACTTAAACTTCAATCAAACCAATCAAAAACATTGCAAATATGATAACAATCATGGATATATGATTAAAACATGTTTATGATGGATAAATTATTGAAAGCGAATCTTTGAAAAAAGATGCAAACCGTGGCACTGTGAGGCGTGATTTCTGAAGGTTTTAAGGCTGGAGGACGATTGGAATAACTTCAAGAAATGTCCAGGGACGGATTGCTGGCCTTGGAATTACTGGAATCAGTTTATAGAGGAATATGTGATCAACAATTTTTTTGACAAAAAATTGAAGTTGACCTCCTTGTTTTCACGACCCAAAAACCTTCCTTATGCTTTGGAAATGTTGTGTATATATCATAGAATAATTTAGGTCAACAAAAACTGATCATATCTTTGCAGATTATGGAGATTTGATTTCATTCTTTTCCTTGTATGATTTGTTTCCAAAATAGACCAAATTAAGATCTTTTCCAATCAATTAGCTCTTGCACGATTTTTTTTTGATTTTCTAGCTGTTCGTGGACTCATAATATGCTCATAAAATCAAATCTTTGATTTTATTTGATTATTCTACTATTTAAATTGATTTATTTTGATTTAAATGGATAAAAAATCAAAATAAATAATAAAATAATAAAATAATAAAATGATAGGTAGATAATCTCAGGGGTCATGGGCCATCTTAGTAACAAGTTTCAAACAAGAAAACATGGGCCCATTTGGAAAAAAAGTCATTTTGATCAATGTTGACTTCATGCACATTTCCAAAATTGGTCAACTTTGACAATACATATCTCCCTCAATTTTAAGCCTAGAGAGGTGTTCTTTGGCTTTTTAGAAATCTTAGGATGTCGCCTAAACAACCCTTTTGGTTTCATCTCAATTGGGTCTTCCATGTTCATGTAAGAAGCTTTGACCCAAAAGGTGTTTTTGTTGACTCTTCAAAAGGACCTATAATGTAGAAATTCATATATTTTGATGAGTTCATATTTTGAACTTGTGGGATAAAGATGAATTGTAGGGAATTGCATCCTATTCAAAATTATACTTGGATGTAAAATTTCTGATAAAGTATGAAGAAGTTATGCTTGGTCAAAGTTTGGTTGACTTTTCCTAAGAAACCCTAATTTAGCAACTTTTGGGTTTTGGTGAATTTGGGGCATTCCTTGAGGAATCATGATCAACCCTTGATCAAATGATGGATATCTCTTCAAAATGTTGATGTTGACCAAAAATCTTGAAGTTTGACTGTATGTGGGCCACAATTGACTTTTGACCTAGTACAATTGATTTTCAGGCATCTGGGCAATTGACTGAGCAAACTTCTTGTGCAAGGCATGAAACTTGACATGGATGATCTTGAGAACATATTAGGACCATGGAAGGCATTTGGGAACTTTGGAGTTCCCAAACCCTGATGAAAATGGAAACCCTAGTTTGAGGTACATTGCCTTAGGAGAGAGTTTGTCTGGTCAACTCTTGGGAATCCTTGAGCAAGTTGAGGACCTCAATGGGCATGTGTTGAATAAAATGAGAGGGAAAATTTTGGGGTACAACACATATGTTTGTCTTGAATTGATGCATTCTTTTTCATTACATTTAAACTATGTTGTTTACTCCCCTTATGATATTCAACTCTTGTTTTTAAAAAAAGGGTTGCAAGCCTTTAGAGGGAGGATGACTAAAACCATGCCTTAATCTCATATAATATGCTTTTGAATAGACCTTACTGACGATGTAAAAGAATTATTTCAAATCCTAAACACTGGAGTTATAAGGAAGATAATCCCTTGTCAACTCCTTTGAGACAAAGAAGTAGGAGTTTCCTTTTTACACAAATTAAAATATTTAATCAAAACCTGGGGCAGGATAGTCTCTCAGTTAATTCAAATGCGTGTTCTGTCACGAACTTTCACTTTGTAATACAGCGAATGACATCAAAGGCATTCCTATAGAATCAAAAGACTGTGATAGTTCCCTATCACATAGGCAGTCATTATCTCTCAAAAGAAAAGCCCGCTAAGTCAAAACCTACGAAGGAGACTGTGATCGGTGGGAATAGAACTGACTGTTTTGGAATGCTGGTTCGCGTTTGTGTTTGTTTTTGCAAAATGTCGCGGTAAGCAAGAGTCGCCACCGTCTTTTATTTTATCCAACAAGGAAAGGACAAAAGCACAGAAAAATTCCTTTTCGAGATGTTTCTCGGGTTCGGGAGGTAGATTATAGAAAGGGAAGGTGTTAGCACCCTTTCTATCCGTGGTTATCCACGGGCTCTTAGGTACTTGCTCACTATGTTTTCAAAAGTTTGATTTTCTTTGTGTTTGTGGGTTTTGAAAAGAGTTTTGTTTTTGAAGAATGTGTAAGTGCGGAAAGTTTTGTTTTGTTTTAAAAGGAGCAAGTACTTAAGAACCTCTACCTACTCAAAAAGGAATTAAATTGTGCAAATGTCCTTTAGACAGTGCTATCCCACTATTGAGGAGTAGGTAGCACCGTCGTTGGAGTTTTCGGGTCAATTCTATTTAAGGGACGTGTGGCCACTAAAGCAATGTTAGGACGCCTTAGCGGTAACCCTAATGTCTTAGATCATTTTTTCGAGGCAACCGTTTCGAGGCAACTTATGATCTTTGGACAAAAGGACGACCTCTAAAACTTCCTATACTCAATGACCACGTTCGAGGCAACCAAATGAGGCGTACCCTAAGAGTGGCATGCGCGAGTGTGTTAATTTTCAGTTTATATTATATTTGTACATGTTATGGTGAGCTACGGTTGATTTTAAATTAAAGGTTAATATTGTCATGCATAGCCTATTATTCATACATCTAGCAGTTAATGGTTGCGGAAAATAAAACTAAACTATTACAAGGCGTCGGGTATTTACATCGCCAAAAACAAACCCTTAAAATTAAATGCGAAAAAGTAAATAAACGCGGTAAATAAAGGTCCTAAGTTAAAACTATTACATCCTTGGAGCAATTACAATATATGGATCAAGAATAATACACGCGAGAAAATTGAATCGGATTTTCCTTTAGGGTTTTGACCCCTTTATTGAATAAAGCATATTTTTGTCATTTTTTGAATTAGAAATTAAGTCTAAATTAGTAATGGAATTAATTAAAAAAAGAAAATATTTTTTGAGTTTTATTTTAATTAAGGAAATAAAATTAGAAAGGTAAAATTATATCAAAACCCTAATTCTAAGTCAATTTTTATTTATTGCAAAAATGTTAAGATTAAACCTAATTAAAACTAAATTAATTGGTTAATGGTTTATTTACAAAAATAATGAAATTAATGATGAAAATAATGTTTTTTTGTGTTTTCTGATTTTTATGAGAAAAATTAAGGGTTGATTAATTAACAATAAAAATAATGAAAACAAATTAAATAAAGAAAGAAAAATAGAAAAGAAGTAAACCAAATGGGGGTTGGGCCCCAAATCAGGAGGTTTGGTCAGCATTTTCTTAGCCCAAACATATTCCAGCCTGCTTTGACTTTCAGATTGCATGTGCGCTTGTTGACCAGGGTTCATGGTGAACCTCCATCTTGGACTATTGGATCTGAATCTGGAACCACCTGGCCTTTGAGATCTGGAGGTATATGGTGCCCCCTGCCTGAAGCGCTGCATGTGAACGCCTGAAACAAAATGATAACAAAGTTTGGGGGACCTGGGATTCGAACCCAGGTCCCAAGGGACAATTCAACCAACGTGCTACCAACTGAGCCATAATGTTAACCTGTTAGTGGAATAGAAGCTAAATATTATATAGAAACAATTCAATTATGCCTGGCCAAAAATAAAAACGCGCAATTGATTCAAATGAACCAATCACGCTCCACCATGTAATCGCCTTCTTCACAAGACCTGGTTCGTTTACCTGCGGATTTTTATCCGCAGGAAGGTTCCTAGGATCTCTCCAAAATCCTCCCTTGGTCACGTAAACGCAAGCTAAGAGTGCCAATGCACTCGTATCTCTCCCCTGAACTCATCCATGGCCATTATTTGCATTGATTTTGCCTGCAATTAAAAACCCCAAAAATGAGATACACGAACCCTAGAACTGGGCATGGCGTTACATGCTATGAAAATAAAATTCAATGATGCCAAAAGTCTCAGAATACAACACAGAGTATGAATATGCAATTATTTCAATGAAAGGATGCAATATTGAAGCTTTACAATTCCATAAGTATGGCGGTTCAGAGCGATACTTACAGGGCTTTTTGGGGCAGGAGAGCACACGAGAATGATTGGTACTGCTTCAGTGAGGTCCAAGGAAGCGACTGGAACCTTCGTTTGATCCTGAAAAGGTCTCTGAGTGCAATTTCAGATCCAAGGTTCTCAAGCTTTTTTCTCAAAGTTGTGCGGCCGTTTCTGCAGAGTTTTTGTGCGTTTTTCGTCCCCTTTTGATTTGTGAGGCTTGCTTGTATATAATGGAATGAATTAGGGTTGAAAATATGGCCTCAATCTTCCTGCATCAATGTCTTGATTCTTGATTTGATTTACTTTGAATATCATTCCAAAAATAGCCTAATTCAATCCTTTTGTCCACACCATGCCTTTACACGAATTTGATTTGATTTCTTCATAAAGACTTGCTATATTTGATTCAATCACGTGCCAATCTGCTTTCATGCATTACTGCCTGCCTGTTATGAGCTGTTTGGGCCTCCAACATGATGAAAATCGAAAGCTGACTTACAAATCCACTTCCCTTCGATTGACACTCCCCCTGCTTCGATTGCTTCAAAGTCCCAATTCGAACTACTCCAGTTTCGATGTCACACCCCCTTCGATTGAGACTCCCCCTACTTCGATTTCATATTTGCAAGGGACACATGCCATTGTGAACTTTGGGTAAACCTGGACAGGTTAGGATATGTGTTTTTGCTTAGTCATGCCAGCCTACTTCATTCCTTCGAATCTGCCTTCTTTGCCAGCTTGAAAGTCCAATTCGAATCTATTTAGAACATTCCCTATTAGACAACTTCGACTAGCCCTTGGCCTTGTGATGAGTCTAAGTTCTGATTCGAAGTGTTCAGAACTTCCTTCATTAGAGCATCTTAGATTAATAGAAACTCTGCACTGAATTGCTATTCGAAGGTCATTTTGTTCTGATGTTCTTATTAAGGGAAACTCTGAAGTTCCAGTCGAAGGACACTCTGAAGTTCCAGTCCAAGGACCTTTTGAAATGCTAATTGAAGGGTATTTGTCCATATACCAATCAAAGGGTACTTGTTAAAATTCCAATCGAAAGACACTGCTATACTACCAATCGAAAGATACTTGTTATCCTGCCAATTGAAGGACACTGTTACAGTGCCAATCGAAGGACACTTTTATGATGCCAATCAAAAGGTCTTGTTCATGCTAATCGAAGGATCTTGTTCATGCTAATCGAAGGATCCCTTGGCATTCCAATTGAAAGGCTTGGCTCAGGGTGCTAAACGAAGAGGTCTTTCAGAATTCCAATCGAAGGCCTTGACATAATGTCAATCGAAATGCTTGTCCATAATGCCAATCGAAGCATTTTTGGAATGTCAATCGAAAGACTCCTTCAGAATACCAATCGAAGGGTCTTTTAGAATGCCAATCGAAGGGTCTTTCAGAATGCCAATCGAAAGGTACTTAAAGCACCACTCAAAAATTTTCTTTTTCCTTAGGCAAGGGTTTCTGGTCAACCATGCAGGGGGGAGACTTTGAAAAACATGAGAGGGAAAATTTTGGGGTGCAACAGTTGCCCTGTTAAATTTTCTTAAACCTGAGGATATAGATTGGCTTTCGAGCCTTTCGTGATCCGAAGGTGGAAGATAATTAAACACTAGAGTGCCCATAAATTTGCACTCGCATGGTGTAGTATCAGTATTGTGATGTCGGGAATGGGCTTACAGATGCCATTTGGAGATTGTTGGTAGGAGGATGGGCTTATAGATGCTATATGCAGGAGTGTCGATCGCATAAGAGATTCCTTAGCAAGAACTCGCATACCTGTTGTTTATAGAAGATTCAGCTGGAGAAGTCTAACTTTTGTTGAGATTTAGGAACTGACTCGTGAAGGAGTCTGGAATAAGTATCAGAATGTCAGCCATATCTGGGTCGCATCTGAATCGAGAAGGAACCTAGGTAAGGTTGCTTTGTGAGGAGTTTGGGTAAAACTATATCGGGAAAGAGAAGGAACCTAGGTAAGGTTGCGCCAGGATGAGTCTAGGTGAAACTTCACCAGGAAAGAGAAGGAACCTAGGTAAGGTTGCTCCAGGATGAGTCTAGGTGAAACTACATCTAAACTGGGAAAAAACCTAGGTAAGGTTGCTCCATGAGGAGTTTAGGTAAAACTACGTCGGGAAATTGTAAGGAGGAACCTGGGTAAGGTTGCTCCAGGATGAGTCTGGGTAAAACTACATCGGGAAATTGTAAGGAGGAATCTGGGTAAGGTTGCTTCAGGATGAGTCTGGGTAAAAATACATCGGGAAATTGTAAGGAGGAACCTGAGTAAGGTTGCTTCAGGATGAGTCTGGGTAAAACTACATCGGGAAATTGTAAGGAGGAACCTGGGTAAGGTTGCTTCAGGATGAGTTTGTGTAAAACTTCAGGAGGAACCTGGGTAAGGTTACTTTGTGATAAGTTCGTGTAAAACTTCAGGAGGAACCTGGGTAAGGTTACTTTGTGATAAGTTCGTGTAAAACTTCAGGAGGAACCTGGGTAAGGTTACTTTGTGATAAGTTCGTGTAAAACTTCTGGAGGAACCTGGGTAAGGTTACTTCGGGATAAGTTTGTGTAAAACTTCAGGAGGAACCTTGGTAAGGTTACTTTGGGATGAGTTTGTGTGAAACTTCTGGAGGAACCTGGGTAAGGTTACTTTGGGATGAGTTCGTGTAAAACTTCATTCAGAAATATATGAGAAAGGACCCGTGTGGGATTTTTCAGGATAAACTCGTGTGAAGCTGCATTTAGGAGAAACCCGTGTAAGATTTCTTCATGACGAACCCGTGTAAAGCTGAATTTGATCGTGCAGATAATTACTCTGTTTAGTTTCCAGAGTTAATCTTGAACTTGCTGGAAGTTGTTGATGATAACCATCTTTCCTGAAAAGGTACATGATTAATCGTATATGATGCATGGCATGCATTGTATGATGATGTTCTCAAAATAAATGAGATTATGCTGTATGCAATATGTATGCGCACGTCATGGTGTATGAACATGAAATGCTATTGTGGTAATTCCGAGTTTGGGAAAATAAATCCCTGACTATTGTTGGAGAATAAAGAGTTTCACTCGCTGAAGATAACGACCGAAGATGATTGGGAGAATAATCCTGCAGGAGAGAATAACTCCGCTGGGGAATGGACAGACGAGGAAATGACTCTGTGGGGAGTATATACTCTGCTAGAAGATCTGCTGATTTGGAGAAATAAAACTCAGCTGGGGATGAATTACTGTTGCTGGTGACAGTGAACCCTGTTGGGGATTGAATTTCTGTCTATGAAAGGAATGAACTCCGCTGGGGATTATTTTCCAATGGCGACTTCACTGGGGATAATCTTTTAGATTCTACTGGGGATAATCTTCCGGACTCCACTGGGGATAATCTTCCAGACTCCACTGGGGATAATCTTCCAGACTCCACTGGGGATAATCTTCCAGTGTTGGGGATAATCTTCTAGACTCCACTGGGGATAATCTTCCAGTGCTGGTGATAGATAAACTCTTCTTGGGGAGAATCTTGTCGACCCATTCATGGTTGCGAGCCTCAGCTGGGGAGAATTAACACCAATAACCTTTTCTTACTCTGCGGGGAGTGTAGATGTTACTGGGACGCGGGCTGAGGATATGACAATGACTTTGCATTGAGACTTTTCTGCCCCTGTATCTGCGGGAGAAGGTGCCTGCGAAGGCCTTGTGGATCGAATATTATTCCAACCTATGAGGTGCTTGGTATCTTTCGATCGAAATGACAAGTCTTCTTCTGGTAGGCAAGTGACGAGATGACGGGACATAGTCGTACGCTTTGATCCCTAATTTTTGCCTGGACCTCCCTTTCGGGTTTTCAGTCCATCGGGATACCCTTTTTTGCCCAAGCCGCCTTTTCAGGTTTTCGACTTCCCGGGTGTACAAAATTTTCATTTTCATCCCTTATTTTTGCCCGAACCCTTTTGGTTCGCCGGGAAGCCCTTATTTTTGCCTAGGCCAGTCAACCTAGCGGGTCTTTGATTATGCGTAGTACTTTTTTGACTATGTCCACGCTCTCAGAGTGTAGGGAGTTGTCACTGTCAGTAGTGTAGTGTTGCCATACTACCAGAAGATCTTCGTTTGATCATGCAAGATTCGTTGCTGGAATTCATGTCCAATGCCCCAATTGATTCATATGGAGATCTGCCCCTGGCTATTCGGCATTTTGAGAGATTCCTTGAATCTTGACTTGACTACCCCAGATGATGGAAAATGATCATGTCTGCCCCTTGGTTGGAAGTGTTTCTTCCACTTGAGATGACCCTTTTTATTGAGAAGGTTTTTGTTCACTAGATATTCTTCGTGCGAATTTCTCTGCTGTTGAACAAATAGTCATATGCAAATAGTGTTATTTTAAGAATGCAAAGCTTATGTCTGTTTTGAAGTTTTTGAAAATGCATTTTTCAGTAAAACAAGAAAATTTTGTAAAATGTGATGTCAACTCAGGATTTACAGCAAGCCCTACAGGAGTCAGGATACCTTTTGTAACAGTATGCTTTCAGACTAACCCATGCTTCAGCTAGGACTTTTTAAGGGTTATAACGTGGTCTGGTTCACGGTTTAAGAAACAAAGGATAAAGGCTCAAATTATATTTGTACCCACCCGCTCTTCGTGATGTTCTTCGATCCTAAACTCAGCTAATTGTGCATTTAGATCCTGTTTGAGTCTTTGCTCTGACATACCAGTGATGGTTCGGATACTGACAATTTATTTTGAACAGGCAGTCATTTTTATAAGAGTTTGCAGGATCTGTTTCTTTTTGATTGCGTTATCCCTGTCTTTTTGCCTTAACTGTTTCTTTTATATTTACGGTAAGCGGGATGCCCCAGTTTTGTAAGTCTCCTTCATAGGTTTTGACTTAATGGGCTTTTATTTCTGAGAGATAATGACTGCATGTCCTTACGATTATTCGGAACCATCATTGTCTCTTGTTTTGGAAGGAATCCTTTGATGCTATTCATTGTGCACCTGGATCAACTGAGAGAACTACCCTGCCCCAGGTTATAATTAAGGGTTTTAATTCATGAAAAGAAAAACACCAACTTATTTGGCTCAAAGGGGTTGACGAGGGATTATCTTCCTTATAACTCCACTGTTTAGGATTTGAAACAATGCCTGTACCTCATCAGCGGGGTCTATTCAAAAGCATACTGTAAAGATCATGGTATCGTTTCGTCATCCTCCCTCTAAAGGCTTAGAGTTTTTTAATCCAGAGTTGAACATCACAAAAAGGAAATATGAAGTAATTTAAGCATAGTGAAAACAATTAATTCAAAACAGACACGTGTAATGCATTAATGAAATAAAAGAGTTCGACATGATAATAATTGTTTGAATAAGAAAAGAAAAATACAACTTCAGAATTCAAATGAACAAAAGTGCTTTCAATCCTAGCCATGTTTTGTCAAGGGAGCAGTGATCACATTGGGAGTCTTAGGAGGGTCGAATTCGATCTCCTTAGCGTCAATCATATTCTGAATCTTGTATTTCAGCGCCCAACAATCGTTAGTATCGTTCCCCGGGCTACCAGAATGATAAGCACACCTTGCATCTGGGTTATAGTTAGGAGAAGAAGTCTTAGGGTTCGGATGAGGGTTTATCACCGTAATCAGATTCATCTTCAACATCTGCTGCAATGCTTGTGACAATGGCATGTTGATTTGGGTGAATTGCCTTTGAAGTCTTTCCCCCTTTGGCTGATTATTTCGTTGTTGTAGTCGTTGTGTGCGTGCCGAATTAAAGATCAAAACTGCCCCATGGATTGGTGATAGTCTGCCTGGCTACGCCTCTTCTGGCCGTGCACAGCATTGGCTTCCCTCTTTCCACCAAATGACTTCTTCTCTGTACTCGAAGAGGTATCTTTCTGGATCTTACCACTCAGGATCCCAGCTTCTACTCTTTCTCCAGTCAGAATCAGTTTGGTGAAACCCACTGACGAGTTGCCGATCAAATGATTGAAATAAGGACCAGACAAAGTCCCAAGAAACATATCCACCAACTCCCTATCAGACAGAGGGGGTTGGACTCTTCCAGCAAGATCTCTCCACTTCTGAGCGTAGTCCTTAAAGCCTTCGCCTGTACCCATAGACATACCCTGAAGCTGAGTACGCGTGGGAGCAAGGTCGGCATTATACTAGTATTGCTTGTAAAAAGCAGCAGCAAGGTCCTCCCAGTTGCGGATGTTAGCTCCTTCCAGTTGACAGAACCATTCAAGTTGAGTCCCTGACAGACTATCTTGAAAGAAATGAACCCAGATATTTCTATCAGCAGTATAGGGTTGAATCTTCCTCACATATGACCGGAGGTGTAGCTTTGGACAGGAAGCTCCGTCATACTTAGAAAAGGCAGGTGCCTTGAATTTATGGGAAATCACCACCCCAGAGGATAGACCTAGATCTCTGAAGTCTAGACTGGGCACCTTCTGTATTTCCATAGCGCTCAAACGGTCTTCCAGTTGTTTGTACTTATCCTCAGCAGGAGGATATTGTTCTTCATCATAGTCTGTCTCGTTGTTGGAGACCATAGGGCTAGGAGCCCTCCTTTCTTGTGGACTGTCTTTCCCTCCAGATGAGGTGGTCAGATCAACTTCATTCTGCAACCCGTTTCCAAACCTGTGTCCAGTGTTGAACAGGATGGTCCTCTTCTTCTTCTTCTTCCTCTCTTTCAGAATCATGGTCTTCAAGTCCTGCTGACCCTTAGCTAGGCTCATGACCAACTCTTGAAATTGGGAATTCTGGGCCTAGAGGGCCTTGATAGCTTGCTCAGTGGAAGGTTCAGTAGATATGATGATTGCTGAAATAAACAACGAAGAAGATAAGAGACCTGTACTGGGAGACCTATTATGCAATGATATGTATGATATATGTATGCAATGTTTTCAAGGATCTCGCGGGGTAAACAAGAAACTGTTAGAATCTGAATCTGGTAGCTTGATTGAAGGAACTTCATGTTGCTGAGAGTCCTTCTTCAAGAGTCAAGCTCACCATATCGAGCGGGTCATAGCCCATAACTCAAGTTTTTGATCTTTAGATGGCATTGGCTAGAGGAAAATAAATCCCCTTTGCCCCTTGCTGGACATCTGATTTACCATAACCTGCATCACAGACCCTTGAGATTGTTGAAATGGTTAAGGAAATGTTAAGGCATGATGTTATGATGTGTATGCTATGCCTTTAAGCAACAATGTGAAGTGATGTAAGTAAACCCTGCAATAAATCCAAATTATTGGATAAGGACTGTAAACAAAACCTGCAAGGAACTCATGTTGTCAGATAGCAAGAATGTGCAAGTAGTTCAAGTTTGAAGGCACACAAGTCACACATATAGCCTTAAGTTTAGGCTGGCATGGAGTTTAGGCATTACCCTCTTTCAATTTAGTTGGTTTAAACCTGTCCTAAAAATAGTAATCGGGTTCTAGAGGATCTCAATATCACTGACTACCCTTAATCGGTCATAATTCTAGTTTAGCAACCTTTTCTTGCGGCCGAAATCATCGTGAGAGTTTCGTCTCAATGAGTGTAGCATAATGCTACTGTTCTATGGCCAAGTTGGTCAATTTAAGGTTCTAAGGTCAGTTGGTGCTTAATGACTCCTTAGAAGACCCATATTCTCCTCGTTTCAACACAAGGGATATCGGTACAGACTAAGGTGCCACACCAACGTAACTACTGCTTCATCCGTATCGGTATACGCCGTACATATCCCTCACAGTTTATTACTACTTACCTAAAGGGTATCCCCAGATCCGGGTTAGGATCTATAGAACTCCGATACAAGCCCACAAAATTAAAAGCATACAAAGCATTACAATTGAAAACACAAGTGATCTAATCCTAAGGTACACCTCACTTATAGTACTCCCCAGCAGAGTCGCCAGTTCTGTGATCGGTGGGAATAGAACTGACTATTTTGGAATGCTGGTTCGCGTTTGCGTTTGTTTTCGCAAAATGTCGCGGTAAGCAAGAGTCGCCACCGTCTTTTATTTTATCCAACAAGGAAAGGACAAAAGCACAGAAAAATTCCTTTTCGAGATGTTTCTCGGGTTCGGGAGGTAGATTATAGAAAGGGAAGGTGTTAGCACCCTTTCTATCCGTGGTTATCCATGGGCTCTTAGGTACTTGCTTACTATGTTTTCAAAAGTTTGCTTTTCTTTGTGTTTGTGGGTTTTGAAAAGAGTTTTGTTTTTGAAGAATGTGTAAGTGCGGAAAGTTTTGTTTTGTTTTAAAAGGAGCAAGTACTTAAGAACCTCTACCTACTCAAAAAGGAATTAAATTGTGCAAATGTCCTTTAGACAGTGCTATCCCACTATTGAGGAGTAGGTAGCACCGTCGTTGGAGTTTTCGGGTCAATTCGATTTAAGGGACGTGTGGCCACTAAAGAATTGTTATGACGCCTTAGCGGTAACCCTAATGTCTTAGATCATTTTTCCGAAGCAACCGTTTCGAGGAAACTTATGATCTTTGGACAAAAGGACGACCTCTAAAACTTCCTATACTCAATGACCACGTTCGAGGCAACCAAGTGAGGCGTACCCTAAGAGTGGCATGCGCGAGTGTGTCAATTTTCAGTTTATATTATCTTTGTACATGTTATGGTGAGCTACGGTTGATTTTAAATTAAAGGTTAATCTTGTCATGCATAGCCTATTATTCATACATCTAGCAGTTAATGGTTGCGGAAAATAAAACTAAACTATTACAAGGCGTCGGGTATTTACATCGCCAAAAACAAACCCTTAAAATTAAATGCGAAAAAGTAAATAAACGCGGTAAATAAAGGTCCTAAGTTAAAACTATTACATCCTCGGAGCAATTACAATATATGGATCAAGAATAATACCCGCGAGAAAATTGAATCGGATTGTCCTTTAGGGTTTTGACCCTTTTATTGAATAAAGCATATTTTTGTCATTTTTTGAATTAGAAATTAAGTCTAAATTAGTAATGGAATTAATTAAAAAAAGAAAATATTTTTTGAGTTTTATTTTAATTAAGGAAATAAAATTAGAAAGGTAAAATTATATCAAAACCCTAATTCTAAGTCAATTTTTATTTATTGCAAAAATGTTAAGATTAAACCTAATTAAAACTAAATTAATTGGTTAATGGTTTATTTAGAAAAATAATGAAATTAATGATGAAAATAATGTTTTTTTGTGTTTTCTGATTTTTATGAGAAAAATTAAGGGTTGATTAATTAACAATAAAAATAATGAAAACAAATTAAATAAAGAAAGAAAAATAGAAAAGAAGTAAACCAAAGGGGGGTTGGGCCCCAAATCAGGAGGTTTAGTCAACATTTTCTTGGCCCAAACATATTCCAGCCTGCTTTGACTTTCAGATTGCATGTGCGCTTGTTGACCAGGGTTCATGGTGAACCTCCATCCTGGACTATTGGATCTGAATCTGGAACCACCTGGCCTTTGAGATCTGGAGGTATATGGTGCTCCCTGCCTGAAGCGCTGCATGTGAACGCCTGAAACAAAATGATAACAAAGTTTGGGGGACCTGGGATTCGAACCCAGGTCCCAAGGGACAATTCAACCAACATGCTACCAACTGAGCCATGATGTTAACCTGTTAGTGGAATAGAAGCTAAATATTATATAGAAACAATTCAATTATGCCTGGCCAAA
The DNA here is from genome assembly GCA_948472305.1 of Vicia faba. Lineage (NCBI taxonomy): Eukaryota > Viridiplantae > Streptophyta > Magnoliopsida > Fabales > Fabaceae > Vicia > Vicia faba. The sequence goes on from OX451738.1 coordinate 1,249,718,257, forward strand.
AATAAAAACGCGCAATTGATTCAAATGAACCAATCACACTCCACCACGTAATCGTCTTCTTCACAAGACCTGGTTCGTTTACCTGCGGATTTTTATCTGCAGGAAGGTTCCTAGGATCTCTTCAAAATCCTCCCTTGGCCACGTAAACGCAAGCTAAGAGTGCCAATGCACTCGTCTCTCTCCCCTGAACTCATCCATGGCCATTATTTGCATTGATTTTGCCTGCAATTAAAAACCCCAAAAATGAGATACACGAACCCTAGAACTGGGCATGGCGTTACATGCTATGAAAATAAAATTCAATGATGCCAAAAGTCTCAGAATTTAGCACAGAGTATGAATATGCAATTATTTCAATGAAAGGATGCAAGATTGAAGCTTTACAATTCCATAAGTATGGCGGTTCAGAGCGATACTTACAGGGCTTTTTGGGGCAGGAGAGCACACGAGAATGATTGGTATTGCTTCAGTGAGGTCCAAGGAAGCGATTGGAACCTTCGTTTGATCCTGAAAAGGTCTCTGAGTGCAATTTCAGATCCAAGGTTCTCAAGCTTTTTTCTCAAAGTTGTGTGGCCGTTTCTACAGAGTTTTTGTGCGTTTTTCGTTCCCTTTTGATTTGTGAGGCTTGCTTGTATATAATGGAATGAATTAGGGTTGAAAACCTGGCCTCAATCTTCCTGCATCAATGTCTTGATTCTTGATTTGATTTACTTTGAATATCATTCCAAAAATAGCCTAATTCAATCCTTTTGTCCACACCATGCCTTTACACGGATTTGATTTGATTTCTTCATAAAGACTTGCTATATTTGATTCAATCACGTGCCAATCTGCTTTCATGCGTTACTGCCAGCCTGTTGTAAGCTGTTTGGGCCTCCAACATGATGAAAATCGAAAGTTGACTTACAGATCCACTTCCCTTCGATTGACACTCCCCCTGCTTCGATTGCTTCAAAGTCCCAATTCGAACTACTCCAGTTTCAATGTCACATCCCCTTCGATTGAGACCCCCCCTGCTTCGATTGCATATTTGCAAGGGACACATGCCATTGTGAACTTTGGGTGAACCTGGACAGGTTAGGATATGTGTTTTTGCTTAGTCATGCCAGCCTACTTCACTCCTTCGAATCTGCCTTCTTTGCCAGCTTGAAAGTCCAATTCGAATCTATTTAGAACATTCCCTATTAGACAACTTCGACTAGCCCTTGGCCTTGTGATGAGTCTAAGTTATGATTCGAAGTGTTCATGACTTCCTTCATCAGAGCATCTTAGATTAAGAGAAACTCTGCACTGAAATTCCATTCGAAGGTCATTTCGTTCTGATGTTCTTATTAAGGGAAACTATGAAGTTCCAGTCAAAGGACACTCTGAAGTTCCAGTCCAAGGACCTTTTGAAATTCCAATTGAAGGGTATTTGTCCATATACCAATCAAAGGGTACTTGTTAAAATTCCAATCGAAAGACACTGCTATACTACCAATCGAAAGATACTTGTTATCCTGCCAATCGAAGGACACTGTTACAGTGCCAATCGAAGGACACTTTTATGATGCTAATCAAAAGGTCTTGTTCATGCTAATCGAAGGATCTTGTTCATGCTAATCGAAGGATCCCTTGGCATGCCAATTGAAAGGCTTGGCCCAGGGTGCTAAACGAAGAGGTCTTTCAGAATTCCAATCGAAGGCCTTGACATAATGCCAATCGAAATGCTTGTCCATAATGCCAATCGAAGCATTTTTGGAATGTCAATCGAAAGACTCCTTCAGAATACCAATCGAAGGGTCTTTCAGAATGCCAATCGAAGGGTCTTTCAGAATGCCAATCGAAAGGTACTTAAAGCACCACTCAAAAATTTTCTTTCTCCTTAGGCAAGGGTTTCTGGTCAACCATGCAGGGGAAGACTTTGGAAAACATGAGAGGGCAAATTTTGGGGTGCAACAGAGACTTAAGAAAAACTGGGGCATCCCGCTGACTGTAATCTCAAAAACAAGAACAGTCAGGAAAAATCAGGGATAATAAATCAAAAAAGAGGTCACTACAAATCCTCAATAACATGGAAAATATGGAAAAAAATGACTGCCTCCAATCAAACTTAACTTGTCTAAATCATCACCAAAACGTCATTCCAGACTCGATTGGAGTCCAAACGCACAATTAACTGTGTTTAGGACTGAAGGACATTACGAAGAACGGGCGGGTACAAATACACTTTGAGCATTATCCTTTGTTTCTTAAACCGTGAACCAGACCATAATACAACCTTTCAAAGTCCTAATTGAAGCATGGGTTAGTCTGAAAGCACACTGTTACAAAAGGTATCCTAACTCTTGTAAGGCTTACTATAAATCTTGATTTAAATTCACATACTCGCAAAGTTGTTTTATATGCTAAAACAAATTTTCAAAGCTTCAAGACAAGCATAAACTTTGTATTACTTTGAATATCGTTGTTTGCATATGGCTAATTATTTGACAACAGAGAAATTCACACGACGAATATTCAACAAATGAAAGTTCTCTCAATAAACAGAATCACTTCAAATGGAAAGGCGCTTCCAATGAAAAATCTCTCATAATCAAGGGGAACAACATGACCATTATTCGACACATCTAGAACAGTCAAGGCAAGATCCCAAGAATCTCTCAAAGAAATGTTGAATGATCAGGGGCAAATCTCCATCCGAATCACTCAAGGGGAAATGTTACGTTGATTAAGGGTTTAAACAAAATCCACTATGAAACCTTCCGGTACCATCAAATTGCTTTTCTGTTCCAATAGTATCAGGTGGTGGCAGTATCAAATGGTGTCAATATCATTTCTTCGGATCCTCCTATGACAGTTCTTAGAAAATTCTGAGACTTGACCAAAGATCTTGGATACCACTAATTTGTTTGTTTGTGCCAATAGTACCAGATGGTGTCAGTATCAGGTCTTCCACAACAGGCATAGAAAATATCCCTAGGAAGTTCAAAGCTACCAGAAATGTGATCAAAATCTCAAACATAGAGGTGTACCAGATTAACTCTAGGGGCAAACATGCTCCCACATATAAAGGGTCATGTGCGGCCAAGCAAACATTTTATGGCGTTACTACAACACGTACTGCTATGGACAGTAACAAATTCCCCATAAAGTCCTTTTCATAGGGTGATCCCCAACCAGAGTTTCAGTCTCTGAAAACTTCTCCCCAATTGGGTTTGATCTCGAGAATCTTCAAGGAATTCTACCAGAAGGAAACGCCTTTTCAGCAAGCTGGTGATAGGTTTAATTTCCCTAACAAACGACAAGGCTCCCCAGTTTGAGTTTGCTTCTCTGACTTCTACAAATCAAGGGAACACAACTCCTCTTCCCCAATAGACTTTTTTACAATCCCCAGTGAGCTGCTACAGAACCTGGAAAAGCAACCAGATAACAGTTAACTCCTTCATCCCCAATAAGTTGCTAACCTCCTTTCTCTTCCGTCAAGAGGTAACTCCCCAATAGAACAGCGGACAACGAAGACTCATAAACTCCTTTCCCCAAGAAGGAATCAACACTCTCTACAGGGTTTTCTTCTCAAGCAAAATCAATACCACCCGACATATTTCTCCCCAAACAACAAAAACAGGAATCCCTAGTGGGAACGTTCTAAGCAAGGTTTGAAGATAGGCATACTCTTCATCCCCAACGGTCATCCGAGATTCAGCCTCCCAAAACTCCCCAACATTTGTCAAGGATTTATTTTCCAAGACAAAGATACATCCCAATAACATTTCGCATTTCATACATCATATTACATACATGAGAAGTGCATACGACACAATCTCATTCATTTTGAGAACATCATTGCACCATGCATTTCATATATCATGGCATTGCATGCAACTAATTATTTACCTTTTCAAGAAAGATCAAATAACAGATGGCTATCATCAACGATCTTTAAATGGTCAGAGATTAATACTTGAAGACGGGACAACTATCTCAAACGACCAACTTTTTCAAGTTCCAGATTAACACCTGTAACTAGCCAGGAAAACTATTTGTGGACAACTGATTGTAGTTTAACACCTGTAACAAGCCAGGAAAACTATCTGCATGAAGAGATTAAATATTAACACCTGTAATAAGCCAGGAAAACTATCTTTCTTTCTCAGGTTGGAGATTAATACCTGAAACCAGACAGGATAACTATCTACTCGACCAACTGAAGCAACCCTACCCAGGTTCCTTCTCATTTCCAGATGCAGTTTTACACGAACTCAACATGAAGCAATCCTACACGGGATCCTTCTGATTCAGCTTTTAGATATAGTTAGAGATACACTCCAGATACGGATGCCATTCTAATACTCATTCAGATTCAGCTTTCAGATACAGTTCATATATGCTCCAGATACGGATGCCATTCTGATGCTCATTGTTGTACCCCAAAATTTGCCCTCTCATTTCTCAAAGGATCCTCCTAGACTCTCAGGCTTGCTTCTATCAAGTTTCAAGTCTTGGACTACAATTTCCCAAGAAAGACATTCACAAGGACAAAATGGGCAAAATTAGGGTTGTGACTGAGAATGATCGAACTTTGATTTTTAACCTAATACCTGGCTTATTGGTTGGAAGCATGATCTCAAGGATCCGAACGCGTTATTTTGACCTAATTGCACATTTCAATTCATCTCCTGAGATTAGTGGATTGATAAACAAAATTCAGTCAACTGGTGGGAAAAGTCAACTATACACTAAAAATTCAAACTTTGACTTTTTGACCAAAGTTGAATCCCAAAAATCATATTTCATCAAGACATCTAAAATATGAAATTTGATCATCAAAAATCAAGAAAGTCAAAAATCCTACTTTTGCAAGACTTGGAAATTTTTCTAAGTTAACGTTCATTGCTTCATGACATCTGGTCACTACAATTTGAAATAGTTCAAGATGTTATAAATAATTCAAGTTATCACAAAGTGACATTTTTGCAAGTTTACAAACCCTAAACTTTGTAGTGCTTGGACTTTTCCCTTTGACTCAAAACCTTGCCACAATGCTTTGTCTTTGATATAGTGTGAATAAATTGCTCCACAAACCAAACTTGTTTCTTGCTGCAAACTATGATATCCAGAACACTCCAAAAATTGCTACTTCTATGCATTGCCACAACACTCCAAAAACCTGTTCATTTGTTGTCCTACAAAACCTTGTGCTATGCTGCACCACAAACCTCTATCAAACCCTATATTTGCTGCCCTATACTGTCCAAAAAACCAGTCCAAAACTGCTCTATGCAGTCTGCTCCAACCTGCATCATAACAACCACAAAATTGCACCAAAATGGAAAAAGAAAATTGTGTGGAAAAAGCATCAAAGCAGTAGGCAAAAATAGTTCAAAACAACTTATTTTGTTTCCCTCCTAAACCTCAGTCAATGGGCTACAAAAGGGACTGATTCATAAGACATGAGGGGAGGATTTTTATGAGAGAAGAGGAAAAGAAAAAAAAGAACTTTTCTTAAACCCAGTTCATCCACAAAAACTTTGTTCATCTTCAACTATGTTTTGGACTCACAAAAACAGAAAAGATCTTCAACCCACTATTATACAACCTTGCAAACTCTCCCATAAACCCTCTAAATACTTCACATCACATAGAGATTGTTCAAGCACAAGAACAGTTTCTGTAGTGCCTTTATTCTTAACTTCTAAACACAAGACAGTACTACATAAACTTGACTGTTTGGAGTTGGTTCAACAACCTTCAACATAAAGGGAAGTCTAGCAGCTTCCCGGAGTTTCATTAAAGTCCACACATCATCTTGAAGGGTTTCAGACTCAAAACCTAAAGTGTAGTTTCAAGGTAAGTCATCTCAACCTTACATTTTCCATACATCATTTTTGGTTTATTTCTGAAGATAAGATGAAGTAATCACTACTCTTGAAGTTAATCATTTCCTTACTATTCATTTTTATCATTTATATGTTGAAAACTGTCTGATACATGCAAAAGAATAGTGATAGAGGTAAAAAACTGTAACATGGGTCGACACATACCCATACGGATCGACTCATTCTAAATGAAAAAGATGGGTATGGGTCGACACATGGCTGTGTGCATCGATTCATACTGCTACCCAGGGACACAAAACGCGTATGTGTCGACACAAGCAGGAAATGGGTCGAAACATCCCATTATGCATTGACTCATACTGAGTTGATTTAGTTTGGCAGGGGCAAGGAAAATTATGTGTCGATGCATAACAGCATGTGTCGACACATAATAGTTCAAAATGCAGTTTTCCTTTCTTTTTACATTGTTTCTGTATTATATATATATACTCCATTACTGTCTACTTATTCGATATGGTTGTAATAATTAGACACTAACTTCATCCCCATTTGCAAACTGTATCCCCATCCCCCTAATGATGTAATAATGTAGGATTTTAATTTCCGCAAGTTTATCGCTTTTCATATAATTTCTAGTAAGATAGGGTGTGTATGGCAAGACATAAAAACAACCGCTAGATAACCTCATTTCAAGACAATTCAATTGAAAACAAATCACTTTCACACACGCACCTTTAGGGTAATTCCACTTGTTGCCTCGGAAAAACAGTCATGTCCCTCGAATATGGGACACTTTAGCAAAGACCCTTCGATAAAAATAAAGATCATAGTCCCTCGATGTCCCTCGATGTTGCCTTCGGTAAAATAATCTAGTCCCTTGTGAAAATTGCTAAAGCGTCTCACAAGTTTCCTTCTATGACTGTACGATTAACCTTCGCCTGTCCCTTCACATCCAACGATGGGGATTCTTACCAAATCAATGGTAAGATAGCAACATCTAAAGGAGGAGGAAAAGAATATTAAAGACCCTTTGAGTAGGTAGACTTTCTCCTAGTTGCTCGCCTGCTCACAACAAAAACATTTTATACACCAACACTCTCATCTTTGAAACATTTTTAAAAGACAACACTTTGTACGCGTTCTTATAGAAACAAGAGCCATTACAAAGATACCTTTTCAAAATCACTTTCAAAAACACATTCCACAAACACTTCTTTGAACTATTTTTAAAACAACACTTTGTACGCGTTCTTATAGAAACGAGAGCCATTACAAAGTTTTCAAAATACTTCCAAAACCCACACCACAAGCACATTATCAAATAAAAGCAAGTTTATCTAGCAAGAAACTAAGAGCCTGTAGATAACTACCTATGAAAAGGGTGCTAGTACCTTCCGTTTTTATAATCTACCCCCCGAACTCAAAACATCACTAAAGGTCTTTCCTGTTCTTTTCAGCCTTTCCTTTTGGATAAAAGAAAAGTCGGGAGACTCTTGCTATCTGCAACAATTATGATCAAACGCAAAACAACCAAGTCAATTCTCCCCCTGTGTTACAGAACTGGCGACTCTGATGGGGATTATTAAATAAAAGTGGGGTTACCTTAGGGCTAGATCACCTTTACTTGCTTTCTTTGTTTGACTTGTTTGCTTTACATTTTGGTTCTTTATTTGAGCTTAAATCCTCTACCCGGATTTGGGATACCTTATAGGTAAGTAGAAATACGTTGTGGAAACCGTGTGGGGTATACTGACATAGTCTAAGCAATAGCTCGGTTAGTGCGACATATTTGTGGGTACCGGTAGCCCTTGAGTAGTCAAGGAGAATACGTGGCTGTTGAGTGATGTCATGAAGTACTAACTGACTTTTAGAACCTTTACTTGACCAACTTGGCCATTAGGACATAGTGAGATGACCGACTTTGGTGCAGTCCGAAGTTGGTAAATACTCGATACTACACTCATTGAGGTTTGGCTTTTTGGGATATTTCGGTCACCATGAAAGAGGCTTGCGCTGAAATAATTCCCGAGAAGACAAATCAGTGATATTGAGATCCCTTAGAACCCGGTTACTATTAACTAGGACAGGTTGAGCCAACTAAACTTCAAGAGGGTACTTACCTATGAGACTCCATGCAAGCCTAAGCCTAAGGATTGGTTTGATTTAACCTGTGTATATGCTTGTACATAACATCATGACGTCATGCCATAACATTTTAAACTAACCATTTCAAGGATTTTGAGATTCATCTTTGTTCTGTTTTGTAGGATATGACTCCCACTCGCAGGAATACAATCCAAGTCAACCTTGTACGAGTACCTTTTCAGCTCAAAGATTTAGCGTCAAGGGTCCCTGAGAATTCTCTGTTCACCAAAACACATGGACGACTTCTCAACTTGGTTACCTCGAGCTTTGATGAAAACATGATGAAGGTGCTTTTCCAGTTCTTTGACCCATTGCACCATTGCTTTACCTTTCCCGATTACCAGCTCGTACCAACTATGGAAGAGTTCTCTCAGATCTTGGGAATTCCTATTCTCGATCAACTACCTTTCAACGGTACCGAAGGAGACCCAAGCCCTGAAGAGGTTGCCTGAGCTTTGCACTTGCAACAATCCGACGTCACGGCTAATTGGGAAATAAGAAGTGGTGTCAAGGGGTTCTTATCCAAGTTCTTACTAGAAAAAGCTCAAGACTGTTGGAACAACCTGGATTTACAAGCTTTCAAATAAATTTTGGCTCTTCTCATCTATGGGTTGGTACTATTTCCAAATCCTGACCAACTTATAGATGTGAATGCTGTCAAAATATTTTTATCTCATAATTCGGTGCCTACTTTTTGGGAGATATCTCGAATTCTATCCACACCCGCACCATGAGGAGAAGAGGAACCCTCATGTTTTGTACTCCTTTATTGCCTAAGTTGTTTGTTTCGCATCTTCCCTGATCCGTTGTGAAGAATGAGCAAGGTTTGAGGTGGTCCAACAGGCTGATGTCACTCAGGCATTCAGATATCTACTGGTGTTCTCGATCTTTGGAGGACATTATTATCATTGATCGTTGTTGGAAATTCCCTAATGTTCATCTGCTTGGTATTAGGGGAGACATCCCTTATAACCCTTGCTTAGCTCTGCGACAGTTTGGGTACGCATGAAGAGATGGTTCGCATGACGCGCTTATCCAAGGTGTAGTGTTCGACTATGAAATTGACAATCAAGACTATCGTTGGAGGTTCATACGAGCCTGGAGGATGGTAAGAAAGGTGGACAGTAGGACATTGGGGAACAAGAATTACATTCCCCTTGAGCCTTACCTTAGGTGGGTACGGGCTCACGCTCAGAGTCTCACAATGCCTTACCCCCTCCATTCTCCCAGTTATCATAGAGCCTATTATTGAAGGAGATGTCCCATACACTGTCCTTCATCCTAACATGCTCACCTCTATCTAAGACTTACAAAGGGATTGGATACATCTTAAGGAAGAGGGAGACACTTTCGAAGCCCAATTTTACGCCAGCAAGAAGAAAGTTCTGGATCTCACCAAGCAGCTTCATGAAGAGCGGAGTCTGAACGCCTACATCGCACCAAAGAGGATGCGTTCAACTTTTTTGTCTTAGGAGTTTTTGTATTTTATTCCTTTCATTGTAAGCCCAAAGAGGCATGATGTACTCGAACTTGGATTTATTAATATAACATGTGTTCCTTTTTTGTCTAAAACAAATTTAAATCTCTAATTTCCTTGAAATCATTTGCATATGCATCTTCATTCATCATAACACAAATAAGTTTCTTACAATAGGTCTACTTATCTTTCTACTGTTTATTTCAGTGAGATGGATATTGAACAGACAATAAAAGATCTCCAGGCGCAGAACGCCCAGTTTCAACAAATGTTCTTGACTCTGGCAAAAGAACAAGATAAGTTGAAAACTCTGCTGATCAAAGAAAAGAAGAAGAAAGCGAAGAAATTAATCGGTGTTTTGAATCTAGGAAGAAGGTTCAAAGGACCAGCCAGATGGACTCTAGACTTCACAACATCGTCAGGTGAAAGGGATAATCAAGAAGGGAAAAACAAGGAAGTGACTGACCCTCCAGAATCTGAAGAGGAAGAAGAGATTGACTACTCTGAAGAGCAGTATCCTCCAGCTGACGAAAAATACAAACAGTTGGAAGATTGCTTCAATGCTATGGAGATCCAGAAGGTACTTGGGTTGGATTTTGAGGAGCTAGGACTTGTCTCAGGGGTTGTCATACCGCAGAAATTCAAGGTCCACACTTTCGTTAAATATGATGGCGTCTCTTGTCCAAAGTTGCATTTGAGATCATACGTCAGGAAAATTCAACCCTATACTGCGAATAGGAATCTATGGGTGCATTTCTTCTAAGAAAGCTTGTCAGGGACGCAGTTAGATTGGTTCTATCAGTTAGAAGGGACCAACATCCGCAATTGGGAAGATTTGGCGGACGCTTTTTACAAGCAATACCAGTATAATGCCGACTTAGCTCCAACACGGACACAATTGCAAGGCAAGTCTATGGGTACATGTGAATGTTTCAAAACCTATGCTCAAGAATGGAGAGATATCGCGGGAAGGGTGCAACCCCCTCTATCTGACAGAGAATTGGTGGATATGTTCTTAGGCACGCTATCTGGTCCATTCTTCAAACACTTGATCAGAAGCTCCTCGGCTGGGTTTACCGAATTAATCATGACGGGTGAACGGGTAGAAGTAGGTATAAAAAGTGGAAAAATTCAAAGAGATGCATCCTCGAGCGCGATGAAGAAACCCTTTACCGGAAAGAAGGAGGTCAGTGTTGCATATGACTATAGAAATCAGGATAAAACTGAATGCCGTCCAGCGGTAGGGGCTGTCACGATCTCTAAGCCCGCACCTACTCAACAAAGGAACAATCAGTCTAGAACGGAAAGGCCAGTAAGACAGTTTACCCGTATAAATATGACTTTGTCTCAAGTCTTGTCACATTTGTTTAAATCTAGTCTGGTAACCTTGCGGGAAGCTCCAAAGACTCCCAACATTGCCTCTCCCTGTTATAACCCAAATGCTTGTTGTGCTTACCATTCAGAAAGTCCAGGTCATGATACAAACGACTGCTGGGATTTGAAAATAAGGTGCAAGACCTTCTCGAGGCAGAGGAAATTGAATTTGGCGCTCCTGAGATCCCAAATGTTATCACCGCTCCTATGCCCAAGCATGGTCGTGGTGTTAACGCTGTTGAAGATGATGCGTTTGTTACTATTGTTGATGAACTTTTTACTCCCCTCCTAACCGTCAAAAGGAACCTGTTGAAGGCCAATTTATTTCCCGGCTATGGCGAAGGCTGACACCTCTGTTTATCTCTATTGACTGGTTGTCATTTATTGAAGGCAGGTGTCCAACACCTGATGGATGACAAAGAGATTTTGTTTGAAAAGACTCCCGTTCCAACCATTTCTTACAAGGATGTTTCAATAATAACCATTTCCGCCAATCCTCCTAGAGTCTCCACCAAAAGACCCGTTAGGATTACATCTGTTTCGAAGGTGACTCCACTGATAATTACTATGCCAGGGCCAATCTCGTACTCCTAATACAAAATTGTTCCCTGAAACTATGGGTGTGACGTCTACTACCCCAGCGTCAAGCAAGAATAGATGGCTGTTGAAGACCCGGTTTTTGAGAAGGTTGACCCCGACATTGGCAACATTGTGGGAACCAGCAAAATAACCAGAAGTGGAAGAGTGTTCTCCCCTGAGATTTCTCCTCCGAAATCTGTTACCGGTCCCGTGATCTTTCCTGCTTTTATTCCTACTGATATTACTACTACAGTTCCCGTGATTACCCCTACTGACACCCCTATCATCGAGTCGACCGAGACTCGGGGCAAAGACATTTTGGTTGAGCCTATCCAAATGAAGGCGCAATCAGTATCTATCCTAGAGGCTTCCAAGAAGGAGATGGAAGAAATTTTGAAAATTATAAAGAGAAGCGACTACAATGTAGTCGAACAGCTAGGGCAGACCCCTTCAAAGATTTCTATGTTAGCTTTACTATTGTGCTCTGAAGCTCATGCGAAGGCCTTGGTGAAATTTATTAAAACTGCCCATGTGCCACAGGAAACCTCTACTGACCAATTCGAAGATTGTGTGGCCAGTTTGACAGTTGATAACGGTTTGGGCTTTTCTGATGTTGATCTAACACCTAGAGGGAGGAAACACAATGAGGCATTGCATGTCTCTTTCGAATGCAGGGGCACTCCTTTGGCCCATGTCCTGGTAGATACCGGTTCATCATTGAATGTGCTGCCTAAGAAGGCTCTGGATAGATTAGACTGTGTAGGCCTGACTTTAAAACCCAACAATATAGTGGTAAGGGCCTTCGATGGTTCGAAGAGAATGGTGGACGGGGAGGTGGACATCCCCATCAAAGTTGGAACTCATACCTTCGATTCAACTTTCTATGTGCTGGATATTCACCCTTCCTATTCCTGTTTATTGGTCCGACCTTGGATTCATGATGCTGGTGCCGTCACCTCTACATTACATCAGATGTTGAAGTACCCAATCAGGGGAAAAATCATCACTGTCCATGGAGAGGAGGAATATATGGTCAGTCACCTGAGCTCCTTCAGGTATGTGGAAATAGATGGCAAATTCATTGAAACTCCGTGTCAGCATTTTGAGGAAGTCCCACAAACAATTGTTTTAACCAAGACTGTTTCCAAAGTCCCGAAGATTATCAGACCTCCACTAAAGATGGCTTCTGTGAAAGATGCCTAAGTAGTAGTCGAAGAAGGTGGGTGTACCATTTGGGGCCAACTCCCGGATATTCCCTACAAATCTGAAAAATTTGGTTTGGGTTTTACTTCAGGAGTCCAGAAAGTTGTTTGTCGTGCTCGTGCCGGGGGACCACCTTTGCGAATCAGCAACCATTGAGTCAACATAGTGGAAGATAGTGATGACAGTTGTGACTTGGAAGAATGGAGTTTTCTAACTATCAGGGGAGGACTCAACAACTAGGAAGCCAAATAATTTGTCCCTATTACTTTTATCCAACAGTAATTGTCTTTAAATTTTTGTCGGACTTGTAATAATTAAACAATTTAGACTTTAAAACCTTGTGTCTTACCCGAGGCAGAACGGTCCATTTGTGAGGGTTGTTACTTCATTTTCATATGTCATCAATAAATCATGGACGTTTTTGCATGAAAACTTTACGCTCTTTGTTCTTCTTTTTCTACATTTTTATTTTTTCAAAGATAGCTATGCTCTTACACACACTCACATATCAAAATGCAGATTCACATCCACTCAGGATCCCATGGGTAACGATTCCGCTATGGCCTATTGTGACTTTAAAAATCTGATCTACAAAGCCGAAGATGAAGGTGAGGAAGATTATAAGGTGCCAGGGGAATTATCCAGGTTACTACAATAGGAGGAAAGGATCATACAGCCCCACGAAGAGCCGGTTGACACAGTTAACTTAGGTACCGAAGAGGACAAGAAAAAAGTCAAGGTAGGTGCCAATCTGGAACCTAGTGTCAAGAAGTGTTAACCCAGTTACTACATGACTATGTTGAGGTCTTTGCCTGGTAATACGAAGACATGTCAGGACTTGACACTGATATCATGGTCCATCGTCTACCGACAAAAGAATAATTCCCTCCGGTAAAATAGAAAGTCTGTCGCATGCGGCCAGAAATGCCAAAGAAGATCAAGACTGAAGTCATGAAACAGTTCAACACCGGATTCTTAGCCGTCACCTCCTATCCACAGTGGGTCGCCAATGTTGTTCCAGTGCTTAAAAAGGATGGTAAAGTACGCATGTGTATGGATTACAGAGACTTGAATAGGGCAAGCCCTAAGGATGATTTCCCGCTTCCCCACATTGATATTCTGGTTAACAACACCGCACAACATAAAGTATTCTCCTTCATGGATGGTTTCTCCGGGTACAACCAAATCAAAATGGCACCTGAGGACATGGAGAAAACGACCTTCGTCACACAGTGGGGTACGTTTTGTTACAAAGTTATGCCATTCAGGTTGAAGAACGCTGGGGCAACTTATCAGCGTGCCATAATAGCTCTATTCCATGATATGATCCATCACGAGATAGAGGTCTACGTGGAGGACATGATATCTAGATCTCAAACTGAAGACGAACACCTTGACCATTTGCAGAAAATGTTTGAAAGACTGTAGAAATACAAACTAAGGTTGAACCCGAGTAAATGAACATTTGGAGTGAGGTCCAGTAAACTCCTAGGATTCATTGCCAGCGATAAAGGTATCGAAGTGGACCATGCAAAGGTAAAAGCAATACAAGAAATTCCTACTCCTCGCACCGTCAAGGAAGTCAGAGGATTCTTAGGACGGCTAAACTACATCGCCAGGTTAGTTTCTCACCTAACCGCTACTTGTGAACCAATCTTCAAATTACTGAAGAAAAATCAAGTGTTGGATTGGAACGACGACTGCTAGGCTGCCTTTGACAGGATCAAAGAGTACCTTCAAGAGCCTCCTGTTTTGATGCCGCTAGTTGAGGGAAGACCTTTGATCATGTATCTAACTATCTTAGAAAATTCAATGGGTTGTGTGCTGGGGAAGCATGACGAGTCTGGCCGAAAAGAGCATGCAATATACTACCCGAGCAAAAAGTTTACCGACTGTGAAACCAAATATTCACTGCTCGAGAAAACTTGTTGCGCTTTGGCATGGGTTGATCGCCGGCTAAGACAATATATGTTAACCCATACTACCTTATTAATATCAAAGATGGATCCAATTAAATACATATTCGAGAAGCCCCGCCCTCTCTGGAAGAATAACAAGATGGAAGATGATCTTGACTGAATACGACATTCAATACACTACCCATAAAGTAATAAAGGGCAGTGTGTTAGCCGATCACCTGACTCATCAGGCTGTGGATGACTACAAGTCCATGAAATTCGAGTTCCTAGATGAAGACATCATGTTGGTAAACAATTGTGAAGAACTCGGACCATATGACGAACCTGAACAAGGATCCTAATGGACCTTGGTTTTTGACGGAGCTTCCAACGCGCTTGGTAATGGCATAGGCGATGTGATCATATCCTCTGAAGGATGTCATACTCCCTTCACTGCAAGACTTTGTTTCAACTGTACCAATAATATGGCGGAATATGAAGCGTGTATTATGGGTCTCAAAGCCGCCGTAGATTTGGGAATCGAGTCCTTAAAGGTATTAGGAGATTCAGCCTTAGTCATCAGTCATATCAAAGGAGAATGGGACACGAAGCACCCTAATCTCATCCCTTACAAAGAACATGTGTTGATATTAATCCCACATTTTAAGGAAATTACCTTTGAGCATTTTCCACGAGAGAAAAATCAATTAGTGGACGCGCTAGCCACTATGTCATCCATGTTTAAAATCAGGTGGGATAATGAGGCTCCCCAGATCACCATTGAGCGGATGGATGAACCAGCTTACTGTCACGAGATCGATACTGAAGAAGTAGTGGACAAGCCTTGGTTCCATGATGTTAAGAGGTATCTCAAGGCCCAAGAGTATCCGGAGGGAGCTTCAGTCAATGATAAGAAGTTATTGAGAATATTTTCTGCTAAATTCTTCCTCAGTAACGGAATCCTCTATAAACGCAACAACGACTCTACTTTGCTTCGTTGCGTAGACCAGAGTGAGGCAAAAAAGATCATGGTTGATTTACACGAAGGTAATTTTGGCACTCATTCTAGTTGGCACACGATGGCTAAAAAGATCCTACGGGCAGGATACTACTGGTCCACCATGGAAGCGGATTGTTATCAACATTCACGAACTTGTCACAAGTGCCAAATCTATGTTGACAAAGTAAATGTGCCTCCGGTTCCCCTAAACACCCTGACTACTCCTTGGCCCTTCGCAATGTGGGGCATTGACATGATTGGAGAGATCATACCCACAACTTCTAATGGACACGTTTCATCTTAGTTTCCATTAATTACTTCACGAAGTGGGTCGAGGAAACTTCATTCGCTTCTGTTACCAAGAACGTTGTGGCCCGATTCATCAAACAGAATCTCATATGTCGGTATGGTATCCCGGAGAGAATCATCACAGATAATGGTACCAATCTCAACAATACTATGATTACCACACTATGCATGCAATTCAAGATCAAACACCATAACTCCTCTCCTTATCGACCGAAGATGAATGGAGTTGTAGAAGCCACAAATAAAAACATCAAGAAGATCATACAAAAAATAACAGTGACCTATAAGGATTGGCATGAGATGTTACAATTTTATCTCCATGGTTACCGTACCATAACACGCATGTCAAAAGGGGTAACTCCTTTCTCTTTGATATACGGTATGGAAGCTTTCCTACCAATTGAAATCCAAATACCTTCTCTGAGAATCACAAAAGATGCAGGGCTGAATGGAGATGAATGTATTCAAACTCGACTTGACCAGTTGAACTTGATTGATGAGAAGAGGCTTACAGCTGTCTGTCATGGTCAGATGTACCAAAAGCGCATGATTAAAGCTTTTAACAAGAAGGTTAGACGTTAAGTATATCGGGTTGGTGACTTGGTAATCAAGTATATCATATTGCCACAAGGTGATCCCAGGGGAAAATGAACTCCTACAAACGAAGGACCATTTATGATCAAAAACATATTCTGTGGTTGAGCAATAATCTTAACCACTATGGATGGCGATGACCTACCGCACCCTGTAAACGTGGACATAGTCAAAAGATACTACACATGAATAAAGACCCGCTAGGTCGACTGGCCTTGGAAAAAATTAGGGCATCCCGGCGAACCAAAAGGGTTCGGGTAAAAATTAGGGATAAAATACAAAAAAAATCCGTACACCCGACAAGCTGAAAACCTGAAAGGACGGTTTGCAAAAAAGGTGTCTCGGTGGATAGAAAACCCGAAAGGGCGGTCCAGGAAAAAGTTAGGGATTGAAAGCATATGACTATGTCCCGTTGGATCACCTTACAAACAACCTTTAGTATCGACTGACAAATTCAAACGGGTCTAATCAATCCAATCAGCTTCGGACAAAGAAGCAAGTGGATGAGACGCCCAAAGACATGAATGCTATAGCAGAGTGGGAACCCCATGGGATTATTTCACATAGCTATCTTTTCTTTGTATCAATTTTCATTTTCTACTACGACATTCCCTTACTAAGATGTTCGTCTCTTTGTACAAAAATACTTATTCAAGTTAATACAAAGATATTCCTTTAAAAGTGCAAAACTATCTGTTTTTCTTTTATTTTCCTGATTTGTTTGCAAAAACGTCCATTGATTATTTCTGAACATGTGCATTTGAACGTGATTACTGTTTACAAATGAGAAAAAAAAGGGGGAACGGAAAACGGAAAGACAATTACTAATGGCTTTAAGAAATAGGATAATATCTATAGGCTATTCCATAAAATCCCCGCAGGTACTTTCTCCAGCAAGAGCGGAAGCAAGGGAATCCTAATACAGGAGCACTAACTTATCTCCAGTATGCAGCCTAATGGTATCAGGTGCTCTGACATTCCCGACGGACAAAAATTCCAGTTACCATTCCAAAGATTCCCCAGTGAAAGTCACCCAGTTTCTCAGGATTCCCCAACAGGATTTCACGAAGTCCACAAGCAATGCACGGTGTTTCCCTTCCCCAACAAAGTTTATTTCTCTAATTATGGAAACCCATCCACTAACACTTCAATTTCAAAAAATATGAAGACTTACACCCCACATCCCCAGCAGCAGTCAGGGATTTATTTTCCCTAAATCCAACAACACTACAGCAGAACAATTAATATGTTCATACATTGCATTCATACGTCATAGCATTGACAACACAAATACATATAGAGAAATCTCATGCCATGCATTTCATACATTATGACATAGCATACAACTAACTCTTCACCTTTTCAGGAAATATAAATCAACATGAAATTATCATCAACAAATTTCCAATAATACAACTATTTGTAGACAAATCAATTACAGATCAATTCCCGAGAAAGGACTGACATCTTCTCTGGTTTAGATAAATCGCTCCAAGATTTATTCTGATTCTTCTCCAGACCCCTGCTGGTTCAGTTTAAATCTCTCAACAATTTATTCTGATTCTTTCCCGCAGACATCTTTTTTAGTTCAGATAAATCGCTCCAAGATTTATTCTGATTCTTCTCCAGACCCCTGCTGGTTCAGTTTAAATCTCTCAACGGTTTATTCTGATTCTTTCCCACAGACATCTTTTTGGTTCAGATAAGTCACTCCAAGATTTATTATGATTCTTCTCCAGACCTCTGCTGGTTCAGTTTTAAACCTCTCAACGATTTATTCTGATTCTTTCCTGCAGAAATCTTCTCCGGTTCAGATAAATCTCCCCAAGATTTATTCTGATTCTTCTCCAGACCCCTGCTGGTTCTATTTAAATATCTCAATGGTTTATCCTGATTCTTTCCTAGTAGACACTTTCTCTGGTTCAGATAAATCGCTCAAAGATCTATTCTGATCCTCTCCAGTTAAAGAATACCCAAGACCTCTTTTGGTTCAGTTTAAACCTCTCAATGGTTTATCTTGATACTTTCCAAATATACATTTTGTCTGGTTCAGATAAATTTCTCCAAGATTTATTCTGATAATTTCCAGTCAAACAATATTCAAGACTTCCGCTAGTTTCAATTTAAATCAACCAAGGGTTTACTCTGATTCTTTTCCCAGTTAAAGTCAAGTTTAGACTTAGTCTAATTTCTGTCAACAATCACCTTTGAATGTGTTGTACCCCAAAATTTGCCCTCCCATATTATCCAAATTTGCCAAGTCAAAACTTCAAAATCTCCCCAAAAGTTGCACAGTTCAAGGGCCTCATAACAGTCAAAAACTAGGGTTTTGGTTCTGACAAAAAAAATGAAGTTTCCAAGGGTCCAATCAAGTCCCACATGCCTACAAACATGGTCAAGTATCCTCATACCAAGTTTCAAGACTTACAGCACAAAATTGCACAGTCAAAAACCCTAATTGCCTTACAGTCAACTGCAGGGGTAAAATGGTCATTTGACAGTCAAAAGTTCAAATTTTTGGTCAACATCTCATTTTGAAGCCACAAACATCATTTGATCAATGCTTGATCATGATTCTCAAGGCATGGCTCAAAAAGTCTCAAGATGCAAAAGTTTCCATATTTGGACAGTTGAAAAAAGTCAACTGTAACTTGACCAAGGCATAACTTCCACATGGATTATCAGAAAAATTCCATCCAAAGCTCATTTTGAAGAGAAAGACATTTCCTACAACTCCTCTTCACACTTCAAGTCCAAGAAATGCTCTCACAAAAAGTTATCAATTTCAACATTATAGGTCATTTTCAAAAGTCAACAAAAGAGGACTTTAAGTCAAAGGCCATAACTTGAGATTGGTAAATCAAAATGACATGGGACCATAGACATTGGTTAGAGGACTCAAATACCTTTCCAAAATGTCCAAGAACATGAGCAAAGCTTAAAAATTGAGCAAGTTGTGCCTTGTGGAAGTTGGGAAAGTTTTGGATATTTTGAAAAGTCAACTTTGCTTCAAATGTCTTAAAATTGCTAATGGGCCACATTTTCTTCCAAGATTGATCATCCAAAGCATGTGCACGACCATTTGGCCCAAAGGGAATTTATTCATCATTTTTATTTATTTATTTGAATTTTTAATTGCTAATAATTCATTTAATTAATTAAAATATGTGGAAAATACCAAAGGAAGCTTTTTAAATCTTTTTATGCATGAAATACACTCAAGATTCGTGCATGATCAGATATAGAAAGAATCAATGTGATTTGCCATGATTGGAATCAAATATGCATGAAAAAGATTGAAAAATATATGCATGAAAATCCAATATCTTGTACATCAATGCAAAGGTTTTTTGGATCCAATTTTCAACCCTAATCATTCCATACATAAGCAGGATGCAAACCCTAGTGCTAAAAACCTGAATGCTGCGCCTCCTCTCAAGAACAAAGTTGCACTTTTTTTGTGAAAAATTCAAAACTGAAAACACCATTCCAAGGCGTTTCAAGGCCATATAACCATTCCACTAGCTTGCCAAGGCCACGAGGAGACTATTCCAATCAAGAACATTGTCCCATACTCAAGGAATTGGTATATCAAAGTCATACTTTTCACGAAAATATTCATAATCGTATCATGAATTCTATGCATTTTTCATATGTTTTTGATGTTGATTTATGCTAATTGGATCATTCTAAAGCTAACCATATACATCAATTGAGTTTTCGTGCACTATAGGAGAATTCACCATGGAAGATTGTTAAGGTTTTAAAAACCTTGAATTGGGGTTTCTCAGTTATGGAAAAATTAGGACGTGAGACTTAGACCATTAAACTCAGGAGGCTTGGACGATCTGAACACACTACTCGCGCTCAATTTATGAGCCACCATATTCTAATCGTTGTTTTTGCACTTGTCATTTAGTGGGGGTTTAAAACCCCCGCTATTTAATCTGTTTTTGTTTCAGGCACAACAAGCAAGTGGGGAAGATGATGATGTGTAGGCAGGTGAATGGAGCGTTTGAATTTCGCGCGGAAAAATATCATTAACTCTTGTTTTGGTTGATATTATTTATTGGTCATATAATAAACAAAGCGTTCAGGTGGTTCAAGTGGCAGGCATGTGTATTGGTAACCTCTGGGACCTGGGTTCGAACCCCAGGTCCCCCTTTCTTATTCCATATTATTTTTCTGACCACACTTGCATGCAGCGTTCTATTCAAAAGCCTACCATACACTCACAATCCAGGTACTCCACATGGCTACTGAAGGCCATCCAAAGGCCTTGGTTTGAAGAGTACCATAGGCATAAGTCAATGAAGCTACACGTGGCCAATAAAGTCAACAAGGCCAGGGTGCTAATGGGCCAAAAATGCCGGAGATACCTCCAATCTGGGGACAGCACCCCCCAAGGGTTTGCAATTCTTCTCTTTTTTTTCTTCTATTATTTGTATTAATTTAATTGTTTCTTTCTTAATTCTTTAAATTAATATTTTTTCTCAATATAAAAATAATAAAAATCAGAAAGTCATAAAAATAAAATATATTTCATTTAAACTTATTTTTGTAAATTAATTAGTTTTATTCTTAAACTTAATTTTGACATTTTTCAATAAACTTAAAATTTGTAGAATTAGGTTTTAATTACTTTAATTACTTTTTCTTTTATTTTCTCCTCACTAATAATTAATTATTTATTTTTGTAAATAAAATTGTATTAATTAATTAGGTTTAATTTTAGGTTAAATTTTAATGCTTTTCTAAATAAATTAAAAATAACTAGAATTAGGGTTAATTAACTTTTTAATTCCATTTAATGCTCATAAAAAAAAACCATAAATATAAAAAACCTCAAAAAAATAATAATTTCTTTTACTTTATTTTAATTAATTTGTTCATAATAATTTAATTTCGTTAAAAAGGGTCCAACGCCCTCGCTTCCGATTTTTATTCCAATTCACGCGTTTATTTTATTTCTTCCTTTTATGTAACTCTCCCGAAGCCGTGTAAATTGGACATTTTATATTTCTCGCATCTTTATTTTTTCATTCAAATCGGGTCCTGGATTTAATTTGGCGATGTGGACCCGCGCCTTTGTAATAGTTTAGGAACTTTATATTTCTTGCAACTTTTTAACTGTTAATAAATTGCATGCAAGAATGAATGTTAAAATAAAAACAAAAGCGTAGATCACCCATGACATGAACAAGACAAAATTATCTGAAAACGACACACAAATCACACACCACCCCTAGGGTACGTCTCACTGTTGCCTTGCCTCTCGAAAGGTGATCGTCGAGTAGAGGATGTCTTAGTAAGTCCTCATGATCCGGGAACCTGGCATGAGGGTAGCTTCTAAGGTATCTTCCTATTGCTCTGGTGATCACCATGTCCCGAACCTTCGAATTGACCCGAACACCTCCAACGGTGGTGCTACCTACCTCTCAATGGTGGGATGGCACTACTTTAAAGGACATTTACACAGACGAATCCCTTAGGGTAGGTAGACGACTCTAGATACTTGCTCTAATTTCAAAACAAATCAAAAATACTTTTCACACCGACACTTTTCAAAAAGCTTTCGAAAGCAACTTTTCAAACACTCTTGAGGACAGATACAAGAGTCGAACTGGAATTTTCAAAGAAACTTTTTTAAACCCATAGTTGAAAAGCAAGCAAACCATTTTTGAAAACACAAATGAGCAAGTATCTAAGAGCCCATGGATAACCATGGATAGAAAGGGTTCTAACACCCTCCCTTTCTATAATCTACCTCCCGAACCGAGAGCAATCTCTTTAAGGAATTTTTCTGTGCTTTTGTCCTTTCCATTTGGAGAAAATAAAAGACGGTGGCGACTCTTGCTTCCGTGACATTTCGCGAACCAGCGTTAAACAGTCAGTTCCAGATCCACCGATCACCGAACTGGCGACTCTGTTGGGGAAATCTTTATAAAGTGAGGTGTACCTTAGGGATAGTTCATAAACTGTGTTTTCAATTGCTTTCTTTGCTTGCTTTAAATTGTGGGACTGTCTTGGGAGTTCTATAGATCCTAACCCGGATCTGGGGATACCTTCTTAGAAAGTAGCAACAAGGCTGTGAGGGAACTGTGCGGGGTATACCGACATGGTTGAAACAGTCTACTACGTTGATGTGGCACTTTGGTGTGTACTGGTAACCCTTGAGTTCAGTCAAGGAGAGTACGGGGCCTCCGCGTGGTGTCGAGAAGCATCAACAGACCTTAGGAACCTTAATTGAACTATCTTGGCCTCTTTAGGGTAGTGAGATAACTGACTTTGGTGCAGTCCGAGGTTGGTTGATACTCGATACTACACCCAATTGAGGGTTGCTTTCCTGGAATATTTCGGTCGCCAGTTCAGTGGCTAAATCGAAACGATGAACAATGAAAGCAATCCCGTGATATTGGGACCCTTAGAACCCGGTTACTTCTGATAGGACAGGTTGAGCCCACCAACTTCAAGAGGGTACTACCCAGACCCCATGCTGGCCTTAAACTCTAAGGGCTTGTCTTGTGTGACTTGTGTGCCTTACATGTTTGTCTTTGTAAATATCTGTGGTGTGTTTAATCATAGCATCATGACATCATCCAACATCATATGCATTGACTAACCATTTCAGGGGTTCGAATCCTCATCTTTGTTGTTTGTTTTGTAGGACATGGAAACTGTTCGCAGAAAGACAATTCAAATCAGCCTTGTAAGGGTCCCTCCTCAGCTTAAGGAACTTATATCCAGGATTCCCGAGAGCTCTTCATTCAGTGAAAGACATGGAAGACTCATCAGCTTGGTCAATACCAACATTGAGGAAGATATGATAAAGGTCCTGTTCCAGTTCTTTGACCCTCTTCATCACTGTTTCACCTTCTTGGATTATCAGCTGGTACCTACATTGGAGGAGTTCTCCCAGCTCCTGAAGATCCCTATCCTTGATCAACTACCCTACAACGGTACGAAAAAGGAACCCAAGCTTGAAGAGATAGCTAAAGCCTTGCACTTACAACCATCTGACCTCAAGGGACATTGGGAAGTTAGAAGTGGTATCAAAGGGTTCTTAGCCAGGTTTCTGTTTGAAAAGGCCCATGAATGTTGGAACTCCCTTGACTTACAAGCTTTTGAAGAAGTTGTGGCCCTCCTTGTCTATGGTTTGGTGTTGTTCCCTAACTCAGATCAGCTTATAGATATCAATGCTGTCCAGATCTTCATGTCCAAGAATCCTATACCTACGTTGCTGGGGGACATCCTTCACTCATGTTACACTCGAACCATGAGAAAAAGAGGTGTCCTTATGTGTTGCACTCCTCTCCTGGGAAGGTGGTTTATTTCGCACCTTCCACAATCAGTTTTGAAGAACGAGCGGGGTTTGAGATGGTCACAACGGTTGATGACTCTTACACATGCAGATATACATTGGTGCCCTCGGTCCAGAGAGGATGTCACTATCATTGATCGTTGCGGGGAGTACCCTAATGTTCCTTTACTTGGAATCAGAGGAGGTATTACTTACAACCCATGCCTGGCTTGGAGACAGTTTGGTTATTCTCGGAGGGATGGTCCTCATGATATGTTAATTCCTGACATAGTTTTTGACTTCGACAACGATGCACAAGGACTTCGCCAGAGATTTATCAGGGCTTGGAGGATGCCAAGTAGGATAGATAGCAAGACACTGGGGCACAGGAACTCCATCCCGTTGGAACCTTATCTCAAGTGGGTACGAGCCCGCTCCCAGAAGTTAGTGATGACATATCCTCATATGCTCCCTGTGATCAAAGAGCCAGTCTCGGAAGGAGAGGTGTCCTACACCATTCAGCATCCTGACATGCCCACATCCTGGGAAGAGACGCAGAAGAGCTGGATCCAGCTTAAGGAAGAACGGAATTCTCTTGATACCAGTCTACATGCTAGTGAAAAGAAGGTCTTGGAGCTCACCCGCCTATTGTATGAGGAGAGGAATCTCAACACCTACATAGCTCCAAAGAGGATGCGTAGTGTCTTTTGGGATTGATTTGCTTTGTAATTTGTGCCCATGAGGCTTTGATGTACTGAACAATTATTTCCTTAATGATAACGTGTGTTCCTTTTTGTCTACAACAAATTTGAACTTTCGAACCCTTGAATGCATTGCATAAACACATATCATTCATCATGTGCATAGTAGGTTTTCTTCTTTTCAGGTTGCTTACCGTTCTTCGCTGTTTATTTCAGCATCATGAATCCTGACTCATCATCAACCGAGATGTCCATCAAGGCTCTTTAGGCGCAGAATGCGCAATTTCATGAACTAATCATGGGTTTGGCTCAGGGCCAAGAAGAGCTGAAGGCTCTGCTCCTGAAGAAGGAAAAGAGGAAGAAGAGGAGAACTGTTCTTTTTAACTCGGGCCGAAGGTTTGGAAACACTCTGCAGAATGAAGAGGCTGGTTCTTCTATAGGCAAAGGCAGTCCCCAAGAGGGAAAAGGTCCTAGTCCGGTAGTCTCTGACAATGAGACTGATTTTGATGAGGAACAGTATCCTCCTGCAGAAGACAGATACAAGCAGTTGGAGGACAGGCTGAATGCTATGGAGATCCAACAAGTGCCTGGGCTGGATTTCGGAGACTTGGGTTGGTCTACTGGTGTGATCATTCCTCATAAGTTCAAAGCACCGTCCTTTACCAAGTATGATGGGGCATCTTGTCCCAAGCTACACCTCAGGTCTTATGTGCGGAAGATTCAACTGTACTCAGTGGACAAAAATTTATGGATCCACTTCTTCCAGGAGAGTCTTTCAGGGACTCATCTCGAATGGTTCTATCAGCTGGATGGGACCAAGGTTCGTAACTGGGAGGAGTTGGCTACTGCTTTCTATAAGCAGTATCAATATAATGCCGACCTTGCCCCTACACGTACCCAACTCCAGGGTATGTCGCTAGGGTCAAGTGAAGGTTTTAAAGAGTACGCACAAAAGTGGAGGGATCTGGCTGGCAGGGTGCAGCCTCCGTTGACTGACCGGGAGTTGGTAGACATGTTCTTGGGGACCCTATCTGGGCCATTTTTCAACCATCTTATCGGTAACTCATCTGCAGGGTTTACTGATCTTATTCTGACTGGAAAGAGAATAAAGGCTGGGATGAAGTCTGGAAAAATTCAGAAGGGTGCATCGTCAAGTTCTGAGAAGAAACCCTTCAAGAAGGAGGCTAGTGCGGTATATGGGTCCAGAAGACAAGAGAAGCCTGAGCGCCGCCAATCTGTCAACGCGGTGATGATTGCTAAGCCTGCTGCCGCTCCTCGGCAAACCAATCCACCAAGGGCTGAAAGACCTAGAAGAGAGTTTACCCGTTTGAGCATGACTTTATCGCAAATCTTGCCGCAGTTGCTGTCCACCAACCTAGTGACTGTCAGAGAGGCCCCAAAGGTTGTAAACACTGCCTCCCCCAAATACAATCCAAATGCCCGCTGTGCTTATCACTCCGATAGCCCGGGGCATTCCACTGATGACTGTTGGGCCTTAAGGAACAAGCTGCAGGACCTTATTGACGCCAAGGAGGTACAATTTGAGGCATCTGAGAAGCCTAATGTAGTGACAGCTCCCCTGCCTGCTCATGGAGTGAATGCTATCAGGGAGGATGATGAGGTGGATGAAGCTGAGTTTGATAGCTGGATTTACCCGGCAACCGACAGTGGACCTAGCAATTGGAGTGCAAAAGACAATCTACCTATTTCTCTTGTTACTGAGTAATGAATTCTATGTTATTTGTAATAAACAATTAAAACTCTATGGCCCGGTGTCTTACCCGGGGCACCGTGGCTTCATTTGTGAGGGCATATAAATTGTCATTTCATATATCATGAATAAAAATCTTGGACGTTTTCTCGCATTTCAAATCTTACGCTCCTTTTCTGTCTTTCCTTCCTTTATATATTTCAAAACAGCTGTATTTACACACACTCACTCATACAGGTTTCAATCCACTCTGGATCTCACTGGTAACGACTCTGCTACCGCCAGTTATGACTTCGAAAATCCGATCAACTTAGCCGAAGACGAAGGTGAAGATGATTGCGAAGTGCCTGGCGAGCTTGCAAGACTGTTACTCCAGGAAGAAAGGGCAATTCAACCACACGAAGAGCCAGTGGAAACAATAAACCTGGGTACGGATACAGACAGGAAGGAGGTAAAGATTGGTGCCAACCTAGAGCTCAGCGTGAAGCAACGGTTGACTAAGATGCTACATGATTATATGGAGATCTTTGCCTGGTCCTACAAAGACATGCCCGGGTTGGATACTGATATTGTGGTCCATCACTTGCCCACTAAGGAAGATTGCCCTCCGGTTAAGCAAAAGGTCCGCCGTATGCGTCCAGAGATGTCTGAGAAGATTAAAGCCGAGGTTATGAAACAGTTTGATGCCGTGTTCCTTGCAGTGACTTCTTACCCTCAGTGGGTTGCTAATGTGGTGCCGGTACCTAAGAAAGATGGAAAGGTCAGAATGTGTGTCGACTACAGGGATCTGAACAGGGCCAGCCCCAAGGATGACTTCCCTTTACCTCACATTGATGTCCTTGTTGACAATACAGCTCAGCATAAGGTGTTCTCTTTCATGGATGGTTTTTCAGGTTACAATCAGATCAAGATGGCACCTGAAGACATGGAAAAGACTACATTTGTTACTCAGTGGGGCACCTTCTGCTACAAGGTCATGCCTTTTGGACTAAAGAACGCTGGGGCAACCTACCAACGTGCCATGGTTGCTTTATTTCATGACATGATCCATCATGAGATAGAAGTGTATGTTGACGACATGATCGCAAGGTCCCAGACTGAGGAAGAGCACCTAGATCATCTGCAGAAATTGTTTGACCGTCTGAAATTGTACAAGCTGAGGTTGAACCCGAACAAGTGCACCTTCGGGGTAAGATCTGGAAAGTTGCTAGGCTTCGTTGTAAGTGATAAGGGTATTCAAGTGGACCCTGCCAAGGTTAAAGCTATTCAAGAGATGCCAGTTCCTAAGACAGAGAAAGAGGTCAGAGGCTTTTTAGGACGTCTGAATTACATTGCTCGGTTCATCTCACACCTAACTGCTACTTGTGAACCAATCTTCAAGCTACTGAAAAAAGATCAGGTAGTACGTTGGAATGATGAATGTCAGGCTGCTTTTGACAGAATCAGGGAGTATCTCCAAGAACCACCCATCCTTATGCCACCGGTTGAAGGGAGACCTCTGATACTATACCTGACGGTACTTGACAACTCAATGGGGTGTGTGCTGGGGCAGCATGACGAGTCTGGCCGAAAAGAGCATGCCATTTACTACCTTAGCAAAAAGTTTACCGACTGTGAGACCCGATACTCACTGCTTGAGAAAACTTGCTGCGCTTTGGTATGGGCTGCTCCCCGGCTGAGACAGTATATGCTGACTCATACTACCTTGTTGATCTCAAAGATGGATCCGATAAAGTACATATTTGAAAAGCCTGCTCTATCTGGGAGAATAGCAAGATGGAAAATGATCTTGACGGAATACGACATCCAGTACACGACCCAGAAAGCCATCAAAGGAAGTGTATTGGCAGACCACTTGGCACATCAAGCCGTAGACGACTATCAGTCAATGAACTTCGAGTTTCCAGACGAGAGTATCATGATAGTGACTGATTGTGAAGTACCTGGACCGGATGAAGGACCTGAGGAAGGATCCCGATGGTCTATGCACTTTGACGGAGCCTCCAATGCTTTGGGTAACGGCATCGGCGCTGTAATCATATCTCCTCAAGGCACTCATACTCCACTCACTGCCCGGCTATGTTTCAACTGTACCAACAACATGGCAGAGTATGAGGCGTGCATCATGGGTCTTCAAGCTGCGATCGACCTAAGGATCAAGTTTCTGAGTGTCTTCGGAGATTCCGCTCTCATGATCAATCAGATCAAAGGAGAGTGGGATACGAAACATCCGAATCTTATTCCTTACAGAGAATGTGTGTTGACCTTGATCCCCCACTTCACAAAGATAACCTTTGAACACTTCCCGAGAGAGGAGAATCAGCTGGCGGACGCGTTAGCTACAATGTCTTCTATGTTCAAGGTCAAATGGGACAATGAGGCTCCCCGGATCATCATCTGGAAACTGGACGAACGGGCATACTGTTGTGATCTCGAGACTGAGTTGGTAACTGAGAAGCCTTGGTACCATGAGGTGAAGAGGTATTTGGAAGCTCAGGAATACCCTGAAGGTGCGTCTGTCAACGACAAAAAGTTTCTGAGAAGGTTCGCAGCAAAATTCTTCCTTAGCAACGGCATCCTGTATAAGCGAAACCATGATTCGACCTTACTGCGGTGTGTGGATAAGACAGAATCAGAAAGGATCATGGAAGAGCTACATGAAGGGACCTTCAGAACACATTCCAGTGGACACACTATGGCAAAGAAGATCCTTCGGGCAGGGTATTTCTGGTCCACAATGGAAGCTGACTGTTACCAACATTCTCGGACATGCCATAAATGCCAGATTTATGCAGACAAGGTGCATGTTCCTCCAGTTCCTCTAAATGTTTTGACTGCGCCTTGGCCGTTTGCAATGTGGGGCATAGATATGATCGGTGAGATTAAACCTACGGCATCCAATGGGCATCGCTTCATCCTTGTAGCGATTGATTACTTTACGAAGTGGGTTGAAGCAGCTTCTTACGCTACGGTAACCAAGACGGTTGTGGCACGGTTCATTCGGCATAATCTGATTTGTCGATACGGTGTCCCTGAGAGGATCATTACAGACAATGGTACCAATCTCAATAACAAGATGATCACTAAGCTCTGCGAGCAGTTTAAGATACAGCACCATAACTCTTCTCCTTACAAACCGAAGATGAATGGGGCTGTAGAAGCCGCAAATAAAAACATTAAGAAAATCGTACAGAAGATGACAGTGACTTATAAAGATTGGCACGAGATGTTACCGTTCGCTCTACATGGGTACCGTACCTCAGCCAGGACATCAACCGGGGCAACTCCTTTCTCCTTGGTCTACGGTATGGAGGCAGTCTTACCGATCGAAGTGCAGATACCCTCTCTCCGGATAATGAAGGATGCAAATCTGAACGAAGATGATTGGATCCAGACACGACTTGATCAATTAAACCTTATTGACGAAAAGAGACTTGCTGCTATCTGCCACGGTCAGACGTACCAAAAACGGATGATCAGGGCATTTAACAAAAAGGTCAGACCACAGGAATATCAAGTTGGGGATCTGGTAATCAAGCGAATCATCCTTCCTCAGAGTGATCCGAGGGGCAAATGGACCCCTACGTACGAAGGGCCATTTGTGATTAAACATGTGTTCTCAAGAGGAGCCATGATTCTAACCAACATGGATGGTGACGATCTTCCTCACCCCGCCAATGCAGACATAGTAAAAAGATACTACGCGTAAAAAAAAGATCCGCTAGGTTGACATACCTAGGCAAAAATTAGGGCTTCCCAGCGAACCAAAAGGGTTCGGGCAAAATGAAGGGATGAAATAAAAAAATCTGTACACCCGACAAGTCGAAAACCTGAAAAGGCGGCTTGGGCAAAAATGGGTACCCGGTGGACTGAAAACCCGAAAGGGTGGTCCAGGCAAAAGTTAGGGATAAAGCGTAATACTATGTCTCATTGGATCACCTTGCATCCAGAATCCGGTATCTACATCAAGTTCAGACGGCATCGATCAGTCAACTTCATCTTCAACTAAGGTCATCAAGTGATGAGACGCTCGGAGATATAAAGGCAATAGCAGAGTTGAAACCCAGTGGATCATTCATTTCACACAGCTGTTTTATTTTCTCTTGTACAAATTTGTATAAACTCTTTTGTTCAGCGGCGTTCTCTTATTAGGACGTCAGCCTCTTGTACATAAAGGCCTATTTACAGGCAATTCAAAATCAATACAAATATACCTTTAGTTCAAATTGCCATTTGTTTTTCCTTTTTTGTTTTGTTTTGCGAAGAACGTCCAAGGTTCAATTTGTGATATATGCATTGACAATAATTTGCTAACTCATGAATATTTGCATACGAAACAAAGGAATAATTACAGGTAACATTAGAAACATGGGCAATAAAGAGTTGTCTAAGCAATCTAATTGTTCTGTCCTCCAAGGTATCAAGGTAGGTTCAGCTAAAGAACACAACCAGTATATCTTAATTCCCCAGAGAGTGAGCCAACAAGTCAGTACACTCTCCCCAAGCAAAGTCACAATCAACCTTAAGGAAGTTGGGTATCCCCCGCAGATCTCAACATTCCCCAGCAGTATATATGCATTCTTAACAAGCTTCCCCGACAATCTTGGTCTAAAGATTGTTCCCCGGCGGTATATCAAACATTCAATGGAGTCACTTCCCCGATACAGCTCAAAACTTCCCCAGGAGAGTCCAATCCAGCTTCCCCAGGAAAGTTGGAATCCATCTCCCCAAGCAGTAAGCTTATCTCCAATAGATTCTGGAAGCTTACCGCCGCAGAGCACGAACGCGTCTCCCGGTTTTATTCAAAGAGTTATTTCCCTACCAGGATATAACTGGGTTATCCTCAGCCAAAAGCCACGGAAAGACCATCCTCGGCAAAGTCTTCTTACCCCCAGCGAAGTCTATTAACACTTCCAACACAACAATGGTATTCCCAGCGAAGTTACCATCAACATTTCAGCAAAGTATCTCTCTCCCCACAGAGTATTGCTTCCCAGCAAGATCGTTAGAGTACTTTCCTGCCTGCAGAGTAATCCATTCGCCAAGTTTATTCCCCAACGGAGTTATCTTCTCCTACCGGTATTCTTGCAACTATCATCCCCAGCGGAAGCAAAAAATCTATTCTTCAATATCAGCCCAGGAGTAACTTCCCGGCACCCGTCAAGGATTTACTTTCCTAGAAGACAAAGATACATTCATAAACATCGCACGTCCATACATTATAGCATGCATATACGCATCATATCTTACAATCTCATTTATGTTGAGAACATCATTGCTTGATCCATATCATGCATTGCATATGACTAACCTTTACCTTTCAGGAAAGATTCAGTTAAGTTCTCAACTATATTTCAAGACCTAGACCGGTTCAGTTAAATCGACCCTAAGATTTTACTGTTTCTTATCCAGTCAAAGGCCTTCTCTGGTTCAGTCAGATCGACCCTAAGATCTCCCTGTTTCTTATCCAGTTGAAGACATTCCAAGACCTAGACCAGTTCAGTTAAATCGACCCTAAGATTTCTCTGTTTCTTATCCAGTCAAAGGCCTTCTCTGGTTCAGTCAGATCGACCCTAAGATCTCACTATTTCTTATCCAGTTGAAGATTTCAAGACCTAGACCGGTTCAGTTAAATCGACCCTAAGATTTTACTGTTTCTTATCCAGTCAAAGGCCTTCTCTGGTTCAGTCAGATCGACCCTAAGATCTCCATGTTTCTTATCCAGTTGAAGATTTCAAGACCTAGACCGGTTCAGTTAAATCGACCCTAAGATTTTCCTGTTTCTTATCCAGTCAAAGGCCTTCTCTAGTCCAGCTAAATCGACCCCTAACAGATTTTCCTAATAAAGACTCAGTAGAAGATATCCAAGATTCTCTCAGCGTTCCTGTTGAGGTAGTAATCGTCCCCAGATTCTCTCAGCGTTCCTGTTGAGGTAGTAATCGTCCCCATATTCTCTCAGCCTTACTGTTGAGGTAGAAGTCACCCAAGATTCTCTCAGCGTTACTGTTGAGGTAGAAGTCACCCAAGATTCTCTCAGCATTACTGTTGAGGTAGAAGTCGCCCAAGATTCTCTCAGCGTTA
Source organism: Vicia faba (assembly GCA_948472305.1). Taxonomy (NCBI): domain Eukaryota; kingdom Viridiplantae; phylum Streptophyta; class Magnoliopsida; order Fabales; family Fabaceae; genus Vicia; species Vicia faba. Next base: position 1,249,750,448 of record OX451738.1, read on the forward strand.
CTGTTGAGGTTGAAGTCGTCCAAGATTCTCTCAGCGTTCCTGTTGAGGTAGTAACCATCCCTGGTTCATTCATCACCTTTTGAAGCTCCAGATCCAGCTCCTGTAACCAGTCAGGACACATCTATACAAAGAATTTGAAGACCAGCTCCTGTAACGGGTCAGGTAATCCTTTTATTTTGCAGGTACGCAAACTCTCGCTAAGGAATCTCTTACGCGATCAACATCTAGATGGCATCTATAAGCCCATCCACCTTCCATCATCTCTCAGCATGGCATCTATAAGCCCATCATCCTATCCATCAATCTCCAAATGGCATCTATAAGCCCATTCCCACCATCATACTACTATGTGGGCGCAAATTTCTAGGCACTCTAGTGTTCAATCATCTTCCACCTTTGGATTACGAAAGGCACGTCAGCCAATCTGCATCCTCAGGTCTAAGAAGATTGAAGAGGGGCAACTGTTGTACCCCAAAATTTGCCCTCCCATATTCTCCAAATTTGCCAAGTCAAAACTTCAAAATCTCCCCAAAAGTTGCACAGTTCAAGGGCCTCCTAACAGTCAAAACTAGGGTTTTGGTTCTGACAAAGAAAATGAAGTTTCCAAGGGTCCAATCAAGTCCCACATGCCTACAAACATGGTCAAGTATCCTCATACCAAGTTTCAAGACTTACAGCACAAAATTGCACAGTCAAAAACCCTAATTGCCTTACAGTCAACTGCAGGGGTAAAATGGTCATTTGACAGTCAAAAGTTCAAATTTTTGGTCAACATCTCATTTTGAAGCCACAAACATCATTTGATCAATGCTTGATCATGATTCTCAAGGCATGGCTCAAAAAGTCTCAAGATGCAAAAGTTTCCATATTTGGACAGTTGAAAAAAGTCAACTGTAACTTGACCAAGGCATAACTTCCACATGGATTATCAGAAAAATTCCATCCAAAGCTCATTTTGAAGAGAAAGACATTTCCTACAACTCCTCTTCACACTTCAAGTCCAAGAAATGCTCTCACAAAAAGTTATCAATTTCAACATTATAGGTCATTTTCAAAAGTCAACAAAAGAGGACTTTAAGTCAAAGGCCATAACTTGAGATTGGTAAATCAAAATGACATGGGACCATAGACATTGGTTAGTGGACTCAAATACCTTTCCAAAATGTCCAAGAACATGAGCAAAGCTTAAAAATTGAGCAAGTTGTGCCTTGTGGAAGTTGGGAAAGTTTTGGATATTTTGAAAAGTCAACTTTGCTTCAAATGTCTTAAAATTGCTAATGGGCCACATTTTCTTCCAAGATTGATCATCCAAAGCATGTGCACGACCATTTGGCCCAAAGGGAATTTATTCATCATTTTTATTTATTTATTTGAATTTTTAATTGCTAATAATTCATTTAATTAATTAAAATATGTGGAAAATACCAAAGGAAGCTTTTTAAATCTTTTTATGCATGAAATACACTCAAGATTCGTGCATGATCAGATATAGAAAGAATCAATGTGATTTGCCATGATTGGAATCAAATATGCATGAAAAAGATTGAAAAATATATGCATGAAAATCCAATATCTTGTACATCAATGCAAAGGTTTTTTGGATCCAATTTTCAACCCTAATCATTCCATACATAAGCAGGATGCAAACCCTAGTGCTAAAAACCTGAATGCTGCGCCTCCTCTCAAGAACAAAGTTGCACTTTTTTTGTGAAAAATTCAAAACTGAAAACACCATTCCAAGGCGTTTCAAGGCCATATAACCATTCCACTAGCTTGCCAAGGCCACGAGGAGACTATTCCAATCAAGAACATTGTCCCATACTCAAGGAATTGGTATATCAAAGTCATACTTTTCACGAAAATATTCATAATCGTATCATGAATTCTATGCATTTTTCATATGTTTTTGATGTTGATTTATGCTAATTGGATCATTCTAAAGCTAACCATATACATCAATTGAGTTTTCGTGCACTATAGGAGAATTCACCATGGAAGATTGTTAAGGTTTTAAAAACCTTGAATTGGGGTTTCTCAGTTATGGAAAAATTAGGACGTGAGACTTAGACCATTAAACTCAGGAGGCTTGGACGATCTGAACACACTACTCGCGCTCAATTTATGAGCCACCATATTCTAATCGTTGTTTTTGCACTTGTCATTTAGTGGGGGTTTAAAACCCCCGCTATTTAATCTGTTTTTGTTTCAGGCACAACAAGCAAGTGGGGAAGATGATGATGTGTAGGCAGGTGAATGGAGCGTTTGAATTTCGCACGGAAAAATATCATTAACTCTTGTTTTGGTTGATATTATTTATTGGTCATATAATAAACAAAGCGTTCAGGTGGTTCAAGTGGCAGGCATGTGTATTGGTAACCTCTGGGACCTGGGTTCGAACCCCAGGCCCCCCTTTCTTATTCCATATTATTTTTCTGACCACACTTGCGTGCAGCGTTCTATTCAAAAGCCTACCATACACTCACAATCCAGGCACGCCACATGGCTACTGAAGGCCATCCAAAGGCCTTGGTTTGAAGAGTACCATAGGCATAAGTCAATGAAGCTACACGTGGCCAATAAAGTCAACAAGGCCAGGGTGCTAATGGGCCAAAAATGCTGGAGATACCTCCAATCTGGGGACAGCACCCCCAAGGGTTTGCAATTCTTCTCTTTTTTTTTTATTTTCTATTATTTGTATTAATTTAATTGTTTCTTTCTTAATTCTTTAAATTAATATTTTTTCTCAATATAAAAATAATAAAAATCAGAAAGTCATAAAAATAAAATATATTTCATTTAAACTTATTTTTGTAAATTAATTAGTTTTATTCTTAAACTTAATTTTGACATTTTTCAATAAACTTAAAATTTGTAGAATTAGGTTTTAATTACTTTAATTACTTTTTCTTTTATTTTCTCCTCACTAATAATTAATTATTTATTTTTGTAAATAAAATTGTATTAATTAATTAGGTTTAATTTTAGGTTAAATTTTAATGCTTTTCTAAATAAATTAAAAATAACTAGAATTAGGGTTAATTAACTTTTTAATTCCATTTAATGCTCATAAAAAAAACCATAAATATAAAAAACCTCAAAAAAATAATTTCTTTTACTTTATTTTAATTAATTTGTTCATAATAATTTAATTTCGTTAAAAAGGGTCCAACGCCCTCGCTTTCGATTTTTATTCCAATTCGCGCGTTTATTTTATTTCTTCCTTTTATGTAACTCTCCCGAAGCCGTGTAAATTGGACATTTTATATTTCTCGCATCTTTATTTTTTCATTCAAATCGGGTCCTGGATTTAATTTGGCGATGTGGACCCGCGCCTTTGTAATAGTTTAGGAACTTTATATTTCTCGCAACTTTTTAACTGTTAATAAATTGCATGCAAGAATGAATGTTAAAATAAAAACAAAAGCGTAGATCACCCATGACATGAACAAGACAAAATTATCTGAAAATGACACACAAATCACACACCACCCCTAGGGTACGTCTCACTGTTGCCTTGCCTCTCGAAAGGTGATCGTCGAGTAGAGGATGTCTTAGTAAGTCCTCATGATCCGGGAACCTGGCATGAGGGTAGCTTCTAAGGTATCTTCCTATTGCTCTGGTGATCACCATGTCCCGAACCTTCGAATTGACCCGAACCCTCCAACGGTGGTGCTACCTACTTCTCAATGATGGGATGGCACTACTTTAAAGGACATTTACACAGACGAATCCCTTAGGGTAGGTAGACGACTCTAGATACTTGCTCTAATTTCAAAACAAATCAAAAATACTTTTCACACCGACACTTTTCAAAAAGCTTTCGAAAGCAACTTTTCAAACACTCTTGAGGACAGATACAAGAGTCGAACTGGAATTTTCAAAGAAACTTTTTTAAACCCACAATTGAAAAGCAAGCAAACCATTTTTGAAAACACAAATGAGCAAGTATCTAAGAGCCCATGGATAACCATGGATAGAAAGGGTGCTAACACCTTCCCTTTCTATAATCTACCTCCCGAACCGAGAGCAATCTCTTTAAGGAATTTTTCTGTGCTTTTGTCCTTTCCATTTGGAGAAAATAAAAGACGGCGGCGACTCTTGCTTCCGCGACATTTCGCGAACCAGCGTTAAACAGTCAGTTACAGATCCACCGATCACAGAATGGCATCTATAAGCCCATCTCCGACAACTCTCCATCATTTCTCCAAATGGAATATTTAAACCCATTCCCCACACAACCAACCAACACACCATCGAGTGCAAATTTCTGGGAACTCTAGTGTTCAATCATCTTCAACTTTCAAGCTACGAATGACAAACATGCTGATATCACTTTTCAAGTTTAAGAAGATTGAACAGGGGAAACTGTTGTACCCCAAAATTTGCCCTCTCATTTCTCAAAGGATCCCCCTAGACTCTCAGGCTTGCTTCTATCAAGTTTCAAGTCTTGGACTATAATTTCCAAAGAAAGACATTCACAAGGACAAAATGGGCAAAATTAGGGTTGTGACTGAGAATGATCGAACTTTAATTTTTGACCTAATACCTATCTTATTGGTTGGAAGCATGATCTTAAGGATCCAAGCTCGTCATTTTGACCTAATTTCACATTCCAATTCATCTCCTGAGATCAGTGGATTGATAGACAAAATTCAGTCAATTGGTGGGAAAAGTCAACTGTACACTAAAAAGTCAAACTTTGACTTTTTGACCAAAGTTGAATCCCAAAAATCATATTTCATCAAGACATCCAAAATATGAAATTTGATCATCAAAAATCAAGAAAGTAAAAAATCCAACTTTTGCAAGACTTGGAAATTTTTCTAAGTTAAAGTTCACTGCTTCATGATATCTGGTCACTACAATTCAAAATAGTTCAAGATGTTATAAATAATTCAAGTTATCACAAAGTGACATTTTTGCAAGTTTACAAACCCTAAACTCTGTATTGCTTGGACTTTTCCCTTTGACTAAAAACCTTGCCACAATGCTTTGTCTTTGATATAATGTGTATAAATTGCTCCACAAACCAAACTTGTTTCATGCTGCAAACTATGTTGTCCAAGTTATTGCTGAACAAAAAATGATATGCTACTTCTATGCATTGCCACAACACTCTAAAAACATGTTCATTTGCTGTCCTACAAAACCTTGTGCTATGCTGCACCACAAACCTGTCACAAAACCTGTATTTGCTGCCCTATACAGTCCAAAAAACCAGTCCAAAACTGCTCTATGCAGTCTGCTCCAACCTGCATCATAACAGCCACAAAATTGCACAAAAATGGAAAAAGAAAATTTTGTGGAAAAAGCATCAAAGCAGTAGGCAAAAATAGTTCAAAACAACTTATTTTGTTTCCCTCATAAACCTCAGTCAAGGGGCTACAAAAGGGACTGATTCATAAGACATGAGGGGAGGATTTTTCTGAGAGAAGAGGAAAAGAAAAAAAAACTTTTGTTAAACCCAATTGATCCACAAAAACTTTGTTCACCTTCAACTCTATTTTGGACTCACAAAAACAGAAAATATCTTCAACCCACTATTATACAACCTTGCAAACTCTCCCATAAACCCTCTAAATACTTCACATCACATAGAGATTGTTCAAGCACAAGAACAGTTTCTGTAGTGCATTTATTCTCAACTTCTAAACACAAGACAATACTACATAAACTTGACTGTTTGGAGTTAGTTCAGCAACCTTCAACACAAAGGGAAGTCTAGCAGCTTCCTGGAGTTTCATTAAACTCCCCACAACATCTTGAAGGGTTTCAGACTCAAAACCTAAAGTGCAGTTGCAAGGTAAGTCATCTCAACCTTGCATTTTCCATACATCATTTTTGGTTTATTTCTGAAGATAAGATGAAGTAATCACTACTCTTGAAGTTAATCATTTCCTTACTATTCATTTTTATCATTTATATGTTGAAAACTGACTGATACATGCAAAAGAATAGTGATAAAGGAAAAAAAATGTAACATGGGTCGACACATACCCATATGGATTGACTTAGTCTAAGTGAAAAAGCAGGGTATGGGTCGACACATGGATGTATGCATCGATTCATACTACCCAGGGCCTAAAACAGAAAGATGGAAAGTGCATGAGTCGACCCAAAATGCGTATGTGTCGACACAAGCAGGAAATGAGTCAACACATCCCATTATGCATCGACTCATACTGAGTTGATTTAGTTTGGCAGGGGCAAGGAAAATCATGTGTCGATACATAACAGCATGTGTCGACACATAATAGTTTAAAATGCAGTTTTTCTTTCTTTTTACATAGTTTCTGTATTATATATTTATATATACTCCATTACTGCCCACTTACTCGATATGGTTGTAATAATTAGACACCAACTTCATCCCCATTTGCAAACTGTATCCCCATCTCCCTAATGATGTAATAACGTGGGATTTTAATTTCTGCAAGTTTACCGTTTTTCATATAATTTCTAGTAAGATAGGGTATGTATGGCAAGACATAAAAATAACCGCCAGATAAACTAATTTCAAGACAATTCAATTGAAAACAAATCACTTTCACACGCGCACCCTTAGGGTAATTCCACTTGTTGCCTCCGAAAAAAAGTCATGTCCCTCGAATATGAGACGCTTTAGTAAAGACCCTTCGATAAAAAAAAAATCGTAGTCCCTCGATGTCCCTCGATGTTGCCTTCGGTAAAATGATCTAGTCCCTTGCGAAAATTTCTAAAGTGTCCCACAAGTTGCCTTCTATGAATGTACGATTGACCCGTGCCTGTCCGTTCACATCCAACGATGGGGCTTCTTACCAAATCAATGGTAAGATAGCAACATCTAAAGGAGGAGGAAAAAAATATTAAAGACCCTTTGAGTAGGTAGATTTTCTCCTAGTTGCTCGCTTACTCACAACAAAAACATTTTATACACCAACGCTCTCATCTTTGAGACATTTTCAAAAGACAACACTTTGTACGCGTTCTTATAGAAACAAGAGCCATTAGAAAGATACCTTTTCAAAATCACTTTCAAAAACACATTCCACAAACACTTCTTTGAACTATTTTCAAAACAACACTTTGTATGCGTTCTCATAGAAACGAGAGCCATTACAAAGTCACATTTTCAAAATACTTCCAAAACCCACACCACAAGCACATCATCAAACAAAAGCAAGTTGATCTAGCAAGCAACTAAGAGTCGGTAGATAAATACGGATGAAAAGGGTGCTAGTACCTTCCCTTTTCATAATCTACCCCCCGAACTGAGAAAACATCTATAAAGGTCTTTCCTGTTCTTTTCAGCCATTCCTTTTGGATAAAAGAAAAGTCGGTGGCAACTCTTCTATCCGCAACAATTGTGATCAAACGCAAAACAACCAAGTCAGTTCTCCCACTGCGTTACACTCATTCAGCACATCTTTCAGATACAATTCAGATACGCTCCAGATGCAGATGCCATTCTGATGCTCATTTATCACGTCTTTTAGATACAATTTAGATGCGCTCTAGATACGAATGCCATTCTGATACTCATTCAGATTCAGCTTTCAGATACAGTTCAGATACGCTCCAGATATGGATGCAATTCTGATACTCATTCAGATTCAGCTTTCAGATATAATTCAGATACAATCCAGATACGGATGCCATTCTGATACTCATTCAGATTCAGCTTTCAGATACAATTCAGATACGTTCCAGATACAGATGCCATTCTGATGCTCATTTAACACATTTCTCAAATACGTTCCAAACACAGATGCCACTCTGATGCTCATTCAACACATTTCTCAAATACGTTCAAGATACAAATGCCATTCTGATGCTCATTCAACATATTTCTCAAATACGTTCCAGATACAGATGCCATTCTGATGCTCATTCAACACATTTCTCAAATACAGTCCAGATACAATCCAGATACGGATGCCGTTCTGATGCTCATTCAACACATTTCTCAAATACATTCCAGATACAACCCAGATACGGATGTCATTCTAACGCTCATTCAGCACATCTTTCAGACACAGTTCAGATACGCTCCAGATACGGATTCCATTCTGATGCTCATTCAGCACATCTTTTAGATACAATTTAGATACGCCCCAGATACGGATGCCATTCTGATACTCATCTAGATTCATCTTTCAGATACAATTCAGATACGCTCTAGATACGGATGCCATTCTGATACTCATTCAGATTCAACTTTCAAATACAGTTCAGATACAATCCAGATACGGATGCCATTCTGATACTCATTCAGATTCAGCTTTCAGATACAGTTATGATACGCTCCAGATACGGATGCCATTCTGATACTCATTCAGATTTAGATTTCAGATACAGTTCAGATACACTCCAGATACAGATGCCATTTTGATGCTCATTTAGATTTAGCTTTCAGATACAGTTCAGATACGTTCCAGATACAGATGTCATTCTGATACTCATTCAAATTCAGCTTTCAGATACAATTCAGATACCCTCCAGACACATATGCCATTCTGATGCTCATTCAACACATTTCTCAAATACGTTCCAGATACAGATGCCATTCTGATGCTCATTCAACACATTTCTCAAATACGTTCGAGATACAGATGCCATTCTGATGCTCATTCAACACATTTCTCAAATATAGTCCAGATACAATCCAGATACGGATGCCATTCTGATGCTCATTCAACACATTTCTCAAATACAATCCAGATACAACCCAGATACGGATGTCATTCTGACGCTCATTCAGTACATCTTTCAGATACGAGTCAGATACAATCTATTTATGGATATTTTTCTGATACTCATCCCACTACATCTACTGTTTTAGTATAAATCAACCAGAGGTTTATTCTGATACTGCTTCAAATTTTGGCCACCAATTACTTTTGGATGGCAAGTGTAAGCCCATCTCTAACAACTCTCCATCATCTCTCCGAATGGAATCTTTAAGCCTATTCCCTTACACCTCAACTTAAAAACCATTAGAGTGCAAATTTTTGGGTACTCTAGTGTTCAGTCATCTTCCACCTTCAAGTCACGAATGGCGGATCCGCCAATCTAACTCTTCAGGTTTAATAAGATTGAACAGGGGCAACTGTTGTACCCCAAAATTAGCCCTCTCATTTCCCAAGGGATCATCCTGGACCCTCAGGTTTATTTCTATCAAGTTTCAAGTCTCAAATTACAATTTTCTAAGAAAGTCATTCACAAGGGCAAAATGGTCAAAAGCACCCTGAAAAGTCAAACTTTGACTTTTTGAGCGAAATCAAGTTTCAACAATCATATTTCATCAAGGCATGAAATTGGTTCCTCAAGAAATCAAAGTCAGAAATTACTTTGAAAAGATCAAATTTCTAAACATTTAGAAAATTTTCTAAGTGATAAGAGAATATGATACTTCAGAACTTTTGGGCCAGCCTCCACGCGAATGCAATCAGAATTTGCAAAGACAGTTCAGAATATGATTCTTCAATCAGAACATGTGGAAACAATGTTCTTCGGTCAGAACATGACTCTTTAGCATATGGAAGCTATGTTCTGGTCTTTTGCGATCAGAATATCACTAAATCCCAAAACCTCGTTTGAGCAGCCTGCTGCCCTACTATAGCACAGTCCTGCAATTAGTTGTTGATCCAGTCCACGCCTGCACTTTCTCAAACCCCATATTTGCACCAAATTAGCATACAAAAGTTGTGATTAAAAAGAAATGGAACAGTATGCCAAAAAGGTTTAAATCCCATTTATTTCCCCCTCAAAACCACAACAAACCCATCTATAAATAAGTTTCTCCATCACACGTTCAAGGGGTTGGCTTTTTAAGAGGGAGAATTATCAAAGAGAGAAAATAAAATAGTAAAGCATTCGTAAACCCAGAATTCCCAAACAAAACCAAACTTTTGTTTTTCCCTTTGAATCAAAGAACATAACATTCTGTTCCATTCCCTGCTAACCCTAGAACATCTGAAGGAAGCAGTTCAAGTCCTAAACACACGTTACAGATTCAAGGTAAGTCTTTCTGACTTTGAATTTTTTTATTCAGAACATCATAAAATATGTAAATATCATAATGTTGATGATTTTCATATCATTGCATAAGTAGAAAAAACTGTAGATCAGAATTTATCGAATAATGCTAGGCTCAGAATTAGGATTAGAACTTCTATAAACTATTGTGCTTTAATCTTTCTGATTTGCTGTTATTAAGAACTAAATAAGTTGAATATGTTCTGACTAATGTAAGGAAGGAGATGAAGCGTAACACATAATTTCGGATTTTTCTTTGTCATTGTTTTAGCATAACACAGAACTTCTGAGTTTTTCACTGTTTTAGCATAACACAGACTTCCGAGTTCTCCTCACTGTTTTAACATACACATAACTTCTGATTTCTCTTCACTGTTTTAGCATAACACATAACTTCTGAGTTCTCCTTACTGTTTAACACACACAAAACTTCTAGGCTTTCTTACTATTTTAAAACACACAAAACTTCTAGGCTTTCTTGCTGTTTTAACACACAAAACTTCTAGGTTTTCTCACTGTTTTGACACTCAGAACTTCAGCGTACAACAACCCAGAGCTTCTGTTTTCCCCTCTAACGTTTCTTTCAGGACCTCAAAGCGCATCAACCCAGAACTTCTGGTTACCTATGACGTTTCTTTCTGAACTACAACGCACCTGACATCAGAACTTCTGGTCCTATTTATTTTTCTTTCAACGACATGCTGATCCTATTTCTTGTTATTTTTCCTTTTTTCCCTCTTGTTGTTATTATTTTTAGCATTAGTACTATTTTTATTAATATAAAAAAGACATGAAAAATATTTTCTTTTTATTAACTAATTATTTTTCTTTTAATTTATTAAGACCAAAAAACCCTTTTAAAAACAAATCCTTTCCTGTTTTTTTTTTGTATTGTACAATTCAATATGGTTGTAATAGATAATTAGGATTTAAATTCTTGCAATCCCCATTTGTAAATATGTATCCCCATCCCTGAAATGACGTAATAGCTTAGGATTTATTTTCCGAATTTTTATTTCTTTCATACATTGTTAGTAATTAGGGTGTATGGCAAGATAAAAACAACAAGTAGATAACCAAAATTTCAAAAGATAAAATGCATGCAATCCAACACACTACTCACACACATGCACCCCTAGGGTGATTCCACTTGTTTCCTCGGAAAATTAGTCATGTCCCTCGAATATGGGCATTTTAGCAAATACCCTCAATAAAAGATCGTATTCCCTCGATAACCATCAATGTTTCCTTCGGTAAACAATCTAGTCCCTAAACGACATTGCTAAAACGTCTCATAGGTTGCCTTCTATGACTATACAAACATCCCACGCCCGTCCCTTCACATCCAACGATGGGGTTTCTTACCAAGACAATGGTGAGATAACAACATCTAAAGGAGGAGGAAAATAACATTTAAGACCTTTTGAATAGGTAGGATACTTTTAGTTGCTCGCTTGATCATAACAAAAACATTTTATACACCCACACTTTCATTTTGAAAAATTTTTCAAAAGACAAAACACATTGTACGTGTTCTTATAGAGACGAGAACCATTACAAAGACATCCTTTTACAAAATACTTTCAAAACCCACACCACAAGCACATTTTCAAACAAAATCAAATGATCTACCAAGCAACTAAGATCCCGTAGATAACTACGGATGAAAAGGGTTCTAACACCTTCCCTTTTCATAATCTACCCTCGAATTCAAGAAAATAATCTCGAAAGGTATTTCCTGTTCTTTTCAACCCTTCCTTATTGGATAAAAGAAAAGTCGGTGGCGACTCTTGCTATCCGCATAATTGCGATCAAACGCAAAACATCCCAAGTCAGTACTCCCACTGTATTACAGAGTCTGTTACGCAAGGGGAAGGTATTAGAACCCCACACGCCCGTAGTACTCTATGGTATCCACTCTTGTTGTCTAATCCAATGGGTGTATAAAAATCTATATCTAAGCTATAAAAGGAATGCATGCAAAAGAAAAGAGAAAATAATGTAGGGAAAATAGAAGTTGTACTCGCTTGGGCCCTACCCCAGTGCCTACGTATCCCTTTTAAGGAATCATAGCAGCTATAGTTCGGCTCATATATTTTGGTTGGTTTATGTTTTTTTAGTTAAGGAAATAAAAGCAACAAATAAAATGGAAAAACATCAGATAGAACAACAAAACGTCAACAATGATGATAGAATATCAAATGAGATGACAAGACATCGCATGGCAACACAAACTCAGATAAGGCGGTAAAATGCCAACAAGATTGCAAAATATCAAACAAGACGATTAAAAATTACACCTAACAATGACATTGAAAATCAAAGTAGGATAACAAACATGTGCGATGGCGAAACATCGGCTACAAACATGTGCAATGGAGAAACATCGACTAAGAGATAGGAAGATAACATGGCAAAGATGGAGAAACATCAATAAACCATAGGACAAAACATCACACCTAACAATGATATTGAGAATCAAAGTAGGATAATAAACATGTGCGATGGCAAAACATCGGCTAAAAGAATGTGCGATGGCGAAACATCGGCTAAAAGAATATGTGATGGCGAAACATAGGCTAAAAGATAGGAAGATAATATGGCAAAGATGGCGAAACATCAACAAATCAAATGATAAAACATCACACCTAACAATGATATGGTGAATCAAAGTAGGATAACAAATATGTGCGATGGCGAAACATCGGCTAAAAGAATGTGCGATGGCGAAATCTCGGGTAAAAGATAACAAAAAGTCATGGAAAGGATGGCAAAACATCAGTAAACCAGATGATGAAACATCACACCTAACAATGATATTGAGAATCAAAGTAAGATAACAAACACGTGCGATGGCGAAACATCGACTACAAACATAACAAAATAACATGGCAAAGATGGCGAAACATCTATAAACCAGAAGACAAGGCCAACAGGCGCACAAACAAATAAGATTGGTTTGTATTTTTTACCTTGAAGAAGGGTTTAAGTTTATTAGATATATTTTATGATTTTTGAAGAAGAAGTTTTAGTTTTAAAATGCAAAATATGAAAAGAAAGGAGAAAAACAACTAAGGGAAACTATTCTATCACTACGCCCTAATGTTATCATACAATGATTGATCCTAAGGTGGAGGATGAAAGAGGGAAGCTTCTACCCTATGTTAGCATGCATGGATTCCTATCCTAAGGTATAGCTTGATGACTAACCCTACACGAGTAGACAAACAAGTATTTAGACATGAGTATCAAGGTACCTATGCAGAATTTCCTTAAACAGGTCTTTAAATAAACCAGAGGGACTCCTGACATATATCAGCAATGGAGGTTCCGTTCATGCATCTCTATTCCTGCTTGTCATGATCTCTATAAAGCATTAAAATGCAGAGATAAGAATAAGGTCACAATGATACCTAACGGAGTAGGTACGTTGCCTCTTTGAAGTGCATGCGATAAAACCAATCTACATAACGACTCCTCAAACTTCCTTAATCAACCATTAATTAGGCATACCCAGGTTGCATCAATAATCGATCACAAGTTCATAACACAAATGTCCATAAGATAAGGAGAGTGCTTGGGATATGGGAGTTGAATCGGGTTATGATTAACCAAGAGGTGTACTTGATTAATATCGTGAGAGTAGGTGCTCCTACCCTCAACCATGAGACCCTTTGTGCATGGAAACACTTGGTATATGGACCAAAGTGGTTGATTCGGGTTATGGTTAACCAAGGGTAAAACTTGATTAACCTCGTGAGAATGGCCATGCCCAAACTCAACTATGAGACCATTTATGAAGATGCTTGGTATGTGGACCAAGGGGAGAGAAGAGAGTTGCTTCAACGCATAAGATAAAAATCAAAAGTCCATACAAGGTGGCTATATATTCATGCTCCGAGAAAGTGGGACTAGCGTGGCACTAGTATTCTAAACGACCAATTAGAACAATTGATCGAGTAGTTGTCGCTGTAGAAAAGCCCATGAAAAAACTATAAATGTGTGCAAGTGTGCATGTGTAGGTGGATACCTGCTCATTGATGATGAGCCCAAGAGGAGGCCAAGTGTTCTATTTGAACGATTATGCATAATAGAGATTTAATCATATAAAGCAAATAACAAAGAACATAAAATTCTAAACTATTACAAACCATATGGGAATGGGGGTACAAGTTTACGAATGGGGATGAATCGAATCGATAATACGATTTGAAAGTCTAAATGAACAATCAATACAACCCAATTGAATAGAAAATTGATTAAACAAAAACTAACTTTTTAGTAAAATAATGTATATATATATTTTATTTTAATTAATAAAGATAAGAAAGTATATCTTTGGTATTATTATTTTTTTATTATGAGAAGAATCAAAATAATAACTAAAAAAAAGAATGTCAAATATATATATATATATATATATATATATATATATATATATATATATATATATATATATATATATATATATATATATATATATATATATATATATATATATATATATATATATATATATATATATATATATATATATATATATATATATATATATATATATATATATATATATATATATATATATATATATATATATATATATATAATGAATTGAGAAGGAATTAATGGGCCAGAAATAATAGCAAACAGGGGGTGTTGAAAAGATTTTTGTTGGGCCAAATAAGACAACCAGCTTGATCCTGCGTAGCTATCTAGTGAGGGTGCATCAAGAGGAGACATTTCTGGAGCGTCAGATCATGGGAGAAAAGATTTGATCCGTTGATGAGGATCCAACGAAGATCTGATGATGATCTAGTGACTCTAAAGTGAGGGAGCATGGTTGATGCGGTAGGAACACTGCACATAATCATGAAATTATCCACAAGGGTGATGACAATCATCATCACCTGATTATCTCTTAATCAATGGTCATTTATACAAAATAAACAGAATTAAGTAAAATTAACAAAACAAAATTAAAACTCTCTCTCCATCTGCGCTTTGTTCTCTCACGATGAAACCTCGCCTGAGAAGGAATATCAGCCGTGCCAGAAATCACCTCGCGACGGAGATGACGGTGGCGAGCGGCGAACTTGCTCCGATCTTGATTTTCTTCACGTCATCTTGTTTGCCTATCTCTTCTGATTGCGAATCTGACCTTTGATTTTGCAGGTGAAGCCCGATTGGTTGTAGATCTTGAAGGGGATATTCAGAAACCCTAATTATTCAAAACAAACAGATGTCAAAGATCATTCATGAATGATGAAAGAGAGTAAAGAAATAGGTAGAAAAATGAAGGTAAGGAGAAGAGATTCGGTCTCATAGGAATCGAATATGCGAGATTATCAATCTTTTGAAATTTCTTCGATAATATCTTTCTGATTCTTCGTTTTTGTTTTGATTCTCTGTGGTTTTTAAGGCTTGAGAAATCTCTTTTCCACTTCGTCTTTACTTACAATTCTGAAGGGATTTGTGTTAAGAAAATTATGGTTAGGTTAGGGTTCTCCTATTTGTAAGCGTGTTGATGTTATTATTTCTATGAACAACTTTTTTTTTGTTTTCTCTGAAGGGTTTGTATGAAAAGGAACATGATGATAATTTAGGGTTTTTCTGGTTTTTGTGATACGCATAACTTTTCTCAGTTTGTGAACAGTTGATTCTCATCGATCTCAGTGCCCTTGAATGGTTTTATCCTCTCATAAATTAAGGTTCCTGTGTTGGATTTAATGATTATGAAAACAGACCTTCAATTTGTTTCCCGTTTTTGGGCTATTTGTTACCGCAGTAACTTGGTGTTTGATGGGCTGGAATTCATGATTCTGTTGTGATAAGAGGCATGCTGATTTAGCTTTAATTTTGGGCTTGACAATTGTGTTTCTGTTATGATTTTCTGATGTCTATTTTTTTACTGATATGCTGTAGCTTCTATTATCAGAACTTTCGATGTTGGGCTGGACTTGTTTCTGTCTTGTGATGCTTTTTTCTGATTTCTGATATGTTGTAGCTTCTGTTATCAGGACTTTTGATGTTGGGCTAGACTTATTTCTGTCTTGTGATGCTTTTTTTCTGATTTCTGATATGCTTTGCAATGCTGAAAACCAAATGCTGAGTGGTTGTCTGCTGCATCTGTTATTAGGCTTGAAATGTGATTTACACCTACTGTTTTACAAAATGCTTGCCTTGTTTTATTGTGAACCAAACAAAAGCCTTTTTCTTGGATTTTTGTTTGAGATTTGTAGTAGAATTTGGCTTCTTGGCCCATGATGAAAACTTACAATTTAAATTGTATGAGGCCCTGTGGCTGTTTGAATATGATTTAAAAATCACCCTATAAACTGATTCCTCTATACAAACCCTCATGATGAGACTTGTAAAAAAGAAATTCTTTGAAAAAATATTTTGTTAGAAAACTTCCTTTTTTATGTTTGAGATTTAATTTGCTAACCAAATTTCTCTTTCTTGTTTTTTTCATGTGAGTTTTGAGAATGGTAATGAGGAAAAATGAAGAAGATGGCATGGAGCTTGACACGAAGAAAATGAAGACCAAGAGCTTAAAGAAAACTTAGCATAAGTTTAGACTTTAGTTCATGGCCTCATAGGTATCTTAAGACTGTTGTGTAATCTTCCTCATGTAAATAAAACTTGCAAGATTTTAGAATGAAATCTTCATTACAAATCAAAATTGTAACCTTGAAATTGATGTAATAATCTTGTCAATTTGGTAAACTTTGAATGTATTTTTAAACTTTGAGAAAATTGCGAATCCTTGTATATTGAAGCTTGGTCATAGAACTTG
Organism: Vicia faba; assembly: GCA_948472305.1. NCBI lineage: Eukaryota > Viridiplantae > Streptophyta > Magnoliopsida > Fabales > Fabaceae > Vicia > Vicia faba. Next base: position 1,249,767,261 of record OX451738.1, read on the forward strand.
AATGAATGGATGATGAATATAACATGAATGGAATAGTTGAATAAGCTTTATATCAAAACTCTTTTAATTCCAAATTCAAAGAACCTTGAAAGGTAGTTGAAACCATGAATAAAATTTGAAACGTTGCTTTAGAAACTTCAAATTCAATTTGTGTGAAAACCATGCTTTATTGTTAAACTTGAAGCCTTAATGAATAAGTTCCAAGAAACTTGGATTTTTTTTTACAAGAATTCCAACTCTATTCAGTTCTAATCCGTACCAACCTTGCATGATGAACAAACACGATGATACTTCCACCAATCCTGATCCAAGAAGGAACCAAGTACTTCCCTTGATTGAAATGGTATCTTCAATGCCTTCAAAAACCCTTGAGAAGTATAGAGAAATAAACTCTACTTCAACCTTGGTAACTTGACGAAGAAAAGCCCTAAGCTTGATGAGAAGAGATCTCTAGGATCAAAACCCTAACCTTGTTAATCTTTTGAATCAAAATGTCTGGTGTACTAGGATAAGACTTATGATGCCACTGTTTTAAGAATTTCGTCAAGGGAAAAACAATCATTCCAATAATCAAAACCCTAGCCATTTCTAACTCTATGATGAAACAGAGGGTCAACTTGAGATGTCATGAGGTTTGAGCCCGGTAGACTGAATGATCAAAATGATATGGAGACGAAATCCAATCTTGGACTTCCAGATAATACAACTAAATTCCATAGCTTGGAGAAAACCATGAAGATCATAAACCTTGATCCCACCTAAAAATGCATGAATGTGTATGACGAAACATAAGTCACAAAAGTAAAATAAAGAGGGCAAATTTTGGGGTGCAACAGCTACCTTAAACACACTCTTTAAAATTTCTTTGTCTACTTATCTCGCTTAACACATATTTATGGCCATATGTTATCCTGTTTGATGAATTTGCATGAGAGAAACTCCAATACTCACTTTGAGACAACACCATCTTAAAATTCACATAGGTGAAATTTATATTGTGTCTTTTTTTCCATGAGACACGTACCTTCGGTATTGATCTTCATTAAGAGTTTAAAATAAAACTTAACCCTCATTTTTAAGATCAACATTATCACGAAATGTTCGACAATCATCCAAATCAACGACTTGATGCTACCCATTGAATCTTGAGGTTAATGTTCTGTTAATTATATTATACATGAATAAAATTGGGATCTTGTATGTTATGATTTATCATGGATTTACATGTATTTTAATAATTTATTTGATTGATTCTGATTGGTTTTGTAAGCATTTTGATGAGAAACTTAACACTTGAATTGTGTATATAAGTGTTGGAATTTAATGATGTTTGAATATAACATGGATTGTATCTAATTTCTACATGTTATAATGATGTGTTAAGATGATTTGTACTATGAGATTATGTATATGTGAATTATTGGTATGAAATATGTATGTTATGCAATGTTGTGAAGATAATCGAAATGTGTAAAATTATGTGATGGGTTATTTAGATGGCACATGTACATGCACCATTTTTGTCAAGAGGTAAGATTTGGTATTTCCATTGGAACTATTGACTTGTCCCCAACCTAACATTGAATGGGGTTTGAAAGCTTAAGGCTGAATCAGACTTTTATTGGTGGTTATCTATCTTGGAGATGTGGATTCGGCAAGACCGATAAGGATAATATTTGGTACTACATGCATAATGCATTTGAGTTGCATTGGAGTCACATGTGTCGATGTGAATTGTTGATTTATTATGCATTATATGATGTATGTGCGAATGTTGTAGTTTGTGCAAAATGTGTGATGATTGAATTGATTTATATACTTGTGATAATGTTGATTGATTACATTTGAAATATGAATGAATGAGCTATGTTGTATATGAGAACATGTATGATGATTTATATTTATGCCAAATGCATGACTATGTGAAGTGTGGTGAATTCTATGTTGTACGTATGTTTTACATTGTTTATAATTATATATTTTCATAATGATGTAGATTCTTACCCTTATGTTGGAATGATGTTCTTATGCGATATCACTCAGGTACCAGTGATAGTGGTGCTTCTTGCCATGATTAAAGGATGAGCTAGATCCTTATTTATCTGCTTATTCCTAGGTAGTGAGTCATTACTCTGGTCTATGTAACACAGGGGATATTCGAACTCATGTTTTAATTTTTTTTGGGAGATATTTATTATTACTCTCTTTTATTTGGATATGTATGATATTATGTGATGTTTGGCCTTAGTGCCTAGTACTTATGATATGATTGTCAGTATGGGATTTCAATCATTTATATCTTTATGTTGAGATAATTATCCCGCTGTGAGATGCATAATTTTGTATTGGCGTATGAAACATGAATTGGAATACATTTTATGATCATGACCGTTATGCATGTTTAATTTCTTTATCGCTTTGTGAAGTCAATTGTGACGCCCTTTTTGAGATGTATGCTAATTTACTCTGATTATGATATTTATGTCTATGTGGAGTTAGAGGGTGTTACATTTTCTTAATATATATTTTTTAACCCTCACTCTTTCGCTTTACTTAGATCAAAAAGAGGGTGTCCATTATTTCAAGATCTTTGCATCTTGAATGTGAAATCTAGAAACCTCGTTATTTCTCGGATTCCATTCCTCTCGTTGATAATGATAAACATATAATAAACACAGAAACAAAGATATATCACAATATTCTCACACAACTTGTGTACAAACACTTGTCACGAGAATTAGATGAAGAAGGTTTTTTATGATCATGTACGATGATGCAAGAACATTTTTAGATGAAGTGAGACATGAAATTATGAGTAATTTAAAGTAGTATAATATTAATTGCAATGACTATCTTGGTTATGTTCACTTCTTTAAAATTTTCACTTGAATTTCTATGTTCAACCTTCTTGACTAACTTCATCATTGATGTGCATGACATTTTTGATCATTTTCTTCTTTGATAAACTTTGTCTTCATCAAAACTAGATATAACTTGTATTCTTCACAATCTCCCCATTTTTGATGATGACAAACTATTTGAATTATTTTTTGATAAGATTGTAAGTCTCCTTATAAGTTGTGTGTCTCTCTTTAATTGGTGAATCTTACAATAGCAAAATCAAACTTTTGATGTCATTGTTTTATCGCTTATTTTAACCTATACAAGAATTTGACAAGCTTGCACGCCTTTTGTTCATTACCAAGAAGCAAACAACCTTCTGGTTTCTTCATGTAAATCTCCTCATCGAGATATCCATTTTAAAATGTTATTTCGACATTAATTTGATGAACTATAAGGTCATGCAAATAAGCTAAAGCGAATGACACTCTAAATTTTATTTTGCTTGCTACTCGTGCATATATGTGTCAAAATAATCAACACATTCCTTTTATCTAAAACTCTTGGTTACTAATCTACCCTTGTAGGTTTTTAGTGTACCATTATTATAGAACTTCCTTCTAAACATTCATTTGCATCTAATAGATTTTTATCCTTTAGGTAGGTCAACAAGTTCTCAAGTGTGGTTTGACATTATTGAATTCATTTCGTCTTGGATAACATCATTCCAAGAGAAGTTTCTTGAAGTTACTTCTTCATTTCCATTTGAAGAATAATAGAAATATTACGAACAAAATTCTCACTATTTTCTTCTACTAGATAAAATAAATATGTCGACAATCAATTTTGTTCAGTCCTAGATCCTTAGCCTTTCATACTTTCTGCTTATTCTAAGTTCGAGTTGTTTTTTCAAAAATCTGTGTCGAACTTTTGGTTTATGCTTTAACAATCCAATGTGAACCTTCCTCGCGAGATTCTTAATTTATAGAATCTTAAATTTCATATCCTCTGCGATAAGGTTCTCAAAATTCCACATCTCATGATTCAATAGTTATATTAGATTCCAAATTCAGAAGTCTATATGAGTCACGATTCATTTTCGGATGATTTTTATGCCTTATAATAATAAATTTTATTAAACACAAACAATTCACATAACATATAGATCATAGTTCAATTGCGTAATTTGAAATTATAAACGTTAATGAATTTCAAAATATAGGTGCAACATTTTATTCAAAATTTGATAAATAAAAATTTATATTACACTAGTATCATTTATCACAATTGAATAGAAAATAACTAATAACCAACAAAATCATTTGAATAAAAGAGTAATTTAATCTCACATGTTAAATATTTACCTTTCACCATGGTTATGAATAAACAAACACGAATGTTTTCTCTCCATCAAAATTACATCCATAAGTTATTCACAAAAATTATAATTTAAAATCACATGAATTTAAAAGTAAGGTACAAGTTCCCTGCTCCCAATCAGATTTACTATCAGGAGCTGAAAGAAAGGCATGGGTTGTGGCACATGGAGAGGTAGAGGAAATATCACATAGAATTTGAGACTTTGGTAAAGATATTGGGATTCACAATATTTGGGATGAAGGAGAGTTAGTGGAAAAAAAACTATTGGTGAATGAAGTTAGAGATAAGAAGATCTCAAAGAAGGCTAGAGGAGGTGGTGGAAGAGGAAAGTAAGGTAGTGGGTGGGGCTACTGTGAGGAGATAAAGGAGGTAGTAGTTAAATTATAAAGATCATTAGCTATAACATTAGAGGTCTGGGAGGGGCGGAGAAAAAGAAGGAGGTTTCTCAAGTTATTCAAAAAAATTGACCTGATTTGATGGGTACTCAAGAAACTAAGAAGGTGGAGATGGAGGGGAGGATGTGCGCGAATATGTGGGGTGATGAAAATTGTGGGTATAGCTATAAGGCAGTGATGGGAAGATCTGAAGGATTATTGATCATGTGGAACTCAAAAAATTTTAAGAAACAAGTAGAGTTCAGTGGAAATTATTTTGTAGGATTGAAAGGTAGTTAGAGGAAGAGGAAATTCAAGTGATCATAATGAACGTATATGCTAAGTGTGATTCTAGTGGAAAGAGGAGGCTTTAGAACAATTTAAATGGGATGATAAAAGCATGTCTGGATGCAAGATGATGTGTTTTCATGGACTTTAATGTAATTCGTGCTGAATCGGAAAGGAAAGGCGTAGGAACATCTCACAGAAGAGAAGAAAGGGAAAATTTTGAAGAATTTATTTTAGTATCAGATTTGGTAGACTTACCACTAAAGGGGAGGCTTTTACTTGGTCAAATTTGGAGGGATCATCTATGAGTCAAATCGACAGATTTCTACTATCTAAAAACTAGATGCATCAATGGCCAGAATGCTCTCAAAGGTGTCTAGAGAAAGGCCTCTCGGATCACTTCCCTGTAATTATTAGTGAGAAAGTAGTGAATTGGGGCCCAAAACCTTTTTCGAATGTTCAACGACTAGAGAAATTTAGAAGGGCATCACAATTTTGTGGAAGAAAGTTAGAAATCTTTATTTGTTCAAGGGTGGGGTGGGTTTGTCCTTAAAGAGAAACTCAAACTTATCAAAGGGCCGACAAAAGAATGGAGCAAGAAACATGTGGAAAACATAGATGGTAGAATTGAAGAACAAAAAAAATAAAGTGAATGAATTGGATATGGAAAGCGAAAACTCATCACTGACTATAAATGAGATTACTTCAAAAGAGAGGCATCGTCTTGGCTATACGCGTTATCTAGATTGAAGACAAGTATGATGTGGAAAAAATCGCGTTTGAGATGGTTAAGAGAAGGAGATGCAAACTCTAAGTTCTTTCATAGATGTGTGGTAAACAGGAGGAAATTCAATGAATTAATGAGTATAAAGACAAAAAGTGCAAAATTGACAGGTGTGCAAGAGATTAAACAGGGGGTTTATGATTATTTTTCAGAAGGGTACAAAGATCGAGGAGAGAATAGACTAATTCTAAGGGATTTTGATTTTAAGAAGATTGGGGATGAGGATAATGCTAGTTCGTTTGCTGAATTTTAGGAGGAAGAGATCAAGGACGCGATATAGGATTGTGAGAGTTCGAAGAGTCCCGGACCAGGAAAAATAACCTTTGAATTCATTGAAGAGTTTTGGGAACTACTCAAGGGGGATTTCTATAGATTCATTATAGAATTTCAGTCTAATGGAAGATTGGTAAAATGAGCAAATTGTTCATTTATCTCTTTGATTCCAAAAGTGGAGAATCCGATGAATTTGAAAGAGTATCGATCTATTTCATTAATTTGATGTATGTACAAAGTTTTAGCCAAATTTCTCGCAAACATGTTAAGGAAAGTGTTGCACAAGATAATATCATAACCATAATTTGTATTCTTAGAGGGGCGCCAAATCGGAGACGGTATCCTTATAGCGAATTAGTTGATAGATGATACTAAGAGGAGGAAAAAAGAAGCCTTGTTGTTCAAAGTTGACTTTGAAAAGGAATATGACATAATGGATTGGAACTTTCTCGACTTCATGATGAAGAAAACAGGTTTTAACATAAAGGGGAGAAAGTGGATTAAAGAATGTTTGCGAACATCAACCATTTCAGTGTTGGTTAATGGAAGTCCCACAAAGGAGTTCTAGATGGGGAGAGGATTAAGACAAGGGGACCAGTTGTCCCCGTTCTTATTTCTATTGTCAGCTGAAGGACTAAGCATAATGATGAAAAAATGCGTGCATAAAATCTCTTTACAGGATATGAGTTTGGAAGTGGGGAAACTAATGTGTCACATATCCAATATGCGGATGACACTATTATAGTGGGTAAGAAAAGCTGGAGTAATGTCTGGGCAATCAAAGCAACCCTCCAATTATTCGAGTTAGTTTATGAGATGAAAGTAAATTTTCACAATAGCTCTTTAATCGGTGTGAACATTCATCAGTCGTGGTTGGTGGAGTCGGCGTTAGTTCTAAATTGTAAGGTGGCTGGAACCCCGTTCAAATATTTAGATATTCTTGTTGGTGGTAACCATCGTAGGGAGGGTATTTAGCAGCTAGTGATAGACACAGTGAGACGCATATTGATTTCTTGGAACAACATACATCTCTCAATCGGAGGGCGCATGACTCTCTTAAAGTCAGTTTTGTGCGCAATACCTATATACTATCTATCCATTTTCAAGGTCCCGAAAGGAGTTATTGATAAATTAGAATCCTTATTTAAGAATTTCTTATGGGGAGGGGATTTGGAGAAAAGGAAAGTAAATTGGGTTCATCGGAACAATGTGTGTAGGAAGAAGGAGAAAGAAGGTTTGAGAATTAAAAATCTTAAGGAATTTAATTTAGCCTTGTTAGGAAAATGGAAATGGAGGTTTCTCGTCGAAAAGGACAAGTTGTGGAATAAAGTGCTGATAGGCAAGTATGGAGAGATTGGACATAGTGATAGGTTTAGTTATTTATGGTGGAGAGATTTGCAGTCTTTGGATAAAGCAGAATGAGGATATGGAAATGATTGGTTTGATAAAAAGCTAGCTAGAGAAATAGGGAATGAGAGTGAAACTTCACTGTGGAATGGTCCATGGATTGAAGGGAGTAAGTTAAGGAATCTGTATCCTGAATTGTACTGGAAGGTTGAAAATAAAAATGAAAAGGTAGGAGAGTTACCTAGGTCTGAAATAAAATTTTCATAGCCTTCTACATATTATTATTATTATACGCTCAGTTTTATCAAACATCAATAATCATTTCATAATAGTAGTTCATGTATATATATTTGACTTATAGTTCATTTCATAATTATACGCACAGTTTTTCTACCAATCATTGTGTTGTTATTTGACTATATGAAAGAATAATAAAAACAAAACAACAACAATTAATGTTTCAAAATCTCTTCACAATCCATCCTGAAATCAATTTTAAATTAAATCTGCCAAACACATATGTTCAATTAAATGAATATTTGAACGTGAGAAAATATGCTATTACAAAGAAAATACTAAATCCAAAACACATTGAAAGCTTCTTATCTATTTCCGATAACTATAAATGATTAATTGATCCTTCCTTGATGTAGGAGCAGTGAAGTTACACGAAATGTAATGCATGAAATGAAAATCTGACATACTTATAGATTGTTAGATTAAGATTAAATTGGGAATGAAATCACTTTTTTAATAAGAATTTTAAGTATTTTTAAATATGTCTTAGAATTGGAATCCATGAATATCCAGGATAATTCAGTCTTTTATCGAGTTTGTGTAAGACTGATAAAAACTCAAATGTAGCTAATGTTGATGCACAAAGGAAAGATGAAAGATAAAAGAAATATATTGAATGACGACTATAAAATAAAGAGTAATGAATAATTACATTGACCTACTACTAGGTTATTTATACACAAAATTATGGTATAATAAAATACTAAAATATCCTCTAACAAACTTAGTCAATAAGACATTCCTAAAATATAAATTATTTCCAACACCATCTCTTAATTTATATTTACACAAAACTGACAACACCAATTTCATCCCTCAAACGAAGAAATTGATCAGTCTTGATAGCCTTTGTTAGAACATCCGCAAGCTGCTTCTGCGTGCTACAGTGCACAACTTCTAATATTCCACTATGAACCTGATTCCTCAAAAAGTGATACTTGGTCTCAATATGCTTGCTTCTCTCATGCAGCACTGGGTTCTTGGCAATATTGATTGCAGACTTGTTATCAATCATCAGCTTCAGAGGCTTATTTACCTCAATCTTCAGATCTTGCAGCAAGTTCAGAATCCACACAGTTTAACATGCAGTCAGAGCGCCTGCAATATATTCAACTTCACAGGTTGATAGCGCAACAACAAGTTGCTTCTTGAAACACCAAGAAATATGACCTTCCAGAAATTTGAATAAGTATCCAGAAGTACTTCTTCTGTCAACTCTGTCTCCACACCAATCAGAGTCTGAATAACTCAAGTTCTGATTCGGTCTTTCTTCCAGAAGGAAATAACACTCCATACTTCAGAGTTCCCTTCACATACCTCATAATTCTGACAACAGCTTGGTAATGAGAACACTTTGCTTTACTCATAAATTTTCTAACCATTCCAACTGCATAACAAATATCGGGTCTGGTATTACACAAATACCTCAAAGAATCAACCAACTGTTTAAAGGTTGTAGCATCCACATCCTCTCCATTAGAATCAGAGTCCAACTTCTGATTCGTATCAGCAGGTGTGATAGCAGCTTTGCAATTCTCCATCTTAAATATCTTCAGAAGCTCAAGTTCATACTCATCTGATGCAAAATGATTCCTTTCTTAGAGTACATAAACTCCGTCCCTAGAAAGTAACTCATTTTCCCAAGATCTGTCATCTCAAACTCATTCATCAGAACCTTCTTGAACTTAGTTATCTCTTGTTCAGAACTTCCTATTAGCAATATGTCATCAACATATAAACAATACCAGAATCATATTACCTTCTAAAGTGTGATGAGCATAAACATCATACTCCATCTCACACTTCTGAAACCCTTGTTCCTTGAAAAATGAATCAATCTTCAAATTCCAGGCTCTGGGCACTTGCTTTAATCCATACAAGGCTATGTGTAGTTTGAACACCATCCCTTCTTGATTCTTTTTCTCAAATCTAGGAGGTTGTGACACGTATACCTCTTCTTGTAATGGACCATTTATAAATGCAGATTTTACATCTAAATGCATCAGAGGCCAATTCCTGTTAGCAGCTATTGCAATCACTAGTCTGATTGTTTTATGTCTCGCTACAGGTGCAAACACTTCAGAGTAATCCAGCCCAGACTTCTATAGAAAACCTCTTGCTACTAATCTTGCTTTGTGTTTGTCAATTGATCTATCTGGCGTTACCTTCTGCTTAAAAACCCATCTGACGTTGATGGCTTTCTTGCCTTTTGGAAGTTCTGTCAGCTTCCAAGTCTTGTTTCACTCTATAGCATCAAGCTCTTCATTCATGGCCTGCAACCAGAGTTTCTGCTTAAGAGCCTCTTCCGTACTCAAGGGTTCAAAGTTTACTAACATTGCACATTGAATAACGTTTCCTTCAAAGTCTACTTTAGTATCTTGCAACATGTCAAACTATGCAAATCTTCTTGGGATGCTTTTGACTTTTTGTTGCCTCTGAACTTGAACTTCAGAACCTCTAACACCAGAACTTTCCTCTTCAGAAGCTCTTGCTTTCGAAAATGGACTTTCTCCAGAACCTTGACTGTCTTCTGAGTCTGGAAAATTCTCAGAGTCTGAATCACCATCAGAGTCAAAATTTGAATCATCTTCACCTTCTGAATCTTCTTTAGAGTCAAAGTCACCATTGGAATCGTCTTCAGAGTTAAAAAATTTACCTGCTTCAGAAACATGTGTTTTTGAATTTTCTTTATAAGTTCTCTCATCAGAGTCAGGACGAGACTTTTCCCAATTTTAGACTTCTGATTATTTTACAATGACATCTCTGCTGATCTCAACATTGTTAGTTTCTGGATAATAAAGTTTGTACAAACCTGTACTATGGTACCCCACTAGTAACATTACTTTACTTTTATCATCCAACTTTTGTTTTCTGGCTTCTGGGACATGTTTGTAACATACAGAACCAAACACCTTCAGATGGCTAACACTTTGCTTATCTTCAGTCCACTTTTGAATAAGAACTATTTCCTTCAGCTTCTTTGTTGGACATCTGTTAAGCACATAACATGCAGTTGCAACAACTTTTCCCCACAAGGTATCAAGAAGCTTCTTCTCTTTCAGCATGCTTCTCACCATATCAAGTAAAGTACGATTTCTTCTTTCAGCAAGACCATTGTGATGAGGAGTATAGGGAGAAGTAACCTCATGCCCAATTCCATTCTCCTCACAGAACCTTCTGAATTCTATGGAGTTATACTCACCACCACCATCATTTCTAAGAATCTTCAGAGTCTGGCCACTCTGATTCTCAACCTTCAGTCTGAAATTCTTGAATTCAGCAAACACCTCGTGTTTGAATTTTATGAGAGATACCCATGTCATTCTGGTTAACTAATCAACAAATGACACAAAGTATTTATTCCCTCCAATCGATGCTACTGGAAATGGACCACACACATCAAAATGCACTACTCCCAAGGCATACTTTTCTCTTGGAGCTACTTCTGATGCAAATGGAAATTTTGGTTGCTTCTATTCTATACACACCTTGCATGACTTCTCATGTTTCTTGATTTTAGGAATTCCATGTACCGGATTCTTTGATTTCAGATGCCCTAAGCTTCTGAAATTCAGATGACCAAATATTTCGTTCCACAACTCACTCTCCTTGACAACACTTGTTGCACTAAGACATTCAGAGTTTGCAGTTCTAACATTCACCTTGAATGTTCTGTTCCTTCCCTATTCTGACTCTATAATCAGCTTCTGATTACAGTCATACAACTTCAGAAGATTGTCCTTCATGGTAACTAAAAAACCTTTCTCAATCAGTTGTCCCACACTTATCAGATTACTTTTCATGTCAGGTACATACCACACATTCTGGATCACTGCTGCTTTTCCCATTGTTTAGAATGACTCTGACATTTACCATACATTCTGCATTGAGGTATTTATCATCAATACATCTGATCTTTGTACTCTTCCCCGAGTCAAAATCAACCAACCATTTCTTGTTTCGAGTAAGATGGTTTGAACACCCTGTGGCCATATACTACCATTCTAATAAATTCATATCATCAGATTCAGAAGCCAACAATAGCACAGGTTCATCATCAGATTCTCCTCTGGTTATATTTGCTTCTTCTGACTTCCTTTCTTTGTTTGACCAGCAATCTTTTATTAGAACATAATTTAATTCTACAACCCTTGTAAGAGTTTTGATGATAACAAACACAAAGAACAATTATGCTCCCTAAATTTATATTCTGTCTTGTATAGAAGTTCTGATGGAAGAAGATCATAAGATGAGTTACAAAGTTGTTTCAACTCTGATTGTAAACATCTCTTAAAGAAGTTATGATGGAAGAATATCAAAAGATGAGTTACAAAGCTGTTTCAACTCTGATTATAAACATCTCTTAAAGAAGTTCTAACGCTGCAAATAGGATTCCGTATTTCTGATCTACAAAGCTATGGAAAGAAGCAATGGATACTTTCATCTTCTGAAGCAAGCATGTTCTGAAGCGTTACAAATCAATTATTTCCATTTCAAGAGTAACGGCTGGAAGGGCACAAGGATCTTTATTTTTAGAAAGCACCTTAATTGTCATTGATCAACATTCTAAAAGCTCCTACATGCTTCGCCTATTTAAACAAAGTTTGGAGGATAAACCGTTCATGATTTTTTCACGCATAGTAATGCTGCTACCGCTATCTTCCTTAAACGTACAAAATTCAACTGTGTAAAACATCCTTGTGATACTGTTTTATTAGAAAACACTCTTGTACACATTTATTCAAATATTATTTAGAGAAATTCCTTGAGAAAAACCGACTTGTGGTTATACTCAAGAAGACTTTGACGATTTTCATAGTAGATTTGTAATCAAGATTGATTAGTGGATTAAGACCTCGTTGAGAGAGGCGAAATCACCTTGGCGGGTGGACTGGAGTAGTTTGAGTTCAAACGAACCAGGATAACCAACATGTTCTTTACTTTAAGTTTTAAAAATCCCAATTCAAACCCCCATTTCTTGTGTTTTTCCATTCTTCAATTGGCATCAGAGCGCCTAATTCCGAGTTCAAGCACTTTACTGTGCCAGTAAAAGATCCAAGTTAAGAAAAACACTATGGTGGGGCCAAGTCAGAACATCAGCAATGACTACTATGATGAGAAAGACAAAATCAGCAGTAAACCTCCAATCTTTGATGGAGATAACTTTGATTACTTGAAATACATAATCGAAAGTTTCTTTCTGGCTTATGAAGCTGATCTATGGGATATGGTGATTGATGGGTACATACATCCTGTTGATGAAAGCGGTCAGAAGATTGACAGAAAAAGAATGTCAGATCATCAAAAGAGAGACTTCAGAAATCATCACAAGGCCATAACTATTTTCCTGAGTGCTATCTCATACACAAATTATGAGAAGATCACAAACAGAGAGTCAACAAAGCACATGTTTGATTCCTTGAGAATGACGCATGAAGGCAACACGCAAGTCAAAGAAACCAAAGCTCTTGCGCTCATTCAGAAGTATGAATCCTTCAAAATGGAAGAAGGTGAAACCATTGAAGCAATGTTCTCAAGATTTCAAATTCTGGTTGCGGGGATAAAGGTTCTAGACAAAGGGTACTCAACTACTGATCATGTAAAGAAGATCATCAGAAGTTTACCAAAGAAATGGAGACCCATGGTCACTGCTCTCAAACTGGCAAAAGATCTGGACAAAATCTCTCTAGAAGAACTTGTCAGCTCTCTCAGAAGTCATGAGATAGAGTTAGAAGATGATGACCCCAGAAGCAAGGTAAGTCTTTAGCCCTTAAATCTAACAAAAAATATGATTCTAAATTTTTGCAGGCAATAGAAGAAAACTCAGGTGAATCTTCATCAGAAGAAGACGAACTGTCTCTTCTCTCCAGAAGAGTTAATCAGCTGTCGAAGCACAGGCAAAAGAAGTTCATAAATTCCAGAAGAACAGGGAATCAGCCTAAACCATCATCTGGATAGAGAAAGTATGAACCATCTTCTAGATACAGAAAGTCTGAATCATCTTCTGGATACAGAAAGTCAAGCAACAAAGACATTGTCTGCTACGAGTGTAATGAACAAGGGCATTATAAAAGCGACTATCTAAAGCTTCAGAACAAGAAACCTAAAAAGAATTTATTTAAGGAGAAGAAGAAAAGTCTCATGGCAACATGGGATGACTCAGACTCTTCTGAAGCAGACACAAAATCAGAAGATGAAAGAGCCAACATTACCCTCATGACCAACGTGTTAGAAGATACTGAATCATCTGGATCAGAATCTGACTCAAAGGCAGAAGAGGTATTTTCTAACTTTTCTAGATATCAACTAGAAGAGGTTCTGTCAGAAACTCTAGAAAGGTATCATAAACTTCGAGTCATAAACAAGAACTTGAAAAAGGATCTAGTTTCTGACTCTGAAGAAACTAAGAAGCTGAGATTGGAAAACTCTGAGGTGAAAGAAAATATTTCAAAACTTGAAAATGAATTACAAAATACTCAGAAGGAAACTATCTCAGAAGTTCCTAGTAACCCTGATAAGATCATAAAGGAATATGATCATAGCTTTCAGAAATTCCTCGCTAAAAACATAGATAGAAGAAAGATGGCTTTAATGATCTATGGAGTTAGTAGAAATGGCAGAAAAGGAATATGATACAAAGGTAAAGTATCCCAACCTAAGAAAGTTAAGGATTTGGTAATTAAACGCACTCCTCTGAATTCTCACTTTACCTATGGGCACACACATGACATAAAGTATACTAGTAATGCTTTTTCTGCTAAACCAAAATTCAAACATGATTTTGGTAACTCTAACAAACAAGGACCCAAAAAGATATGGGTACCTAAGGATAACATTGTCTATGTTGCAGATATCTTTGACAACAAGACTGAAACACCAATCCTGGTACCTGGACTCTGGATGTTCTCGACACATGATGGGAAGAAAGCATATGTTCCAAAGCCTGGAGCTTAAATTTGGAGGCTACGTAGGTTTCAGAGGCAATCAGAAGGGGAAGATCATTGGCTCTGGAAATATTGGTAACAATAATATTCCCTCTATAACTAATGTTCTATTAGTATATGGATTAATGCATAACTTGTTATCCATAAGTCAATTAAGTGATAACGGTTATGGTATAATCATCAATCAAAAGTCATGTAAAGCAGTTAGTCATAAAGATGGATCTATCCTCTTTAATGGAAAGAGAAAGAAAAACATTTACAAAATAAAACTTTCTGAACTGAAAAGTCAGAATGTAAAACGTCTATTATCTGTTAACGATGAGCAATGGGTCTGGCACAAAATATTGGGGGCATGTTAGTATGAGAAGAATATCTCAAACTAACAAACTCAATCTGGTCAGAGGACTTCCTAACCTAAAGTTTAGCTCAGATGCTTTGTGTGAAGCATGTCAAAAAGGCAAGTTTGCAAAACCCTCTTTTAAAGCAAAAAATGTTGTTTCTACCTCTAGACCATTAAAACTTCTGCATATGGATCTATTTGGACCAGTGAAAACTGCATCCATTAGTGGCAATAAGTATGGATTAGTGATCGTAGATGACTATAGAAGATGGACATGGGTAAAGTTCTTAAGACACAAGGATGAGTCACACTATGTTCTTTGCCTTCTGTAACCAAGTCCAAAATGAAAAGGATCTTAGAATTGTTAAAGTCAGAAGTGATCATGGTGGAGAATTTGAAAACAAAAAATTTGAACTATTTTTTAATGAGAATGGAATCTCATGATTTCTCTTGTCCTAGAACTCCCCAACTAAACAGAGTTGTAGAATGAAAGAATAGAACTGTACAAGAAATGGCCAGAACCATGATCAACGAGACTAACATTGCTAAGAACTTCTGGGCAGAAGCAATTAACACAGTTGTTACATTCAGAATAGAATCTCCATAAGACCTATTATGGATAAGACTCCATATGAACTGTGGAAGAACAGAAAGCCCAACATCTCGTATTTCCATCCATTTGGATATATTTGTTTTATTATTAACACTAAAGAACATTTGAACAAGTTTGACTCTAAAGCACAAATGTGTATTATGTTAGGATACTCTGAACGCTCAAGAGGCTATAAAGTATACAACACAGAAACACGAATTATAGAAGAGTCAATTAGTGTCAGATTTGATGATAAGCTTGGCTCTCAAAAGTCAAAGCAAGATGAATCTTTTGCAAATATAGAAGTCTAATTTACAGGTACTGAAGACATTGCATAAGAAGTTTCTCACAAAGAATCACTGACAATACCAAAAGAAGATGTCACAAATATTATAGCAACATCTGAAGAACCTCTCTATAAAAGACAATCCAGAAGCAGCTTAGCTCATCTGGAAGACAAAATTCTGGGAAAGAAAGAAGACCCAATCAGAACAAGATCCATATTCAGAAACTCTGAGGAATCTCTCATGGGATTAGTGTCTCTGATTGAGCCAACTTCCATTGACGAAGCTCTTCTGGACAATGATTGGATACTTGCAATGCAGGAGGAATTAAACCAATTCACCAGAAATGATGTGTGGGATCTGGTTCCCAAACCAAAAGGGTTCAACATCATTAGAACCAAATGGGTTTTCAGAAACAAGCTGAATGAACAAGGAGAAGTCATCAGAAACAAAGCACGGCTGGTGGCACAAGGTTATAGTCAGCAAAAGGGGATATACTATACAAAAACCTTTGCTCCAGTTTCCAGGTTAGAATCTATTAGACTTTTAATCTCTTTTGATGTAAATGATGGCATCACTCTTTATCAGATGGATGTCAAAAGTGCATTCTTAAATGGATACATTGATGAAGAAGTTTATGTGCACCAACCCCTTGGTTTTGAAAATTCAAAACATCTAGAATATGTATTTAAACTAAAGAAATCACTATATGGTCTGAAACAAGCTCCCAGAGTTTAGTATGAAAGACTAAGTAGCTTTCTGTTGGAAACTAATTTTACCAGAGGGAAGGTGGACACAACTTTATTCTGTAAGCCATTTAAAAATGACATTCTAGTTTGTCAAATTTATGTAGATGATATTATTCTTGGATCTACTAAAGCCTCTATGGGAAGAGAATTTGCTAAGTCTATGCAGACAGAGTTTGAAATGAGCTTAATGGGAGAACTCAAGTTCTTTCTGGGCATTCAGATCAATTAAATTCCAGAAGGAACATACATACACCAAAGCAAGTACGTCAAAGAACTTCTGAAGAAATTCGACTTATCAGAATGTAAGCCAGCCAAAACTCCAATGCATCCTACATGCATTCTAGAAAAGGAAGAGGTAAGTAAAAAGGTAGAACATAAGATCTATAGAGGTATGATTGGTTCTCTCTTATATCTTACAGCTTCAAGACCTGATATTTTGTATAGTGTATGTCTATGTTCTAGATTCCAATCAGATCTTAGAGAATCTCACTTAATAGTTGTTAAGCGAATTTTCAAGTATCTAAAAGGTACTACTAATCTTGGTTTGTTTTATAGAAAAACCAAAGAATACAAATTAGTAGGGTACTGTGATGCTGACTTCGCTGGAGACAAATTAGAAAGAAATAACACTTCTAGAAGCTGCCCATTTCTGGGAGAAAATCTGATCTCGTGGTCCAACAAGAGGCAATCCACAATTGTATTATCAACTGCTGAAGCTGAATATATAGCAGTAGCTAGATGCAGTACACAGATGCTCTGAATGAAAAGTCAGCTTGAAGACTTCAATATATTTGAGAGTAACATTCTTATACTCCATAACAATACTTCTTCCATTTGTTTATCTAGAAATCCTATTTTACATTCTAGGGCTAAGCATATAGAAATAAAAACATCACTTAATTAGTGACTATATTCAGAAAGGAATTCTCTCTTTAAAATTTATTGACACAGACCATCAATGCGCTGATGTCTTCACTAAACCCCTTTTTGAAGATAGTTTTAATTTCATTTTGAAACATATCAGCATGAAATTATGTCAAGAAAAAGAGTTTTATTTATGTATTCTTTAACCCTCAGAAAGTTTTTTTTGGTGAACATCTGATCAATAATTCATCAGAAGTTAGAAGGGTAGTTGTATCAGGATCCATCTAAGAAGACCTGAACAGTTCCCAAACGGTTCATTTCAAAGATAGAAGCATGCAGTTCAAAACATCAATATCTGTCATCCTCTCACAAGAGTTTCTTCTAAGGCTAAACACGCGTTCAAATTCTGAAGAGACTAAAGCATTGATTGGATGCATTGAGACTCATTTTGTATTAGTAACTATTTTATATCTCCACACCATCTCCCTATTTTCAAGAATCATTAATGCTATGTAATCATTTATTTTCGCTCTTTTCTTGCTAATTAAGTTTTCTATTCTTTTATAAACACACCGCTCACTTTCACTTTCACTTTTTCACTCTCACTTCTTCTCGCTACTATTTTCTCTCTACTTCTTGTGTGCAATTTTCTTTCAAAAACCTTCAAAAAGTCTGTGTGAACAATGGCTTCTTCTCAAAGCGCTCAAAGCTCTCAAAGTGTTCCTGGCTCTTCTTCTTCAACAGCACAAAGGTATGAAGAATATTCAAGAACACTACTGACTCCCATTAATTCACTAGAAGTTCTCTGTGAACTCATTGTAGACTTCGAAAGTATGAAGGAAAACAGCTACGACCTTACTCCTGATGTTGAACTTCAAGGGTGGACCAAGTATTTTGATTGTCTTCTGGGTCCAGTATTTCTAAGATTATTTAAAGAATTTTGGATTCATGCTATTGCTTCAAACCATCAAGTTACTTCTTTTATGATGGGAAAGAAAATAGTAATTTCCAAAGACCTTGTTGTACACTTGATAGGTCATGACGACGAAGGCATTCGTTGCAGCGACATGGTAGGAAAATGCTATGACCTAACAACAATCTTAAAAGAGATTTTTTCTTCTGGATAACCTTCAAACAAAATTAAATATTTGAAAGATTACTTCAGAATTTGGTCAAAAATCATCTTGGGCTGCATCAACCATAGGAAACTCACAAGTTCTCCTGATTATATCAACATTGACCAACAATTTCTTCTGTACTTCATTGCAACCAAGGCAAACGTAAATCTTCCTCATCTTCCGTTTAATCATCTGAAGACAAGTGTCAAAGAGACTAGAGAATAAGAAAGGACTGGATACCTTTGGGTAGGCTCATATCATATATTTTGACAGAAAATAAACTGGTAGAATATCTGACTACATACAAACATCTACTCATAGATAGAAATAGATGCATAACACAAATTTTAGGATGAACCAAAGCAAAGTAACATGTCTAAACTTCAACTTTTATTAATGCAAAGTATCATATTTGAAATCCAACACTCTTATAAAATAAAATCAATGCATATTCAAAATTCATAAGGAGTTCCCGAGCCTCCAAATAATTACTAAAAACAATAAAAAATAATGTTCATCCCCCCACGATGTTACATATCAGAGCAATGACACTGACTTGAAAATAAACAAAGAGCAACCTCTTCCAATCCTTCCAGCCTCAGACTACTCCTGACTATTGGCATGATATCGTATAAAGCATCATTCCAACAGAAGGGTGACATATCACAACAATATAAGAGAATGGATAATAGTGAATATATATCAAGTATGTAACACCCTTCTAAACCCCACAAAATATTCATAATTATTTAAAATAATATCTGAGTAATACAACAAAAGGGCGTCATATTTTATTCATGAAATAATCATACGTGCTAGTCTTACTCTGTAACACGGGTTTTTAAAATTATTCATGACATATCCATGATCAAGGTTTCACATACTTGCAGCGGAATCATAGTTCAAACAAGTTCATTAAAACACTTCATAGTGCCCCATGATTCATGATTCACAACTCAACATAATTTAAACTCCATGGAAACAATTTAAATGTCATAACAAAACAAGAACAAAATATTTTTCAAAACAAAGCGTTCCCGTCCCCGATGTTACATATCAAACAAGACTTTCTATACTCAACGTAAATAAAACACAATATTGTACCCCAAAATTTTCCCTCTCATTTATCAAATATTTTCTCACAAGATCTCCTTTGGTTCAAGACTGCACAAGGTTTGATCAGCTCAAGACACCTCCTTAAGCACTGATGACTGAAATTAGGGTTTGAGATTGCACAAGGATAATTGAACTTTCAATGCCTCATATGACTTTCATGGATCATTATGGACCCCCAATATTACACATGTCAAGTTTCAAGCCTTGGATCACATTTTTGTTCAGTCAATTAAGCAGTTGACCTAAAAATCAACTATATTGGGGAAAAGTCAACTAGGGCCAATTTACAGTCAAACTTTATAATTTTTGACCCATATAAATAATATGAACTCATACGTATCACTTGATCAAGTTTGAACCACAATTCCTCAAGAAATTTGACCAAATCATCAAAAGGGCAAAATGGTCAAAATTAGGGTTTTGATTGAGAAAGGGTAATTTCTGATTTTTGGCCTAGCAAATGGTTATTGGTTTGAGGCATGATCTTAATAGTTCAATTACATCATTTTAACCTAATGAAATGACTCAAAACATTGCTCAAGATCAATTGGATTGATAGTGGATTTTCAGTCCACTGATCAAAAGTCAACTATATACTGAAAAGTCAAACTTTGACTTTTTTGGTCAAAATCAAGTGTCAAAGATTACAATTCATCAAAACATGTCAAAATATGAAACTTTTTCATCAATAAATCAAAAAGTCAAGATTTCATTTTGAAAAGTCAAAGTTTTCAAACTTAGAAATTTTTTTAAGTATGGAAAACTTCATGTTTTTTCACAACTTTGAGCCAATTTTTCACTATGATGCAAGATGATTCAAAAGAAACTTTCAACATGAAAGTTGTAGATCTCCATGAGATATATAACATTTAATTATACAACTTTTCCTATAAATTCTTGGATCTCAATTTATTAATCCATGAATTCATGGTCATGAAACTAAACACTTAGTGAAATTTTGAACATTTTTGGTTAGGATTTTGACCTAACTTCTGACCCAAGTTTCACATAGTTCCATTTGGATTTTGCAAAAGTGATTCAAAGAGGGGTTGTATAACATATTAAAAGATTTAAAAAATGTCCAAGAACTCCTTGATATCATTTGTGAGCAGAGAAAATCGAAGGTCAGAAGTTGGGGTTTCAAGTTGTTTTACAAGGCAAATTTTGTGATGAACAAAATTCAAATTTCATACCTATGCTGCACAATCTTGCTTTGCAGGCCTCTAAACCTCAATATCTCTCTATAATCATAAGATTACACTTGATTTTGATCTATTATCCACTGGATTCAAACTTTATCCAAGTAAATTTTCCATTAATGGCACAAAGGCACCGTTGACATTTACATAAAGCAAGCTTTATGAAAAGTCAACTTGCATTGAGCTTTGCACTTGTTCCTTTTGCACAAGCTTCCTATAAAAAGTCAGATAAGCTTTTTTAAACTTGGCAACCACCCTACATGCTTGTACTTGCTTCCTTGAAACCATATTTTTCACTTTTCATAAAAATCAAGCAATTAAGCCATGACCCTATAACACAAAAATCTTTTGTGCAATAGCTCTCCAACCTTTTACATACATAAACACAAGTCATATGCAAGCTAAGACACGCATGCTGAAGCCCTGAAACTCCCTAAAACACAGAATCATCTAAAACACCTCAAAACTTGCCATTTTTGAGTTTTAAATCCAATCCCCAAATTTGCTCGTGCGTTTCTTGGACTTTTACTTTCAAAAGCTTATAAATAACATACACAAACAATTCCAACACCTGCAACACAACTGTAACACCTCCGTCATCATCCACCATTTTCAAAAACAACACCTTGCACCTTGACTTCTCCAGAACTCCTTAGGCACTTTCAGCTTAAGCTAAGCATCACATTAGCTTCCTGGGAACTTGAGGAAGCTAATCTAATCACTGGAACTCATCAAAAGCTGCTCAAACTCAAAACACGATAACCTCTTGCAAGGTGAGTTTTCTGACCTTTGAACTCTTCATGCAAGCATCATTAATGGTTTATTTGTGAATAAGAAATGTAGATATCATTGTCCTGAAGCTAACCATGTCTTTAGATTTCATATATATTGCTTAAGTAGGTCAGAATTTGGTACCATTCAAAATCCATGCTCATTTTTGAAAATTAATTTAAATTATTCACATTTATGGAATCGTAGTGAAATTTTCCACAAGTTTGATGTTTACATTTTTGCAAATGGATGAGAAATGAACAAGATGCAGGTGGTCCAGCTAGAGGTTGAAGATGAAGTTATTTTCAGGAAGCAGTTTCTAATATATATTTATGGTTTGGCATAAGTTAACGGATGTATCACCACCCTAGTGGTTAAAGCGCACGCCTGTCACCCTTAGGTCTTGGGTTCAAGCCCCAGCGTGACCTTTTTGCATTTTTTCACATTTTCTCACATTTTTGACTTTTTTGCAGCGCCCGTGCCTCCTTTTGTATGAGCCTTATTTTTTTTGCTATGATCTAACCCCCTGCCTTGCTATTCATACATCCTGACCCGTTTTATTTAATTTTTATTTTTTATTTTCATTATTATTATTAGTATTATTATTAATATTAATTTTTATTGTTAGTAATAAAAACCCAAAAAATATTTTTATTTATTATTTTCACATTTTATATTTTATTTTTCTTCACAAAAACAAAAGAATAGAAACATTTCTTTTATATTTTCTTTAATAATTAAATTTACCTTTTTAAATACTTAGATAATTTAATTTTAATTATTATTATATTATATTATTTATTTTTCTTGTAAACTAAAATCAATTTAGAATTTAGGATTTCTATTTAATTATTTTATTTACTAATTTAATTAAATTCACAAAAAACCTAATAAAATTGTTTTCTTTAAATTAATTTAGTTTACTAACTTAACCTTAATTTTCTTTTTTAGTTAATTATTTTATTTTAGTTAATTAGGTCAAAAACCCCTTTTCATAAAAAAACAAACAAAGAATCACATTTCTTTTACCTTTATATTCTTGCATTTCTACTTATTCAATTTTGTACATTTATTCAATTTCAATATGGTTGTAATAATTATTTAAATTTAATTTCTTACAATTCCCCATTTGTAATTTGTACACCCCCCTAAAAGATGTAATAGCTTAGTATTTTTATTTTCTGCAATTTAAGTGCTTTATATACAAATGTTAGAAATTAGGGTTTTGTATGGAAATACTAAAACCAATAAATAGCAAACTCTAATCAAGACAAATCAAGCATGTAAATCAATACACTTGCACACAAATACCTCTAAGGTAAATACACTTGGTTGCCTTACAAAAATGGCCATATTATGCATGTGAGGTATCATAGCAAATACAAGCAAGAAATACAAGATCATAGTCCCTAGATGACGCTATCCATGTTGCCTTTCAAAAATGATCTTAGTCCCTAAAGAAAAATGCTAATATATCTTACAATATTGCTAATCATGGTTATACGATGACCCACGCCCGTCCCTTTTATATCCAAAGATAGGGTTACTTACCAAATCAATGGTAAGATAACAATGTCAAAGGAAAAAGGATATGAACATGAAAGACTTTTGAGTAGGTAGAATGTTCCTAGTTACTTGCTTAATTTCAAAACCAAAACATCTTTGCTAGTTTCAAAACAAACACCTACACTTTCAAACTTGAAAACATTTTCAAAAGACACCTTGGTATACATTCTTACGAACGAGAATCATTACAAAGTTTGCCTAAACAATGGCCTCTTTTCAAAATACTTTCAAAAACCACACGAAGCATAATTTCAAACAAAAGCAAGTGATCTAGCAAGTAACTAAGAGCCCATGGATAAAAAGGGTTCTAATACCTTCCCTTTTTATAATCTACCCCTCGAACTCAAGAAAACATCTCAAAGGTCTTTCCTGTTCTTTTTACCTTTCCTTTTGGATAAAAGAAAAGTCGGTGGTGACTCTTGCTAAACCGCAACATTTGAGATCAAACGCAAAACACCCAAGTCAATTCTCCCATCGTATCACAGAACTGGTGACTCTGCTGGGGAAAATTCTTAAAGTGGGGTTACCTTAGGGTTAGATCACATTTATTAGATTTCATTGTTTGATTTGTATGCTTTACATTTTTGGTTCTTTGTTTGGGTTTGAATCCTCTACCCAAATTTGGGATACCTTATAGGTAAATAACTATATGTTGTGGAAACTATGTGGGGTATACCAACATGGTCTAAGCAATAGCTACATTAGTGTGACATATTTGTGGGTACCAGTAGCCCTTGAGTAGTCAAGGAGAATACGGGGCCGCTGAGTGATTTCATGAAGCACTAATGAACTTATAGAACCTTTACTTGACCAACTTGGCCATTAGGATGTAGTGAGATGACCAGCTTTGGTGCAGTCGGAAGTTGGTAGATACTCGATACTATACTCATTGAGGTTTGGGTTTTTGGGATATTTCGGTCTCCATTAAAGAGGCTTGCGCTGAAACAATGCCCGAGAAAAAAAACCAGTGATATTGAGCTCCCTAGAACCCAGTTACTATTACTAGGACAGGTTTGAACAAACTAAACTTCAAGAGGGTATTTACCTATGAGACTCCATGCAAGCCTAAACCTAAGTACTTCTTTGCTTTGTTTGTATATATATACTTGTACGTAACATCATGAGCATCATAACATCTTACTCATATTCACTAACCATTTCAAGGATCTTAGGATTTATCTTTGTTCTGTTTTATAGGACATGGATTCTATTCGCAGGAAAACCATTCAAGTCAATCTTGTAAGGATCCCTCCTCAACTTAAAGAGCTAGCATATGGGGTTCCTGAAAATTCTCCATTTATCGAAAGACATGGTCGCCTACTAAACTTGGTCACCTCCAACACTGATGAGGACATGATGAAGGTGCTCTTCCAGTTCATTGATCCTTTACACCATTACTTCACATTTCCCAATTATCAACTTGTGCCAACTTTAGAAGAATTCTCTCAACTCTTGAGGATTCCCATTCTCAATCAAATACCTTTCAACGGAACGGAAAGAGATCCAAAGCCAGAAGAGATTGCTCAAGCTCTACACTTGCAACCATCTGATATCATAACTAATTGGGAAACAAGGAGTGGTGTCAAAGGTTTCTTAGAAAAGTTCTTGTTTGAGAAAGCCCAAAAATGTTGGAACTCTTTGGATTTGAAAGCTTTTGAGGAAATTGTGGCTCTCCTCATCTATGAGATGATTTTGTTTCCAAATCCTGACCAACTCATAGATGTGAAGGCCGTCAAAATCTTCATGTCTCATAACCTGGTGCCTACTTTGTTAGGGAACATCCTACATTATTTTCACACTCGCACTATGAGGAAAAGAGGTATCCTTATGTGTTGTACTCTTCTCTTGGCAAGATGGTTTATTTCGCATCTTCTCCAATCTTTGTTGAAGAATGAACAAGGTTCAAGATGGTCATATAGGTTGATGACACTCAAACATTCAGACATTCATTGGTGTTCTCGATCTATAGAGAATGTTTCTATCATCGACCGTTGTGGAGAATTACCTAATGTCCCCTTACTTGGAATTAGAGGAGGTATCACCTGCAACCCCTATTTAGCCTTGATACAGTTTGGTTACGCCCGAAGGGATGGCCCACATGAGATGCTCATTCAAGGTTTGGTATTTGACTACGAGAATGACTATCAAGGTCATCGCCAGAGATTTATCCGAGCTTGGAGGATGTTGAACAAGGTAGATAGCAAGACATTGGGGCATAAGAATTCCATCCCTCTTGAGCCTTACCTCAAATGGGTATGAGCTTGTGCTCAAAGTCTTATAATGCCTTACCCCTTCATTCTCCCGGTGATCATAGAGCCTGTTGTGGAAGGAGATGTTCCATACACTATCCTGCATCCCGACATGCCCACCTCTCTTGAAGACTTACAAAGGGATTGAGTATAACTTAAGGGGGAGAGAGACACTTTTAAGGCCCAATTCTACGCCAGCGAGAAGAAGGTTTTGGAACTCACCAAGCAGCTTCATGAGGAGCGGAGCCTGAACGCCTACATCGCACCAAAGAGGATGC
The DNA here is from genome assembly GCA_948472305.1 of Vicia faba. Taxonomy (NCBI): domain Eukaryota; kingdom Viridiplantae; phylum Streptophyta; class Magnoliopsida; order Fabales; family Fabaceae; genus Vicia; species Vicia faba. The sequence goes on from OX451738.1 coordinate 1,249,792,915, forward strand.
GTACAAATTTTTTATCTTAGAGTTTTTTGTATTTTTTTGTAAGCCCAAAAGAGGCATGATGTACTCAAGCTTTGATTTATTAATATAACGTGTGTTCCTTTTTGGTCTAAAGCAAATTTAAATCTCCAATTTTCCTTGAAATCATTGCATATGCATCTCCATTCATCATAACATAAGCAGGTTTTCTTACAACAAGTCTCCACATATTTCTACTGTTTATTTCAGTAAGATGGACCTCAAGCAGACAGTAAAAGACCTCCAGGCGCAGAATGCTCAGTTTCAACAGATGTTCTTGATTCTAGCCAAGGGGCAAGAGGATTTGAAAAATTTTCTGATTGAAGAAAAGAAGAAGAAAGCAACGAAGCAACCGGTGTTCTGAATCTAGGAAGGAGGTTCCCAGGGGAAGCCAGAAAGATCTTAGACTTCACAACATCATCTGGTGAAAAAGACAATCAAGAAGGGAAAGGAAAGGAAGCGACTACCTAACCTGAATCTGAAGAGGAAGAAGAAGAGGATTACTCTGAAGAGATGTATCCCCCGGTCGACGACAAATACAAACATCTGGAAGAACGTCTAAGTTCAATAGAGATTTAGAAAGTTCCCAGGATGGACTTTGAAGAGCTGGATTTGGTGTCTGGGATTGTTATTCCACCAAAGTTCAAGGCACCACTATTTGCTAAGTACATAGATGTTTCGTGTCCCAAGATGCACCTCTGATCTTATGTGAGGAAGATACAGCCTCACACTGCTGACAGAGATTTGTGGGTCCACTTCTTTCAAGACAGTCTATCCGGGACTCAGCTAGATTGGTTCTATCAACTAGAGAGGGCCAATATCCATAATTTGGAAGACCTTGCCGCCGCTTTCTATAAATAGTATCAGTGCAACACAAATCTTGCTCCCACCCGTACTCAACTCCAGAGTATGGCTATGGTTTCAAGTGAAGGTTTCAAAGACTACGCTCAGAAATGGAGGGACTTAGCAGGAAGAGTCCAACCCCCCTGTCCGAAAGAGATTTATTAGACATGTTCCTGGGTACCCTGTCCGGTCCTTTCTTTAATCATCTAATTGGAAGCTCCTCACCAGGCTTCACTGAATTAATCTTGACTGTGGAAAGAGTGGAAGTTGGGATTAAGAGTAGGAATATTCAAAAGGACGCATCTTCCAGTGCCGTTAGAAAACCATTTATCGGGAAGAAAGAAGTTAGTGCTGTGTATCCTCAAAGGAATCAAGATAGAACTGAACGCCATCCAATGGTGGGGGTTGTCATGATCCCTAAGCCTGCACCTACTCAACAAAGGAGCAATCAGCCTTGAACAGAAAGACCAGTAAGACAATTTACCCAGATTAATATGACACTATCTCAAGTCCTTCCATATTTGTTGAGATCTAATCTGGGAACTTTGAAGGAAGCTACGAAGAATCCTAACACAACCTCTCCTCATTACCATCATAATGCTCGTTGTGCTTACCATTCAGAAAGCCCAGGCCATGATACCAACAACTGTTGGGCTTTGAAAAACAAGGTGCAAGACCTTCTTGAAGCAAAAGAAATTGAATTTGATGCTCCTGAAATCCAAAATGTTATCACCACTCCTATGCCCAAGCATGGATGTGATGTTAATGCTGTTGTAGATGATATGTTTGTTACTACTGTTGATGAACTTGTTACTCCTCTTCTGACTGTCAGGAGGAACCTGTTGAAGGCCGGCCTATTTATGGGATATGGTGAAGGCTGCCACCTCTGTTTATCTCTACCAACTGGTTGTCATTTATTGAAAGCAACTGTCCAACACTTAATGGATCACAAAGAGATTTTGTTTGAAAATAATCCCGTTCCAACCATTTCTTACAATGATGTTTCAATGGTAACCATTTCCGCCAATCCTTCCAGGGTCTTCACCAAAAGACCCATTAGGATTACATCAGTTCCTAAAGTAGCTCCAATGATAATTACTATGCCTGGACCAATCCTGTAATCATCAGATAAAACTGTCCCATGGAACTATGGGGGCGATGTCTACTATCACGGTGTCAAGCAAGATTGGCTGGCTGATGAAGACTCGAATTTTGAGAAGGCTGACCCCAACATCAGCAACATTGCAGGAACCAACAAGATAACCCAAAGTGGCAGAGTATTCTCTCCCAAGATGGCTCCTCCGAAGACTGTTATCGGTCCTGTAATCATCCCTGCTTCTATTCCTATTGACACTACTACTACAACTCCTATGGTTACCCCTACTGACATTCCTACCACAGAGTTGACCGAGACTCGGGGAAAAGGCATCCTGGTTGAGCCTGTCTGGATGAAGGTGCAATCAATATCTATCCCGGAAGCCTCCCAAAAGGAGATGGAAGAAATTATGAAAACTATAAAGAGAAGCGACTACAACGTAGTCGAACAGAAAGGGCAGACTCCGTCAAAGATTTCCATGCTAGCTTTATTGTTGTGCTCTAAGGCTCATGCGAAGGCCTTGGTGAACTTTCTTAAAACTTCCCATGTACCAAAAGAAACCTCTATTGATCAGTTCTAAGACTGTGTGGCCAGCTTGACCGCTGACAATGGTTTAGGCTTTTCTGATGCTGACTTGACACCTTGAGGGAGGAAGCACAACAAGGAATTGCATATCTCTGTCGAATGCAGGGGCACAACTTTGGCCCATGTCTTGGTTGATACTTGTTCATCTTTGAATGTGCTACCTAAGAAAGCTCTTGATAGACTCGACTGTGAAGGTTTGACCTTAAAACCCAGCAACATAGTGGTAAGGGCCTTCGACGGTTCAAAGAGAATGGTGCATGGGGAGGTGGACATCCCCATAAAAGTTGGAACTCAAACCTTTGATTCAACTTTCTACGTGATGGACATCCACCCTTCCTATTCCTGCTTGTTGGGATGACCATGGGTTCACAACGCTGATGCCATCACTTCTACATTACATCAAATGCTGAAATACCGAACCAAGGGGAAAATCATTACTTTCCATGGAGAAGAGGAATATATGGTTAGTCACTTGAACTCCTTCAGATACGTGGAATTGGATTGTGAATTCATTGAAAATCCATTTCAGCACTTCGAGGAAGTCCCACAAACCATGGCAGTAACCAAGACTGTTTCCCAAGTCCCGAAGATTACAAGACTTCCGCTAAAGATGTCTTCACTGAAAGATGCCAAGGCCGTAATCGAAGAAGGTGGCTATACTATTTGGGGCCAGCTCCCGGATATCCCATACAAATCTGAAAAATTTGGTTTGGGTTTCACTTCAGGAGCCCAGAAAGCTGTACGCCATGCTCGTACTAGAGGACCTCCCTTGAAGATCAGCAACCACAGAGTCAACGCAGTGGAGGATGATTAGGACAACTACGACTTGGAGGAATGGATTCCCAACTGTCAACGGAGGACTAAGAAACTGGGAAGCTAAAAAATTTGTCCCAATTACTTTTATCCAAATATTATTATCTTTAAATTTTTGTCGGATCTGTAATAATTAAATAATTCAGACTTTTAAAAACCTTGTGTCTTACCCGAGGCACAACGGTCCATTTGTAAGGGTTGTTACCTCATTTTCATATGTGATCAATGAATCATGGACGTTTTTGCATACAAACTTTGTGCTCTTTGTCTTTCTTTTCTACATTTTTATTTCTTTCAAAGATAGTTATACTCTTACACACACTCACATTCAAAATGCAGATTTACATACATTCGGGATCCCATGGGTAACAATTCTGCTATGGCCTTTTGTGACTCTGAGAATCTAATATACCAAGCCGAAGATGAAGGTGAGGAAGATTGTGAAGTTCCAGGGGAACTAGCTAGGTTAATACAACAAGAAGAAAGGACCATACAGCCCAACAAAGAACCAGTGGACACAGTTAACCTAGGTACCGAAGAGGACAAGAAAGAAGTCAAGGCGGGTGCTAATCTGGAACCCAGTGTCAAGAAGCGTCTAACTCAATTGCTACATGATTATGTTGAGGTATTTGCCTGGTCGTACAAAGACATGCCAGGACTGGATGCTGATATCGTGGTACATCGTCTACCGACAAAAGAAGACTGCCCACCAGTAAAACCGAAAGTCCGTCGCATGCGACCAGACATGTCAGAGAAGATCAAGGCCGAAGTCATAAAACAATTCAACGCCAGATTCTTAACCGTTACCTCCTATCCACAATGGGTCTCCAATGTCGTTCCAGTGCCTAAAAAGGGCGACAAAGTACGCATGTGCGTGGACTATAGAGATTTGAATAGGGCAAACACTAAGGACGATTTCCCACTTCACCACATCTATATTCTGGTTAACAATACCGCATAACATAAAGTGTTCTCATTTATGGATGGTTTCTCAGGCTACAACCAAATAAAAATGGTGCCTGAGGACATGGAGAAAACGACCTTTGTCACACAGTGGGGCAGATTCTGTTATAAGGTTATGCCATTCGGGTTAAAGAACGCTGGGGAAACCTATCAGTGTGTTATGGTAGCTCTATTTCACGACATGATACATCACGAAATAGAGGTCTATGTGGACAACATGATAGCCAGATCTCAAACTGAAGAGGAACATCTTGACCATTTGCAGAAACTATTTGAGAGACTAAAGAAATACAAGCTGAGGTTGAACCTGAATAAATGCACATTTGGAGTGAGGTCCGGTAAACTCCTAGGCTTCATCGTTAGCGGTAAAGGTATCGAAGTAGATCCTGCCAAGGTGAAAGCAATACAAGAAATGCATACTCCTCGTACTGAGAAGGAAGTTAGAGGATTCTTGGGATGGCTAAACTACATTGCCAGATTCATTTCTCACTTAATAGCTACTTGTGAACCAATCTTCAAATTACTGATGAAAGATGAAGTAGTCAAATGGAATGATGAATGGAAAACTGCCTTCAACAAGATCAAAGAGTACCTACAAGAGCCTCCTATTTTGATGCCACCAGTCGAGGGAAGACCCTTGATCATGTATCTAACTGTCTTGGAAAATTCAATGGGGTGTGTGCTGGGGCAGCATGATGAGTCTGGCCGAAAAGAGCATGCTATTTACTACCCGAGCAAAAAGTTTACCGACTGTGAAACAAGACATTCACTGCTCGAGAATACTTGATGCGCTCTGGCATGGGCTGCTCGTCGGCTAAGATAGTATATGCTGACCCATACTACTTTATTGATATCCAAGATGGATCCAATAACATACATAATTGAGAAGCATGCCCTCTCTGGGAGAATAGCAAGATGGCAGATGATCCTGACAAAATACGACATTCAGTATACTACCCAAAAATCAATAAAGGGGAGTGTGTTAGCCGATCACCTTGCTGATCAAGCTGTGGAAGACTACCAGTCCATGAAATTCGAATTGCCAGATGAAGACATCATGGTGGTAAACAACTGTGAAGAACTCAGACCATATGACGAACCTGAACAGGGATCCCATTGGACCCTGGTTTTTGATGGGGCATCCAACGCACTCGGAAATGGCATAGGTGCTATAATCATATCCCCTGAAGGATGTCATACCCCCGTTACCGCAAGACTTTGCTTCAACTGTAAAAATAACATGGCAGAATACGAAGCGCGCATTTTTGGTCTCAAAGCTGCCATAGATTTGGGAATCAAGTCTTTAAGTGTATTTGGAGATTCAGCCTTGGTCATCAGTCATATCAAAGGAGAATGGGATATGAAACATCCTAACCTCATCCCCTACAAAGAACATGTGTTGACATTAATCCCGCATTTCGAGGAAATTACCTTTGAGCATTTTCCACGAGAGGAAAATCAACTAGCGGATGCGCTAGCCACAATGTCATCCATGTTTAAACTCAAATGGGATAACGAGGCTCCACAGATCACCATTAAACGGATGGATGAACCAACTTACTGTCACGAGATCAATACCGAAGAAGTAGTGGACCAACCTTGGTTCCATGAAGTCAAGAGGTATCTCGAGGCTCAAGAGTATCTAGAAGGAGCTTCAGTCAATGATAAGAAGTTCTTAAGGATATTCTTTGCTAAGTTCTTCATCAATAATGGCATCCTCTACAAACGCAACCATGACTCTGTTTTTCTTCGTTGCATAGACAAGGTTGAGGCAGAAAAGATCATGGCTGATCTACATGAAGGAACTTTTGGCACCCATTCCAGTGGACATACGATGGCTAAGAAAATACTATGGGTGGGGTATTACTGGTCTACGCAGATTGTTATCAACATTCACGAACCTGTCATAAGTGTCATATCTATGCTGACAAAGTGCATGTACCTCCAGTTCCTCTGAATGTCCTGACTGCTCCCTGGCTATTTGCAATGTGGGGCATCGATATGATTGGAGAAATCAAACCTGTAACTTCTAATTAACAATGCTTCATCTTGGTGGCCATTGACTGTTTCACGAAGTGGGTTGAGGCAACTTCTTTCGCTTCCGTTACCAAGAATGTTGTGGCCCGTTTCATCAAACAGAATCTCATCTGTCGGTATGAAATCCCAGAGAGAATCATCATAGACAATGGTACGAATCTCAACAATACTATGATCACGGCACTATGCGCGTAATTCAAGATCCAACACCACAATTCTTCTCCTTACCGACCAAAGATGAATGGTGATGTCGAAGCCGCAAATAAGAACATCAAAAAGATCATATAAAAAATGACAGTAGCCTACAAGGACTGGCATGAGATGCTACCATTCGCTCTCCACAGTTACCGTACCACGGCGCGCACATCAAACAGGGCAACACCTTACTCTCTGGTATACGACATGGAGGTTGTCTTGCCTATTGAGGTCCAGATCCCTTCTTTGAGAATCATGAAGGACGCAGGGTTGAATGAAGAGGATTGGATCCAGACTCAACTTGACCAGTTGAACCTAATTGATGAGAAACGGCTCACGGCTGTCTGTCATGGCCAGATGTACCAAAAATGGGTAATCAAGGCTTTCAAAAAAAGGTCAGACGCCAAGTGTATCAATTCGGGGATATGGTGATCAAGCGCATCATACTGCCGCAGGGTGATCCCAGGGGAAAATGGACTCCTACATATGAAGGACCGTTTGTGATCAAAATCATATTCTCTGGTGGGGCAATGATCTTAACCACTATGGATGGCGACGACCTGCGGCACCCTGTGAACACAGACATAGTCAAAAGATACTATGCATAAGAGACCCGCTAGGTTGACACACCTAGGCAAAACAAGGGCATCCCGGGGAACCAAAAAGGATCAGGAAAAAATTAGGGATAAAACAAAAAAATCTGTACACCTGGTAAGTTGAAAACCCGAAAGGGCGACTTTGGCAAAAAGGGGTATCCCGATGGACTGAAAACCCGAAAGGGCGTTCCAGGAAAAAATTAGGGAATTAAAGCGTATGACTATATCCTGTTGGATCACCTTACAGATAACCTTCAACTTCGACTGACAAAATCCACGGTCCTAATCAATCCAATCAACTTTGGACAAGGCAACAAGTGGACAAGACGCTCAGAGACACGAAGGCTATAGAAGAATGGGAACCCCATGGGATTATTGCACATAGCTATCTTTTCTTTGTATCAAATTTCCATTTTCTATGACGACATTCTCTTACTAGAATGTTTGTCTCATTGTACAAAAAATACATATTCAAGTTAATACAAAGATACCCCTTTGAAAGTGAAAAGCTATATGTCTTTTTTCTTTATTTCTGTGTTTTGTTTACAAAAACGTCCAATGATTATTTTTGAACATATGCATTTGAACATAACTAATGTTTACAAATGAACAAAAAAAGGGAACAGAAAAATAGAAAGACAATCACTAATGGCTTTAAGAAATAGGATAATATCTTTAGACTATTCCATAAAATCCCCCACAGTGTGCAGCTTAATGATATCAAGCTCTCTCACATCCCCGACGGAACAAAACTTCCAGTTATCACTCCCCAGTTGAAGTCGCCCGATTTCTCAGGATTCCCCAACAGGATTTCACAAGCAATACACGGTGTTTCTCTTACAACAGAGTTTATTTCTCTAACAAATAGAAGCTCATCAACTCATCAGCACTTCAAAACATGAAGACTTACACTCCACGTCCCCAACAACAGTCATGGATTTATTTTCCCTAATTCAACAGTATTACAGCAGCATAGCTTACATACCCATACATGATATCCATACGTCATAAACATCTATGACGCGAATGCATACAACATAATTATACAATGCATTTCATACATCATGACATTGCATACAACTAATCTTTCATCTCTTCAGGAAAGATCAGTCAGCAGATGTCTATCATCAACAATTTGCAAAAGGTCAGAGATTAATACCTGAAACAAGCCAGGACAATCATCTACACGACCAACTGAAGCAATCCTGCACGGGTTTCTTCTTATTCAGCTTTCAGATACAGTTCAGATACGCTCCAGATACGGACGCCATTCTAATACTCATTTAGATTCAGCTTTCAGATACAATTTAAATACGCTCCAGATACGAACGCCATTCTGATACTCACTCAGATTTAGCTTTCAGATACAGTTCAGATACGCTCCAGATACGGACACCATTCTGATACTCATTCAAATTCAGCTTTCAGATACAGTTCAGATACACTCCAGATACGAACGCCATTCTGATACTCATTCAGTTGCAACTTTCAGATACGGTTCAGATACGCTCTAGATATGGATGCCATTCTGATACTCATTCAGTTTCAACTTTCAGATACGATTCAAATACAATCCATTTATGGATATTATTCTAGTACTCAACCCAACACATCCATTATTTCAGTATAAATCAACTAGAGATTTATTCTGACACTTCTTCCATTCCTGCCAACAATCATTTTTGGATGGCATTTGTAAGTCCATATCCAACAACTTTCCATCATCTCTCCAAATGGAATCTTTAAGCCCATTCCCTACACCATCAACCACCACATCATCTAGTGCAAATTTCTGGGCACTCTAGTGTCCAATCATCTTTCACCTTCAAGTCATGAATGACGGATCCGCCAATCTAACTCTTCAGGTTCAAGAATATTGAACAGGGGCAGCTGTTGTACCCCAAAATTTTCTCTCTCATTTATCAAATATTTTCTCACAAGATCTCCTTTGGTTCAAGACTGCACAAGGTTTGATCAGCTCAAGAAACCTCCTTAAGCACTAATGACTGAAATTAGGGGTTTGAGATTGCACAAAGATAAATGAACTTTCAATGCCTCATATGACTTTCATGGTTCATTATGGACCCCCAACATTACTCATGTCAAGTTTCAACCCTTGGATCACATTTTTGCTCACTCAATTGAGCAGTTGACCTAAAAATCAACTATATTGGGGAAAAAGTCAACTAGGGGAAATTTACAGTCAAACTTCATAATTTTTTACCCAAGCCTTCATAATTGGTTTGAGGCATGACCTTAAGAGTTCAATTGCATCATTTTGACCTAATGACATGACTCAAAACATTGCTCAAGATCAATTGGATTGATAGTGGATTTTCAGTCAACTGATCAAAAGTCAACTGTATACTGAAAAGTCAGACTTTAACTTTTTTTGGTCAAAAATCAAGTGTCAAAGATCACAATTCATCAAAAAATGTCAAAATATGAAACTTGTTCAGAAAAAAATCAAAAAGTCAAGATTTCATTTTAAAAAGTCAAAGTTTTCAAACTTAGAAATTTTTCTATGTATGGAAAACTTCATGTTTTTTTCACAACTTTGAGCCAATTTTTCACCATGATGAATGATGATTCAAAATAAACTTTCAACATGAAAGTTGTAGATCTCCATGAGATCTACAACATTGATTTATACAACTTTTCCTAGAAATGCTTGGATCTCAAGTTATTAATCCATGAGGTCATGGTCATGAAACTAAACACTTAGTGAAATTTTGAACATTTTTGGTCAGGATTTTGACCTAACTTCTGACCCAAGTTTCACATAGTTCCATTTGGATTTTGAAAAAGTGATTCAAATAGGGGTTGTAGAGAATATTACAAGATTTCAAAAATGTCTAAGGACTACTTGAGATCATTTGTGAGCAAGGAGAATCGAAGGTCAGAAGTTGGGGTTTCAAGTTGTTTTACAAGGCAAATTTTGTGATGAACAAAATTCAAATTTCAAACCTATGCTACACAATCTTGCTTTGCAGGCCTCTAACCCTCAAGATCTCTCCATAATCAGAAGATTAAACTTTATTTTAAGTTATTATCCACTTGATTCAAGCTTTATCCAAGTAAATTTTCCATTAATGGCACAAAGGCACCATTGACATTTACATAAAGCAAGCTTTATGCAAAGTCAACTTGCATTGAGCTTTGCACTTGTTCCTTTTGCACAAGCTTCCTCTATAAAGTCAGATAAGCTTGTTTAAAGTTGGCAACCACCCTACATGCTTGTAGTTGCTGCCTTGAAACCAATTTTTTCACTTTTCTTCAAAATCAAGCAATTGAGCCATAACCCTATAACTCAGAAATATTTTGTGCAATAGCTCTCCAACCTTTTCCATACATAAACACAAGTCATATGTAAGCTAAGACACACATGCTGAAGCCCTGAAACTCCCTAAAACACAGAATCACCAAAAACACCTCAAAACTTGCCATTTCTGAGTTTTGAATCCAATCTCCAAATTTGCTCTTGCGTTTCTTGGCCTTTTACTTTCAAAAGCTTTTAAATAACATACATAAACATTTCCAACACCTGTAACACAATTGTAACACCTCCATCATCATCCACCATTTTTAAAAACAACACCTTGCACCTTGACTTCTCTAGGACTCCTCAGGCACTTTCAGCTCAAGCTAAGCATCACATTAGCTTTCTGGGAACTTGAGGAAGCTAATCCAATCACTGAAACTCATCCAAAGCTGCTCAAACTCAAAACACGATACCCTCTTGCAAGGTGAGTTTTCTGACTTTTGAACTCTTCATACAAGCATCATTAATGGTTTATTTGTGAATAAGAAATATAGATATCATTGTCCTGAAGCTAACCATGTATTTAGATTTTATTTATGTTGCTTAAGTAGTTAGAATTTTGAATCTGAACATCCTAGAAAAGTTAGGTCAAAATTTGGTACCATTCAAAATTCATGCTCATTTTTGAGAATTAGTTTCAGTTATTTACATTTTTGGAATCATGGTGAAATTTGCCACAAGTTTCATGTTTACATTTTTGCAAAAGGATGAGAAATGAACAAGATGCAGGTGGACCGGCTAGAGGTTGAAGATGAAGTTGTTTTCAGGATACAATTTCTAATATATATTTATGGTTTGACATAAGTTAACAGATGTATCACCTCCCTAGTGGTTAAAGCGCGCGCCTGTCACCCTTAGGTCCTGGGTTCAAGCCCCAGCGTGACCTTTTTGCATTTTTTTTCACATTTTCTCACATTTTTGACATTTTTGCAGTGCCTGAGCCTCCTTTTGTTTGTGCCTTATTTTTTTTTGCTATGATCTAACTCCCCCTGCCTTGCTGTTCATACATCATGGCCCATTTTATTTTATTTTTATTTTTTATTTTCATTATTATTATTATTAGTATTATTATTAATATTAATTTTTATTGTTAGTAATAAAAACCCAAAAAATATTTTTATTTATTATTTTCACATTTTATATTTTATTTTTCTTCACTAAAACAAAAGAATAAAAACATTTCTTTTATATTTTCTTTAATAATTAAATTTACCTTTTTAAATGTATAGATTATTTAATTTTAATTATTATTATATTATATTATATTATTTATTTTTCTTGTAAATTAAAATAAATTTAGAACTTAGGATTTGTATTTAATTATTTTATTTACTAATTTAATTAAATTCACAAAACCCTAATAAACTTGTTTTCTTTAAATTAATTTAGTTTACTAACTTAACCTTAATTTTCTTTTTAAGTTAATTATTTTGTTTTAGTTAATTAGGTCAAAAACCCCTTTTCATAAAAAAACAAACAAAGAATCACATTTCTTTTACATTTATATTCTTGCATTTCTACTTATTCAATTTTGTACATTTATTCAATTTCAATATGGTTGTAATAATTATTTAGATTTAATTTCTTACAATTCCCCATTTGTAATTTGTACACCCCCTCCACTAAAAGATGTAATAGCTTAGTATTTTTATTTTCTGCAATTTAAATGCTTTAAATACAAATGCTAGAAATTAGAGTTTTGTATGGAAAAACTAAAACCAATAAATAGCAAACCCTAATCAAGACAAATCAAGCATGTAAATCAATACACTTGCACACAAACACCTCTAGGGTAAATCTACTTGGTTGCCTTACAAAAATGGCCATATTATGCATGTGAGGTATCTTAGCAAATACAAGCAAGAAATACAAGTTCATAGTCCCTCAATGACGCTGTCCATGTTGCCTTTCAAAAATGATCTTAGTCCCTAAAGAAAAATGCTAAGATATCTTACAATATTACTAATCATGGTTATACGATGACCCCCCATCCCTTTTATATCGAAATATAGGGTTACTTACCAAATCAATGGTAAGATAACAATGTCAAAGGAAAGAGGAGATGAACATGAAATACTTTTGAGTAGGTAGAACGTTCCTAGTTACTTGCTCAATTTCAAAACCAAAACATCCTTGCTAGTTTCAAAACAAACACATACACTTTTAAAACACCTTTCAAACTTGAAAACATTTTCAAAAGATCAACACCTTTGTATACATTCTTACGAACGAGAATCATTACAAAGTTTGCCTTAACAATGACCTCTTTTCAAAATACTTTTAAAAACCACACGAAGCATAATTTCAAACAAAAGCAAGTGATCTAGCAAGTAAATAAGAGCCCATGGAAAACCATGGATAAAAAGGGTGCTAATACCTTCCCTTTTTATAATCTACCCCCCAAACTCAAGAAAAACATCTCAAAGGTCTTTCATGAGCTTTTTCACCTTTCCTTTTGGATAAAAGAAAAGTCGGCGACGACTCTTACTAAACCGCAACATTTGAAATCAAACACAAAACACCCAAGTCAGTTCTCCCACCGTATCACACACACGCTCCAAGCTATTCTTCTAAGCCTTTAAGGACTACTCCTGATTACCTGCACGTTACCCACATAGAGGTAACATTCAAGCAAAAAGGGTGAGTTCATCACAATCATTATTTAAGATATAAGTAATAGACATATCATAATAAACCAATAGTATCACAACATAAACTCGACATTGTTATATTCCAAGTACCTCAACAATCATACAAATTCAACAACACAATACAACATCATCAATTTAAGAACCATGCAATGTCACATAAGATGTAGTGCAAGGACATAGACTCATGCATGTGGTACCAATTCATTTGATGGATACTGGGCCATCACCCTCCAAAGACCCCAATCATAGGATCGATTCCCATTTGGATCCGGAGCAAATCATAGACATCCTAAATCCACACAATGGAATTGAGACCAAATCACTAGACCAATGTCCTAAATCATCAAAACGGACCAAAGTTGTCCAATGAATGCATGATGCAACAATAATATAAACCTCATCATATGTACTCATAGAAGCAAATAATCATCATCATATCATCATATAAAATAAAATCATCATATTAACAACATATTATCATCATACTTCATTACCACAAAACATCATAGAAATTCAACACGGGGAAACTAATTATGTCCTAACTTAGGTATTAGAATTATATTTCTTATTCTTCATTTTACTCCTTATAAATACATTTCATTGTGTTAGCTATCCAACGCTTCGAATGACACCTCAAACGGAGTCCGGAAACTCAAGTTACGGCCTTTAGAAAAATCTGTCAAAAATTGGATTGCTTGAGTCGATGCATGCCCCCTTTGAGTTAACGCATAGGTATTCTGTATGCCCTGGGTGTGCTCGAGTTGACCAAATGAGTCTACGCATACTGAGTCTTGAACTTGCATGAGTCAATGCATGACCTGTTTGGGTCAACGCATGCTATTTTGTGCTGAATTTTTCTATGATTTTTCTGCGATTTCACAACCTTATAGGTCCTAAAACATCATCTAATCATAAGGATTCATCATCTATCAACAACTTAATATACTACATCAATTAGAAAACATTTATGGGTCATTATTCATCACTAATCTATCAATTCTCCATCAAACAACATCAAATCACCATCTAATAAACCTAAGGCAAACCCTACCTCTATCTACAACTTAAATCAAATATAATATAATCAGATAAAACCGCTTACATTATTGTTTTGAGTGATTGATTATGTTCTTCGTGCCCCTTACGATGATCATCTCTAAAGCCTTTGTTCCCTAACCTTTCTTCTCCAACTTTAATGATTGATTATTAGAATAACAACTATCTCTTCTCTGTTATCACAAAGGACCCCTAATATCTTCCTAAATTTCCCTCACTTAGTCAACCTCTATTTACCATCATTTCCTCAATCTTCCTACTAATTACCATCATAACACATTAATTAAAATAACCCTTTAAATAATTATTCCTATTATTATATTCTCAATAATAATCAAAATAATTACTAAATAATTATTTAACCATTCTAATACTTCTGACCATCATAATTCACATCATGCACAACCTCATACCAGCACATCACACATATAATCATATAAAACATGAATTATTCACAAATACTCCTAATAATTCATTAAATAAATAAATTCTAAAAATTGGGGTGTTACAACTCTTCCCCACTTAAAGAATTTTCGTCCTCGAAAATTACTTGAGGAAAACATAGTCGGATATGACTCCTTCATCTGATCCCCATGCTCCCAAGTCAAACTTTCACCGGCTAATCCACCCCACAACACCTTTACTAAAGCAATATCCTTACCTCTACATTTCTTCACTTCACGACCTTCTATTCTCAATGGTAATGCTTCAACAGTTAGGTTATCTCTCACATGTACATCATTCATCTGAATTACATGTGAGGGATCCAAAATGTACTTTCTCAACTGAGATACATGAAACACATCATGAAGATTGGCAAGTTATGGAGGTAAAGTGATCCGATAGGCTACCTCACCTATCTTCTCAGATATCTGATATGGACCAACGAAATACGGCATAATCTTCCTTGATTTCAGAGCCCTTCCAACACCTGTTACCGGAGTAACTCTAAAAAACACATGATCATCTTTATAAAATTCCAAGTCCTTCCTTCTCTTATCATGATAGCTTTTCTGACGACTCTAAGAAGCCTTCACCCTCTCTTGGATCATGTTAATCTACTTAGTTGTTTCTCACACAATCTCGGGTCCGAGTACAACACTCTCGCCCGACTCATACCAATACAATGGAGTTCTACACCTCCTACCATACAATGATTCGTACGGTGCCATTCCAATACTTGAATGGAAACTATTATTGTATGTAAATTAAATAAACTACAAGTGACTATCCCAAGATCCTCCTTGTTCTAGAACACAAGCCCTCATCAAATCCCCCAAAGACTGGATATTCCTCTCTGTTTAACCGTCCGTTTGCGGATGATATATGGAACTCAACTTCAACTTTGTACCGAAAGCATTCTGCAAACCTGTCCAAAATTTCGATGTAAACATCAGATCACTATCCGACACGATACTCGAAGGTATCTGTGATACGGTGGGAGAACTGAGTTGAGGTTTTGCGTTTGTGTTCGCAAATGTTTCGGTTTAGCAAGAGTCGCCACCGACTTTTATTTTATCCAAAAGGAAAGGTAAAAAAGAACAGGAAAGACCTTTAAGATGTTTTCTTGAGTTCGGGGGGTAGATTATGAAAAGGGAAGGTAGAAGCACCCTTTTCATCCATGGTTTTCCATGGGCTCTTAGTTACTTGTTTATATCACTTGCTTTCCTTTTCCAATTGTTTGAAATGGTGCTTTGTGTGGTTTTGAAAGTATTTTGAAAAGAGGCCTTCATTTTGGAAATCTTTGTAATGATTCTTGTTTGTAAGAATGTATACAAAGATGTTTTGTCTTTTGAAAAATGTTTCAATGTTTTGAAAGTTGTTTGGAAATTGTTTTGAAATGTGTTGTGTGTTTTTGAAAATAGCAAGGATTGTTTGCAATTTGATCAAGTAACTAGAACCATCTACCTACTCAAAAGTCTTTCCTACACATTTTTATTCCTTTGACATTGTTGTTTTACCATTGCATTTGAGGGACCAAGATCATTTGCTTTTAGGCAACCTTGTCTAGCGTCATCGAGAGACTATGATCTTTTGTTTTGCTTTGTTTTGCCAAGATACCTAGCATGCATACCATGGCCACTTTTAGGCAACAAAGTGGATGAAACCCTAGGAGTGCTTGTGTGCAATGTGTTATCATTTTTCATGCATTTTTGTCTTGCATTAGGTCATGCTATTTGTTTTGATTTTTGTCTTATCATACAAACCCTAATTTACTAAACATGCATATAATACGATAAATTGCATAAAGTAAATCTAAACTATTACAACAATTATTATGGGAGGGGGGATACAAGTTTTGAATGGGGATATTTGCACAAAATAAAACCCTAATTTACTATTACAACCCAATTGAATTTATTGTACAAATAAATAAATAAGAAAATATTTAAATATGCAATAAAATGTAAATATGAAAAATATGTTTGTATTAATTTTATGTATGTAAAAACAAGTTTATTTAAGTCTTAAAAATAAGGAAAAAAAACATTTGATTATTTTTGAAAGGGTGAAAACCCTAATTTTGTTTAAAAGAAATATTGTTTTCTAATCATTTATTTTATTCATTTTGTTCAAGAAAAAATAATAATAATATATACAAAATGTTAAAAAATTGAAATATGTATGAAAATATTATTTTAAGTGTATAAATAATAAAAATAAAAATGTATGATATTTTTATATTATTTACAAGTTTATTTAAGAAAATAAATTATATTATTACTAATAAACTATCTTTTATGCCAAAAAATAATAAAAATAATAAAATAAAAATTAGGAAAATATTTTTGGGATTTTTAATGTTCAGAACAAAAATAATAAAGTCAGAAAATATAAATTATGCAAGAAAATACAAAAAAATATAAAAATATGCAAAGGGGGGTGCAAATAGGAAACAGGGGGGGTGCAAAAAGTCAGAAAAGGAGGCCCAAGGCGCGCCAGGCCCAGGACTTCATCCCTGTCCTCCAGCCTTCTTCCAAAATACGCGCGTCTGTGTACAAATCCTGTTCTTGCTCATGCTTGCATAAAATCAAAAATTTATAACACAAAAAAGGTAGCTCATGAACTCACGATTCCAATGATATAAAGAACATGACCTAACTCTCAAAGACCAAGGAGAATTTTAATGGCCCTAATTTCTGACCTAGTTTTTTCAGCAACTTCAACAATCAAATACTCTTAGCTCCGTTAATATAAATGGAAACTATGCATAAGTACAACTTAAGAAAGTTAAGGACTACATTTTTGCTTCACAAACCTAAGCTTAAGGATGCCTAAATAGAGAGATAGAAACTTGACAAATACCTTGTTCAGTTGAGTTTGGATATGGCAATGTGGGAACTTTGAGTGAGGCCTGAAGTTCTTGTGAGCTTACTTGAAGTTCTCTCAAGCTTCTCCAATGCTCAACTTGCCTTGTAGATGCCTGAATCTTCCTATAGAAGTCAACCTGCAAACTTGCAAAATGAAAATGGTGAAGTGTGAAACTGAGCTCACAGTTGCTAGACAGGGGCCTGGATAGTTCAGGTGGGAGGTATGGAATGTGTTTGAAGTGATTCAAAGCAAAACGCACGAGTCAATAATGTTTTGGCCAAGGTTCTGCAGATAATGCCCTGTTTTGGGCAGAAATGAGGTGATTTTGTGTTTTGGAGTGTTTGAGAGGGTTTTGAATTTGTGTCTTAGGCTTGTTACAATGTTCTGAAGTCGTTTGAAATGATACAAAGCCTTGCCTTTATCAGATACACAAGTTGTATTGACTTTTGCAAGTTTCTTGCTTTTGAAGAAAAGTTGGAAGTGACAATGCCAAAGCCTGTACATGCTTGCTTGCTAGCTGCACATAGTTGGTACAAATTGCCTGATATTTATGGATATTGTTTGCAGCAAAAGATTAGGTCCATGGCTCAAGATAAACAAAGTTGTAAAAAGCTAGCTTTATGAAAATTGTATTGTACACTTTATGCCATTTTTGGAATAATTCATTGTGCAATGCGTCAAAAGTCAGAACAAGACCATTATCCAATGTGTTAGAATTCAATTATGGTGTGTAGAAGGGATTAGGACCTGTAATACCAAGTACAATCATGCTAGGAACTGATTTTCGACTTGTAACATTGTGAAAAATGCCTTGAACAAAAGCGATAAATTTCCATTTTCATTTCTTCGATTCTCCCTAACCATAAATGATCTTGGAGAGTTCTTGGACATTTTGGAAAGCTTGGACATTTTGGAAAGCTTGTAACTAGGTGAAAAGTTTCCATGAAGTTAGGTCAAAAATCTGCCTAAACTAGGGCAAAATTTCACTAAGATAAAAAGTTTATGGACCCTTATTCACAAAATCATAACTTGAGATCAAAGCATATTTTGGGAAAACTTTGTGAATAAAAGTTGTAGATTTCATGAAGGAATACAACTTTCATGTTGGAAGTTTTCTTTTAATCCAATTTCATCATGTTAAAAAAGTTGGGAAAAGTTGGAAAAAAAAAAAGAAATTTTCATAACTTAGAAAAATTCTAAGTTATGAAAAATTTCAAATTAAAACCCTAATTTTTAAAATTAGGTTTCTTGGTGAACAATTTTCACATTTTGACACATCTTGATGAAATATGACCCTTGGCACTTGATTTTGGCAAAAAAAGTCAAAGTTTGACTTTTCAGTGTACAGTTGATTTTTGATCAGTTGACTGAAAAACTCATCTGTCAATCCAATGCACTTGATATCTTTTGAACCTTGTGATTAGTTCAAGATGATGCCATTGAGTCCTTGAAACCTTGCTTGAACCAAATTTTCCATTTGGCTAGGTGAAAAATCATAAATTGCCCTTCTACAGTCAAAACCCTAATTTTGACCATTTTGCCCTTTTGAGGATCTGATCAAATTTCTTGAGGAGTTGTGGTCCAAACTTGATCAAATGGTTCATATGAGTCTATAATGTTGATGTGGATAAAACATTATGAGATTTGACTGTAAATTGGCCCTGATTGACTTTTCCCCCAATACAACTGATTTTTAGGTCAACTGTCCAATTGACTGGGCAAAAAAGTTATTCAAGGCTTGAAACTTGGCATGAGCAATCTTAGGAGTCCAACATGAAGTAAGAAAGTCACATGAAGCATTGGAAGTCCAAAAATCCCTGTGCAAACTCAAACCCTAATTTCAGGTCATCAGTGCAAGATGAGGTCTTGAGCTGAACAAACCCTAATCTGGTCTTGAGTCAAAAAGAGTCTTGTGAGGAAAATCTTGATAAAAAGAGAGGGAAAATTTTGGGGTACAACAGCTTCCCCTTTTAAATCTTCTGGAACCTGAAGAGTTAGATTGGCAAGTTTTGTCGTTCGTGACTCGAAGGTAAAAGATGATTGGACACTAGAGTGCCCGTAAATTTGCACTCGTCAATTTGTAATTGAGGGAATGGGCTTAAAGATGCCATTTTGAGAGGTGACAGAATCTTGTCGGAGATGGGCTTGTAGATGCCATCCAAGAATGTTTGTTGAACTGCAAGTCGTAAGTCAAAAGAATGAGTATTAGAATGGTGTCTGTATTTGGAACGTATCTGGAGACTGAGTCTATATGAGCAAGGGAATGGCGTCCGTGTCTGGAGCATATCCGAGCTATAACTAAACTTGAATCTGAATGAATGACAGAATGACTTCCGTGTCTGAAGTGTATCTGTATTGTATCTGAATCTGAAATCTGAATAAGCGACAGAATGCCATCCGTGTCTAGAGCATCTCTGGGATGGGGGAAAAGTCAGAATAAGTGACAGAATGGCAACCGTGTCTGGGGTGTATCTGGACTAGAATCTGAATAAGTAGCAGAATGACTTCAGTGTCTGGAGTGTATTCATATTATATCTTGACTTAGAATTCTGAATGAGTAATAAAATGACTTCCGTGTCTGGAGTGTATCTTTACTGTATCATGAATAAGAGATCTGAATGAGTAATAGAATGAATTTCGCGTCTGGAGTGTATCCGTAATGTATATGAATAAGAGATCTGAATGAGTGATATAATGACTTCCACGTCTAGAGTGTATCCATACTGTATCTGAAATCTTTGAATATTTGTTAAAGATAGCTGTTAATCTTATCCTGAAAAGGGTAAAATGTTAGCTGAAACACAAAGTTATGTTGCATGAAATGTATGATGCAATAAAATGTGTTTTATCAATATTTATGATATATGAATGTAATGTATGCACATGTAAGCTGATTAGCTGCCTTGCTGAGGAAAATAAATCCTTGACTGCTGGGGATAACAAAACCCTTGACTGCTGCCGGGGAAGATAAATCATTGACCCCTGCTGGAGATTCAAAATCTTTGATTGCTGAGGACTAGAAATCTTAGGAGACTGTTGGGGATTAAGAGAAATCTTGACTTCTCCAGGGATATAGAGATTCTTCATGTCTTTGAAGTTGGAGGATGATAAACATTCCATTGTGAGAACAATGCCAAGTGTTGCTTGAGAAACCTGCTTGGGGAATCCCGAGAACTTTGATGACTATGGTTGGGGATGGCAGACTTCATTCTGTTGAGAATTGATAAAAAACTCCGCGGGGAAGAAGTTTATCCTGTTGGGGAGTAGTGAAAACTCTGGCAACTTCACTGGGGAATCTTCATTCTATTGGGGAGTAAAAACTCTGTAGGGAGTATCTATCCTGCTGGGGAAATCATGAGTTTGGGTTGTATGCTAATCTGCTGGGGAATTATTCGAAGTTGTCGTCTGGTTAGTTGTCAGGCTTCAAAGAAACTTGTTGGGAAATTATCAGGTTTTAAGATAACTCGCAGGGGAATTTGAGGAAACTGGAGGATTTCCACTGGGGTTTAAAGGTTGAAGTTTTAGATCCGCCGGGAACCTTAATGATATACTGTAGGGATTGCTCCTGGAATAGCCTAAAGACATTTTCCTATACTTTCAACCCGTCAGTAATTAATCTTTTCCAAATCGTTTATTTGTAAATAGTGATTATATTCAAATGCATATGCTCATTAATAAGTCATTGGACGTTTTCAAATAAAACACAAGTGTAAAAAGGAAAAGACAAATAGTTTTCTGCACTTTGAAGTATCTTTGTATTAACTTTGTGTAAGTATTTTGTATAAAGGAGACAGACATCCTAGTAATAGAACGTTGTCATAAAAATGAGAAACATTTATACAAAGAAATATGGCTATGTGTAAAAACTCCATGGGGTTCCCATTCTGCTATAGCCTTCGTAACTCTGAATATCTTGTCCATTCGTTGCTTCGTCCAAATATGATTGAGTTGATCAGAAGCCCGTAGCTTGTCCGTGAAGAGATTGTCCTTAAAGTGATCCGATGAGACATAATGATACGCTTTAATTCCCTAACTTTTGCCTGGACCGCCCTTTCGGGTTTTCGATCCACTGGGAAACCCTTTTTTGACCAAGTCTCCCTTTCGGGTTTTCAACTTGCCGGGTGTACAGATTTTTTTTGTTTTATCCCTAATTTTTGCCTGAACCACCCTTTCGGGTTTTCGATTCACCGGGATGCCCTTTTTTTGCCTAGGTGTGTCAACCTAGCGGGTCATTTATGTGTAGTATCTTTTGACTATATCTGCGTTCGTAGGGTGCGGCAGGTCATTGCCGTACATGGTGGTTAAGATCATTGCCCCACCAGAAAATATGTTTTTGATCACAAATGGTCCTTCGTAGGTAGGACTCCATTTTCCCCTGGGATCGCTTTGCGGCAAGATGATGCGCTTGATCACTAGATCTTTGACTTGATATACCTGGCGCCTGACTTTCTTGTTGAAATCTTTGATCATCCGCTTTTGATACGTCTGACCATGGAAAACAGCAGTAAGTCGCTTTTCGTCAATCAAGTTAAGTTGATCAAGCCGGGTTTGGATCCAATCGTCTTCACTCAAACCAGCATCCTTCATGATTCTCAAGGAGGGAATCTGAACCTCAATAGGCAAAACAGCTTCCATGCCGTATACCAAAGAATAGGGTGTTGCCCTAGTTGACGTACGCACCGTGGTACGGTACCCGTGGAGAGTAAACGGTAACATCTCATGCCAGTCCTTGTAGGTGACCGTCATCTTTTGTATGATCTTCTTAATGTTTTTGTTCGTAGCTTCGACAACACCGTTCATCTTTGGCCGATAGGGAGATGATATGTGATGTTAAATTTGGAACTGATCGCATAAGGCGATGATCATAGTGTTGTTAAGGTTTGTACCGTTGTCAGTGATGATCCTTTCGGGGATGTCGTACCGGAAAATGAGGTTCTTCTTGATGAAGCGGGCAACAACATTCTTTGTGACAGATGCGAAGGAAGCTTCTTTGACCCACTTGGTAAAGTGATCAATGGCCACTAGGATGAAGAGGTGTCCATTGGATGTTGTAGGCTTGATCTCTCCAATCATGTCGATTCCCCACATGGCAAAGGGCCGAGGAGCTGTTAAGACATTGAGAGGATTTGGAGGTATATGTACCTTGTCCGCATAGGTTTGACATTTGTGACAAGTCCTGGAATGTTGATAGCAGTCAGCTTCCATGGTAGACCAGTAATAGCCTGCCCGTAGGATCTTCTTAGCCATCATATGCCCGCTAGAGTGAGTGCCAAAGGTACCATTGTGCAGTTCAGCTATGATCTGTTCAGCTTCAATCTTGTCCACACAACGGAGCAGAATGCAATCATGATTACTCTTGTACAGGATACCATTGCTCAGGAAGAACTTGGCAGAGAATCTCCTCAAGAACTTTTTGTCGTTGACTGAAGCTCATTCAGGATATTCTTGAGCCTCGAGATACCTTTTGACTTCATGAAACCAAGGTAGGTCCACTACTTCTTTGGTATTAATCTCGTGACAATGTGTCGGTTCGTCCATCCATTCAATGGTGATTTGGGGAGCCTCATTATCCCAGTTAAGTTTAAACATGGATGACATTGTAGCTAGAGCATCTGCTAGCTGATTTTCTTCTCGCGGGAAATGCTCAAAGGTAATCTGATCGAAATGAGGTAGCAATGTCAAGACATGTTCTTTGTAAGGGATGAGATTGGGATGTTTAGTGTCCCACTCTCCTTTGATCTGACTGATGACCAAAGCTGAGTCTCCAAACACAACCAAAGATTTGATTCCCAGATCTATTGCAGCCTTGAGACCAAAGTTACAAGCTTCATACTCGGCCATGTTGTTGGTGCAGTTAAAGCAAAGTCTAGTGGTGAAAGGAGTACGGAAACCTTTTGGGGAGATGAGTACCACACTGATACCATTTTCAAGTGCATTAGAGGCCCCATCAAAGTACATGGTCCATCGGGATCCTTGTTCAGGTCCATCATGTGGTCTGAAATCTTCAACGTTGTCCAATGTCATGATGTCTTCGTCAGGGAAGTCAAACTTCATGGATTGGTAATCTTCGACTACTTGATGAGCCAGATGATCGGCTAGCACACTTCCCTTTATAGCTTTTTGGGTCGTGTACTGTATATCGTATTCTGTCAGGATCATCTGCCATCTAGCTATCCTTCCAGACAAAGCAGGCTTCTCAAAGATGTACTTGATCAGATCCATCTTAGATATCAGCAAAGTGGTATGAGTCAACATATACTGCCTTAGCTGGTGAGCAGCCCATACCAAAGCGCAAAAAGTTTTCTCGAGCAGTGAGTATTGAGTCTCACAGTCGGTAAACTTTTTGCTAATGTAATAAATGGCATACTCTTTTCGGCCAGACTCGTCATGTTGTCCCAGTACGCACCCCATTGAATTTTCTAAGACAGTCAGATACATGATTAGCGGTCTTCCTTCGATGGGAGGCATCAAGACAGGAGGTTCAAGCAAATACTCTTTGATTCTGTCAAAGGAAATCTGGCATTCGTCATTCCATTTATCCACCTGATCTTTCTTCAACAACTTGAAGATTGGTTCACAGGTATATGTTAGGTGAGAGATAAACCTAGCAATGTAGTTTAGGCGTCCCAAGAAACCTCTAACCTCCTTCTCAGTGCGAGGAGAAGGCATTTCTTGTATAGCTTTGACTTTGGCATGATCAACCTCGATGCCCTTGTTGTTGACAATGAAACCCAAGAGTTTACCGGACCGGACTCCGAATGTGCACTTGTTAGGGTTTAACCTGAGCTTGTACTCCTTCAACCTGACAAATATCTTTTGCAAGTGGTCGAGGTGTTCTTCTTCAGTTTGTGATCGGGCTATCATGTCATCTACGTAGACCTCTATCTCATGATGTATCATATCATGAAACAAAGTTACCATGGCGCGTTGATAGGTTGCCCCGACATTCTTCAGTCTGAATGGCATCACTTTGTAGCAAAACATACCCCACTGTGTAACAAAAGTAGTTTTCTCCATGTCTTCAGGTGCCATTTTGATCTGGTTGTAACCTGAAAATCCGTCCATGAAAGAAAATACCTTGTGCCGAGTTGTGTTGTCAACCAAGATGTCAATGTGCGGAAGTGGAAAGTCATCTTTAGGGCTGGCCCCGTTTAAGTCTCTGTAATCCATGCACATTCTCACTTTGCCGTCTTTCTTCGGCACGGGCACAATGTTAGCAACCCATTGTGGATAGGAAGTAACAGTAAGAAATCCAGCATTGAACTGCTTCATAACTTCTGCTTTGATCTTTTCTGACATGTCGGGCCTCATGCGGCAGACTTTTTGTTTGACTGGTGGACAGTCTTCTCTTGTGGGCAGACTATGAACCACAATATCTGTATTGAGTCCCAACATGTCTTTGTATGACCTGGCGAAGATCTCAACATATTCATGTAACAGCTGAATTATGTGCTTCTTGACACTTGGCTCTAGGTTGGCACCCACTCTGACTTCTTTTCTGTCTTCCTCAGTACCCAAGTTGATTGTCTCTAACAGCTCCTCATGAGGCAAAATAGCCCTTTCTTCCTGTTGTAGCAGTCTAGCCAATTCTCCCGGCACCTCACAATCTTCCTCACCTTCGTACTCGGCTTGGTTGATCAGATCTTTAGAGTCACTAAAGGCCATAGCAGAATTGTTACCCATGGAATCCGGAATGGAAGGGTACCTGCATTTGTGAGTGTGGGTGTGTGTAAGGGATAGCCACCGTTAAACAAATAAAATGTAAAAAGAAAGATAATGAACACAAAAGTTTATATGTGAAAACATCCATGTTTCATTAAAATGGCGTATGAAGATGAAAAATCAAACCCTTACAAATGGACCTATGTGCCTCGGGTAAGGCACAAGGTTAAAAGTGTACGTATTGTTTGAGAATTATTACAAACCAACAGAAATGTTTGAAAGATAAATTACTGTGGTATTAAAGTAATTGGAACAAAGTCTTTTGCTTCCCAGTTGCACAGTCCTCCGTCAACAGTAGGAAAAATCCAGTCTTCCAAGGCTGCTCTCCTCTTCACTATCCTCCAAAGCATTGACTCCATGATGGGTGATCCTCACTGGTGGCCCCCCAGCATGGGCATGACGTACAACCTTTTTAGCAGAAGAAGTGAACCCCAAGCCGAATTTATCTGATTTGTAAGGAAAGTCTGGAAGCTGCCCCCAGATTGTGCTTCCTCCTTCTTCATTCACAACCTTTGCATCTTTGAGAGACGACATCTGAGGCGGAGGTCTGGTAATCATGGGTGAAGAAGAAACTGTCTTGGTTGCCGCAATCTCCTGAGCTACCTCTTCGAAATGCTGAAAAGGGGTTTCGATGAATTCGCCATCCAATTCTACATAGCGGAAAGAATTTAGATGGCTTATCATATATTCCTCTTCGCCGTGAACAATTATGATTTTCCCCTGGACAGGGTACTTGAGAATTTGATGCAGAGTAGAAGTGACAGCTCCAGCATTGTGAATCCAGGGTCTTCCCAACAAGCAAGAATAGGAAGGACGGATGTCCATCACATAGAATGTGGAGTTGAACGTTTCAGTTCCCACTTTAATCGGGATGTCCACCTCCCCGCGGACCATCCTTTTAGAACCATCAAAGGCACTGACAATTATATTGCTGGGCTTCAAGGTTAAACCTTCACAATCCAGTCTATCCAAGGCTTTCTTCGGCAAGAGGTTCAGCGATGAACTAGTGTCTACCAGTACATGTGCTAGGGTAGTCCCTCTGTATTCCACCGAGACATGCAAAGCGTCATTATGTTTTCTCCCTTTGGATGTTAAATCCGCATCGGAGAATCCTAGACCATTGTAAGCTGTTAAGCTAGCTATACATTCCTGGAACTGATTCGCGGAGGTTTCCTGTGGCATATGGGCTATCTTCAAGAATCTTATCAAAGCTTTAGCATGAGCCTCTGAACAAAGCAGCACGTCCAACATAGAGATCTTTAAAGGGGTTTGCCCTAGTTGTTCCATAACATCATAATCGATTTTATTGATTATTTTCAAAATCTCTTCCATTTCTTTTTGAGAGGTCTCAGGGATGACCAATGGCTGAGCCCTCGTCCTGACGGGCTCTTCTTGGATCCCTTTCCCTCTATCATCAGCAACAACAGTGGGGAAAACCACAAGAGTTACAACTTCTTCAATAATTGGAGTTCTTGCAGATATGTTGATCGTCACAGGAGTGATCTTAAGAGCAGCTGAGGGTCCAAAGATTTCCTTTGGAGGGGAAATCTATGGAGAGAAAATTCTTCCACTGCGGGTGATTTTGCTCGTTCCAGCAATGTTTCCAATCTCGGAAGTATCTTCATCAGAACTCTCTACAGTTGATTCAATTTGTTTAATACCGTGGTAGTAGATTTCTCCACCATAATTCCACGGTACTGATCTGTCGGACTTGTACGGAACGAGCCCGAGCATGGTTATCTTCAAAGGTACAGTCTTTGTAGCGGATGTAATCTTAACAGGTCTTTTGGAG
Organism: Vicia faba; assembly: GCA_948472305.1. Classification (NCBI taxonomy): domain Eukaryota; kingdom Viridiplantae; phylum Streptophyta; class Magnoliopsida; order Fabales; family Fabaceae; genus Vicia; species Vicia faba. The sequence continues at coordinate 1,249,819,913 of OX451738.1, forward strand.
ACCTTGGAAATATTGGCGGATATGGTTATTATTGAAACATCATTGATAGGAGTCGGTGTAAGAGGAGTCTTTTCAAAAAGGATTTCTTGGTTATCCATTAGGCGTTGGATGCCTAACTTCAACAATGGACAGTCGGTTGGTAGGGATGAACAAAGGCAACAATCTTCTTCACAACCTGGGAAAATCCCAGCCTTCAGCAAATTCAACTTGATTATCGGTAGCGGAGTTATCAAATCATCAACAGTAGCAATAAACAAATCCTCATCAACAGCATGGGCATTGTGGCCATGCTTTGGCATTGGAGCAGAGATTACATTCGGCTTTTCAGGGGCGTCGAATTCAACTTCTTTAGCGTCTATCAAATCCTGAATCTTATTCTTGAGGGCCAAACAATTGTTGGTGTCGTGCCCTGGGCTCTCTGAATGATAAGAACACTTGGCGTTCGAATGGTAGTACGGAGAAGCAGTATTTGGATTTTTAGGGGCCTCTTTCAAACTCGTAAGGTTTAACTTCAAGAGATGGGGTATAACCTGAGCAGGAGTCATGTTTATCTGGGTGAATTTCTGTACAGGCCTTTCCACTCTTGTTTGGTTGGTTCTAGATTGACTGTTTTTAGGCTGATCAGCTACAGACTTCTGAATCATTACGGCCCTCACTGCTGGCCGACGCTCAACTCTTCCTTGACCTCTTTGGGAGTAGAAAGCTGATACTTCCTTCTTTGGTGGAAAAGTCTTTTTGATGGCAGTGGAAGCAGATACATCTTTTTGAATTTTCCCGCTTTTTATGCCAGCTTTAACTCTCTCACCAGTTAGAATCAACTCAGTGAACCCCGCAGAGGAGCTTCCAATCAGATGATTAAAGAAAGGCCCTGACAGAGTTCCCAAGAACATGTCTACTAGCTCTCTCTCAGATATAGGTGGTTGTACTCGTCCTGCCAAGTCTCTCCATTTCCGGGCATACTCTTTGAAACCTTTATTTGAGACCATGCCCATACTCTGTAATTGAGTACGGGTTGGTGCTAAGTCCATATTGTATTGATACTGTTTATAGAAGGAGGCTGCCAAGTCTTCCCAATTATGTACATCCGACCTCTCCAACTGGTAGAACCAATCCAGCTGCGTCCCCGACAAACTGTCATGGAAAAAGTGGACCCACAGGTCTTTGTCAGAAGAATGTGGTTGAATTTTCCTGACATAAGATCATAGGTGCATCTTGGGACAAGACACCCCATCGTATTTGGAAAATAGAGGTACTTTAAACTTAGGAGGGATTACAATTCCAGATACCAACCCTAACTCTTCAAAGTCCAGCCCAGGCACTCTCTGTATCTCCATGGCAGCTAGACGCTCTTCCAGATTTTTGTATTTGTCATCTGCAGGAGGGTATTGTTGTTCAGAATAGTCCTCATCATCCTCTTCTCCAGCTTCCGAATCTGAAGGCATTGCAGTCTCCTTACCCTTTCTCTCCCCTTCCTCAGAGGTTGATGGAAAATCTAGGACCCTTCTGGCTTGATCTTCAAACCTTCTGCCCATGGTAGCCACACTAGCTCTCTTCTTCTTCTTTTTCTCTTTTTCCTTCTCTAGCAAAGTCTTGAGCTCCTCCTGCCCCTTGGACAAGGTCAAGAGTAGCTGTTGAAATTGTGAATTCTGAGCTTGCAAGTCTTTGACCGTTTGTTCAATATCCATCTTGCTGTGAATACCTGTTTTATGCATATGATGAATGATATGTATTCATGTAATGCATTCAAGGATTCAGAAATTAAAATTTGTTTTAAACAAAAAAGAAACACACGTCATATTAATAAGATTGAATTGTTAGTACATCAATGCCCCATGGGCAAAATAATACAAAATTCTAAGGTAAAAAGACGTTGCGCATCCTCTTTTGTGCAATGTAGGTGTTGAGAGTCTTCTCTTCGTGAAGTTGACGAGTAAGTTCCAAAACCTTCTTCTCACTTGCGTAGAATTGGGCTTCAAAAGTATCGTGTTCTCCCTTGAGCTGTATCCAACTCCTTTGTAGATCTTCGAATGATGTTGGCATGTCAGGATGTAAGAGGGTGTATGGAACCTCTCCTTCCTTAACAGGCTCTATAATCACAGGGAGAATGAAGGGGTAAGGCATCATAAGACTTTGAGCGCGGGTTTGTACCCACTTGAGGTAAGGCTCAAGGGAGATGGAATTCTTGTGTCCCAAGGTCTTACTGTCTACCTTGTTTGGCATCCTCCAAGCTCGGATAAACCTTTGTCGACTTCCTTGATCGTCGTTGTCGAAGTTAAAAACCAAGTATGGAATCAACATGTTATGTGGGCCATCCCTTCGGGCATAACCAAACTATCTCATAGCCAAGCAGGGGTTGTAGGTAATGCCTCCCCTAATTCCAAGTAAAGGTACATTAGGGAATTCCCCACAACGGTCAATGATGATAACATTCTCTTTTGATCGAGAACACCAATGGATATCTGAATGTGTAAGAGTCATCAATCATTGTGACCACCTTAAACCTTGCTCATTCTTCAAGACTGATTGGGGAAGATGAGAAATAAACCATCTTGCCAGTAGAGGAGTGCAACACATGAGAACACCTCTTTTCCTCATTGTTCGAGTGTGAAAAGAGTGCAAGACATCTCCAAGCAATGTAGGCACCGGATTGCAAGCCATGAAGATTTTGACAGCACTCACATCTATGAGTTGGTCAGGGTTAGGGAACAAGACCATCCCATATATGAGAAGAGCTACAATCTCCTCAAAAGCTTGTAAGTCCAAAGAATTCCAGCAGCTTTGGGCCTTCTCAAATAGAAACTTTGCCAAGAAACCCTTGACACCACTTCTGGTTTCCCAATGACCTGTGACATCTGATGGTTGCAAGTGTAGGGCTTGAGAAACATCTTCAGGCTTTGGATCTCTTTCCGTACCATTGAAAGGTAGTTGATGGAGAATAGAAATCCTCAAGAGTTGAGAAAATTCCTCCAAAGTAGGCACCAGTTGGTAATCAGGAAATGTGAAGCAGTGGTGTAGGGGATCAAAGAACTGGAAGAGAACTTTCACCATGTCTTCTTCTGTGTTGGAAGTGACTAAGTTGAGAAGGCGAACATGTCTCTCAGTGAACGAAGAATTCTCAGGAATCCTTGAAGCTAGCTCCTTGAGTTGTGGAGAAATTCTTACAAGGTTGACTTGAATAGTTTTCCTGCGAAGTGAATCCATAACCTACAAAACAAGAACAAAGATGAATTTCCAAAATCCTTGAAATGGTTAGTGGATGCATATGATGCTTCATGATGTTCATGATGTTATGCACAAGCATGTATGTACAAGCAAGTCACACAAGTTCTTAGTTTAGGCTTGCATGGGGTTTCATAGGTAAGTACCCTCTTGAAGTTTAGTTGGCTCAACCTGTCCTAGAAATAGTAATCGGGTTCTAAAGAGCTCAATATCACTGGATTGTTTTCTGTCTTCATTGTTTCAGTTTAGCCACTTTACTGGCGACCGAAATATTCCAAGAAAACAACCCTCAATGAGTGTAGTATTGAGTATCTACCAACTTCGGACTGCACTAAAGCCGGTCATCTCACTACATCCTAAAAGGCCAAGTTGGTCAAGTAAAGGTTCTAAAAGTCCATTAGTACTTCATGACATCACTCAACGGCCCCGTATTCTCTTTGATTGACTCAAAGGCTACCGGTACCCACAAATATGTCGCACTAACATAGCTATTGCTTAGACCGTGTCGATATACCCTGCACAGTTTCCACAACATATTGCTATTTACCTATGAATGTTTCCCAAATCCGGGTAGAGGATTCAAACCCAAACAATAGAACCAAAGTGTAAAGAAAACAAGTCAAGCAATGATAAGCATGTAAAGGTGATCTAAAACCCTAAGGTAACCCCACTTTTAAAATTCTCCCCAGCAGAGTCGCCAGTTCTGTGATACGGTGGGAGAACTGACTTGAGGTTTTGTGTTTGTGTTCGCAAATGTTTCGGTTTAGCAAGGGTCACCACAGACTTTTATTTTATCCAAAAGGAAAGGTAAAAAAGCAGAGGAAATACCTTTAAGATGTTTTCTTGAGTTCGGAGGGTAGATTATGAAAAGGGAAGGTACTAGCACCCTTTTCATCCATGGTTTTCCATGGGCTCTTAGTTACTTTTTTAGATCACTTTCTTTGCTTTTCCAATTGTTTGAAATGGTGCTTTGTGTGGTTTTGAAAGTATTTTGAAAAGAGGCCTTCGTTTTGGCAATCTTTGTAATGATTCTTGTTTGTAAGAATGTATACAAAGATGTTTTGTCTTTTGAAAAATATTTCAATGTTTTGAAAGTTGTTTGGAAATTGTTTTGAAATGTGTTGTGTGTTTTTGAAAATAGCAAGGATTGTTTGCAATTTGATCAAGTAACTAGAAGCATCTACCTACTCAAAAGTCTTTCCTACACATTTTTATTCCTTTGACATTGTTGTTTTACCATTGCATTTGGTAAACAACCCTATCTTTGGATGTTAAACGGGACGGGCGTGGGTTATCGTATGACCATGATAGAAATGGTGCCAAGTATCTTAGCAAGTTTTGAGGGACCAAGATCATTTGTTTTTAGGCAACCTTGTCTAGCGTCATCGAGGGACTATGATCTTTTGTTTTGCTTTGTTTTGCCAAGATACCTAGCATGCATACCATGGCCACTTTTAGGAAACAAAGTGGATGAAACCCTAGGGGTGCTTGTGTGCAATGTGTTATCATTTTTCATGCATTTTTGTCTTGCATTAGGTCATGCTATTTGTTTTGATTTTTGTCTTATCATACAAATCCTAATTTACTAAACATGCATATAATACGATAAATTGCGTAAAGTAAATCTAAACTATTACAATAATTATTATGGGAGGGGGGATACAAGTTTTGAATGGGGATATTTGCACAAAATAAAACCCTAATTTACTATTACAACCCAATTGAATTTATTGTACAAATAAATAAATAAGAAAATATTTAAATATGCAATAAAATATAAATATGAAAAATATGTTTGTATTAATTTTATGTATGTAAAAACAAGTTTATTTAAGTCTTAAAAATAAGAAGAAAAAAAACATTTGATTATTTTTGAAAGGGTAAAAACACTAATTTTGTTTAAAAGAAATATTGTTTTCTAATCATTTATTTTATTCATTTTGTTCAAGAAAAAATAATAATAATATATACAAAATGTTAAAAAATTGAAATATGTATGAAATTATTATTTTAAGTGTATAAATAATAAAAATAAAAATGTATGATATTTTTATATTATTTACAAGTTTATTTAAGAAAATAAATTATATTATTACTAATAAACTATCTTTTATGCCAAAAAATAATAAAATAAAAATACAAAAATTAGGAAAATATTTTTGGGATTTTTAATATTCAGAAAAAAAAATAATAAAGTCAGAAAATATAAATTATGCAAGAAAATACAAAAAAATATAAAAATATGCAAAGGGGGGTGCAAATAGGAAATAAGGGGGGTGCAAAAAGTCAGAAAAGGAGGCCCAAGGCGCGCCAGGCCCAAGACTTCATCCCTGTCCTCCAGCCTTCTTCCAAAATACGCGCGTCTGTGTACAAATCCTGTTCTTGCTCATGCTTGCATAAAATCAAAAATTTATAACACAAAAAAGGTAGCTCATGAACTCACGATTCCAATGATATAAAGCACATGACCTAACTCTCATAGACCAAGGAGAATTTTAATGGCCCTAATTTCTGACCTAGTTTTTCAGCAACTTCAACAATCAAATACTCTTAGCTCAGTTAATATAAATGGAAACTATGCATAGGTACAGCTTAAGCAACTTAAGGACTTTATTTTTGCGTCATAAAACTAAGCTTAAGGATGCCTAAATAGAGAGATAGAAACTTGACAAATACCTTGTTCTTGTGAGCTTCCTTGAAGTTCTCTCAAGCTTCTCCAATGCTCAACTTGCCTTGTAGATGCCTGAATCTTCCTATAGAAGTCAACCTGTAAACTTGCAAAATGAAAATGGTGAAGTATGAAACTGAGCTCACAGTGGCTAGACAGGGGCCTGGATAGTTCAGGTGGGAGGTATGGAATGTGTTTGAAGTGATTCCAAGCAAAACGCACGAGTCAATAATGTTTTGGCCAAGGTTCTGCAGATGATGCCCTGTTTTGGGCAGAAATGTGGTGATTTTGTGTTTTGGAGTGTTTGAGAGGGTTTTGAATTCGTTTCTTAGGCTTGTTACAATGTTCTGAAGTCGTTTGAAATGATACAAAGCCTTGCCTTTATCAGATACACAAGTTGTATTGACTTTTGCAAGTTTCTTGCTTTTGAAGAAAAGTTGGAAGTGACAATGCCAAAGCCTGTACATGCTTGCTTGCTAGCTGCACATAGTTGGTACAAATTGCCTGATATTTGTGGATATTGTTTGCAGTAAAAGATTAGGTCCATGGCTCAAGATAAACAAAGTTGTAAAAAGCTAGCTTTATGAAAATGGTATTGTACACTTTATGCCATTTTTGGATTAATTCATTGTGCAATGCTTCAAAAGTCAGAACAATACCATTATCCAATGTGTTAGCATTCAATTATGGTGTATAGAAGGGATTAGGACCTGTAATACCAAGTACAAGCATGCTAGGAACTGATTTGCAACTTGTAACATTGTGAAAAATGCCTTGAACAAAAGTGATAAATTTCCATTTTCATTTCTTCGATTCTCCCTAACCATAAATTATCTTGGAGAGTTCTTGGACATTTTGGAAATCTTGTAACATTCTCTAAAATCTATCTTTGAAATGAATTTTGAGATTCCTCTTGGAACTAGGTGAAAAGTTGCCATGAAGTTAGGTAAAAAATCTTCCTAAACTAGGGATAAATTTCACTAAGTTAAAAAGTTTATGGACCCTTATTCACAAAATCATAACTTGAGATAAAAGCATCTTTTTGGAAAACTTTGTGAATAAAAGTTGTAGATTTCATGGAGGACTACAACTTTCATGTTGGAAGTTTTCTTTGAATCCAATTGCATCATGGTGAAAAAGTTGGGAAAAGTTGGAAAAAAATAAGAAATTTTCATAACTTAGAAAAATTCTAAGTTATGAAAAATTTCAAATTAAAACCCTAATTTTATAAATTAGGTTTCTTGGTGAACAAGTTTCACATTTTGACACATCTTGATGAAATATGACCCTTGGCACTTGATTTTGACAAAAAAGTCAAAGTTTGACTTTTCAGTGTACAATTGATTTTTGATCAGTTGACTGAAAAATTCATCTGTCAATCCAATGCACTTGAGATCTTTTGAACCTTGTGATTAGTTCAAGATGATGCCATTGAGTCCTTGAAACCTTGATTGAACCCAATTTGCCATTTGGCTAGGTGAAAAATCATAAATTGCCCTTCTACAGTCAAAACCCTAATTTTGACCATTTTGCCCTTTTGATGATTTGATCAACTTTCTTGAGGAGTTGTGGTCCAAACTTGATCAAATGGTTCATATGAGTCTATAATGTTGATGTGGATAAAAAATTATGAGGTTTGACTGTAAATTGGCCCTGGTTAACTTTTCCCCCAATTCAACTGATTTTTAGGTCAGCTGTCCAATTGACTTGGCAAAAAAGTGATTCAAGGCTTGAAACTTGGCATGAGCAATCTTAGGAGTCCAACATGAAGTAAGAAAGTCACATGAAGCATTGGAAGTCCAAAAATCCCTGTGCAAACTCAAACCCTAATTTCAGGTCATCAGTGCAAGATGAGGTCTTGAGCTGAACAAACCCTAATCTGGTCTTGAGTCAAAAAGAGTCTTGTGAGGAAAATCTTGATAAAATGAGAGGGAAAATTTTGGGGTACAACAGTATCCCATGCAACTTTACAATATCATCAACATACATCTTATCCAGCTTTTCTGTAGGATGATTGATCTTCATCGGCAAGAAATGATCTGACTTAGTCAACCTATCCACTATTACCCAAATTGAATCATCACCTTTAGCAGTATTCGGTAACCCCGACACGAAATCCATAGAAACACTGTCCCATTTCCACACTGGAATACTCAAAGGTTGCATAAGAACTGTAGGCATTTGATGTTCAATCTTTGACATCTGGCAAGTCAAGCAAGCATACACAAACTTAGCAATTTCTTTCTTCATACCTGGCCACCAAAACATTTTCTTTAAATCTTGATACATTTTCGTAGAACTTGGATGAATACTCAAATCGCTTCGATTCCCTTCCTCAAGAATTCTCTTCTTAAGTTCTGGAATATCAAGAACACATACTCTATCACCAAGTCTCACCACACCATTCTCATCCACTCGGAATTCACCTCTGTTGCCTTGGTTAATAAACGTTAGTCGATCCACCAAACTTGACCGTCTCGGATCTCTTCAATAATCCCACTATCCAGTTTCAACATTCCCATCTTCACACTATTGGGTGTCTCTTCGCATACCAAGCTCATATCTCTAAACTGTTCGATCATCTCTAACTCTCGAACCAGAAGCATTGACATATGCAAAGATTTCCTACTCAAAGTATCAGCTACTACATTTGCTTTACCAGGATGGTAACTAAAATCCAAATCATAATCCTTCAACAATTCGAGCCATCTTCTTTGCCTCATGTTTAACTCCTTCTGATCAAATAAGTATTTTAAACTCTTATGATCACTAAGCACTTCAAATTTAGAGCCAAAAAGATAATGTCTCCAAATTTTTAGCACGGACACCACAACCTCCAATTCTAAGTCATGCGTAGTGTTGTACCCCAAAATTTTCCCTCCCATTTTTCATTCAAGATGTTATCCTAGGGTTTCTCAAATACTCAAAATAGTTAAGGATTTGATCAAACAGATTCTCCTCCTAAGCATTGAGTCAGCAACTAGGGTTTGGTATTTCTCAAGCAAAATTGAGTTTCTAAGGTTTCAATTGGTCTTCATGGTTCTTTATGTATTATCAAGGATGCTCGTGCCAAGTTTCAAGCCTCGCATCGCAAGTTTGTTCAGTCGATTGTTCAGATGATTAAAAATCAACTGCATTGACCCAAAAGTCGACCTTTTCAAGATCAAGTTCAAAAAATTATAACTTCTTCATTATTAGATATTTTTGAGTGTTTCTTTTTACATATGATTCTCCTTGACGTCATATCCAACTTCTCTTTACAAGTCATGATCCGATTGTGTGCGAAAAATCATCAAAATTCGAATATTTTAGAGGACTATGATTCTCAAGTTAAGAACGTTCACGGTACAAAATGTCGAGTTCGAGAATTCTTTGAATGTCTGTTACTTATTCAAGTTACTTATGTCTGAGCATTTGGTGATTATTGGATGAAAGTGGATTTCAGACCAAAATCCTCAAGGAATCATTGTTCTATCATTGGTTTGTATTGCAAGATACCATGAATTAAAGAGTTGAGTTAGAGTCTCATTGGAATTGCTTCGGAGATTCACTCGAGAAATGTAATTAGGTTCAAATTGATTCAAGGTTTGAAATACATTCGTCCTTATTCTATGTTTTCAAGCTAATCATGATTCAAGTGTCAATTTTCAAGTTCAAACTTCATCCATATGGTTAATTTTGAGGCATATATCATAGTTAATTCAAGAATGCAAAGCGTTGTGTCAAGGTTATAATACAATTTCAAACTTATTTTTAACTATTGCAACTTCAAGATACAAGTTCATCAAAGTTAATTCAAGAAAATTCAAGAGCATTAAAAGTTTCAAGGCATGTATCGTTATCCATTCATCATTCGAAAGTCCACTTTTAAAGTTCACTACCATTCAATTTCATTCATATTTATTCAAGTTTCAAGAAGAAAAGCTACATGGATTTCAATTCTAAAGCTTTGAATAAATTCATCATTCAAGTTTACAAAGATACAAATCCAATTCATGTTTTTTTCTAAGTTTCAAATTACAAATCACAAGAAAATTACATACACAAGTTCTTTTTTGTTGTACATGGAAACCTAAAATTCTCCCTAAGCATATGCTAACTTGCTTCTAAAAATCCTTCATGCTTCATTTGTTATGCTCTTCTTCTACCTTGCCTCGCCATCTTCAATCCATCATTTGCTCATGAAACAAGAAAGAAGAATATGTTAGCAACAAAAATAAAGAAGTATAACTTTGAACATAAACAAGAAATTTCCAAAGATTCATCATTAGGGTTTGCGTTGGGAATCAGAAAAAGGGTGTCTTAATCACATTCAAGCAACCCAGCCTCATAGAAAAATCACAATTCAATTCTAGGCAATGTTCTAATTGCAAATCACAAAAATGGATTTTGATTCAAAAAAGAAAAAGTGTAAAAAGCAAGGAGATCATAGAGTTACAGCAGCTCAGTCCAGCCCAACAAAAGCCTCATACATTTACAAATCAAATTTAAAATCATGGGCCATGATTCCAAATTTCAAATCACAAAAATGAATTTTGGTTCACAAAAGAAAGAGGTGTGAGAAACAAGTTTTGCAAATTCAGAAAAATGAGCAAACATCACAATCCAAGTGCAACAATCCAAAGTTCTGCACAAAACATGTCCAAACAAGCCTGCATTACTGTAAAAAGGGACAAACAAAAAAAGACAAATACTGTCAAAACAGACTGCTGCCATAAGAGTCCAAAACTGCTACAAGGCTGCCCACATAGTTGATACACAAACCTGCTGTATCAAGCCAATAAAATGCTGCGAAAAACTTGCACAAACTTAGCCAAAACAAAACCTGCATCCAAAAGTTATAAAAATAGCATATCCTATTTGTTCAAATTCACCAAACATTTCCCCCCATTTTCTCATTCTCATTCAATATAAAATAAGAAAGTAACACAAGACCAACACACATTTTTTTACACAAACCCTAGAAAATCGTCATCATCTTCCTAAATGCCAAACCCTTCAGAAATATATACAGAAAAAGATCCAAAATCACAAAAGCACAAAACCGATTCACCAACCCTAACCCTTATCTCATCTTTTAAAAAAAAACAATAAATAGAAAATATACAAAATCGCAAAACCTAATCCAAATCTTCAGCATCATTTTTGCAAAACCATACCCTTCAGAATAAAAAATCAGAAATCAAAAGAGATAGAGAAAGAATACAGTGTTTGCCACACATGGATTCAAAGATAGAACATATCTACCAGTAAAAGGTTATAAATCACAAACCTCTGGAGACCAAGGCTCCATTTTCTTTCCCCTTTCTTTCCTTCCTGCATGGATTCATACGCCTCATCTTCATCATAATTGTAATTTTTTAATCTGATGTTAGGGTTTCACTTTTCCCCTTTTAAGATCTACACCAAACCATGTCAAATATGCAAAATTCACTCACATATATGAATATAGGAGAGAAAGGCGAATAGAATGATATAATAAAAATCAAGTTTGGAACATCACCGTTGCCGTCGCCGCCGCAAGGGAAATTTCTGGCGCGCCCGTTCTCTCTTCTTCGGCGAGAGAGTATCAGAAAAAACAAGAGGAAATATAAAACAAGAGAGAGAGAGAGAGAGAGAGAGAGTGTGTATTTGTTAAATGGCAATTTTTTGTCATCTTTACCTCTTTTGATCCACACTTCAGATGGGCCTCCCACAGAAATCCAACCTAACCCAATACCCTTCATCAGCGCCATACCCCCCCTATAAACCACCAATCCAACCGGGCCAACCACAAAAATCCTCCCTAAGCCCAATTCTTCATGGCACACCCTCCTGAATACTTCCTGCCATGCAGCCCTTTGTATTGTTTTTTTTTGTTTTTTTCCTTTTCTAACTACAGCAAAAAATCTATTGGGCCTGAACTAACCAAAAAACCTGTTTTGCTCTTTCACCCCTTTTACCATTTTTCAACCCCCTAACTCAATTTTATTTTTATTCTTATTTTCATTATCTTTATTTTTATTATTAATATTATTATTATTATTTTCATATAAAAATAAAAAAAACATTTTATTTAATATTTATATGTATATATATATATATATATATATATATATATATATATATATATATATATATATATATATATATATATATATATATATATATATATATATATATATATATATATATATATATATATATATATATATATATATATATATATATATATATATATATATATATATATATATATATATATATATATATATATATATATATATATATATATATATATATATATATATATATATATATATATATATATATATATATATATATATATATATATATATATATATACATACTTTTGTTTTATTTCTTTTTCTAAAACTAAAAAAGAAGACAAAAAAACATTTTCTTATTAAAATCAATTTATTATCTTAAAATTAATTTAATATTAGACTTAGGTTTATTTTCTTTTTTTTAAAATTAATTTAGAACATAGGTTTCTTTTAATTAATTAATTTTTCATATTAGTTCAACTAAAACTATTTTTCACAAAAAAACCCTAGACTTGTTTCTTTAATCCAAATTAATTATCTTAATTAACTTAAGTTTAATTTTCTTAGTTTAATTAATTTATTTTATTCTAGTTTAATTAATCAAAACCCTTTCTTCATAACATTTTCGTTCCTTTTCATATCACTTTATTCTTTATAGATTATATTTACATTTCTTGTACATTGTCATTCAATTAAATATGATTGTAATAGTTAACTTAGGTTTTAAATTTCTTGTCATCCCACATTTTTAAGTTTTTATCCCCCATTCTCAATTGATGTAATAGCGTAGGATATCGACTTTCCGCAATTTATCACTTTAAAATATAAATGCTAGTAATTAGGCGTGTATGGCAAGATCTAAAATCAATCGCTAGACAATCCTAATCAAAGACAAATTAACTTGAATCGAACACACTTTTCACACGCGCACCTTTAGGGTAACCTTGCTTATTGCCTTCGAAAAATACAATCATGTCCCTTGAATGTGGGACATTTTAGCAAAGACCCTCGATAAAAAAGATCATATTCCCTCGATGATCCTTCGATGTTGCCTTCGGTAAAACAATATTAGTCCCTTACAAAAATTGCTAAAGCGTCTCATAAGTTGCCTTCTATGACTATACAATGACCCACGTCTGTCCCTTCACATCCAATGATAGGGCTTCTTATCAATCAATGATAAGATAACAATATCTAAAGGAGGAGGAAAAGAACTAAGACTTTTTAAGTAGGTAGAACGTTCATAGTTGCTTGCTCACAACATTTTCAAAACAACATCTTCGAAACACACCAACACTTTCAAAAAAGGAAATATTTTCAAAATTCAACACTTTGTATACATTCTTATAGAGATTAGAATCATTACAAATTTCTCCTGAACAAAGGCGCTTTCAAAAATACTTTCAAAAATAATCACAAACATATTTCAAACAAAGCATTTTCAAAAGTGAGCTAGCAACTAAGAGCCCGTAGATAACTATGGATGAAAAGGATGCTAATACCTTGCCTTTTCATAACCTACCCCTCGAACTCAAGAAAATCTCAAAAGGTATTTCCTGTTCTTTTCACCCTTTCCTTTATTGGATAAAAGAAAAGTCGATGGCAACTCTTGCTATCCGCAACATTTGCGATAAAATGCAAAACACCAAGTCAGTTCTCCCACCGTACTACACGTAGGATAGTTCCTCTCATGAACTTTTAACTATCTAGAAGCATAAGCAACAACTTGTCCATTTTGCATTATCACACCACCAAGACCCATCTTTGAAGCATCACAATAAACTATAAAGGATTCATTCGGATTTGGAAAAATCAACACCGGAGCAGTCGTCAACCTCTTTTTCAGCTCTATGAAACTTCCTTCACATACAACATCCCACACATAAGTTTGACCCTTTCGAGTCAATTGAGTCAATGGTAATGCCAAATTAGAAAATCCCTCAATGAATCTTCGGTAGTAACCTACTAAACCAAGAAAACTTTGAATCTCAGTTGAAGACTTTAGAGTCTCCCACTATAACATTGCATCAACTTTAGAAGGATCTACTGCAATTCCACCACTAGAACTCACATGGACAAGGAAACTCACTTTCTTCAACCAAAATTCACACTTTGACAGTTTCACATATAATTGCTTCTCTTTCAATATTTGCAACACAGTTCGTAAATTCTCAACATGTTCTTCTTCTGACTTTGAATAAATCAAAATGTCGTCGATAAAGACCACCACAAACTTATGCAACTACTTCTGAAAGATACGGTTCAGGTATTCCATGAAAACTCCTGGCGCATTTGACACACCGAATGACATCACAATATATTTATAGTGACCATACCTTGTTCTGAAAGCTGTCTTCGGAATATCATCTGGCTTGACTCGAATATGATGATAACCCGACCTCAAATCTATCTTTCTAAAGACACTCGCGCCCACCAGTTGATCCATCAAATCATCAATCCTCGGAAGTGGATATTTATTCTTAATAGTTAGTTTATTCAAATGTCTATAGTCTACGCATAACCTCATACTATCGTCTTTCTTCTTAACCAACAACACCGGAGCACCCCACAGAGAGGCGCTCGAACGGATAAACTTCTTCTCTAACAATTCTTCTAATTGTTTCTTCAATTCATTCAACTCAAAAGCTGACATCTTATAAGGAGCCATCGACACTGTACTTGTACCTAGTATTAAGTCCACATCAAATTCAACTTTTTGCTCTAAAGGCAATTCACCAATGTCGTTCGGAAATACTTCTGGAAATTCACAAAAAATAGGTAACTCCACACTTGCTGTTTCATGATCAACTTGTAACGATGCGAACATCACAAAAATCAAAGCTTCATCTGCCAAAAGCTCATCTACTTGCTTAGCAGACAAAAACATTAACTCTCCACTATCACCAAACTTGGGGAATCTTACTGTCTTATTATTACAGTTGATATGAACATAATTAAATTCCAACCAGTTCATTCCAAGATTAACATCAATTTAGTGTAAGGGTATACACACCAAATCCATCACAAAATTCTTGCCATAGATAGATAAAGAACATTTCAAACAAACAAGAGTAGTAGTAATGGAACCTTTAGCCGGAAGTTCCACTACCATTTCCCCATTCATATCAGACAATTTTAATCCCAACATAGTAGCACAGTCAAGCGAAATAAATGAATGAGTAGCACCAGTATCTATAATAGAAATTAACTCAGTATTGTTAATAAAACAAGTACCTCTGATTAAATTGTCCTTCTTGTGACCCTTAACACCATTCAAAGCAAACATTATGCCACTAGTCAGAGTAGCTACATCTTACTTGGGTTTCTGACACTAGGTACTGATGTGACCCTGCTCACCACAATTGAAACAAGTTGGACCTTCATTCTTGCGCTCAGTATTGCGATGACCAACCTTGCCAAACTTGTAACATGTTAGCACTTTATTGGTACAAGCATTAGCATGGTGGCCTGCTTCTCCACACCGGTAGCACTTCATAGAAATAAAAGCTCCTTCCCCACTTGGCTTCTTCTCCTCATAAGCTATCTGCTTCCCCATATCAGCTGGAGCAGCTTACGGCTTACCGCGATCTTGATTCTACCCTTTCTTCTCATTATAATTATTATAATAAGAAGCTCTGTCCCTACTATATTGACAAAAATTCCTACACTTATTCACCAGCTCAGGAAATTGATGAATCTTCAAATACTCAATACCCTGCTTGATCTCTGGACACAGTCCATTCTCAAACTTAATGCACTTTGACACCTCAGCTGTTGAAATGTTATAGTGCGGACATAATTTCACTAGCTCCTCAAATCTCTCTGCATACTCAGTAACTATCAAATTTCCTTGCCCCAGCTCAAGGAATTCGATTTCCTTTTTAGCACGCACATCTTCTGGAAAGTACTTATCCAAAAAAGCAGTTCTGAACACAACCCAAGTGATCTCTGTGCCCAGAATCTCCATCCTCTAGCGCACATTGTTCCACCAGTCCTCAACTTCTTCCAACATGTGAGTACTAAACCGCACCTTCTGATCTTCTGTACAGATCACCACTCGAAAAATATTTTCAATAATCTTCAGCCATACATGTGCACCATCATCATCATACTTGCCCTTATAGATATGCAGATTATTCTTCTGGAATCTTCCCCAAGCACGAGCCTCATCATCATTCCCTCCATTCTAGTTCTGCTATCCATGCTGGTTCTGCATTGCCTGAGCCATGGCTTCCAAAGCATTAGCAACCGCGTTATCATTTCTTCCTCCAACGATAACTCTGCGCATAGACAACCAACATTAGAACCATCAACACATCGACAATATTAGATACTAATAAATTAACAAGGAATATACATCATATAAATTCTGGCCGGATGAACTGACCTGCTCTGATACCACTAATGTAACACCCTTCTAAAACCCATAAAATATTCGTAATTATTTAAAATAATATCAGAGTAATATAACAAAAGGGCGTCATTTTATTCGTGAAATAATCATACATGCTAGTCTTACTCCGTAACACGGGTTTTCAAAATTATTCATGACATATCCATTATCAAGGTTTCACATACTTGCAGCGGAATCATAGTTCAAACAAGTTCACAGTGCCCCATGATTCATGGTTCACAATTCAACATAATTTAAACTATATGGAAACAATTTAAATGTCATAACAAAACAAGAACAAAATATTTTTCAAAATAAAGAGTTCCCGTCCCCGATGTTACATATCAGAGCAAGACCTTATAGACTCAACATAAATAAAACACACGCTCCAAGCTATTCTTATAAGCCTTTAGGGACTACTCATGATTACCTGCACGTTACCCACGTAGAGGCAACATTTAAGCAGAAAGGGTGAGTTCATCACAATCATTATATAATATATAAGTAATAGACATAGCAGAATAAACCAAAAGTATCACAACATAAACTCGGCATTGTTATCTTCCAAGTACCTCAACAATCATACAAATTCAAGAACACAATACAACATCATCAATTTAAGAACCATGCAATGCCACATAAGATGTAGTGCAAGGACATAGAGTCATGCATGTGGTACCAATTCATTTGATGGACATTGGGCCATCACCCTCCAAAGACCCCAATCATAGGATCGATTCCCACTTGGAGTCGGAGCAAATCATAGACATCCCAAATCCATACAATGGGATTGAGATCAAATCACTGGACCAACATCCTAAATCATCAAAACGGACCAAAGTTGTCCAATGAATGCATGATGCACAACAACAATATAAATGACCACAACTAGTCATACGCATCATCATTAATGTATTCACCAACATCATCATATAAAGCTCATCATATGTACTCATATAAGCAAAGCATCATAATCATATCATCATATAAAATAGAATCTTCATATTAACAACATATCATCATCATACTTCATTACCACAAAACATCATAGCGATTCAACACGGGGAAACTAATTCTATCCTAACTTGGGTACTATAATTATCCTTCTTATTCTTAATTTTAATCCTTATAAATATAGTTCGTCGTGTTAGCTATTCAACGCTTCGAACGGCACCTAAAATGGAGTCCGAAAACTCAAGTTACGACCTTTTGAAAAATCTGTCAAAAATTGGATTGCTTGAGTCGACGCATGCCCCCTTTGAGTCGATGTAACACCCCAATTTTACTCGACAATATAATCTAAATAAGAGTTATAAAAATTATGCAACCGAATCAGGATGCCACAAATTCAACTTAAAAACCATTGCATTCAACATGGATACATAACACTTTAAAACATTGGATGAACCAACATCAAAATAAGTTAATCTTTTAAATCAACAACTTGAACAACTACGCAGCAGAATTATAATAACATATTTATGAAAGAAACTTAAGAATAACAAGTACTTAACAACAATCAACTTAATGTTCAACAACTTAAATAACAAATACTAAAGCAACAAACATTCATCCCCCCGAGTGTTACGTATCAGAGCAATGACACGGAATCGAACTACTGAAGGTCAACTGCCTTCACTCTGGATTACCTGCACGTTACCAACAGAGGGAAACATTCAAACAGAAGGGGTGAGATATCAAACACTATAATAGAACGTATGATAAATATTACATTATAATCAGTTCATACAAAAATTACCACTTCATAACTCATAAATCACAACAGGCTACCAACAAAACACAACAACTAATTTATCATCACAAAAGTTCAATTATACAACTTGGAATGCGACTCACTACTATGCGAATGCATGTGGTACCATTGGAGCAGAAATCCCATCTTAAAAACAGAGTAGAACTCCCATCTTAATAATTGCCAATTAATAGAGGCATCAACAAGGCATGAGCCTTCTTCGCAGTTTTCCAATCCAGGCCATCACAGAGTATACAAATGTATATGAATGCATAATCACATACTCACAAAAATCATCATCATCACAAGGCATAAGCTCACATCACCATTATTACCAGTAAATAGAGGTAATTCATCATCATGTATATTCCCTACAACTTCACATTATCAACGAGAATTCACAACAAAAATCACAACATCACAACAACTCAACATGAATCAACATTGGCCATAAGCTTATCACATCAAACAACATTTCAGTCATTAACATAATCAAACAACAACTTAACATAATTCACACAGCACAGTTAACGACCAAAAACACAACATGTACGGGCAAAAGGGATAGGGAACTATGTGCCCCTCGACAAGCACGACATCTAGGACAACATAACAACTAGTATATATACTCTTCGACATGCACTGAGAAAACAGGGCGACGACCGACCCATGCTCCTCGACACGTCCTGTAACCTAATTATGCTCGAAAAATCCAATGCATCATTCCTAACATGCCTTTCAGCCTAAAACGTCACTCGGTACCTACTACTTCAGTATCCTCCCCGACCACTAACTCGGCCAACAACACAGTCACGATACAACGTCTTAACGACCACACCACTATAATTTATAACTTCCGGCCAACCGCTCGGAATAATACGGTGACAAGAAACTATATTCCTATCGAGATATTCGTTCATTATACAAGACCGACTTCAACAATAATTCCTAACATCGTAACGACCATACCCTAATAACGACCACAACAACCTAATGACCACCACAACAGGAAACAATCTACGCGAACCTACTCATCGATTAAACCATTAGTCACACAACTAACTCCAAAACATCCACAACACATCACTGGCAAACTTCCTAAAACGGATTCATTAAACAATCATACGGTTCTTCCCAACGGCCACAACATGAATAAACGGGCATCTTCGGTAGCTATTCAGGAACATCCATGCCCATCAATCATAAAACAACCAATTCCCACGTAATACACATCATAAATCTCATTATAAGGTCAGAACCCCACCCTTACCTAGACTGAAGGTCGCTCAACCAAAGCTTCGGCCGTAATCCTTGATTTGCTCTGCTCGACATCAGACAACTTGCTCCTTGTCCGTGCAGCTCTACTGGTCAGCATACAGAAATCCTTATTCTGCAACTAAAACAAATCCTTGTGTTAGCTTCTCCTTATATATCTATCCTCTTGTGCCTAACCTACACCCCCACTTTACTTCTTCTAACCAATAGCATAAGTCCAACATTATTTCATGTATACCCTTTAATTCCATATTATAATTATTATTAATCACTAATTAATTAATTAATAATAATCCAACAACTTATACCAATAATTCTCAACATTTCGCAACTTCACAAATAATCCCAAAATAATTTAATTAAATAAATAATTAAATTACGGGCGTTACCACTCTCCCTCACTTAGAATATTTTTGTCCTAAAAAACTTACTTCATTCAAAAAACTCGGGATAGGAGTCCCGCATCTTGCTTTCCAACTCCCAAGTTATGCTTTCTCCAGCAGATCCTAACCAGACTACTTTCACCGAAGCAATCTCTTTCTCAGAGTCTTCATTTCACGATCTGCGATTCATACAAGCATCGTCTCAACAGTAAGATTATCCCTTACTTGCACATCATTCATATGAATCACATGAGATGGATCTGAAATATACTTCCGGAGTTGTGACACATGAAACACATCATGCAAATCCGAAAGATTAGGTGGTAAAGCCACTCTATAAGCAACATTCCCAACTCTTTCTGAAATCTAATATGGACCAATAAAACGAGAAGTGAGCTTTTTAGACTTCAATACTCGCCCAACACCAGTTACAGGTGTAACTCTCAAAAGCACATGGTCACCAGCTTGAAATTCCAAATCCTTCCTTCTCTTTTCATGATAACTCTTCTGTCTACTTTGGGAAGCTTTCATCTTTTCCCGAATCATCTTCACCATCTCAGTAGTCTCACGAACAAGTTCAGGTCCAAACAATACACTTTCTCTATATTCATGCCAACATAAACGAGTTTTAAATCTCTGACCATACAATGCTTCAAAAGGTTCCATCCCAATACTAGAATGGTAATTGTTATTATAAGTGAACTCTATCAACGGAAGATAAGTATCCCAAGAACCTCCCCACTCAAAAACACATGCTCTCAACAAATCCTCCAATGATTGAATAGTCTTTTCTGTCTGACCATCCGTCTGAAGATGATACGCCGAACTCAACCTTAACTTATAACCCAACGCCCCTTGCAAACTCTTCCAAAAATCAGAAGTAAACCTCAGATCTCTATCATGCACAAAGGAACACCATGCAACTTCACAATTACACTAGTGTAAATCTCAACCAACTTTGATACTGGAAAATTGATGTTAATAGGAATAAAATGAGTGGACTTCGTAAGCATATCAACAATTACCCAAATCGAATCATGTACTCTTAAAGTATTAGGTAACCCCGTCACAAAGTCTATCAAAATGCTATCCAGAAATTCATTATTAATCTTTAACACAAAAACAACTGCAACAAGCTCTAAATCACGCGTAGGATAGTTCTTCTCATGAGTCTTCAACTACCTTGATCCATAAGAAACTACCTTATCATTCTGCATAAGCACACCTCCAAAACCCATCTTAGAAGCATCACAATATACCACAAAAGGTTCTCCTGGGTTAGGTAACGTCAAAATCGGAGCCGACGTCAATCTTTTCTTCAATTCCGTAAAACTTTCTTCAGAATGGACATCCCGCACAGAATCTCTACCTTTACAAGTCAACTTAGTCAACAAAAGTTCCAACTTAGAAAAACCTTCGATAAACCTTCTATAATAACCAGCTAATCCTAAAAAGCTTCTAATCTCGGTAGCTGACTTCAGAGTTTCCCACTGCACAACATCATCTACTTTTGATGGGTCTACATCAATGCCACTACCTGAGATCACATGACCAAGAAAAATAACCTCCTTTAACCAAAATTCACACTTAAACAACTTTTCGTACAACTTCTTCTCTTTCAAAACTTGCAACATTATTCTTAAGTATTCTGCATGCTCTTCTTTTGACTTAGAGTAAATCAAAATATCATCAAAGAACACCACCACAAATCGATCCATATAAGTATGAAAGATGCGATTCATGTATTCAATGAATACTCCCGGCACGTTGGTAACATCGAAAGGCATCACCGAATGCTCAAAGTGTCTATAACGTATTCTGAAAACTGTCTTTTGGATATCTTCATCCTTCACTTTAATATGATGATATCTGTTATACGGTGGCAGAACCGACTGTTAATACTGGTTTGCATTTTGTATTTGCAAATGTTGCGGTAAGCAAGAGTCGCCACCAGCTTTTATTTTATCCAACAAAGGAAAAGGGAAAAAGAACAGAAAAAACCTTTTTTGAGATGTTTCTGAGTACGGAGGGTAGATTATAGAAAGGGAAGGTGTTAGCACCCTTTCTATCTGTGGTTTTCCATGGGCTCTTAGGTACTTTCTCATTCTTAAATTGCTTTTCTGTGTTTGGGTGTTTAAAAATGTTTTGAAATTTGCCTTAGTGCCACATTTTGAAAAGTTTTGTTTGACTTCATTTTAACCCTTGTTTCTGTCCTCAAGAGTGTTACGAAGTTGTTTTTGAAAACTTTGTTTGAAAAGTGTTTAAAAGTGTATGGTGTAAAAAGGATTATTTGAGCAAGTACCTAACAGTTATCTACCTACTCAAAAAAAGGCATTCTTTTCCTCCTATCCTTTAGATCGAGTTATCCTACTATTAGTGAGTAGGTAACCATAGTCGTTGGATGTTTAAGGGACTATCTAAAGGGACGTAATGGTCATTGAAGGCAACATGTAAGGATACCTTAGCATTTCGAAGGGACTATCATCATATATCCGTGGGCAACATCGAGGGACAAGATCATTTCTCGTAGGTAACTCGAGGGACATTAAGGGACTATGATCTTTATGGTGATTTTTAGATTGAGGGTATTTTGCTAATATATCCTTACGTTCGAGGGACATTACCATTGTTTTCTGAGGCAACCAAGTGGAGAGTACCCTAGGGGTGCAAGTGTGCAACAATGTGTTTTTTCAGTTATATTTATCTTCCAATTAGGGTTTTCCATCGTTCATTTTTATCTTTCCATACAATCCTATTAATTTAAGCATTGTATAAAATATAGTAGCAGAAGGTAAAGGCGAAAATGTAAACCTAAGCTATTACAGATCTTTGGGCGGGGGCTACATGACCAAAAACCGGGGATTAAATAGTAAATAATATGCGGTAAACTCTAATTAAAAACTATTACAAACCCGGAGCAAATACAATAATTGGAAAATAAAATATTGCGCGCGAGAATTAAGTACGAGAATCAAAGTTTAAATTCTAAAATCTAATCAATTAAAGAGAAAATATTTTTTTGTATTTTATTGTTGAGAAAAATATTTGAAATCTTAACCTAAATCTAATTAATTAAAGAAAAATATTTGTTGGTATTTTATTGAGAAAATTAAATATTTGTGAATTAAACCTAATTTGTCTAATTAATTTTAATTATGAAAACAATCAAGTCAATATCATTAAATTAATTATTTTCCAAAAAAATAACTAATTTTAATAAAAAACCTAATTCTACATTTTTGTGGTTTTCTTGATTTTATGATTAAATAAAAAATGATTTTTTTGTGTTATTTTTGTAAAAGGAAATAATTAATCAAATAATTAAAATAAAGGAAATAAAAATAATAAAAAAAGAAATTGGGCCTGTATTGTTGAGCACTTCATGGGGTGTAGTACTGAATTTGTTAGGCCCATTCCTTACTCAGCCCAGTCAACGCGCTAGATCCAGTGTGATGCTCTTTCTGACGGTCCATGGTATGACTTGAGCAATGGATCTGGATTGATGATGAATCCAATGGCTGGATAGTTAGTTGTAAATATAATAATATAAATAAAATATAAAGGAAATAAAGTAGTCTTTACCAAACGCGCGCGTGATTCACATCACCCAATGGGATTCTTCCACCTAATTGTCTTCTTCCCCATAACTGTTGTTTTTGGCCACACTTTTACCTACAGTCGTTTTCGACACTAAAAGCTATAGTGATGAATATTGTTCGTAGCCATAAACCTGTAAAATTCAAAAACGTAGCACAAGCAGAATAAATTCAAACCAAAGACATGGATCAATTGCAAATCATCTTCTAAGAATGATAGTACCCCTGCTTTTGTCTAATTTTGCATCTATATGGAATTCCCAATTTGGGACCTCAAAACTCTAATAATGGCATCGTGCCATTCCTGCACTTAAACTTCAATCAAACCAATCAAAAACATTACAAATATGATAGCAAGCATGGATATATTATCAAACACATGTTTATGATGGATAAATTATTGAAAAGGAATCTTGAAAAAATATGCAAACCATGGCACTGTGAGGCGCAAT
Source organism: Vicia faba (assembly GCA_948472305.1). Lineage (NCBI taxonomy): Eukaryota > Viridiplantae > Streptophyta > Magnoliopsida > Fabales > Fabaceae > Vicia > Vicia faba. The sequence continues at coordinate 1,249,843,699 of OX451738.1, forward strand.
TTCTGAAGGTTTTAAGGCTTGAGGATGATTGGAATGGCTTCAGAAAATGTACAGGAACAGATTGCTGGCCTTGGAATTGCTTGAATCAATCTATGGAGGAATATATGATCATCACTTTTTTGACAAAACTTTGAAGTTGACTCGTTTGTTTTCACGACCAAGAACCCTTTTTTACACTTCAGAAATGTTGTGTATATATCATAGAATGATTTAGGTAAAAAAAAAACTGATCATATCTTTGCAAATTATGGAGATTTGATTTCATTATTTGCCTTGTATGATTTGTTTCCAAAATATACCAAATTAAGATCTTTTCCAATAAATTATCTCTTGCACGAATTTTTTTATTTGCTAGATGTTCATGGACACATAATATGCTCATAAAATCAAATCTTTGATTTTATTTGATTATTCTACTATTTAAATTGATTTATTTTGATTTAAATGGATAAAAAAATCAAAATAAATAATAAAAATAATAAAACAATAGGTGGATAAGCTCATGGGCTGTGGGTCCTCTTAGGAACAAGTTTCAAACAAGAAAACATGGGCCCATTTGGAAAAAAAGTCATTTTGATCAATGTTGACTTCATGCATATTTCCAAAAATTGGTCAACTTTGACAACACCCGTCTATCTCATTTTTAACCCTAAGAAGGTGTTCTTGGACTTTTTAGAAATCTTAGGATGTCCCCTAAACAACCCTTTTAGTTTCATCTCAATTGGGTCTTCCATGTTCATGTAAGAAGCTTTGACCCAAAAGGTGTTTTTGTTGACTTTTCAAAAGGACCTATAATGTAGAAATTCATATCTTTTGATGAGTGCATATTTTGAACTTGTGGGATGAAGATGAGTTGTAGGGAATTGAATCTTCTTAAAAATGAGCCTTGTATAGAAAATTTATGATAAAGTATGAATAAGTTATGCTTGGTCAAATTTTGGTTGACTTTTCCTAAGAAACCATAATTTAGCAACTTTTAGGTTTTGATGAATTTGGGGAATTCCTTGAGGAATCATGATCAACCCTTTATAAAATGATGGATATCATATAAAAAATGTTGATGTTGACCAAAAATCTTGAATTTTGACTATATATGGGCCACAATTGACTTTTGACCTAGTGTAGTTGATTTTCAGGCATCTGGGCAATTGACTGAGCAAACTGCTTGTGCAATGCATGAAACTTGACATGGATGATCTTGAGAACATATTAGGACCATGGAAAGAATTTGGGACCCTTGGAATTAAACCATCTTGATGAAAATGGAAACCCTAATTTGAGGTACATTGCCTTAGTAGGGAGTTTGTCTGGTCAACTCTTGGGTATCCTTGAGCAAGTTGAGGACCTCAATGGGCATGTGCTGAGTAAAATAAGAGGGAAAATTTTGGGGTACAACAATATCCCGACCTCAAATCAATCTTACTAAACACACGAGCATCCACCAACTGATCCATCAAGTCATCTATTCTTGGAAGCAGATACTTGTTCTTAATCGTCACTTTATTCAACTGTCTATAATCAACACAAAGCCTCATACTTCCATCTTTCTTATTTACTAACAACACTGCAGCTCTGCACAACGATACACTTGGTCTCACAAAATTCTTCTCAAGTAACTCTTCCAATTGCTTCTTTAGTTCTGATAGTTCAGATGCAGACATCCCGTATGGTGCCATAGACACAGGTCTGGTACCAGGTACAAGATCAATAGAAAATTCAACTTCCCTCTTTGCCGGTACATCAGGAATTTCATCAGTGAAAACTTTAGGAAATTGATGCACCACCTTCAATTCCTCAATTATAGCTTGAATCTCGACATATAGCAACTCCATCAACGAAAACATCTGTGCCTCTTCCCGCATCAACTTCCTTAACAGTCTAGCAGACAACATACTATATTCCTCTTCCTCAGGAGTAAAAAACTTCATAGACTTGTTATAACAATTAATATGAACATTATTTATATCTAACCAGTTCATACCAATGATCACATCCAACCCTCTTAACGGTAAACAAACCAAATCAACAACAAAGTCTCTGTCGAAAATCGATAAAGGAAACTTTAAACACACAAAAGAAGTAGTCACCGACCCCTTGGATAGAGTGTCAATGACCATATCTCCATTCATAGAAGATAACATAAGACCCAATCTTTCAAAACAATAAGCAGCAATAAAGCAATGAGTAACACCGGTATCAATAATAGTAATTAAAGGAGTACTATTAATGAAACATGTACCTCTGATGAGTCTGCCCTCAGTAGCTGCCTGATCCTCAACCAAAGTGAACACTTTACCACTGGTTTGTGCCTTCTTTGGTTTCTGACACTAACTAGCAATGTGTCCTTCTTCACCATAATTGAAATAAATCACCTCCTTATGCTTGCACTCAGACACAACATGTCCAGTCTTACCACAACAAAAACACCTCTTCACCTCAGCAGCACACACATTACTCTTATGCCCAGGTTTAGCATATTTGAAACAAACCACACCAGTAGGAGCATCTCCCCCACTAGTCCTCTGACTCTGAGCAACTTTCCGTTTACCTTTACCAGCTGGGGAATCATAAGGCTTACCACGATTTTGTTGGTGCTTACCCCTCTTCTCACTGATAATCTTATAGTGAGCATTATTATCCTCTTCGTAAATCCCGCAAATATCAATCAAATCAACAAAGACACAGATCTTCTTGTATCCAACTGCCTTCTTGATCTATGGGCGCAACCCATTCTCAAAGTTGATGCACTTAAAAAACTCAGCATTTGCCTCACTATAGTGCAAATAAAACATAGCCAACTCAGCAAGCTTTGCAGCATACTCTACAACCGACATAATCCCTTGCTTCAGCTCAAGGAATTTAATTTCCTTCTTACCACAAACGTCTTCAGGGAAATACTTCCTCAGAAATTCCCTACGAAACACATCCCAAGTAACATTTTCACATGCAGCTTCCAACCTCTGACACGTCTCTAGCCACCAGTCATCAGCCTCGACTGCTAGCATATGAGTACCATACTGAAACTTCTGCGCTTGAGTGTGTTGTACCCCAATTTTCCCCCCTAAGATCCCTTCATCATACCATATTGTTTCAATCACCACAAAATCACATTAGGACTTTTGGTTCCTCTCCCTATCTTTAGCTTTGCTCTTTGAGGAGTTACCAAGAACCTTGACTTGTTTTCTTTGGTGATCATGGATATTTTTCTTTGATTTTCTCTCTAAATTAACAAATACAATATTGGTTTGTCTTAATTGTTAATAATGTAGGTGAAGGCAATGAGGTTTAGCAAGTTGCATCATGGGTTCATGAGTTTATTTCCATGCCCTAGTCAAAAGCTTGAGAGATCCAAACCTCACCATTGAAGTTGTTTTGAAGTTGGTATAGAAGTAGTTCTGGTGGCCATGAGTCCTCATCATCATCCTCAACAAATCCTATTCACAAAGGAAGAATATTGGCACAAAAAGTTTGTTCAAACTTGACAAAGTTCCACCAAGCATTCTCTTGATCTAGAAGCTAGGGTTTTGGACTTCATAGGGGCATATCTTTCTTATCTTTTGGTATATTTGAGTGATTCTAAAAACATTCTCCTCTTCAAATAGTTACCAACAAATCACTTCAAAAGTTTCAAGAATTTTTCATGTGGAAGAAATTTAGTGAAGAGGAAAGATTACAAGTCATCGAGATGAATCCCCAATTTTCCATATGTGACTTCAAATGGTCATAACTTGGTTAATTTTTATCACCTTGGGCCCATTCTTTTTTCATGATGATCCTAAATATTTGTACTTCATGCCTTCTTTTATGTGCAAAGTGCGAAAATGGATGGAAGTTGCCTTAAGAATGCAAGAGATTATAGGTCATATCATGATTTTAGCCAACTTCAACAAGTCATAACTTGCTCAATTTTTGGATATTTTGAGTGGTTCAAATTGCAAAATGTCATTCAAGAGTTTTACTTCATTCAATCGTTTTTTGTCAAGAGAAAATTCTAAGTGGAAGGCCATGTTTGGATGCAAGAGATTATAGGTCATTTTTAAAGAAGAGTTTGAATTTTTTCTAAGTATGGAAAGTCAACTCTTTTTCTACAACTTTGACTCCATGTAACTTTCAGCTCAAGCATCAATTTGATTCCATTATTTTTCCATTTCAAAGCTTGTAACCTCATATTTCCAAAGCATCAAGAATTAGGCCCTAAGGCCCCTTGAGGTGGAAATGCCATAGATTTGAATTTGGTAGTTTAAAACTGAATTTTGCACAAAGTCAGAATTTTGAAATCTATAACGTGACTTCTAAACATAAGATTTATGCGCGTTTTTGATTTAAACTTAATTAGCAAATTTTCCAGAAGTGGTTAGCACCCCAAAATGCAAGGTTTGGCTGAGTTTTGATGGAAATTAAGTCACACTTCACTCGTGCTCGACCCTTGCTCAATTTCCCTCCAAACTTCCTTGTTTCTTCAAATTTTCATTCCCATTCACTTCCCTATAAATAGAGAGTCACCCCCCATTCAATTTCCCAAGCTTAGAGAGCCAAGAACACCCTGCAAAAACATCACACGAACCCACTTTTGTTGAATTCAGTTTTTGAAATTTAAGCTTCCTTTTCCAAAATTCCTTGCGTATTCATCATCCTTGAACTTCATACAAACTCTCCAGAACTTAAACCAATCAAAACGACCCATAATCCAAGCTACAGAAGTCCAGTTTCAGAGCTTCTTACTTGAACTTCGAAAAGGTAGAATTCTGAACCAATTGGATCCAAATCAAGCACTAATCTGTTCTACTCCTTTGTCTGATTCTAATGATGCTTACAATTTTTAAATTCATTGAGAATTGAGAGAGAAATATCAAATTGAAGGTGCTCGCTATTTTTCTGTGTTTTGGTTCATATCTCTCTCCATACTTTACATAAATTTGGCGCGATGACTATGTTAGAATCGTCTTGAAGAGACGAGTTCAATGATGCTAGCCAGGGATCCTAATTTTTCCATTTGAAGGATCTCACAAAATCCCCATTGCAGGGTGTCTGGAGGTTGAAGACAATGACATGTCTCGTCTCAGCCAATGATAGTGTGCCAAGCATTTTAAATTCATTGGTTGCCCTTTTTCTGATTACATGTGTGTATCACTAAGGTCCATATCAAGCACAACGCGTCTGGTCCATTGGATTAGCTTACTAACGCATTTTGACTTTGATCTGATGGTCCACATCTTTTTGGCTTTATTTTATTTTCTGATTTTATATTTTATTTGATTAAATTTTCAAAAATTCACAACTCTTTTATTTTTTATCCAAAAATTATGAAAAATTCACAAAAAATATTTTGAATTATTTCTGATCTCATGAATATTTTTTTACATTTTTATTTTAACATTTGGTATTTTTTATATTTTTTGCATTATTTGCTTTCTTTTAATTACTTAAAAAATACTTTCTAACATTTTTTAATCCTGAAAAAATTCATAAATATTATTTTGCATATTTTTGACTTTATGGAAATTTTATGCAATTATATGTTGAAGTTTACTATTTTTGATCTATTTTATGTTTGTTTTAGCAATTTTAAATGGTTAAAAAATAGTTTCTGACTTTTAAAAATTACTAAAATTTTTATAAAAATATTTGGACCCATTTCTGATTTTTCTATGGTCTTATTTTTCATTTCTTGATTAATTTGTATATAATTGATATTTTCCTCATTATTTTCTAGTTTATTTTAACATTTTCCATCCTTTAATATATATATATATATATATATATATATATATATATATATATATATATATATATATATATATATATATATATATATATATATATATATATATATTAAATATTATATCATTTTGTGAATATTTTCTGGTTGTCTTGAGTTGATTTTTTGGTCATGGCTTTATTAACATCATTGGATCCATGGTGTTGAGTTTAACTCCACAAAAATGGATGAATGATTTTAATAATAGTTTGATTAAATATTAATTCAAATGTGGTTTTCTTTTTTACCCTAATTCCTCTTCATCTCATCCCGTTCTCCTTGCACTAAATATTGTTAGAGCATGATATCTATATCATGTCTCAAAACAAATGGTGTATATATTGCTATTGACCGGCCTCAAAATAAGTGTGACTTCTATATAAGTCCACTTACAATTGCTTAACATAGCGCTAAATTTTGTCCCGATTCGAATAAATGATCATTCGTGGCCCAAACTTATGATTGCAAGCCCAAGTATGTTAATTTGATCTCTTTGATCCAATAACCTTGAGATTCATTGTGTGGAGGCTTTGGTTCTACCAATCCTCTAATGGATCTACAACACCTTTGGTCAACGCGGATCACTTAAACATCGTTGATCATTAAATGGTACTTGTGAGAATTTCAAATGGATGATATACTTGACAAAAAACAAATGCAACAAGTTGTGTGGAGGCTTTGGTTCTACCAATCCTCTAATGAGTTCCAAATGCAAGTTTCAAGATGGTCATCCAACTAACCACTAATTATTGACTCGCTTTATTTATGCTTTTAGTCTTTTATGCTTTATGCACTATTTACTTTTAGCATTTACATTTCATGCCATTTTCATCTTTGCTCACTTGAGCATTTATTTTCTTGTCATTTTTACTTTGCTCACTTGAGCTTTTATTTTTTTATTTTTTCTAAGATACTTAATAACCAACTTAAACCCTAAAAAACTCTTGATGGTACTTGGACTATTTGGTTACTATCCTTGGTATTATAGAGCATGAGACTTTTTCTTGGACTTAGGATTAGAAACCTTGGACTATCTTGGAGACCTTGTGATCTTATCTGATTATTTTGTCTGGTGCTCTTGAGGTTTACCTCAAGACATTGGGTTGTTTGTTTGTTTTTGTGTGCAGGTTTTGTGATTACATCCTTTGTCCGTAATCTGGAATTCACCCGTATACGGCTGTTACTCTGCCCAATTTTTGTGAAGACTTAATACATTTGAGGAGGTCTAGTATCTTTGCTTGCTTGGTTTCAATCCAAAGAATGGTAATTCTATCTTGGCTCATAATGTCAAGTTTTGGCTTCTTGTTGGTTAGATAGTCCTTATCCTTAGCTTTTACCTTATGCTTTAGGATAGTCTCTTCTTCTCCTCCCATTTTCTTTAATTTAAAAAACCTTCTCCCTCTTTTTTTGAAACCCTTCTTGTTTCTAAACTTGAACCACTTTCATAATAAACTTGGACTTATGTCCATGCATTTTCAAAAATCATTTTCATAAATAAACTTCAATCAATTTAATAATACTTTGACACTTTTTTTGTGAGAAGACTAAAAGTCAACCAATCTCATTTCAAACCATTTTTCCACTTTGGATTTTACCTTTAAAACTTTTTTTTCAAAACATTGGACTCTTGTCAATCCTTGTAGTGATGCAAACAACTATACTTCTACAATATGTAGTGAAGTGAGATATTTTTCACTTGGGTGTTGAGTGAGGCATGGTTGATTTTAAAATCCAAGCCATATCCTCCACTTCGAGATGATGCAGATTCTCCTTTCTCATGATTGTGGGTAGTAAGTATGTTTTCCACACGGACAATGACGATGATGTCTTATCTCTTAAAATCAACCAACACATTTTTAAAAGAGGAACTACGTGTACCCTAATCCCCTATTGCACGAAAGGTGGTAAGTGGGAACTAAAGGTTCACAACCGCGACAGGTGCAAAAATCATAGAAAAACACTTCTTTTCTTACCTCCACCATCTATTTCTATACAACACACTTTCATAGCCAAAATATACAGATTTTACAAAGAGGTTCCTGCAGAGTACCGTAGATGTTTATGGTGCTAATACCTTCCCTTTGCATAACCAACCCCCTTACCTTGAATCTTTCCCCCCTTTTTTGGGTTATTCACTCTTTTCCCTTTCTTTTGGAAATGATAAAGCGCGGTGGAAATTTTTATTTGATTTGTATAAAGGCTAGTCAATCCAATGGCTTAGTCTTTAACATTTCTACCACTACAGAAAAATGGCGACTTCATTGGGGAAAGATTGACCTCTTGCTGGTCCATCCCTAAGTGGGTTAAGCCTACCTTTGTTTATATCTGTATATGTGCTATTTTTGTTTATATGTTATATTTTGTATAGATGTTTGTCTGGATTTTCCTGGTTTTCAGGGTGCTTGGTGATTACTCATAAATCCTATACCCGGAATTGGGAAAACTTTAAGATAGGACGGGCGGTATAGTCATGTTAACTTTGAGGGAGTAATCCCAAAAAAGGAGGCATGAGATCCCCCACTCAGTGGAGGCCCCTTTGACTGTAGTGTCATTTACCGAGTAATCGGGAAGACGTACTACTTTCAACCTGGGAGTCTGCTGAAACTGAGGATCGTAGAATACCAAACCCATCTTGGCCTTTTAGGTGTAGTGCGGAAGCTATGACGGAGTAATCCAGAAATAGTTGTCACGCGATACTATGCTCGGACGAGTCTTTCTTGAGAATATTACTAATTACCAAGTTAATCGGGAAGTTGGTAATATCCGAAGGAAGGATGTAGACTCTGGGAACCTCTAGAACCTTGTTCGGCAGGTGATAACTTTTTAGACCAACACCTTATGGGTAGTACCTTTGACCTTATGCTCGTGACGTTGAACATATGAACCCTATATGTGTGATCTTGTGTGTGATTGTTGCATCATGCATCCATGCACTCATAAGCATCTTTTGAAGAAAATAATATTTCAAGGGATTTAAAGGTTCACTATTTAGGAACATCTCATGTACTATTAACCATGGATTCTGGAAAGAGAAAGACCGGGAAATACAGTTTCAAGGATCCCAAGATAGATAAGATGAGATGGTCAGTCTGATTCCAGAGATCGAGTGTTCTGCAGACTTTCGGAAGAAGTATGGATCCATTATTCCTCTCATGAAGCTGAAAATGAAGGAGGGTATTCTCTCGACCTTGGTCCAGTTCTATGATCAGGTGTATCACTGCTTTACTTTTCCCGATTATCAGTTAATGCCTACACTGGAGAAGTATTCTTATCTATTGGATTTACCTGTCACCGATCGTGTTCCTTTTACTGGTTTGGAGGGTGAGCCAAAACCACATGAGATTGCTACTTTGATTCATTTGGGGAAGTCTGAGGTGGAAGCCCATATGACTACCAAAGAAGGGATTAGAGGATTACCAGCTCAGTTCTTATTGGAGAAAGCTCGTTACTTTGCCAGAATGAAGAGTACCATTGCTTTTGAAGCCATCTTTGCTTTACTGGCTTATGGATTATTCTTATTTCCTAATATGGACAAGTTTGTCGACATTAACGCTATCAGGATTTTCATGATTGGAAACCCAGTTCCTACACTGTTGGGTGATGCTTATTACTCTGTTCATCTTTGGAGTTCTTATCATGGGGGAATGATTATCTTTTGCACGCCTTTGTTGTACCAGTGGTTCATCTCTCATATGCCTCAGTCTGATGCTTTTTGGGATGTCAAGAAGGAACCTCGTTGGGATCCTAAGATCATGGAACTTACTCACTCGGATATTGATTGGTATCATCGAGCTTATCAGGATGTGGAGATTATTGACAGTTGTGGTAGTTTCCCCAATGTACCTCTTCTTGGTACAAAGGGAGGAATTAACTATAACCCTGTTCTTGCGCGGTGAAAACTTGGTTATCCGATGAGAGATAAGCCGAACAATATTCATTTGAGTAGTTTCTTTATGAAGGAAGGAGAACACCACAAGGAAGCTAGGGAGTAGATTGCGAAGGCCTGTCGTCACATTCATAAGAAAAGTAGGAAGGATTTGGGACCTAGGTGTGCTGTTTCTTTGGAGCCATATCTTTAGTGGGTCCGATCGAGAGCCATCCAGTTGAAGATGCCGTATACTCGAGAGACACCCATTCCTGATCTGTTTATGAAGACCACTCCTCCTTTATTAGATGATCTAGAAGAGTTGCATCTTTCTTTAGTTAGGATGCAACAAGAATGAGATGCTTGGAATAACAAGTTCCAGACTTTAGAGAGTTCCTACAAAGCATACTTGAAGGAGAAAGATGATTTGATCGAGATCCTTGAGAGTCGAGCAGGAGAGTCTATGGAGAGGCAAGTGGATTTATTTTACCCTAAGCCTCAAACAGGTGCTTATTACTCACTTCCTGCTTCAGATGATTGGAAGGAGGTTGCCGTCAAACATGTGGAAGAAAACCAGAGGTTGAGAGCTCAGATTGCTAGGCTCACAGGGAAGCGCCAACGTACAGATTGAGCTCTATCAGTTTCTTTCTCTCAGGATTTTTAGATTGTATTTTCATCTTGTACTTGGGATCATTGAAACTTGTAACCCATTTTGAAGTTATTATAATAAAAGTTTTTAGTATTTCAAATGCGTTCTTATTTTGATGTTTGCAATATGTCTATAAATGTTAAATCCCTTGAAATATTAAATAATAAAGTAAAAATAATCATGTGCATTGCATGTCATGCATCATGTTGCACATATTTCTTGCATTTACTGTGCATATTCAGGTGCCTTACCCAACTTTTTACTTCATTTAGCAAGATGACTCATCACTACGACACTCGGGCTAACTTCAAAAAGAAGATGGGCAACTTGGAACAGGAGAATCGCGAGCTATGCGAAGAAGTTTCTGCTTTGAAGGCTAGCTTGGCCAACCTGACTACTCTGATGGAAGCTCTAGTGGTTGCTCAGAATCAGCCACCGAGTGTTCAACCTCAACCAACAAGGGCAAATGTTGAAGTTCCTGTTGTTCCTGTATCTGCTACTCCGACTGTTGTTCAAAACCGTATGCCTCAGGGTTATCCGTGGGGAATGCCGGAGAATTTAGCACCTGACGGTTTCAATTTGGGCCCCCAAGATGCTCCAGTGGTTCCAAATGTTGTTACTCCAGCACCTCTTGTGGTGCATACTGTTCCTGCTGCACCTCCTTCGATGAATTTGGTTCCGATTGTTAATGAAGATGTGTGTCGTCCTTTCCCTCCGCCGAGTGAAGACTTGGGTCTTTATGACAAAATGGATGATTTCCAAGAGAAGTTTGATAAAATGAAAAGAGAGATGAAGGCTCTTAGGGGAAAAGAGTTATTTGGGAAGAATGTGAATGAGCTGTGTTTGGTCCCGAATGTTAAAGTGCCTGCTAAGTTCAAGTTCCCGGAGTTTGAGAAGTACGAGGGCAACACTTGCCCTCATGCTCACTTGGTGATGTATGTAAGGAGAATGTCTACCCACACTGATGATCAGGGTTTGCTGATTCACTTTTTCCAGGATAGTCTGACCGGTGCAGCGATGAAATGGTACATGAGTTTAGACAACGCCAACATCCACACCTTTAATGATTTGGGAGAAGCATTTATAAAACAATACAAATACAATGTGGACATGGCGCCTGATCGTGACCAACTTAGAGATATGGTTCAGAAAGACAGAATCGTTCAAAGAGTATGCACAGAGATGGCGCGAAGTGGTTGCACAAGGGATTCCTTCCATGGATGAGAAGGAAATGACTAAAATTTTTCTGAAGACGTTAAGCGCTTTCTACTACGAAAGAATGGTAGCAAGTTCCCCAAGTGATTTTATAGAGATGGTAGAATGGGTGTCCGCTTAGAAGAGGCAGTAAGAGAAGGCCGTTTGACAAAGGGTGAAGGATCCAGAGGTGTGAAAAAGCTAGCTTATGGGTTTACAAAGAAGAAATAGGGGGATACCAATGCTGTCATACAAGAGAGGAGGGTGAACGCTCCTAGAAGGAATTATCAGCGTCACCAGCAAGTCGCCTCAGTTACTCCTGTTATGAATGCCTCTCCGACTACCGTTGCTTATCAAAGACAGTTCTAGCATGGGAACCAAGGGAATAATCAGAGAAGGGAGAACTATGACCCTATCCCCATGAGTTATGCAAAGATACTACCAGCATTGATCCAGAAGAAGTTGGTCCAGACACGACCACCTCTAGCAATACCATCTCCATTGCCATGGTATTACAAAGCAGACCAGACGTGTGCCCTTCATCAGGGAGCACCAAGGCATAGTGTTGAAAATTGTTATCCTTTGAAGACTGAAATGCAAAGGTTGGTGGAGTCTGGAATTTCATCTTTCAAAGACATGGGACCTAATGTGAAAGACAATCCTCTGCCCAAACACAGGGGAGTGAGTGCTGTGAATATGGTGGCCGGTTGTCCAGGTGACTTCCGGATTTTTGACATAAATTTGGTTAGAGGGGATTTGATGAAAATGCACGCAAACCTCTGTGAATTCAGTTATTATACACATGATCATGCCGGTTGTGCTATTTGCAGTACAAACATACAGGGTTGCGAGAAGATAAAAGCTGATTTACAGGAGATGGTGGATGAAGGTCTAATTCATATAATCAAGCCTAGGGCAGAGTATAAAGAGGAAGTTAATATGGTTTATGGATGTCCGGGTGAATTTCGAATTTTTGAAGTAGAGCATTTGAATGAAGATCTCGTACAGTTTCATGCTACCTTCTGTCATACTACTGGTCAGGTGGAACACCAATATGGATCTTGCACAGTTTACTGTCGAGACCCCCGAGGATGTTCTATTATGAGAGAGGGTGTTCAATTACTGTTAGACAATGGAACTATCAAGATCACAAGTCAGAAAGATGATTATCACGAGGTTGATATGGTTGAAGTTTATTTGATGGGAGAAGAGTCAGAAGAAGAATATGCCTCCACGGATGAGTATTTCTCTTCAGATGAAGATTTGTTTGTCGAAAATGGTCTTTTGAGGGTTGATTGTGTCGAGGAAGGTGTAAATTTCATTGTACCTTGTTTTGGTGCACCCGCTCACCTTGAGGTGGAGTATCATAGCAAACCAGCTGTTACCCCATTGGTAATTAGTCTGCCAGGTCCTATTCCCTATAAATCTGATAAGGCGGTTCCTTACAAATATAACACTACAATCTTGGAAGATGGGGTGGAAGTTCCCATCCAGCCAATGCCAGATGTTGGAATTATAGTTGATAATAGCAGGGTGACCCGTAGTGGTCGCGTGTTTGTGCCGGTTATTCAAAGAGACATTATTGCTGGAAATAAAATTGCTGAGAATGATGAGCCGAAGAAGACTGCAGGAGAGACTAGTGGAGCTAAATTGGAGAAAGAAGTGGATGATATCTTGAAGATAATTAAAATGAGCGACTACAAAATTGTAGATCAACTATTGCAGACTGCTTCAAAGATATCCATCTTAGCTTTATTGATGAATTCCTCCGCTCATAGAGAATCACTGATGAGAGTACTAGATCAAGATTTTGTAGAGAATGACATGCCATTAGATCAATTCAGTAGCGTAATTGGAAACATTACATCATGTAACAACTTGAGTTTCTGCGATGATGAGTTACCAGATGAAGGGAGGAATCACAACCTGGCCATCCACATATCTATAAACTACAAGAATGATTCGCTGTCCAATGTGCTAATTGATAACGGATCCGCGTTGAATGTTATACCAAGAAGTACTCTCACAAAGTTAAAGTATCAGGGAACACCTATGCGCCCGAGTGGCATCATTGTGAAGGCTTTTGATGGTTCGAGGAAATTTGTCATCGGTGAAGTGGACTTGCCCATCCATATAGTATCACACTTGTTCTTGATAACATTATAGGTAATGGACATTATTCCCGCGTATAGTTTTTTGCTAGGACGGCCATGGATACATGAAGCAGGGGCTGTCACTTCAACTCTGCATCAGAAGCTAAAATTTGTACGTGAAGGGAAAGTAGTGATCAATAATGGGGAGCAGGCGTTATTGATATCCCATCTATCCTCTTTCAGTATTGTAGAAGTGGATGAGGTTGCTGTTGGAACCTAGTTCCAAGCCCTATCCATTGACAACATAAGGAGGAATGAGAATTTGGTGGTTTCCCTAAAGGATGCGCAACAGGTTGTGCGCAATGGTCATAATGCAGTGTGGGGACGACTTGTGGATCCACCCGTGAACAAGAACAGAGCTGGTTTGGGTTTCTCTTCGAGGAATGGCAAAGGTGAGAGTTTGAAGTTGAAGTCTTCTGTGAACAGTTATCATGATGTTTTCCGCAGTGGAGGCTACCTCCATTCGATTGGTTTCACAATTAATGTTGTTGAAGAGGATAACATAGAGCAGGAAGCACCGAATTATGTGACGCATGGAGTCTGAGTTTAGAATTGGGTCACCATTGATATTCCTTCTTGCATACATGTTTCAAAGTAATTTGTTTTGCTAATCTGTTTCTTTCTTTTGAAAAGCTTTCACTCTGCCCAAGGTGGAAGTATTAATGTTGTGGGGCTTATCTGTTTGCTATAATTGTTAAGATCATTAATAAAAGTTGTTTTTGCTTCCAAAATTATGTCTTTTATTTTATGCCTTTTTCTTGGGAAATGGTAATAATCAAAAGAAACCCTTTCAAAATAAATAATAACTGAAAATTAATCTGCATGATCACTTGTTATATGTGTCAGTTTCTAAAAGCAATCATAAATCACATGTGCAGATTAATTAAAAAAACCCGTTGAATACAATGACCCTGCACTCTCTCCCAACTTTGAATGTCCTGTGTTTGGGGCTGAAGAAGAAGATTATGATGAGATTCTAGAAGAGGTATCATGGTTGCTTAAGCACGAGGAAAATACCATTCAGCCATATAAATAGCCTTTGGAAGTGGTTAATTTGGGTTCAAAAGAAGATCTGAAGGAGGTCAAGATTGGAGCATCGTTGCATCCTGATGTAAAGAGCGGGTTGATTGAGCTGTTGAAAGAATATGTGGATATTTTTGCTTGGTCTTATCAAGATATTCTTGGTCTAGATACAGACATTTTCGAGCATTGTTTACCATTGAAGCCAGAATGTCCGCCAGTTAAACAAAAGTTGAGAAGAACCCACCTGGATATGGCAGTAAAGATCAAAGAGGGGGTCCTAAAGCAGATCAAAGCTGTTTTTCTTGTAACATCAGTGTATCCTCAGTGGATTGCCAATATTGTCCCAGTATTGAAAAAGACGGAAAAGTCCGCATGTGCGTAGATTACAGAGATCTAAATAAAGCTAGTCCAAAAGATGATTTCCCATTGCCTCACATTGACATGTTAGTGGATAGCACAGCAAAATTCAAGGTATTCTCGCTCATCGACGGATTTTCCAGGTATAATGAAATAAGAATGGCTCCAGAGGACATGGAAAAAACAACGTTTATCACACCCTGGGGAACATTCTGTTACAGAGTGATGCCCTTCGGATTGAAGAACATTGGTGCAACGTACCAGAGGGCTATGACAACCCTATTCCATGATCTGATGCACAAGGAAATCGAAGTATATGTTGATGATATGATTTCCAAATCCCAAACTGAAGAAGGGCATATAAAAGATTTGTTGAAGTTGTTTCAGCGTTTGAGGAAGTATCGTCTCCGCTTGAATCCAAATAAATGCACCTTCAGAGTTAGATCCGGGAAATTATTAGGTTTTATTGTTAGCCATAAAGGAATTAAAGTTGACCCTCACAAAGTCAAAGCAATTCAAGAAATGCCAGCACCAAGAACTGAAAATCAAGTCAGGGGTTTCCTAGGGCGTTTGAATTATATCTCCAGATTTATTTCCCACATGACTATAACGTGTGAACCAATTTTAAGTTGTTAAAAAAGGATCAAGGTTGTGTATGGACAGATGACTGCCAAAGGGCATTTGAAAGTATTAAAGAGTATCTGCTTGAACCTCTTATCTTGCTCCCTCCCGTAGAAGGAAGATCGTTGATTATGTATCTAACAGTGTTGGATAAATCCATGGGTTGTATTCTGGGACAACAGGATGAAACGGGAAAGAAATAGTTCGCCATTTATTATCTCAGCAAAAAGTTCACTGATTGTGATTCGTGGTATTCCACGCTAGAAAAAACTTGTTGTGCTTTGGCCTGGGTGGCAAAGCGTTTGCGGCAGTATATGTTGAATCATACTACTTGGTTGATCTCCACAATGGATCCAATCAAGTATATTTTTGAAAAGCCTGCTCTTACTGGGAGAATTTCCTGCTGGAAGATGTTGTTATCCGAATATGATATCGAATACCGCACTTAAAAGGCCATTAAAAGTAGTGTGTTGGCAGATTATCTTGCTCACCAACCGGTGGAGGATCATCAGTCTGCAGAGTACGAATTCCCCGATGAAGATGTGATGTTCTTAAAAGTAAAAGATTGTGATGAGCCATTGCCCGAGGAGGGTCCCGAACCTGAATCTCGTTGGAGTATGATATTTGATGGAGATGAGAATGCTTATGGTAAAGGAATTGGTGATGTGATTGTTACTCCTCATGGATCGCACATTCCTTTTACTGCAAGGTTAACATTTGATTGCACTAATAATATGGCAGAATATGAGGCTTGCATCATGGGTCTTGAGGAAGCTATTAATCTCATAATCAAAATTCTAGATGTGTATGGCGATTCAGCTTTGGTAATAAATCAGATTAAAGGAGAATGGGACACTCGTCACCCTGGCTTGATCCCTTACAAAGATCATGCTAGAAGATTACTACCCTTCTTCAATAAAGTTGAATTCCATCACATTCCTAGGGATGAAAATCAAATGGCAGATGCTCTGGCAACTCTGGCTTCCATGTACCAAGTAAATGTTTGGAATGATATACCCCGAATTACAGTTCGACGGCTAGATAGGCCCGCTCATGTGTTTGTAACAGAGGAGGTAGCAGATGAAAAACCTTGGTATTATGATATCAAGCATTTTCTTCAGACTCATGAATACCCATTTGGTGCGTCAAAGAAAGATAGAAAGACAATGAGAAGATTGGCAGGCAGTTTCTTCCTCAGTGAAAATGTGTTATACAAGAGGAATTTTGACATGGTCTTGCTCAGATGCGTCGATAGACATGAAGCAGACATGTTGATGCATGAGATCCATGAAGGTTCATTTGGAACTCATGCTAATGGATATTCAACGGCTAAAAGGATGCTAAGGGCATGTTATTATTGGTTGACAATGGAATCTGATTGTTACATTTTTCCAAAAAAGTGCCATAAATGCCATATTTACACAGATAAGATCCATGTACCTCCGACACTGCTCAATATGATTTCCTCCCCGTGGCCTTTCTCTATGTGGGGTATTGACATGATCGGGATGATAGAACCCAAAGCTTCGAATGGACACCGTTTCATCCTGGTAGCCATTGACTACTTTAACAAGTGGGTAGAGGCTGTTTCGTATGCCAATGTTACTAAACAGGTGGTTGTGTGTTTCATCAAAAATAATCATATGCCGGTATGGTGTGCCGAGCAGAATCATCACCAACAATGGCTCGAATTTGACCAACAAGATGATGATTGAACTGTGCGAAGAATTCAAGATTTTCCATCACAATTCATCTCCATACATGCCAAAGATGAATGGGGATGTTGAAGCTGCTAATAAGAATATCAAGAAGATCATCCAGAAAATGGTTGTCACTTATAAGGATTGGCATGAAATGCTCCCTTTTGCTCTACATGGATATCGAACATCTGTTCGCACTTCAACAGGAGCCACCCCGTTTTCTCTAGTTTATGGAATGGAAGTTGTACTCCCAGTCGAGGTATAGATTCCCTCGTTACGCGTTATAATGGAAGCCAAATTGGAAAAGGCTGAATGGGTTCAGAACATGTTTGACCAATTGAATTTGATTGAAGAGAAGAGAATGACAGCTTTATGTCATGAGCAATTATATCAGAAAAGAATGAAGAAATCATTTGACAAAAAGGTCAAACCTCGTGAATTTAGAGAAGGCGACCTCGTGCTCAGGAAGATTATGTCTTTCAACACTGATTCTAGGGGCAAGTGGACTCCCAAATTTGAAGGCCCGTATGTTGTCAAGAAAGCCTTCTCTAGTGGTGCATTAATTCTTGAAACTATGGATGGCGAGGAGTTCCCACGTCCCATGAACGCCGACGCAGTCAAGAAATACTTTTCCTAAATAAATAAAAGAACAACTTACTAAGTTTAAAACCCGAAAGGGAAGCTTAGGCAAAAAAGGAGTGTCTCGGTAGGCCGAAAGGGCGGTCTAGGAAAAAATTAGAGACATAAACAGAATAAATTTCCCGCTAAGTTGAAAACCCGAAAGGGCAACTTAGGTAAAAGTTAGGGACTTTCTTGGAAAGTAACTACATCATACGAGACTTGACCGTTGAAGCAACAATCTTCTCGGATCCTCACCATACTTCATCAAAAGCTGCTGCTCAGGATTTCAAAAGTTGTTAGGGGGGAGAGTGGTCATTGTATCTTAATGTATATTTTCCATTATGTATTACCATTTCCCAAACTTTGTAATCATCCATGGAGTCTCGCCATTCGCAGACTACCATTCTGTTAATGAAATTCGAGTATTTGCCCAACTTTTTGTGTTCTTATTTTTATTTAGCTTGCAAAGACATCATTTATTATTGATAATAATTGTTAAAGCAAAAGGATTAAAAAGTAAAACTAACTTTTCAAAAAGAAGAGAGATCTTTATAATTCAATTTACTTTGGCATTTGTGATAAAATAATGACAACAAGAATGGTGATCCCAAGAATGAACAAACTCCGGTTGTTTTAAGAAAATTTACTCCCTTCATGAAAGTTTTCTCAGGTCATTTTGCTGGTAGGTGCGCAATCCTTGTATGTTTCTCAGATAGTTAGAGACGATATCAGTGGGTGCAAGGTACAATATTGGGTTTATGATCTCATTATCCCCAGTCAGGTCTTGATTCGTTTCTTGGGGTTTTGCATGGTCAGAAGTCTCCGTCTCAGATTCCCCAACAAGTTTTCCCTCATATGATGAAAGTTTTGGAATTAAAATTGACTTCTTGATTTCACAGGAAGGTTATCCCAGGGCATCTCTTGTTTGGAATGAGTGTTTGTGATGAAATTTTTCTCCAGGGAGGTAGGCTAGAATCCCCCAATGAAGTTTGGTTGTGTCGGCGTCAGTCTGCTTTATTTGAGGCTGGTCTCGCAATATCCAGTAGGCATGTTGCTTTTGGAAAGCGGTTTTCTCCGATGAAACTAGAATAAAGATGTTATATCCTGATATTTGTTTGACTTGGCTACATCCGGATTATGTTTCTCCTCAGTAAAGTTAAGGCAGGCAATGGGTTTGGTTTCCGCAGTTGCTTTTACTTTTCTTGGATTGATCTTTCTGGTTGAAGTTTAGCCCATTTGTTGTTAGTACCTGAGGCGGTTTTGTTTGTTTGTACTGATTATGTATCCTTTTACCAACATATGCACGATAGCACTCATACATCATGCATGACTAAAAACCATTGTTCATTAACATGATGTTCTGACCTTTTCCTGCAGCGCTCTTTGCTTAGTTGAATTTGGTTTTACCTCTTGAGTTTATTTCTTAAAAGATGTATCTGCACTGGCCATCTTGCTCCAGTTTATTTCTAAATTGGATTTATGGATCTCTGAAATTTTTGAGTTTTGGTTTGAGCATTTATTTTGCACAGGAAGACTTTATCTCCTCAGTAGGAATATCGTGGCATGTCCCCGGGAAGTCATATTGCTATTTCCAGAAAGTTATTTCTCTTTGTAAATCCCCTTGACAATGAGTGGGAGTCTCTTTATTTGAGACATATTACGTATTACCCTTTCCATGCAGATTTCCTTGGTTAAAGAAGAAGTTGAGACCCGTTCTTGGAAAACACCAAAATCTAGGGGAAACTTGATATATTTTCTCTTTCTACCTTCAGTGAACGCTGGTAGTACATCAGCAGTGAACGTCGGTGTTTCTTATCTTTTTGCTATCTTCAGTGAATGTTGATAGTTCATCGTTAGTGAACGGAAGTGATACGATATATTTTCTCTTTCTACCTTCAGTGAACGCTGGTAGTACATCGGAAGTGAACGTCGGTGTTTCTTATCTTTTTTCTATCATCAGTGAATGTTGATAGTTCATCGTTAGTGAACGGCAGTGATATGATGTATTTGCTCTTTCTACCTTCAGTGAACGTTGGTAGTACATCGGCAGTGAACGTCGGTGTTTCTTATCTTTTTGCTATCATCAGTGAATGTTGACAGTTCATCGTCAGCGAACAGCGGTGATATGATATATTTTCTCTTTCTACATTCAGTGAACGTTGGTAGTACATCGGCAGTGAACGTCGGTGTTTCTTATCTGTTTGCTATCATTAGTGAACGTTGATAGTTCACCGTCAGTGAACGGTAGTGATATGATATATTTTATTTTTGCTATCTTCAGCGAATGTTAATAGTACATCGGCAGTGAACGTTGGTGTTTCTTATCTTTTTGCTATCTTCAGTGAACGTTGATAGTTCGTCGTCAGTGAACGGTGGTGATATGTTATGTTTTCTCCTTCTACCTTCAGTGAATGTTGGTAGTACATTGGCAGTGAACGTCGATGCTTGTTATTCTCCTCTCTGATTCTTTTCTTGTGGTTTACCAGTGATTTATTTTCCTGGAGGAATTGCTCTTTTGTTTCTACATTTCATGTTGCATCCCCAATGCCACTTTGCGTCTCTTTTGTTCCATTCATATGCATAAACGTTTGCATCGCATCTTAGGGCTAAAAACAGGGTTTACTTTATATTTAAGTGTCTTCAATCCCGTCGAGACAAAGATTTTTAACCTTCGCATCGCGGATAGAAGAAACTTAAATAAGGGCAGCTGTTGAAACCCCAATTTTTCCCCCTAAGATCCCTTCATCATACCATATTGTTTCAATCACCACAAAATCACATTAGGGCTTTTGGTTCCTCTCCCTATCTTTAGCTTTGCTCTTTGAGGAGTTACCAAGCACCTTGACTTATTTTCTTTGGTGATCATGGATATTTTGCTTTGATTTTCTATCTAAATTAAAAAATACAATATTTGTTTGTCTTACTTGTTAATAATGTAGGTGAAGGCAATGAGGTTTAGCAAGTTGCATCATGGGTTCATGAGTTTATTTCCATGCCCTAGTCAAAAGCTTGAGAGATACAAACCTCACCATTGAAGTTGTTTTGAAGTTGGTATGGAAGTAGTTCTGGTGGCCATGAGTCCTCATCATCATCCTCAACAAATCCTATTCACAAAGGAAGAATATTGGCACAAAAAGTTTGTTCTAACTTGACAAAGTTCCACCAAGCATTCTCTTGATCTAGAAGCTAGGGTTTTGAACTTCAGAGGGGCATATCTTGCTCATATTTTGGTATTTTTGAGTGATTGTAAAAACATTCTTCTCTTCAAAAAGTTACCAACAAATCACTTCAAAATTTTCAAGAATGTTTCACGTGGAAGAAACTTAGTGAAGAGAAAAGATTACAAGTCATCCAGATGAATCCCCAATTTCCATATGTGACTTCAAATGGTCATAACTTGGTCAATTTTTATAACCTTGGGCCCATTATTTTTTCATGATGATCCTAAAGGTGTGTACTTCATGCCTTCTTTTATGTGCAAAGTGAGAAAATGGATGGAAGTTGCCTTAAGAATGTAAGAGATTATAGGTCATTTCATGATTTTGGCCAACCTCAACAAGTCATAACTTGCTCAATTTTTGGAGATTTTGAGTGGTTCAAATTTCAAAATGTAATTCAAGAGGTTTACTTCATTCCATATTTTTTTTGTCAAGAGAAAATTCTAAGTGGAAGGCCATGTTTAGATGCAAGAGATTATAGGTCATTTTTAAAGAGTTTGAATTTTTTCTAAGTATGGAAAGTCAACTCTTTTTCTTCAACTTTGACTTCATGTAACTTTCAGCTCAAGCATCCATTTGATTCCATTATTTTTATATTTCAAAGCTTGTAACCTCATCTTTCCAAAGCATCAAGAGTTATGCCCTAAGGCCCCTTGAGGTGGAAATGCCATAGATTTGAATTTGGTAGTTTGAAACTGAATTTTGCACAAAGTCAGAATTTTGAAATCCATAATGTGACTTCTAAACACAAGATTTGTGCGTGTTTTTGATTTAAACTTGATTAGAAAACTTGCCAGAAGTGATTAGCACCCCAAAACACAAGGTTTGGCTGAGTTTTGATTGAAATGAAGTCACACTTAACTCGTGCTCGACCCTTGCTCAATTTCCCTCCAAACTTCCTTATTTCTTCAAATTTTCATTCCCATTCACTTCCCTATAAATAGAGAGTCATCCCCCATTCAATTTCCCAAGCTTAGAGAGCCAAGAACACCCTGCCAAAACTTCACACGAACCCACTTTTGTTGAATTCAGTTTTTGAAATTTAAGCTTCCTTTTCCAAAATTATTTGCGTATTCATCATCCTTGAACTTCATACAAACTCTCCAGCACTTAAACCAATCCAAATTACCCATAATACAAGCTACAGAAGTCCAGTTTCATAGATTCTTACTTGAACTTTGAAAAGGTAGAATTCTCCACCAATTGGATCCAAATCAAGAACTAATATGTTCTACTCCTTTGTCTGATTCTAATGATGCTTAAAATTTTTAAATCCATTGGGAATTGAGAGAGAAATCTCAAATTGAAGGTGCTCACTATTTTTATGTGTTTTGATTCATATCTCTCTCCATACTTTACATAAATTTGGCGCGATGGCTGTTTTAGAATCGTCTTGAAGAGACGAGTTCAATGATGCTAGCCAGGGATCCTAAGTGTTCCATTTGAAGGATCTCACAAAATCCTCATTGTAGGGTGTCTGGAGGTTGAAGACGATGACATGTCTCGTCTCAGCCAATGATAGCGTGCCAAGCATTTTAATTTCACTGGTTGCCCTTTTCTGATTACATGTGTGTTTCACTAAGGTCCATATCAAGCACAGCGCGTATGGTCCATTAGATTAGCTTACTAACGCATTTTGAATTTGATCTGATGGTCCACATCTTTTTGGCTTTATTTTATTTTCTGATTTTATATTTTATTTGATTAAATTTTCAAAAATTCACAACTCTTTTATTTTTTATCCAAAAATTATGAAAAATTCACAAAAAATACTTTGAATTATTTCTGATCTCATGAATATTTTTTTACATTTTTATTTTAACATTTGGTATTTTTTATATTTTTTGTATTATTTGCTTTCTTTTAATTACTTAAAAAATACTTTCGAACATTTATTAATCCTGAAAAAATTCATAAAAATTATTTTGCATATTTTTTACTTTTTGGAAATTTTATGGAATTTTATGTAGAGGTTTACTATTTTTTATCTATTTTATGTTTTTTTTAGAAATTTTAAATGGTTAAAAAATAGTTTCTGACTTTTAAAAATTACTAAATTTTTTATAAAAATATTTGGACCCGTTTCTGATTTTTCTATGGTCTTATTTTTCATTTCTTGATTAATTTAAATATAATTGATATTTTCCTCATTATTTTCTAGTTTATTTTATCATTTCCATCCTTTAATATATATATATATATATATATATATATATATATATATATATATATATATATATATATATATATATATATATATATATATATATATATATATATATATATATATATATATATATATATATATATATATATATATATATATATATATATATATATATATATATATATATATATATATATATTATATCATTTTGTGAATATTTTCTGGTTGTCTTGGGTTGATTTTTTGGTCATGGCTTTATTAACATCATTGGATCCATGGTGTGGAGTTTAACTCTACAAAAATGGATGAATGATTTTAATAATAGTTTGATTAAATATTTATTCAACTGTGGTTTTCTTTTTTACCCTAATTCCTCTTCATCTCATCCCCTTCTTCTTGCACTAAATGTTGTTGGAGCTTGATCTCTGTATCATATCTCAAAACAAATGGTGCATAAATTGCTATTGACCGGCCTCAAAATAGGTGCGACTTCTATATAAGTCCACTTACGATTGCTTAACATAGCGCTAAATTTTATCTCGATTCGAATAAATGATCATTCGTGGCCCAAACTTATGATTGCAAGCCCAAGTATGTTAATTTGATCTCTTTGATCCAATAATCTTGAGATTCATTGTGTGGAGGCTTTGGTTCTACCAATCCTCTAATGGATCTACAACACCTTTGGTCAACGCGGATCACTTAAACATCGTTGATCATTAAATGGTACTTGTGAGAATTCCAAATGGATGATATACTTGACAAAGAGCAAATGCAACTTGTTGTGTAGAGGCTTTAGTTCTACCAATCCTCTAATGAGTTCCAAAGGCAAGTTTCAAGATGGTCATCCAACTAACCACTAATTATTGACTCGCTTTATTTTATGCTTTTATTCTTTTATGCTTTATGCACTATTTACTTTTAGCATTTACATTTCATGCCATTTTCATCTTTGCTTACTTCAGCATATATTTTCTTGTCATTTTTACTTTGCTCACTCGAGCTTTTCTTTTTTCTAAGATACTTAATAACCAACTTAAACCCTAAAAAACTCTTAATGGTACTTGGACTATTTGGTTACTATCCTTGGCATTATGGAGCATGAGACTTTTTCTTGGACTTAGGATTAGAAACCTTGGCCTATCTTGGAGACCTTGTGATCTTATCTGATTATTTTGTATGGAGCTCTTGAGGTTTACCTCAAGACATTGGGTTGTTTGTTTGTTTGTTTTTGTGTGCAGGTTTTGTGATTACATCCTTTGTCTATAATCTGGAATTCACCCGTATACAACCGTTACTCTGCCCAATTTTTGTGAAGACTTAATACATTTGAAGAGGTCTAGTATCTTTGCTTGCTTGGTTTCAATCTAAAGAATGGGAATTCTATCTTGGCTCATAATGTCATGTTTTGGCTTCTTGTTGGTTAGATGGTCCTTTTCCTTAGCTTTTACCTTATGTTTTAGGATAGTCTCTTCTTCTCCTCCCATTTTCTTTAATTTCAAAAATCTTCTCCCTCTTTCTTTTAAACCCTTCTTGTTTCAAAACTTGAACCACTTTCATAATAAACTTGGACTTATGTCTATGCATTTTCAAAAATCATTTTCATAAATAAACTTCAATCAATTTAATAATACTTTGACGCTTTTTTTTGTGAGAAGACTAAAAGTCAACCAATCTCATTTCAAACCATTTTGCCACTTTGACTTTTACCTTTAAAACTTTTTTCTCAAAACATTGGACTCTTGTTAATTCTTGTAGTGATGCAAACAACTATACTTCTACAATATGTAGTGAAGTGAGATATTTTCTACTTGGGTGTTGAGTGAGGCATGGTGGATTTTAAAATCCAAGCCATATCCTCCACTTCGAGATGATGCAAATTCTCCTTTCTCATGATTGTGGGTAGTAAGTATGTTTTCCACACGGAAAATGACGATGGTGTCTTATCTCTTAAAATCAACCAACACATTTGTGTTTCAAATTTTTAAAAGAGGAACTACGTGTACCCTGATCCCCTATTGCATGAAAGGTGGTACGTAGGCACTAAAGGTACGCAACCGCGCCGGGTGCAAAAATCATAAAAAACATTTCTTTTCTTACCTCCACCATCTATTTCTATACAACACATTTTTATAGCCAAAATATACAGATTTTACAAAGAGGTTCCTGCGGAGTACCGTAGATGTTTAGGGTGCTAATACATTCCCTTTGCATAACCAACCCCTTTAAATTGAATCTTTACCCCCCTTTTTGGGTTATTCGCTCTTTTCCCTTTCCTTTGGAAACGATAAAGCGCGGTGGCGATTTTTATTTTGATTTGTATAAAGGCTAGTCAATCCAATGGCTTAGTCTTGAACATTTATACCGCTACAGAGTGCAGTCCATCACACGGAAATTTCTCTCAATTTATTTCAACCAATCCAAATCTCCATCAAGATCATACTTTCGCTTGAACATAGGCGGATTCTCCCTCTGGAAAGTCGCCAAACTACAAGATCCAACATTCCCGTCAGTATTCGGCTGATTCTCCATAGCATGCGCCATTGCTTCTAAAGTGGCAGCAAGTGCAACATCACTCCTTCTAGCCATCTCAACTTATCACTATAACATTAAAAAAAGGTTAGAACTCTAATTAACAATACTCGATTGTTAAACAACCTACGACTTGACAACTTGGTCGGACGAACCAATTATTACTCTGTTACAAACTTTTTAACACCCAAATTCTACCCGAAAATATAATGTAAATCAGAGTTACAAAAATTATGCAACCGAATCAGGATTCCACAAATTCAACTTAAAAACCATTACATTCAACATGGATACGTAACACTTTAAAAATTTGGATGAACCAACATTAAAATAAGTTAGTCTTTTAAATATACAACTTGAACAACTACGCGGCGAAATCATAATAACATCTTTATGAAAGCAACTTCTGAATAACAAGTACTTAACAATAATCAACTTAAAGTTCAACAACTGAAATAAATAATACTAAAGCAACAAGCATTCATCCCCCCGAGTGTTACGTATCAGAGCAATGGCACCGACTCGAACTACTGAAGGTCAACCGCATTCACTCTAGATTACCTGCACGTTACCAACAGAGGGCAATATTCATACAGAAAGGGGTGAGATATTGAACACTATAATAGAATGTATGATAAATATTACATTAGAATCAATTCATTTAAAAATCACCACTTCACAACTCATAAATCACAATAATTACAACAGGCTATCATCAAAACACAACAACTAATTCATCATCACAACAACTTAATTATACAACTTAGAATGTGACTAAATACTATGCGAATGCATGTGGTACCATTGGAGCAAAACTCCAATCTTTAAAATGGAGCAAAACTTCCATCTTAATAATTGCCAATTAATAGAGGCATCAACAAGGCATAAGCCTTCTTCGCAGTTTGCCAATCCAGGCCATCACAGAGTTTGCAAATGTATATGAATGCACTATCACATACTCATAACAATCATCACCATCACAAGGCATAAACCCACATCACCACTATTACCAGTAAATAGAGGTAATTCATCATCGTGTAAATTCCCTGTAACTTCACATTATCAACGAGAATTCACGACAACAACCACAACATCATAACAACTCAACATAAATCAACATTGGCCATAAGCCTATCAAACTATTTTACTACTACTATTAGTAATCAGGATTGTATGGCAAGATAAAAGCAAACAGTAGCTAACCCTAATCAAAGATTAAAATAACTGAATCGTAATACACTTTGCAGATGCGCACCTCTAGGGTAACCTCCTTTGCTGCCTTGATAAAAACAGTCATGTCCCTCGAACATGGGGACGCTTTAACAATGACCCTCGATTAAAAAGATCATAGTCCCTCAATGACCCTTTTGATACTGCCTTGATAAATGATCTAGTCCCTTACAAAATTGATAAAGTACCCCTACAAGTTGCCTTCAATGATTATACGATGACCCACGCCTGTCCCTTCACATCCAACGATAGGCCTTATTACTAACTAATGGTAGGGTAGCACTATCTAAAGGAGAAGGAAAAGTACAATAAAGACCTTGAGTAGGTAGACCACTGTTAATTGCTTACTCACAAAGCTCTTTAAAATAAAACATTTCACAAAATAATACTTCTCAATAAATATTTTCAAACAAACACTTTGTACACATTCTCGAGGACAAATACGAGAATCATTACAAAGTTCGCCTTAGAATTGGAATTTTCAAAATATTTTCAAACATACACAACACAAAGCTATTTTCAAATTAAAGTGAGCTAAGCGATTAAGAGCCTGTAGATAACTACAGATGAAAAGGATGCTAACACCTTCCCTTTTCATAACCTACCCCCAAAACTCAGAAATCTCAAGGTCTTTCTTGTTCTTTTAACCCTTTCCTTATTGGATAAAATAAAAGTCGGTGGAGACTCTTGTTATCCACAACATTTGCAATAAGATGCAAAACCAAGTCAATTTTCCCACCGTATTACAAATCTGGAGACTCCACTAGGGAGCTACTAAAAAGAGGGGTTACCTTAGAGTTAGATCACTTTATCTGCTTTGTTTGAATTGATTGCTTTATCCTTATTGGGCTGCTCAGATTTATTTTTCTTGCAAAGATCTTACACCCAGATCCGAGGGACCTTAGGTAAGTAGTTATAGATCATGGAAATTGTATGGCGTATATCGATATGGTTGAAGTGATGGCTACATTAGTGTGACGCATTGGTTTGTACCGGTGTCCCTTGAGACAATCGAGGAGAACACCAGGATGCCACGTGGTGTCATAAGCACTAACTGACTTTTAGAACCTTAGTTGACCCAACTTAGCCATTAGAAGATAGGGAGATGGTCGGCTTTGGTGCAGTCCAAAGTTGGTTGATACTCGATGCTACACTCATTAAGATTCGACTCTCGGGATATTTCGGTGGCAAGTAAGTTGTAATGCTGAAACAATGCCTACGAGAAAGATCAGTGATATGAGACTCCTAAAACCTGATTACTATTCTTAGGACATGTTGAGCCAACTAAACTTCAAGAGGGTACTTACATACGAATCTCATTTAAGCCTTAAACCTAAGGCTCTTGTGTGCTTTGTTTGTGTTTGTTATTTGTTTAAACATGACATCATAACATCATGAAATCATACCATATCATTTTCATTGATCATTTCAAGGATCTTAAGGGCATGTGATATAGGTTTATCATGAACCAGACGTCTAGCAAGAGGCAAGGGGATTTATTTTTCTCTAGCCAAATGTCGTCAAAGATCAAAGTAATTTCTTTTGAGTCAAAGGCTAGGACCCACTAGACATGGTGAGCTTGATTTTAATATAAGGACGTCCAAAGATGAAAAGTTCTTAAGTCAAAGCTGTAGCCAGACTCAACTTCTAACATTTCCTTTTTTTTACCCCGCGAGATCCTTGAAAACATTGCATCCACATAAAATGCATGTCATTACATAACAGGTATTTCCCAAGACAAGTTTTCTCATCTTTTTGTTGTTTATTTCAGTAAAAGATGGCCCTCGAACAAAATGTGAAAGACCTCCAAGCTCAAAATGCCCAATTCTAAGAGATGCTCCTGAACTTAGCCAAGGGGAAACAAGAATTGATGGCGCTTATTACGAAGAAGAAAAAGTCTAGGAAACCGGCTGGTATCCTCAACATGGGGAGAAGATTCAAAGGTCCCGCCAAACAAGTTCAAGCCTCTCATATCCCATCAGATGAAGATGACAATCAAGAGGAAGATGGTAAAGGTATCAAAGCTGAGGGGGGAAGTAACCTTGGTTAGGATAAAATTCCTGATGAAAAAGACTATTCGGATGAATAATATCCTCTCGCTGATGACACATATAAACAGTTGGAAGATCGTCTGAATGCCGTGAAAATCCAGAAAGTGCATGGGATGGATTTTAAAGAGTCGTGTCTTATCTCGGGGGTTGTTATCCCCCAAAAATTCAAGGTCCCTATTTTTTCAAAATATGACGGTGTTTCTTGTTGTAAGCTACATCTGAGGTCTTACATCCAAAAGATCCAACCCCATACTACTAACAAAAAGTTATGGGTTCACTTCTTCAAGAGAACTTATCTGGGACAAAACTCGAATGGTTCTATCAACTGAAAGAACCAACATACGTACTTGGGAAGACCTGGCTACTACTTTTTACAAGAAGTATCAATATAATGACGACCTTGCACCAACCCATGTGCAATTACAAAGTATGACTATGGGCTCGAATGAAGGGTTTAAAGAATATGCCCAGAAATGGAGATCTGGCAGGAAAAGTGCAACCTCCTTTATCTGATAGGGAGTTGGTTGATATGTTTATGGGAACTTTGATAGGTCCTTTCTTCAATCATATGATTGGAAGCTCCTCATCTGGTTTTACTGAGCTGATTCTAACTAGGGAACAAGTCGAAGGTGGAACTCAAAATGGAAAGATTCAAGTAGCTGTGTCTTCGAGTGCTGTAAAGAAGATGTTCAACAGAAAGAAGGAGACAAATTCTGTTTATGGCCATAAGGGTCGTGTTAGAAATGATTACAAACAATTTGTGGGGATAGTGCTAATTTCTAACCATGCACCTGTACAACAACATCAACAAAACAATTAACATAGATTAGACGCATCGAGAAGACTATTTACCAAGATAAGCATGCCACTGTGTCAGGCATTGCAACATCTCTTGAAAGCAGAGATGATAACATTAAGGGATCCTTATCCGAATCCAAACACCTCATATCCTTATTATAATCCTAATGTGAAATGTGGTTACCACTCCAATAGTCCCGGGCACGACGCCAATATCTATTGGGATTTAAAGAACAAAATTCAAGACATGATTGATAATAAAGATATTGAGTTTGATCCACCCGAGATTCCCAAAAATGATTACTGCACCTATGCTGAAGTATGACAAAGGCATAAGTGCTATTGATGATTGTCGGACCCTAATTTTCCCCCCTAAGATACCTTCATCATATCATCTCAATTCAATCACACCAAGATCACATTAAGGTTTGGTTCTTCTCCTTATCTCTAGCTTTTGCTATAGGAGGAATCACCTAGCACCTTGACTTGTATTTTATGATCATCTATGTTTTGTGTTTATTATCCTTTAACTAATAAATACAATGAGTGTTTTCCCCAATTGTTGATGTTATAGGTAAAAGCACAATACATTCCATCAAGATTGATCTAGGGATTCATGAGTTCATTTCTGTGCCTTCCTCAACAAAGCTTCATTGAGATTAAAGCCTCATAATTAAATATGTTTTGAAGTAATTTCATGAAAAAGTCTTTTATGATTCATCATGACTCAAGTTATTGAATTTAGTTCAAAAGTACAAGGGTTGATTGAAGAAGTTTGACTCAATTGGACAAGTCTTTGATTTCAATGATCACAAGTACATATCTACTTCAATTCTCAAGATTTGGAAATGGTTTTGGTAGCTATGGTTTCTCCTTATCATCCTAAAAAACTTATATTCACATGACAAGGGTATTTGTGTAAGAAGGTTGGTCAAAAATTGCAAAGGTTTCCCAAGGCATTTTCTGGCTCTAGGAGTTATGGTTTTGAACTTCAAAGGGGTATATCTTTCTCATCTTGTGGTATTTTTGAATTATTACAAAGACATCCTTCCCTTAAAATGGTTATTAACAAATAACTTCAAAAGTATCAAAGAAATTTTGTGTGAAAGAAACTTGATAATGAAGAAAGATCACAAGTCCTTCAGATGAACCCTTAAATTCCCTTGTGTGACTTCAAATGATCATAACTTGATCAATTTTTATCCCCTTGAGTCCATTATTTTTCCATAATTATCTTAAGGATGTGAACTTCAACTCATCTTTTGTTTGCAAAGCTTGAAAATGGATGGAAGATGCCTCAAGGATGTAAAATATTATAGGTCATCTCATGAATTTTCACAAATTTTACAAGACCATAACTTTTTCAATACTTGGTATTTTTTAGTGATCCAAGTTCCACAATACTCACTAAGAAGTCTATTTCAAGATAGCATCATTGATTAAGGCACAATTTTGGAGGAAAGTATTGTTTGAGCTCAAAACATTATAGGTCACTTTTGAAGAAAAATTTGAAAATTTTCTAAGTACAAAAAGTCAGCCTCTTTTTTTCCAACTTTGACTCAGCACAACTTCTTGCTCAAGCATCCATTTGGTTCCATTCTTTGCACATTGTAAAGCTTGTAACTTCCTATTTCTAAATCTTCAAGAATCATGCTCTAAGACCCCTTGAATTGAAAATGCCATTGGTTCAAAAGTGGTATCTTGAAACCTAAGTTTCCTCTCAAGTCAGAATTAGAAATTCACAATATGGCTTCTAATCACCAAGTTTGCGTGCGTTTTTGCTTCTAATCATGTTTAGCAACTTTCCAAAAGAGTTTAGCATCAAAAAACGCGTGATTTGGCTATGTTTTGGTGCAAAACAAGTCACACATTCCTCATGTTGCTGGTCCACACGAATTCACTCAATTACACCCTCATTCGCACGCTTAAGCATTGCTTCATCCTCTCCTATAAATAAGATGCATATCCCACCTATTTTCACAAGCTTTTGATATCCAACTGACCCCTGTTCAGATCCCACATGAACTCTGAACTTGAATTTCTAATTTCTTACATTCTCACCTTCAAACACCAAAAGCTCCATTCAGTTAGCTTCATTGAACATCTCTGAAGCTAACCATACCATTATCCTCAAGAATTGTGACATATATTGATCTACAAAAGTCTAGTTTCAGAGAAAATTCTCACTATTTAGTTCAGGTAGATTTCTTGGTCAAATTGATCAAACTAAAAGACTAATCTACTCTCTGTATCCTTCTGACCCTCGTGCTCTTTATAATTTGCAATTTCATTGAGATTTGAGTGACATATCCTTGATTTTCGTACTCACTATTTTTTCTGGTTTTCTTCAAACATAGTCTTGTATAATTTATATAAATTTGGCGCGATGGTACCATTAGAATCATCTTGAAGAGACGAATCTAATGGTACCGGTCTGGTTTGCTAATTTTACAGTTTGTAGGATACGATTTGAGGCTGGCTGGAGGTTGAAGACGATGACATATCCGTCTTCAACCAATGACATGTAGCCACGTCATTTTTTTGAAACAAATGTAATATGCTTGCCTTACCATGCGCGTGCCTCAGGATCCCTTGGATCTCATTACTTTAGTGAGTCAGACTCCATCCAACGTGCCACATTTTAAGTTATTTTATTTTTTAAAATAAAAGATCAGATGTGATATCTAATAAAGTCCATGAGATGCACAGCTCGCCAGATCCACTGGATCTGTTTACTAACGCATTTTGACAATGATCAGATGGCCCATATTTTTTTGGTTTATTATTTTATTTATAATTTTTTACATTTAATTGTTTTAAACTTCAAAAATTCATAGAAAATTCATTTTAACTCCAAAAAATCTGGAAAAATAATGGAAAATATTTTTGATTTTTCTCTTTCTGATTTTTATTTTTTCACAATTTTATTTTGTGTTTTGATATATTTTTTATAATTTTTCACTTTATTTGAATTGTTTTAAATGTTTAAAAATACCTTTATTCATTTTTTTTAAAATTCTAAAAAAATAGGGAAGGATCCAATGATATTTTGACATATATTGGTGAACTCATTTATTTTTTATTTCTAAATTTACTATTTTAATTTTAAAAATAGTTTCTGACTTTAAAAAATTACAAAAAATTTCATAAAAATATTTGAGTTCATTTCTGATTTTTCTATAGTCTTATTTAATTTTTCTTGATTAATTTGAACATAGTTGTTATTTTTCTCTCTTATTTTCATTTTTAAAAACAATTATATATATATATATATATATATATATATATATATATATATATATATATATATATATATATATATATATATATATATATATATATATATATATATATATATATATATATATATATATATATATATATATATATATATATATATATATATATATATATATATATATATATATATATATATATATATATATATATATATATATATATATATATATATATATATATATATATATATTCTGGCTGATCTTGGATTGAGAATTTGATCATGAAATTTATTAACATCATTGGATCCATGGTGTTGAGTTTAACTCCATAAAAATGGATGAATGATTTTAATAATAGTTTGATTAAATTTTGGTTCAAATATGGTTTATTCATTTCCCCTTCCCTCTTCATCTTATCCCATTCTTATTGTACTTAATGCTGTTGGAGCATGATTTATATATCATGTCTCAAATTATGAGGTGCATAGATTGCTATTGACCGACCTCAAAATAGGTGCGACTTCTATATAAGTCCACTTACGATTGCTTAACATAGCGCTAAAATTTGTCCCGACTTGAGAAAAATGATTATTCGGGGCCCAAACCTATGTTTGCAAGCCCGAGTATGTTAATTTGAACCCTTTGATCCAATAACCTTGAGATCCATTGTTAGGAGGCTTTGGTTCTACCAATCCTCTAATAGAACTTCATCAATTTTTGTTAAAGTGGATCACTTAAACATCATTGATCATTAAGTTTTATTTTGAGAATTCTTAAATGGATGATATACTTGACAAGAAGCAAATGCAACTTATTGTTGAGAGGTTTTAGTTCTACCAATCCTCTAATCAGTTCCAAATATAAGTTTGAATATGGTCATCCAACTAACCACTAATTCCTAACAAGTGACTTTATTTTTATGTTTTTATTTTATGCTTTTACTTTATGTACCATTTACTTTAACATTTACATTTCATGCTATTTTTATATTTGCTCACTTGAGCCTTTATCTTCATGTCATTTTTATTTTGCCCATTTGAGCTTTTCATTTCTTTTTGAAGATACCTAATAATCAACTTGAACCCTAAAAGACTTTAATGTTACTTGGACTACTTGGTTACTATCCTTGGCATTATGGAGATTGTGAACTTCTTAGACGTAGGATTAGATACCTTGATCTACCTTGAGACTATGTAACCTCAATTGGTGTTTTGTCTGGAGTTCTTGGGGTTTACCCCAAGACATTGAGTTGTTTGTTTGTTTTGTGTGTAGGTTATTATGATTACATGCTTTATCTGTGATCTGGAATTCTTCTGTATAAAGTCGTTACTCTGCCCAATTTTTGTGAAGACTTAATACAATTGAAGTTTGGTATTCTTAAGGGATTTATTAATTGTTTGCTTGGTTTCAAATTCAAAGGATGAAATTCGACATTGACTCATTATATCAAGTGTTGGCTTCTTGTTTTGTTAGATGTTCTTTCTCCTTAGATTTTACCTTATGCTTTAGGATATTTTCTTCATCTCCTCCCATCTTCTTTAACTTCAAAATCTTCTCCCTCCTTTTGAAAAATCTTCTTGTTTTTAAAACTTAAACACTTTCATAATAAACTTGGACTTATGTCCATGTATTTTCAAAAATTATTTCTTAATCAAATTTCAATCAACTTAACAATACCTTGACATTTTTTGTGAGAAGACTAAAAATCAATGAATCTCATTCAAGCTATTTTGGCATTTTGGCTTTTATCTTTAAAAACTTTTTCTCAAAAAATTAGACTCTTGTCAATCCTTGTAGTGATGCAAATAACTATACTTCTACAATATGTAGTGAAGTGAGATATTTTCCACTTGGATGTTGAGTGAGGCATTATTGATTTTAAAATCCAAGACATATCCTCTACTTTGAGATAACACAAATTCTTCTTTCTCATAATTGTGGGTAGTAAGTATTTTTTCTATAACACCCCAATTATACCCCATCAATTATATAAATAAATCAGAGTTATAAAAATCATTCTTACAAATGAATCGGGATGCCATAAATTCATCTTTCAAAACTCATTGCATTCATCGTGGATATATAACACTTTTAAAACATCGGATGAACCATCATCATAACATCTTTTATTAAATAATTCAACATCTACGCAGCGGAATTCTTAATAACATCTTTATCATCATTACAACAACTTCAAACCAACAAAAACTTAATAATAATCAACTTAAAGTTCAACGACTGAATAATCAACAATCAAAAGCAACAGGCGTTCATCCCCCCGAGTGTTACATATCAGAGCAACGACACCGACTCGAACTATTGAAGGTATACAACCTTCACTCTTGATTACCTGCGCGTTACCAACGTAAGGGCAACATTCAAACAGAAGGGGTGAGATATATAACAATATAATAAAGCATATGATAATTAATATATTAAATTAGATCACATAACATCACCACTTCTCGTCTTGTAATCAACAATAATCACCACAATAATACACATTCACAACATCAATACACACTTCTTTATGCAATCATATAATGCGACTCAATACTATGCAAATGCATGTGGTACCATTGAAGCAGAACTCCCATCTCAATAATTTGCCAACTAATAGAGGCATCAACAAGGCATAAGCCTTCATCTCAATATTCGCCAATACAGGCCATCTCAACGAGAATAAGCTCCATCTCAAAAATGCAATGTATGTGGCACAATCATAAATGTAATAACAACACCATAATTGGCAATATCTCAATACAACACCATCGTTGGCCAAAGGCCTACATCTTAAAAACATCTCAACATATCTTCATCAATGTCGTTTATCATAAATCATCAAACATCATTTATACATCATAATTCATCAAAACAAACTCTCATTAACACCGTCTCATCAACAACTCAATTGTACAATAATACAACAACACTCATCATTTTAACAACGTTGGCCATAAGCCTACAACAAGATATTGCCTATAATCAATTAATCAACTAAGGCTTGCTTCTAAATCACCAAATCTCTACACACTACTATTCTGTAATAATACATCATTATTATTATTCCTACTGTTACAAATCAAACAGCAGCCTATAAGATCTCATCTTCATCATTCTGCATAAAAACCAACATAGAGATCTACACAAAAACTAATTCAAATCTTATGGTTATCCTTCTAATTAATCATTTTAATCCTCAAGAAATAAAGTTAATCGCGTTAGCTATTCAATGCTTCGAACGACACCTCAAACGGAGTCCCAAAACTCAAGATATAGCATTCCCAAACTGATTTAGCCAAAAACCAGGCAACATGGATTGATGCATAACTCCTTGGATTGACACGTACTACACTGAACTTGCAACATGAGTCGATGGATCCTCTCTTGGATCGACTCATCCTGAGTCTAACGCACAACATGTATCGACACATGCCCCTACGCATCGAGTCATCCTAACTCTGGAAGCCCTCATGGATTGATGCAAGACCTTTTCGTGTCGACTCATCCTGAGTCTCTACACCTTCTTGTATCGACACATCATGTTTGGGGTTAACGCATACTGCTCTATCCTACATAATTTCTATGATTTTCTCTGTGTTTTCACTACGGGTTCTATACTTTAATCCCTAAAAACTTAAGCTAATCATGGATAATCACCACTTACAGTTATCCTATAATTCTATATCAATTACACAGCATCAGAACATCATTATTCATCTATTAATTCATCAATTTCATCATACAACAATCATATACATTAAATTCATGAACAAGACAACAATCACCTCTAACCCTACATACCAATTATCATGAACCCAATTATAGAGTCAGAACCCCACCCTTACCTTGGATTGAAGGTCGCTCTATAATCTCCGGTTGAATTCTCGTTCTGCCGTTTTTCCTCTTTTTCCAGAAGCTTCACGTTCTTCTTTACAACCCTTATTCTTCTACTGCTTCTTATTTTCTATTCTTTCTATCAATAATAAAATAACATATTATTCTTTATTCCTTATTGGGCTCAAAACTAATACACCACCTTATTACTTCTATTCCTTAAAAACAAGCCCACATCAAATAATATTATACTTCTAATATTATTTCACCACTTAATAAAATAATTAAATCCAATTAATCACAACACATCTTCACAATTATTCCAAAAATAATTTTATTAAATAATTAATTAAATTAGGGCGTTACATTTTCCACACGGACAATGACAATAACGTCTTGTCTCCTAAAATTAACCAACACACTTGTGTTTTAAATTTTTCAAAGAGGAACTATGTACCATGATCCCCTATTGCACAGAATGTGGTACATAGGCACTAAAGGTTCGCAACTGCGGCGGGTGCAAAAATAATAAAAAAAATACTTCTTTTCTCATCACCACAATCTATTTTTTTATACAACATTTTATAGCCAAAATATACAGATTTTACAAAGAGGTTCCTGCGGAGTATCGTAGTTGTTTAGGGTGCTATTACCTTGCCTTTGCATAACCAACCCCCTTACCTATAATCTTTCCCCCTCTTTTGAGTTATTCACTCTTTTCCCATTCCTTTGGAAACAATAAAGAGTGGTGGCAATTTTTATTTTGATATGTACAAGTCAAGTCAATCCAATGGCTTAGTCTTAACATTTCTACCGCTAAAATGATGTTATTTATGTTTCTGTTGTGAGTGAATTAGCTACTCCCCTTCCAATTATCAAGAAGAATATGCTGCAAGTCGGTTTAGTTATGGGTTTCATTGAAAGATGTTACTGTTGCGCATCCTAATCCAATGGTTGCAAGTTAATGGAAGAAGGTATTCAATGCTTAATGGACAATCACATAATTCTGGTTGAGAAGATTACGTGTGTTAAGAATTTTTTACAAGACTTGAAGTTGGAAGAGGTATTTGTAGTATCCGACACTCCTATCAAGATCACTCCCAAGGATCCTGTAAGGATCACTGCCAAACCCAAAGCTATTCCTATGATAATTACTACATCCGGACCCATCCCATATTCTTCGGATAAAGCTATTCCTTTGAACTATGGAGCCGACGTCTACTACCATGATGTCAAGCAAGAACTATCGACTGCTGAGAATAAAGGTACTGAAGCCGCTGATCCTAATATTGATAACATTTCTAGGACCAGTAAGGTTACTAGAAATGGAAGGGTTTTCTCTCCAGAAATCTCTTTGTAGATTGTCGCTACACCAGTTCGAGTAACTGTTGCTGAGCCAACTACCAAGGCTCGGGGAAAAGAATAAATGATGGAGCCTACCCAGACGAAGGAGCCTAAAGAAGTCACCACTGATGAAACCTCCAGGAAATAGTTGGAGGAGGTATTACATATTATCTATTAAAGTGATTACAATATTGTTGAACAGCTAGGGCAAATCCCCTCTAAAATTTCAATGTTGTCTTTACTACTGTGTTCTGAAGCCCATGCCCAAGCCTTGGTGAAATTCGTAAGATCTTCTCACGTACCATAAGATATTTCTGCCGATCAATTTGGAAGTTACGTTGCTAGTCTAACAACAGATAAAGGTTTAGGTTTTTCCGATGCTGACTTGACTCCTGAGGGAAGAAACCACAAAAAAGCCCTACATGTCTCTATTTAATGCAGAGGCACTAATTTGGCACATGTATTGAATGATACTGGTTCCTCGCTAAATGTTCTACCAAAAGGTGCTCTTGACAGACTTGATTGCGAAGGGGTTATACTGAAACCTAGTGATATTGTGGTGAGAGCTTTTGATGGTTCCAAGAGGATAGTACATGGATAAGTGGATCTTCCTATCAAGGTAGGTTCACTGGTCTTCAAATCAATATTCTATGTGATGAATATCCAGCCAGCGTATTCTTGTTTACTCGGATGCCCTTAGATCCATGGGGCAGGTGCTGTTACTTCAACCCTACACCAGAAGCTGAAGTACCACGTGAAAAGAAAGGTTGTTACTATTTGTTGTGAAGAGG
The DNA here is from genome assembly GCA_948472305.1 of Vicia faba. Lineage (NCBI taxonomy): Eukaryota > Viridiplantae > Streptophyta > Magnoliopsida > Fabales > Fabaceae > Vicia > Vicia faba. Next base: position 1,249,882,847 of record OX451738.1, read on the forward strand.
AGTATATGGTAAGTAATTTGAACTCATTCTGGTATGTAGAGATGGACGAAGAATTCATCGAGACTCCCTATCAGACTTTTAAGGTTATCCCTCCCACCGCTACTGAAGATGTTTCTTCTATTTCCAAGATTACCAGGGTTCCTCCCAGAATGGCTTCTTTGAAGGATGCTAGAGTTGCTGTAGAAGAAGGTGGTTGTACTACTTGGGGTCAGCGTCCTGACATTCCGTATAAATTTGACAAATTTGGTTTGGGTTTCACTGCAGAGGCTCAGAGGGATGTTTGATGCGCTCATGCTGGAAGACCATCATTCCGTGTTAGCAACAATGGATTCAATGTAGTAGAAGATGTTGACAGTGATTACGACCTTGACAACTGGATCTTTCCTTCCACTGGCAACGGGCTCAGCAATTGGGAGACCGAAGACATTATTTTAGTCTCCTTTAGTCAGGAGTAATAACTACTTTCTGTTTTTATTGCTTTCAAAGTTTTGGTTATGTAATCTGTTTTAAACAATGAATTTAAGCCTTATGCCTTACCTGGGGCACAATGGTCCATTTGTTAAGGGTTGCCATTTTATAAACATATCTTCATTTAATAAAGCATTGGGCATTTTGCATTCAAATTTTGCGCTCTTTTTCTTTATTTTTTACTTTATCATGCTTTCAATATAGCTATGTGTTCTTACACATACCCACATAACAAATTACATATCCACATCCACTATGGATCCAGTTAACGGTAATTCTGCTATTGCCACTTATGACTTTGAAAATCTGATCTACCAACTCGAGGACGAATGTGAGGAAGATTGTGAAATACCTGGAGAGCTTTCTAGACTTCTAGTGCAAGGGCAAAAGGCTATACAACCGCATGAAGAGTCGGTCGAGGTTGTAAACTTGGGTACTAAAGCAGACAAGAAAGAAGTCAAATCAGGTGCCAACCTAGAAGACGGTATCAAGAATAGGTTAATCCAGATGTTGCATGATTATGTTGAGATTTTTGCTTGGTCATGCAAAGTCATTCCAGGATTAGATATTGATATTGTGGTTCACCGTCTACTGATGAAAGAGGGTTGTTCTCTGATAAAGCAAAATATTCATCGTATGTGTCTCGAGATGTCCGAGAAGATCAAGGATGAGGTTATAAAGCAATTCAACACATGGTTCTTATATGTTACATCCTATCCTCAATGGGTTGCGAATGTGGTTCCGGTACCAAAGAAAGATGGCAAAGTACGTATATGTGTAGACTACAGGGATATGAACAAGGCAAGCCCCAAGGATGACTTTCCGCTTCCACATATTGATGTTCTGGTTGACAACACCGTTCAGTACAAAGTATTCTCCTCCATGGATGGTTTCTCAGGTTATAACCAGATTAAGATGGCACCTGAAGACATGGAGAAAACTACCTTTGTTATACAGTGGGGTACTTTCTGTTACAAGGTTATGCCTTTTAGGTTGAAGAACACCGACACAACATATCAGTGTGCCATGGTAGATCTATTCTATGACATGATTCATCAAGAGATAAAGGTTTACGTTGACGACATCATAGCCAAGCCTCAGACTAAGGAAGACCATCTTGACCATCTATACAAGCTGTTTAAGAGACTGAAGAAATATAAGTTGAGACTGAATCCGAACAAGTGCACCTTCGGGGTGAGATCTGGTAAACTCCTGGGTTTCATTGTCAGTGGTAAAGGTATTGAAGTTGATCCCACCGAGGTCAAAGCTATTCAAGAAATTCCAGTCCCCCTTACTGATAAGGAAGTCAAAGGTTTCTTGGGACAACTAAATCATATTGCCGGATTTATATCCCATCTGACCGCTACATGTGAGCCAATCTTCAAGTTACTAAAGAGAGACCAGGTAGTGAAATGGAACGACGATTGCCAAATATCCTTTGAAAAAATAGAGTACCTCCAAGAACCTCTGATCCTGATGCCACCAGTTGAAGGAAGAACTCTTATCATGTACTTAACAGTGTTAGAGAATTCAATGGGGTGTGTATTGGGGAAGCATGATGAGTCTGGTCGAAAAGAGCATGCAATATACTACCTTAGCTAAAATTTTACCGACTGTGAAACAAGATAATCACTGCTCGAGAAAACTTTCTTCACTTTGGCATGGGCTGCTCGCCGACTTAGACAATATATGTTGACCCATACTACTTTGTTGATCTCTAAAATGGATCCCATCAAATACATATTCGAGAAGCCCGCTCTCTCCAAATAATAGCCATATGGAAAATGACCTTAACATAATACGACATTCAATACACCACTCAGAAGGCTATTAAAGGAAGTGTACTGGTGGATCATTTGGCGCATCAAGCCGTAGACGACTACCAATCTATGAATTTCGAGTTCCTGGATGAGAACATTATGCTAGTTACAGATTATGAAGAACCTGGACCGTATGAAGGACCTGAGCCAGGATCCAATGAACTATGGTTTTTGATGAAGCTTCCAACGCACTTGGTAATGGAATTGATGTTGTGATTATCTCTCCCGAGGGTTGTCATATGCCGTTTACCGCTAGATTGTGCTTTGACTGTACCACCAACATGGCCTAATATGAAGCGTGCATCATGGGTGTCAAAGTTTCTATTGATCTAAGAATCAAATCCTTGAATGTATATGGGGACTCATCCCTGGTGATCAGTCAAATCAAGGGGGAATGGGATACAAAGCACCCGAATCTCATTCCTTTTCTAGAGCATATGTTGACCTTAATTTCGTACTTCGAGGAAATCACTTTTGAGCATATCCCACGAGAAGAAAATTAGTTGGTTGACGCATTAGCTACCATGTCATCTATGTTCAAAGTCAGATGGGACAACGAAGCTCCTCGAATTACTATTGAAAGACTAGATGGACCAACACATTGCTATGAAGTTGATGCTAATGAAGTAGAAGAAAAGCCTTGGTTTACCGAAGTAAAAAGATACCTTGAGGCTCAAGAGTACCCCGAGGGGGCATCTATCAATGACAAGAAATTCCTACGGAGGTTCTCTGCTAAGTTCTTCCTGAGAAACGAAATTTTGTACCAGCGCAACCATGATTCGACTTTGCTTCGTTGTGTAGACAAGAAGGAAGCAGAGAAGATTATGGAAGATATGCACGAAGGCTTCTTTTGTACTCACTCCAGCGGACATAAGATGGCTAAAAAGATTCTGAGAGCGGGTTACTATTGGTCAACCATGGAAATTGATTGTCATCACCACTCCAGAACCTGTCACAAATGACAAATCTATGCTGACAAAGTACACGTGCCTCCAATTCCTTTGAACTTCTTGACTGCTCCTTGGTCATTTGCAATGTAGGGAATTGACATGATTGGAGAGATTAAGCCCATTGTGTCTAACGGGTATTGTTTCATCCTCATCGCCATTGATTACTTCACGAAGTAGGTTGAAGCAGCTCATTTGCCTCCATCACCAAGAATGTTATGGCTAGGTTCATCAAACACAACCTCATCCACCGATATGGCATCCCTGAAAGGATTATCATGGATAATGGTACTAATGTGAACAATACCATGATCATTGTACTCTGCACACAGTTCAAGATCAAGCACCACAACTCTTCTCTGTATCGACTGATGAATGGCACAATGAAAGCCTCCAATAAGAATATTAAGAATATTATACAGAAGATGATGGTTGTTGCACCCTAAAATTTCCCCTCTTCATTTTAGTCACTTGGATTATGATTCATCATACACATTTATACATTCTCATGGTAAGGATTAAGGTATTCAAGTTCTCAAGTTCTTCTACAAGCTCTAGAGGATGTTTGCTTGGTCAATCAGAGTAAAAGAGGATCTCATATCTCCAAGATTTAAATTATATCAAAGATATAAGGTTTTATTATATTGGTAGACATTCCATTTGTCCCATATAATCATTAGAGGATGGAAATTTGCAATGTTTGGAGAGAAATCACATTTTCACTGTTCATCTCTCAAGATTAGGGTTTTGATCAGTTGGGGAGTCTGAGGCTTACAAGAGACAAATGTTTGAAGCATCATCTTCTCATCATCATATAAGACATAATTGTTCAAAGAATTTATCAGTTTGACCAGGAGAATGAGGGTTTTGAAGCTTGATCATCATCTCCTAACATAGAGAGTCAAAACTTAGGTTTTTTGGGTTAATTAGGAAATCTTTGATTTATTGGGCAATACTTGATTCCATGTTCCTTAACATGTTTATGATAATCTATGATAGGAAGGTTGACCATCAATTTTGATTAAAATAAACTCAACTAATCAAAAGGGGCAAAATAGTATTTTTGACCAAAAGTCAACCAAAGTCAAAGTTGACTAAGTGGAGTTTTGGTCAACCATCAATTCAAGTATTCTATTTTCATATTTCATAATCATTGGTTTCATAAAATCAAGAGAAAATATCAAAGTGGAGATAACTTGTTCAAGAAGGTATTGGGACATTTAGAAAGAAAATTCTAAGTCTTTTAATACTGAATTGTGGACATTCATAACTCTCATTTTTTATCCAATGGAGGCAAATCTTATATGCTTGGAAAGCTTAAGAAAAGACCTACAAGTTTGTTAATGTGTGCTCAAACCTCAAAAGTGAAGCATTTGTAAGTTATTGTGCTTAGGAGTTTAGAGCTCAAAGATGGCAAGTCTGCCCAACAAAGGAGGCCTCGTGCGTGGAATTTCATCAAATATGTGGTGGGAACACCTTCACCATCATTTTTCTTAATGAATGGATTCTAATTTCAAAAAATTTTGAACATCAAAGTTAGATATATTTGTGTCCTCTTTAATTTTGATTTAAAGATTATTTCATTCTGAGCATTATGGTGAAAATTACAATGAAAAGAACATAAGGGCATGAAATGCTATCTTTCTGGCCAGAACATTTGTCTCGCACACGTGTTAGTACGATCATTACATCAAACACCTGGCATGCCCATATTCACAAGACTCTACCTCTTAATACAAGTGATAATTGGATTTGGAATTCAAAAGGAAATTGTAATTGGGTGTGTAAGCTACAATTTAAGTTGGAATCATTGAAGTTGGATCACAATTGATTGAGATACTAGGGTTTAAAGATAGACTCATAAAGTTGCCTTGCCATGCATATCAGCCTATGACCTGCGCGCGCGAAGCCTGCCCCAACCAAATTATTCTCAAATTCATGCCATTTTTCCACTAACTTGCAAACACCATTTTGAATTTTCATAAACTACAATATTGTTGCTTGTCATGTGAGCTTTATAAAAGCCTCATTCTTTTCAAAAATGCACGAGGAAATATTGATAAAGTTTGATTTTGTCATGACTGATTCAAGTGTGCATTGGCAAGGCAAGCAAGGAAGTCTATGCCAACTCATCATTCAAACTCTTATCTCATTCAAATCTACTTTCTTTTCACTCATCAAAACGCACACATATAGTCAATATTAAAACATGAAACGCAAGCTGCTTAGCTTCACTCCAACTTGCTGCAAATTTCCAGCATTGCCCTCTAACGGCTCTAAGCTTGCAAAAGACTGAACAATCCCTCTGCAAAGCTTCCCTAACATGCTCATTTTCTCTATATAAACATTTCTTCACTCTCATTACAAAAAAGGGATCTGCATACATGCTCCCTCACTCTCTCTCACAAGCTTCAAATCCTCTCTTCATTCTTCAACAAATTCTCATGCTCTTTTTATTCTCGTGCATCAAGCTACAATTTTCTCATCAATTCATCACCATTGAAGCTGAAAGGAGAAGATTCATTGGTTTTCTTGTTTAATTTAGAGGCACTTAGTGAATTTACTTTTCACTACTTGAGGTAAGTTCTCATGAACTTCACATCATCATTTCATTGTTCATTTGCAATGTAGACTTAATTCTAATCATGCTAGCTGGCCAGATCTTAGATCTGAAGTATGAATATGAGAGATTTGATGATGAATTCGTGCTCTGCAAGTGGTTTGAATTTATATTAAAACAATGCCTTCATGCTCATATCTTTACTTAATCTTGCATTAATTGAGAAATCTATGACCATCTCGTTGTTCTTTGCATTTTTATAATGAACTTTTATGTTTAGATCAAGTGATTTGGTTCAGAAATGAATGAGATATGTGAATATGAAGTAGCTTGGTTGATTTCTGTTTTTGCAAGTTAAAGAACATGTTGATTTCAGTAACTCTCACGTGGGATTTTATCCATGCTTGATGAATCATTTAAAAAAATTCTTGATCCTATGATGATCTACTTCATGAGATCTTTAATTTGGTTGAAAATTTGTGCGTTTGTCATCAAGAATCGAGGGAGATATTAAAGTCTAAAATTAGTACAAAAATTGAATAAAAACATTTAGGGCTTGGTTCAGTTACATGGATGATTACTTGACGTTGTTCAATTGAACATGGTTTATTTTTCATTTACATCGCTCTCTGTTTGAAACAAGTGTAGTAGATCTCATTTTATTTGAATTTTTATTCAATTTTATTTGTTTTCTTTAATTTGTTTTTAATATTTTTATTTGTTCAAAACTCATCACAAAATATTCTAAACTTCATTTTTAGTATATTTTCACATTATGAATTTTATTTCATTTTTTCCCATCATTTTTGTGTGATTAAATAAATCAATTAGGTTAATTAGGGGTTTTAATCATTTTTAGTTTTCAAAAATTTATTTTCTAATTTTCACAAATACAAAAAATTTCCAAAACAAATATATTAGGTTCCATTTTGAATATACTTCATGGAAATAATTTTTTTAATGATTTTATAATAATTTGTGATAAGAAAATAAAATAAATGTTTGGAAATATTTTGTTTTCCTTACTTTTTTTGGTATTGTGTGAAAATAATTTTCTTTTGGTATTTTCCTTTAACAATAAAATTCCATAAAAATAATTTTACTATCCCTTAGATATTAAACCAATTTACTATTTTTTTAATTGAATTTTGATCGGAACTTTATAAGTCTATTGGGATACTAACTGCAAGTATACAGTTTAGTCGTTCTAATTTTAAATGATTATCGAACCCACAGAGACTGAGGATCAATCGTATACGATCTAATGCTACAATTGTTTAACTAAGCGATGAATATTTTATTTTAGGGGGAAATAGTTTAATTAAAAATAATAGTAATAGTTATACCGGTATGTGATAGTCGAACTTCGGGAATTCGGTGAATCGCTTGGCATATAAAGTATTTCGGTAAAAACGAATTGTTTAAAAACCTGAGAGATACACTCTCGTGTTCATGAAATAAGTCATGCTACTAAACCTAGTGGATGCACTTTAAATTTAATAACACTTTTTGAAAACAATTTGAGTTTAATTAATTTATTAAAACACTCTCATGTATTTAAAAATTAATGTTTCGTTACCACTATCTGGGTTGAACCCCAGCTCTCGCATGCAGGTTCTTGCCTTAATTAATTTTCCACTCTCGTGGCAAAATCGTGTTAATTATCCTCTCACTCTCGTGACAAGGGTAGTTAAATTAAACATGGAAATTGGAAACCAGAAATTGTTTTATAAATGTTTTTAGCCAAGTTATCACTGAATTCCTTCGGTACTTAGGAGTCACATATCGGTACAATTAATTTAGCCGGACATAATATATTTAATAACTATGCAATTTAAAATATAATTCATAAAAATAAATGACATAATACAAGAATAAATAAATATTAATTGCATAAAAAAACCTGGAAATAATGTTGCTATGGTAATCTTGGATGTTACAAATTCCTTGCAATTCAATCGAAATCTATAACTGTGTTAATTCTTAGATGAAGAATTAACACTCTAAAAGCTAATTCTGGAAATAAGAATTACAGTACGAATGAAAATGGTTCAAAAATAAATAATATAGTTTAATGTAGAAAAGCAGCAATTTTGGTCTCTGGAAAAATTCTTCGACCCCCATCCCTTTGCACTACCACATATATATAGGAGAAAATATTGCAGTTGAAAAAATCTTGGAAAAGGCTTGAGTGGAGTAAAAATAGGATGCATGGTTACTGAGTGGAGGAAATATAGGAGAACACTTCTGCCCCCACGTTGCCCACGTCTCCACTAATTCATAACGTACCTCTTTACGCGTGTGGCGGTCGTCACAGGTGGGTAACAGTCGTAATTTGCTTGAATAGCGCATTACGCTCGTCAATGACGTATGATGAGCGTTATTTCTAGTTGGGGAGGCGTGACGGTCGTCATAGGGTGTGACGGTCATCACAGCTATAAAATCTGCAGACTTTGCAGATTTGGTTCTTTCTCCTCTGTTTCTTGGTTAGCTTCCTTCATGTGGTCCTTTTTCACTGATTTGAGTTGACACATGTTGTACCTGTGAAAAGACACAAAAACTCGGAAGAATCGGGAGTTAGACGACTCAATGTATTATAAAAATCAATAAAATGCGTAGTAATTATATGATACGATTTCTCGTTATCAAATTCCCCCATATTTAAACCTTTGCTTGTCCTCAAGCAAATAGTCATTCGAAAGATTGGACAAGTTTTGTCAAGTGCATATGCATGACATACCTTTGATTTTAAAGCAATTTTGGGAAATCCTTGTCAGTTCGGCCGATATTTGAGTGAAACACTAACGATACGCTAATGACACAAGCAGTAAGCTTAGTCGTAGGCTTCCATTTCAAACGAACTATCCAACAGTTCCGTTATAATTCTTCCCAGAGTTCCTCGTATCTATTTTACCCGGTTTTGTTCTGGCGCAATCACATTAAGCCCTTTGTCTTAGCACGCACGTAGTGGAGTAACCGGTTAGTGACTTTGATCCTTTAGCACGGGGTCTGGTACAAGAATGTGGCAACCCTACATATGTTATCCAAATTGGAGGTTGTGGGGGATCGGGCCGTAGCATGCCCTACCGAGTTCATAACCAGATACCTCTGAACCAACCAACACTGGATTCCTTCGTTATTTTCTCAACTCTTATATGTGACCGTATATTTTGGTGCACAAAATTTCTTTTCTTTTAGCAGCGAGATAGGAAGGATATTTTAATGATTAGACATCAAACACTTATATTCATCGATTCTCCACGTGGTTTGTGTCAAGACGGTGCTGACTGCTAGTATAAACTACTAGGGGTTACTGTAGAACTAAAAACTCCAGATATCGGTATAATGGTTATTGAAACAGATTGCGTAAGTAGGAAGTCTACGGTGTCATAACCATATCGATCTTGTTATGTCGTTTTCGGCTTCCTTAACTGGGATTTCGTTAAAATAGGTATGTCGGGCTAATGCGAAGATAAATTTTTTTTTGGTATGGCTAAATAAAGTGAAGAATTTAAATCGAGACATATCATAAAAATTTACTATTTTATAAAATATGGAAAGGTACCTCTCCCACACTAAATCCGACATTGTCCTCAATGTTGCGGTATATAGGCGGGGAAGTACAATTACAAAAACAAACGGAAAGGAAATGAAACAGAAAAAAATAATAAACTACATAGAAAATAAAGAAAACTACTGGTGACCACTTCCTCTACTCCTGGTGCGAGAGCGTCTGGTAGGAGTGGCTTCTGTGTCAGTATCCTGGTAACCAAGGGTGCTGACGTCCAGCCTTAAGGCGTTGAGCTCTGACAGGGCCTCATCCAACCTCTCATTCATGTACCGCTGTCCAGTCAAGATATGAGTGTTTTGAGCACATAGATACTCATATTGTTCTTGCTGTCTTCTTTCAAGCGCTGCGTTCATTTGATTTTGCATACGAATGGCGCGAAGGACCTCTTCAAGAGTAATAGGAGGTGGTGCAGATGAAGGTCCTGGAATGTCGTGGATGGGAGGAGCACTGTCCAGCTCTTCTTGCATTTCGTCTATGGGGGCATTAGGCTGGTCTTCATGAGTAGGAGCACGCCCCGCGGGAGCTGCAGGATCGAACAACCAGTTAGCTCGGTTTCGTGGAACGATTCGGTACCTGCAAGGAAAAGTGATGTTATGATAAACAGTGTTTCTGATCACAGGGTGGAATCGGCCATCCTACCGCTCATAAATGAGATGTGCGGCCTTGCAGTGATCCAAAGTCAGCAAAGCCGGTGCCATAGAAGGCATATCCGCGAGAGTAACACCATAGTTCAGAGCTATGGCAAGTGAAGTGACAAGCCCTCCGAAATAAAAGGGTTTTCCGCTTCTAGCACAAATAGAGTGGATATGAGCCAGTAAAAACGGGGCGGCGTTGATCTTTTTCCCGGTGAATGCACAATGCATGAAGAAGATCTCCTTGGAGTTGAGCTTGTGGTTGCTGTCACGGGCGAAGATGGTGTTGCTGAGGATGCGGTGAAAAAAGCGGATAGCCGGATTATAAATATGTGTGGCGTTGAGGTGGTCGTAGGATCCAGCACAGATGTTCGTCATACTGTGCCATAAGTTGAAAGCTTCCTCACCAAAATTATCCGGCACCCGGAGGTGGACACCTTCGTCAGAACAGAAGCCTAAAAGTCGTGCGATGTCGGTTTGGGGCAGCTCGTGCTCAATTCCAAACATATGAAACTTGGCCAAGCCTGACAGTTGGTTCGTGGCACCTGGGGGAGTGATGTATAGAAAGGAACTCAGAAACTCAAGGGTTAGAGTTTCATAAATGGGTTGCGGTTCGCGAAACAGGTTCCATAAATTCACACTCTGAAACAATTGTCGGACACTGTCAAGTAGTCCCAAATTCCTCAAACAGTCAAGATCAACATACCGTGTAGGTTGGAGACTGCGGCGTTGGAACTTCTGGAATTTGACCCGTTGGGTTTCGCCTTGTTCGCCGGATCTGAAAGTGAGAGTGGGGATTTGCTGGTTGTTGGCCATAGTGCATGCAAAAGATTAAATTGTGAAAATGGTTTGGAATGTGGATTGAGTAGTGGGTTGATGGAGTTTAGGTGTTAGAGTGTTGGAAGTTGAGAGAAAATTGGAATGGGTACTGTTACGGTTTTGGGAAAAAGGGAAGAATAAGAGGAAGGTGGAACGGCTTCTGTAATAGCAGGATCTGCTATTGGGCGCGCGTGACGGTCGTTACATTGGGCTGACGGGCGTAACACGGTGAAACGCGTGTTACGCTCGTCATGGGGACGTTACGAGCGTTACGGTTGCAAAGAATCATATTTATGAAATGGACGAAACAATATAATTCCAAAACATTATAACACAATAATTCAATACACGCAGAGTATTTCCAACATACATCGTATAACAAAAATTTGCAAAATGATAATATGATCAGTGGATATAATATTAGATGTAACACACAGTAAAATGAAAATAAACTAAAAATGAAATAAAATGAAAATAAACTGAAATTGAAATAAATGTATGTTTCTAACAGAACTTTAAAAATTGTAAAGAGTAAACTTGTTTAAAATGAAATCATAAACTGTCTAAAAACATAAAACACAATGTAAAAATAAGTGCTAATTCTTCTGCTTCATCCCAGTCGCGTCTTCAAGTCTTCGAAAGCTGCATGTATGTTATAAAACTGTTCCACAGTTATATCAGTTAAGCTTATCATGTCCATACGCATATCCTGCAGCTCGTTCTTGATTCCATTGATGTCCGTCTGGTAAACATCCAGCGTAGAAAAGATCTTATTCAAATTTTCAACATATTCTCCTTTTGTTGTTGCATGGGCATAAACATCCTCTACGATGTTGTTACCATCATGGTAACTAGGAGGGGTCTCGGGGTCACTCTCATCAGACATTGTGGTATCATAAACTTGGTAGGATTAGGGTGTCTCAGGTATCGAAGGGTGGACGGGAGGGTTAAGCTCATACAGCCAATTGTCGCGATTGTGGGCACTTGTTTTGGCATGGTTAGGAAGTGTAAATACCGTGACTACTTCATCCCTTATCAAGTAATCGAAGGGTGAAGGACCTAGGTTACCTATTATTCGTAGGTGGAAACAAAAATCAATGTTCATAGGGCGGATTGAACCAAATTGTGTGCACCTATGTAGCTGGTATCTAAGTCTGAGCGCGTTAGCAATCATGGTAACCAGGCCTCCTATGATGATTGGCTCGCTAGGGTTCTCAGAAATGCGGGTAAATGTCTGCATCAAGAATGGCACTGCATTTACAGGTCGGCCTTGGGTCATGCATTGCAGCAATAATATCTCATCTTTAGATACGGCATTGCGGTTTTGTTCTTTTCCGAAAATTGTATGTGCTAGAATCTTATGGAAATAGCGGATAGCGGGGTTGTGTATTTCATTATTATCCATGCTATCCGGCTCAGGGTGGTAGTTTCCGGTTAAAGTCCCCCAAAAATAGTCTAGCTCAAAATCCATTAACTCTGCCTGGGTGGTAGAAAAAGCAAAAGGCCCGCTAGGGAATCCTAGAAGGTCGGATAATTCTTTATGGGTGTAAGCAAATTCAATACCAAATAACCTGAAGGCTATAAATCCTTTTCTAGTTCCGAAACCGCGCTCGGGTATATGAACTAAGGAGCTCAAAATCTCAAGGGTGAGCTCGCGGTATGTAACAAACCTAGATTTAATGTGGGCTTTTTCCCACCCCAGCTGGCTAAACAGATAATAGACACTATCCTTAATGCCTAAAGTGTCCATTGTGGGTTCATCATAATATAAGGTCATACCAATATTTCTGTGTGATAATTCCTCAAACCTCCTCATTTGGTTCTTGCCTCTAAAAGTGGTTTCCATAGTAAATAGCAAAGGGGGAAAGCAAATCAGGGGAGAAGGTAGGATAGAAAAAGACCTTTTCAGAAAACCTGTAAAGTTTTTGAAAATCAGCAGCAGTTGTATAAAAATTTTAAAAATAAAAAATAAAAATAAAAAAAAATAAAAAAAAATAAAAACAAAATAATGAAAATAATGCTTTAAAAGAAATAAATGTAGAAACGATATAGAAAATCAAAAATAAAAACAAACCGAAATAATAACAAAAACGAATAGGTGGGTTGCCTCCCACTAAGCGCTTTGTTTAACGTCGATAGCTTGACGGCTCAGGAGTGCAAGCACTCATGGTGGTTCTCTCGAGAATGACTCCTCGATTGAACTTTTAGTAATCGTCGTTTTCCATGGCCACTTATCAAGCCATCTCACATATCCCTCACCTTTTCTTTTCTTTCTTTTGTGGGGTAGTGCATTCTTCTGAACTTGTGGTGGTGGTTCTGGATCTATCCTAAGTATCAACTTTTCAAGTTTGGGCTTAGTGATTTCATCCACCACCTCAAAGGTTAACCTTACCTTCTTAACAGTAATTATATCCCTAGTTTCACAGTCCTCTAATTTTCTCTGTTTATGCAAGACTTCCAACGAGGGTGCATTAGTGTGGATATTTTCCAATACCTCCATATATGTTTTAGATTGGGAGTCTATCTGAGCTTCCATAAAACTTTTCGAGAAAGGAATGGTGGGGTATAGGGGTGAGGCATAACAATAGGTGCTCCCTTTTCTACCTCTTCTACAACCTCCCTTTTAGATGGTGTTGGAGGATTTTTCTCAATCTTTACTCTTTTCTCGTCTGAACTCTCCTCGTCCACATCATTACTCTCCTCAAACTCATTATCACTCTCCTTAGGATTTTCAACTTGTTTTTCACTACTGGTTGTTACAACATCCAATTTCTCTTCAGGGAAGGGTCCTAGAGGGTTTTGTTCAAGCTGGGAGATTTGAGTCTCTAAGGCTATGTTGTGGGTCGCGAGCGACTCAATCACAGTGGTCAGTTGCCTAAGGTTTTCACTGTTTTGAAGACTTTGTTTTCTAAACTCCTCGTTCTGGACAGTTTGTGTCTCTACAAAGTGCTCCATCATAGATTCTAACCTAGATTGAATTAGCGTCGCGTCGGAATCCTCCGTTGATGTTTCGAAGTTGAAATCATGCGATTCTTCTGATTATTCAAATTGAGTTAGAGTCGCATTTTGTGTTTCCATAAAGCGCTTTGTCATCATTGATATTTCATTAAAATTTCCCAGTAATATTCCGAGTTCGGATTTATAGGATACTTGCGTCTCCTCGAAATATTGGGTATAGTGATTGTAGGGGAAATTTGGTTGAGGATAAGTTTGGTTGGAATTATAATATTCTTGCGATTCCTCAAAACGTTGGGATTGGTGGTTGGAAAGGTAATTCGGGTGAGAATGAGTATGTGATGCATTGAAATTCTCCAATAGTATTTCGAGGTCGGATTTATGGAATTCTTGTGATTCCTCGAAATACTCAGAGTGGGGGTTGTAGAAAAAATTTGGGTGATACATAGTAATTGGGACAAGATTCATAGATGCAAAGACTCGCTTCGGGAGTGAGTATTTGGCATACAAATCGAAAGAGGGTTTTTGTTGCCTAGTCTAAACGTGCAACAGAAGAATCGTACTTAATTGATTAATCAGTCCCCGGCAACGGCGCCAAAAACTTGATCGGAACTTTATAAGTCTATTGGGATACTAACTGCAAGTATATAGTTTAGTCGTTCTAGTTTTAAATGATTATCGAACCCACAGAGACTGAGGATCAATCACATACGATCTAATGTTACAATTGTTTAACTAAGCGATGAATATTTGATTTTAGGGGGAAATAGTTTAATTAAAAATAATAGTAATAGTTATACCGGTATGTGATAGTCGGACTTCGGGAATTCGGTGAATCGCTTGGCATATAAAGTATTTCGGTAAAAACGAATTGTTTAAAAACCTGAGACACACTCTCGTGTTCATGAAATAAGTCATGCTACTAAACCTAGTGGATGCACTTTAAATTTAATAACACTTTTTGAAAACAATTTGAGTTTAATTAATTTATTAAAACACTCTCATGTATTTAAAAATTAATGTTTCGTTACCACTATCTGGGTTGAACCCCAGCTCTCGCATGCAGGTTCTTGCCTTAATTAATTTCCAACTCTCGTGGCAAAATCGTGTTAATTATCCTCTCACTCTCGTGACAAGGGTAGTTAAATTAAACATAGAAATTGGAAACCATAAATTGTTTTATAAATGTTTTTAGCCAAGTTATCACTGAATTCCTTCGGTACTTAGGAGTCACATACCGATACAATTAATTTAGTCGAACATAATATATTTAATAACTATGAAATTTAAAATATAATTCATAAAAATAAATGACATAATACAAGAATAAATAAATATTAATTGGATAAAAAAACTGGAAATAATGTTGCTATGGTAATCTTGGATGTTACGAATTCCTTGCAATTCAATCGAAATCTATAACTGTGTTAATTCTTAGATGAAGAATTAACACTCTAAAAGCTAATTCTGGAAATAAGAATTACAGTACGAATGAAAATGGTTCAAAAATAAATAATAAAGTTTAATGTAGAAAAGCAACAATTTTGGTCTCTGGAAAAATTCTTCGACCCTCATCCCTTTGCACTACCACATATATATAGGAGAAAATATTACAGTTGAAAAAATCTAGGAAAAGGCTTGAGCGGAGTAAAAATAGGATGCATGGTTACTGAGTGAAGGAAATATAGGAGAACACTTCTGCCCCCATGTTGCCCACGTCTCCACTAATTCATAATGTTCCTCTTTACGCGTGTGGCGGTTGTCACAGGTGGGTGACGGTCGTAATGCGCTTAAATAGCGCATTACGCTCGTCAATGATGTGTGACGAGCGTTCTTTATAGTTGGGGAGGCGTGATGGTTGTCACAGGGTGTGACGGTCGTCACAACTACAAAATCTGCAGACTTTGCAGATTTGGTTCTTTCTCCTCTGTTTCTTGGTTAGCTTCCTTCATGTGGTCCTGTTTCACTGATTTTAGTTGACACATGTTGTACCTGTGAAAAGACACAAAAACTCAGAATAATTGGGAGTTAGACGACTCAATGTATTATAAAAATCGGTAAAAAGCATAGTAATTATATGATACGATTTCTCGTTATCAAATTTACATCTAATTCTTCCAATTTTTTCCAAATTTTAGAAATTAATATAGTTTTTTAACTTTTCTTTTTCTTAGGCTAGAAGAAGCTTTTGAAACCCTAATTTACTCTACTTGAAAAAATCATAGAAAATATGTTTAACTTCATTGGATGTTTTAAAACCATAAAATTCGTTTTTTTTTTTTAATTTTTAACTTTTAATTTTGCATTTTTTCACAAATATTATACTAAAACTCTCTAGTTTGACCATTTTATTAATTTGTCCTAATATTTCCTAATCATTTCTAATTTCTCAATTAAATCCAAGGAGTATTAATCATATTTATGATTTTTTACAAGCTTTTAGGAAATTAGGTTTTAACTGGCTTAGTTTTACAAACTTTTTTCTTCCAAATTAATTTTGATTAAGGAACATATTAGGGTTTCATCTTGACCCTTTGCTTGAGTTTAGAAATTTAGGGTTTGTCCCTATCATTCCTGATTCTCTCATAACTCAAGCACCCTTCTCTCCTATCCAAGCATGATCACTTCTTAGCCATCTCTCTTGGTGTGCTTAAGATTTTCATCCCTTGCTTTGTTTGATGGTGTTGACTAATTCTGATGCTTAGCCATCTCCTCCTTCTTCTCTAAGTAGACCCATTTCTTCTATGATCCCCTTAAGTTTTCAATTCACTCTATTGCGAGTGTGAATTGAATAGACCTTAGGCTTATAACCATGCATGCCAACGTAGGGTAGAAATTTCCATTTAAAACTTAAACTATAGGATCAATCATTGCATGATAACATTAGGGTTAGATTTAGATAAGTCTCCCCTTAGACTTTTCTTTTTCCCCTTTTTCACCTTGCATTTAAAACAAACTTTATTTCTTCTGAAAAACTTCAAAACACTTAAAAATTACTGATGAGAATCACCCTTGTTGAGTATGGGAGATGATAAGCGGGTTTCATCTCGATCTTATTGTTCTTCCATTCTAGGCTTTGGCGTGGTTCAAGTCTCAAAGACCCTTTTCACGAATAAGTGGAGAAGTGGCTAAAATCTTTCTCTTGAGATCAATTAGCTATTATTCAAATCAAAAACACCAACCAGTGCAAACTCTTTTTACCTTCGGGCTTTTCTTTCAAACTCTTTTCAAAAGAACGTGTTAATTCACTTATGTGCTTATGCGTAAGTCTCCAAAGTTCGAGTTAAGGCAGAAGGAAAAATTAATAATGTTCATTAAAAAATACAAACCAACAAACTTTTGAAGCTGAACTACGACTGCTCTGATTCCTTAAAAGGGATACATAGGCATTGAGGTAGGGCCCGAACGAGCACACATTTTATTTTCCCTACATTATTTTCTCTTTTTCTTTTGCACGCGTTCCCCCTCTTATATCTTTTTCAGATCCTAAGTTTAGACATAGAATTCATACCCTTAGATTAGAACAACATAAGTGGATCCTGTAGAGTACTACAAACGTGTGTGGCACTAATACCTTCCCTCGCGTAACTGACTTCCTTACCCAATATATATGGTCACAAGACCGTGATTTTACCCCTTCAGGTTTTCTCTATGTTTACCTTCCCCTTCCCGTGGGATACAAAACATTTGATGGCGACTTCATTGAATTTTATCTTTGATGATGTTCAGCCGGTTTTTTCAGCTGGAGACTTCACTGGGGAAAGATTGACCTATTGCTGGTCGATCCTTAACAAGTCAGTCCTAGCTTGTGTTTGTCTTATTTTCTTGGGTGTTTATGTTGAAGGGTGAGAAAACACTTATAAGGGGGAAGGGGGGGGGGGGGGGGGGGGGTTTAATAAGTTTTTCCTTTTTCTCGTGCAATAATAATGGAAGGACACAGGTAATTTTATCCTAGTTTATTTGAAACTCAAACTACTCCAGTCCATCCGCCGAGGTGATTTCGCCTCTCTCAAGGAGGACTTAATCCACTATAATCAAACTGATTACAAATGCACAACCAAACTGGTGTGACTAACAATACAATGCACAAGCCAACTGCAAGTGACTAACACCTCTAACACTCAACTAGTCCTAGCCCTATTGAGAAATCTGACCCAACTAGTGTCTCAAGGAACAATTACAAAGATTATCTCTTAACAGTAGTGAATCAGAATGCTTCTAATAAGCTATATCACAAATTTTGATTTATCACTAAGATTTTAGCCCAATACTTAAGAATTACCCACTATATACAAAGAGTTTCCAAGAATGAAAATAGTGAGCTTCAGTATATTTTGCGTGGATCAGTAACTTTGCTTTAAAAGAAATGGTCTTCTATATATAGCTTCAAATTTTGACCGTTACTGCCTTGAAGAGAGTGTATGCATTAATGATGCGTGTTAGCTTGACCTTTATGTTTCCAATGCTTTCGTGCGTAGTACCACTTGGTGCGTTAACCGCCTTAGCATTAAATGATCAACGATACTGTCAGAGCTTATCTCTGTAAGTTTAAGAGTTTGCTTGTAGCGTTACAACATCAGAGTTTGCTTTAACTTTTCTTCTATCAGAGTTTGCTATATCACTTATTCTATCAGAGTTTTCTTCATTTTATGTTCATCAGAGTTTGCTTCAGCTTGTATTATCAAATATTGCTTTCAGTGTGCTTCTTTCAAATCTTTGCTTCAGCTAGCTTTATCAGAGGTTGCTTAAGATTACTTTTTATCAGAGTTTGCCTTGGAGTGCTTCCTTCAGAGCTTGCTTCAGACTTGCGTTTACATAAAGTTTATTAGGAACTTCTTTATCCTTTTTCTGCTCAGTGTAGAATGATGTTTCACTTTTGAGAATGCTTGAGTCAGAACATCATCTGAATTATACAAAATTTGTTTAATTGTTATCATCAAAACTCTAAGATATGATTAGAACCAAACTTTGTTCTAACATATGTGTTATTGGTTTCCAGATTTATTTGTTTATATGCATTGGTTATATGCTTTCATGCATTGCATTTTATTGTTTTCTATACCTCGGATGCTGCTGTTATGCTGTGGGGTTGGGATGTTACTTCTCGAGGTAAGAGGCCCAGTACCTAGGACAAAGTGCACTAGGACACTAGGAATATAATTGGGGCATGGCGGCTATAGGATGTGGTCCGATTAGTGAAGTCATGTCATATACTACGCTCGGATGAGGTTCAAATGAAGGTAATTTCATCATGCACGTCTATGTTATGATGATTTTAATTTCAGGCGGACCTGTGATTTCTGAGTTACCCTTTCCTTACCCTAACCTAGTCTTTACTAGTGAGTGGGAGGGATGATTTTATTACAGATACAGATGGTGACTATGTTCTGATGGTGACCAATTTATTCTGTTGGTGACTCTAGTGACTTTAGTTCAGTTTGGTGACTGGGTTATGTTGGTGACTCTCTTTCTATTGGTACTTTGGATGGTGATTATGACTGTCTCGAACCTTTGAACCTATGGATTTGTACAACACAACAACAGTATCCAGTATATTGGAAACCCTGGTCCTATCATGTTGCATCATAGCATATTCACTTTTCAAATATATATATATATATATATATATATATATATATATATATATATATATATATATATATATATATATATATATATATATATATATATATATATATATATATATATATATATATATATATATATATATATATATATATATATATATATATATATATATATATATATATATATATATATATATATATATATCTGTGTGTGTGTGTGTGTGTTGTACAAAATATTAACCATCATATGCATTATCATTTCCAGGATTTTCCAGAGTTTTATTTTCCTCTAAGAACGACAAACAACACTGATATCATCATGAGGACCAATAGGGATAACTTTAGCTACCAGTTTCATCCAAGTGTTTGGCCCTTTCTTGAAGAACTCAGATCTCATGAATTGTCAATAGATGGGTGTTTTTGGTGACAGATATGGGAATCTTTTATCTTTATTAGATGCGTGGGTTGATGATAAGGTTGTTCAGACTTTGCTACAGTTTTATGATCCAGATTTGCGTTGTTTCACATTTTAGGATTATCAGTTGGCACCCACTCTTGAGGAGTATTCTCATCTTTTCCACATTATGGTTACTAATCACATGCCTTTCATCTAGGTCCCTGTTGAACTTGACTATGAGGCTATTGCTAAGGTTCTTTATTTGAACCTTAGTGATGTAAAATGAAAGTGGAGACGTAATAAAGTTACTTGTAGTCTTCCGATAGATTTCATGGCAGGAAAGGTGAAGGAGATGGCAAACAAGGGACATTGGGATACTTATTATGCATTGTTGGTTTCTACCATTTATGGGGTTGTTCTCTTCCCCGAGATTAAGGAGATAGTAGACTTGGCTGTTTTGTGTGTCTTCATGAATAAAAATCCAATACATACCTTGTTAGATGACACTTACCATACCATTCACTCTAGGTACGGAAAAAGGGAGTAGTGGTATGTTATTTTCCGATGCTTTACAAATGGTTCATGGAACAATTACTTACAAAAGGACCCTTCAAGGAAGAACCTCGTTCTTAAGCATCCAAGGTGATAACACTCACCTCTTTTGATATTTAGTTGTACAAACTCAAGGTTGATAGTACTCAGGTAATCTCTAACTGTGCGGGTTTCTCTAATGTTCCCCTCATAGGAACAAAAGGGGTGATCAATTACAATACAGTACTTGATATTTCCTAGTTAGGCTATGCCATGAGACGTCCACCCACAACTAAAGAAATTGAACCCGTATACTGCAAAAATGGGGAAAACCTCGCATTATTGAAAAGAGCAGAAGCTGCTTGGGCTTACATTGGTAGGAAAGGGAAAGAGTTCTTAGGGTTAAATGAGGTGTTAGCTTTTGATACCTATGTGGACTGGGTGAAGGAAAGAGTTAAAATTCTTATGTTGCCTTTTGAAAAGGAGATATCCTTGTACCCTCAACCTACTGAGTTGCAACACGATGTGCCTAAATAACACTTTTATCAAGTACAGTTGGAAAATAGGGATCTTCGTCAGAATCTTGAAGACAAAGAAATTGAAATATACTTCTTGACAGAAAAGAAGAGAGAATTAGCTCTTCAACTAAAAGAATATGAAGGTGAAGTGAAGGTACTACTGAAAGCAGGAAGTACAAAAGAAGACCTGGGACAAAAGACTTTTTTGTATCTGCGGAAGAGTATCTGATGGCCCTTGCTGATGCAGAGAAGAATCGTCAAGAACCTATGAAATTCCAAATAGCCAACAACCGAAATAAGGCAAAGGCCAAAGAATTTGGAAACCAGTTCAAAGATGCTATGTTAGAGCTGGAAGCAAAATAATTCCAGATGACTGGGGTAATGGAAGAAAATTCCCGACTCCGAAAAAAATAAAAGAAATGGAAGATGCACCCGTACCCATACCTTTTCCAGAATGTAAGGAGTGCGATCGTTTCTTAGAGAAATGTGTGTATCTGGAGGGAAAACTATTTCGGAAAGATGTGGTGATCGATAGTTTCACACGTGGAAGATATCGTTAAAAGACAAGGAAGTTATTCGTAGAAACCAAGCAGTGGAGTGAAGAGTACTTTCGACAAGGAGGACCATTATGCTACACAAAGATCAGAGGTCCACCACATTGATTGTCGCTTTTCTTTCTTCTTTATTATCAATTGATCATAACCTGTCTTGTTGGATGGGATCATTTATATTCCATTATGTATTTTGGATCATTCTTGTACGAATTCACCTTTGATCATATGGATCATTTTAATGAAGCCATTTGTCGTTGATTATATCTTTTGTCGATTACTGATATCTCTCTTATCGTGTCTGTTTAATATTCTTAGGTGTTGACAAAACTTTTGAATACCCTGGAAATGATAAAACATTTCATGCATAACCATTCATTCATGCATGTCATATCATGACAGGTGGTTCCCGCAGGTTTCTCATATTCAATTTCCTTTTCAGAATTGTTACTACAAACACGCACCACTACAACACTGGGAGTACTTCTAAAAGCAAATGGAATAAGTTCAGGCATATGTTGTTTCCATGGGTACTAGAATGGATACTCAGGTTGACCAGTTGATGGAGATCATTCAAAATATGGCTCATCAGTAAGAAGAAATGAGGGCCATAATTATGAGCCCTGCTGGAGCATTGAATAATCATGAAGAAACTGGGAATAATTTACCAGGGGTCATCGTCAATAATCTTAACGATACTTTGGGTACTCATAATGTTATTGGGAATCCAAGAGGTGCTCGGAATGGGAATCTGGATTCAAACACCGGTCTGAATGTTCAGAATGGTCATCCTGCAAATCTTTGTGGTCCTAGTCAAGGTATCCCTGTGGTTCAAGTTGTGGGGAATCCTCCTTTGCCTACTCATATTTATCAGAGTATTGAACAAATTGTTGTACCACCGAAGCCTGTTCGTATTCTTGCTAAGCCGGTAGAAGAAGACAATTGGGAAGACTGGATGTTTAATGTTGGTGAACCAACAAAATCCGACAAGAAATTGCACATGCTTGAAGAGCAGATGCACAGGTTTTAAAGTCAAGGTGTGGTAGGCTTTGGTATGTCTGATTTAGGCTTAGTGCCTAGGGGTGAAGATTCCACCAAAGATCAAAGTACCTGATTTCATAAAATATAAAGGCACTTCTTATCTGAAGACCCATGTTAAGTCTTTTTACCGGAAGATGTCTGCATATTCTGATGATAAGAAACTATTGATGCACTTCTTTCAAGACAGATTAACAGGTGGCCCACTCGAGTGGTACATGCAGTTGGAAAGCAGTCACATCCGTACATGGAGAGAATTAGTTGAGGCTTTTGTTATGCACCATTAGTATAACACTGACATGGCTCCCACAAGAACCCAATTGCAGAATTTGTCACAAAAGCGGGATGAGTCTTTTAAGGAGTATGCCCATAGGGGGCGAGGGATGACTGTGAAAGTTCAACCACCCATGTTAGAGCGGGAGATGGTGGAAATGTTTAGTAGTACAGTACAAGGTCAGTGCTACATAACTTGCAGTACATCAGGTACTTTTGCTGAGATGGTAACATGTGGAGAGTGAATTGAAATTGGAATTAAGTTGGGGAAAATCCAAGATGTCGTTGCTGGAAATAATGCTGGTAACCTTAAGAAGTCTTTTGGTGGTCACCAAAAGAAAAAGGAGGGGGGAATCCAGTGCGGTCTATTCTCGAAAAGGGAAAGGCAAATATCAGAGTTCATATCATCAAATCGTTGCTGTAATAATTCTAGTTGTTGCACCTAAGCTCCAGGCATATGCACCTACACATAATAATCAATAAAAGCTAAGAATGCCTCCTAGAAAGTTTGATGTGCTTCCCATGTCGTATGTTGAGTTGTTACCTCAGTTGCTTGAGTTGAAGTTAATTGAGTTGCATACATGGAAGATCGATGCTGAGAAATTACCAGCTCACTTTGATGCTAATGCTCAGTGTGAATTTCACTCTGGCGAGAAAGGGCATACTATTTAGAATTGTCATGATTTCAAGAACAAGGTCCAAGACCTATTGGACTCTCAGGCCATCAATTTTGGACTAGCACCCAACATTACGAATCAACCTCTACCAACCCATGGCGGAGCCACTGTCAGTGCATTCTGGAAGATGGAAATTTGAATTTGATTATGGATGTTAACCAATTAGTTACACCTCTCTCATTTATGAAGGATAAGTTGTCGAGTAAGGGTGTATTCTTGGACTATGGGATAGGCTGTGCAGTTTTCTTGGACCAACCAGAGGGTTGTTCATCGTTGAAAGACACAATCTAGGATCTGATTACCCAGGGTGTTCCACAATTCAATCGCGTAGTTGTTGAGACTAAAGTGATTAAGGATGAGGTTGATGTAATCACCATTCCTATCAACGCAAAAACCACTCAAGTACTTGTTACCAAAAAGTCACCTATAACCATTACCGTGCCCGGACCAATACCATATGACAGCAGCAAAGCAATTCCTTGGTATTATGGTGGTGAATGTTATTAACAAGGGAAGAAGCTTGTTACTCAGAGGTATGAAAGGGGTGAATCTGAAAAAGAGGAGTTTAAAGTTCACGACATCATCGATGAAAGTAGAATTACCTGCAATGACCAAATTTTATCTCCACTAGAACAACCTAAAAGTAGCATAAGTGCCATAACAAAAACCAGGGGAAAGCAGATTATGGTCAATGGTGATAAACCGGGGAAAAATTCCCCAATACCTGCTTTGGATGATGAAAGGACTAAGGATATGGCCGAGTTAATGAAGTACATCAAGAAAACTGACTACAAGATCATTGACCAATTGAGTCAGACACCCTCAAAGATATCCATCCTCGCTTTACTCAGGGATTCAGAGTCTCATAGAAATGAACTAATGAAGCTGTTGGGGACTTATTTTGTTACTTAAGAGATATTTGTGAATCAATTCGAAGGAATTGCGAATAGAATTTCTGCGAGTAATGGGTTGGGTTTTACAGACTTTGATTTACCTCCCTGTCATACCCCAATTTTTGACCTAAGATCCCACCTCCCATCTGTGTCATTGCATAGCAAGTGTTCACAAGCAATTTGACCTATTTTTGTCATTTCTCGAGTCAGATTTCAAAAATTCATAACTTCTTCAATATTCAACATTTTGAGCGATTCTTTGGGAATTAGGCTCCTTGTGACATCCTCTCCAACTTCCCTTTACAAGCCAAGATTATTAGGGGGTCATGGTATTACAATAACACAATCACGACATTAAAGTAAGAAATGAAGGGTAAAGGATTCATCAACTCCTCAGTCATTGAACTAGGGTTTTGAATTGGTGAAGTATGGAATCATTCAAGCTATTTTTCAAGTTAAGATTGAAGATTCATTTTCCATTTAATTTTTGGCCAAGCTATGTTCATGTCTACATCCATGTGTATTAATCATATCATTTTCAATTAAATGTTATCAAGACATGTTCATGAAAGCAAGGCGTGATAATGCACACATCCAAAGAAGTTTGAGATTTCAAATTCAATAAGAAGAATATAGTTTTGTTGAATAAATGAAATTTGTTTTATTTAAGGGATTACAAAATTAACAAGGTACATAATTCTGAATTTTTTAACCTATGCTACACTACCCTTAAGTCTCATGACTTTTCTGTACCACTTCAAGCCCTTTTACAAACACTTTCTTTAATCCTCAAAACTAGTCATTTAAAATGTTCAAAAATAGTATTTGTATGCCCCGTTTGAAGGAAATAAGTCTGCTTCAACAAGCCATCTGTTATTAATAAATGAACTTGCTTCAAATGCTCTCATTCGGAATGGACAGTAGGCCATGCTTCATGCTTTCAATGCATGAAATTAGGGACGTACTGTTGTGCTGCCTGCTAGCGAAGTACTTGTTAAACTGGCCAAAATGGTAAAAACGGGAATTTCAATTGGCAAAATATGGAAGACAGGTTGCTACACTCCAAAAACTACTATGCTATGTTATTGCTGTCCACACAAGTCCAAGAATACCAGTCCAAACTACTGCTGTTTGCTGCTCTAAAATCTTGACTTGTCCCTATCTTTGAGGTCCAAATCAACCCTGCTGCAATGATGCCAAAAACCTGTCAAGCTAGGCCAGATTGCACAAAAATTGTTAGACATTCTTACATCCATAAAGCATAGATCAGAAATGCTCTTAATGGACTCAATTCCCTCCCAATTTTAATCTTGAGACTATATAATATAGAGCTTTATCACAATGAAGGGGGCCTTTTCTCTGATAGAAAATTCGAGAGAAACAAGAAAACTCCACCATCATTGTCTCTACCCTCATTCACAACCAACCAACTCACAACTGAGTTGCATACCTGATTCATGCCTGCAACCATATTTAATTGAAGTTTTCACCACCTACCTACAATAAAGTCTCATACCTGAATCAGCAGGGACCTTAAAACGGTTTGTGTCTGTTTGAAGTCTCAAAATGCAAAGATGATGGGTAAGAGGTAGGTGAACATAACGCAACCCAAAAATCAGAAACAGAGAGGAACAAAGAGATATTTTTAATTGTAAGAATCAAGAAAGCCTAAAGAACAAGAAGGGAACTTACTCAAGTGAAGCAACTGGGATCTGGGATTTCTTTCAGGTAATATAACTCCACTATTTTGAGTATTTTATCTTTGAGTTTCAACTTGACCTACATTTTGTATCAGTTCATAAGTAGATTTCATTTAGGTAGGATAAGGCTTTGATGGTGAGATGAAAAGTTCGAAGACATGTTTTACCTGATATGCATTGTTATCTGTTGTTTGCTTCAGAGAATTCATTTTCTGAATCTGATTATAACACCGATGAAAAGCTCAAAGTAAAACTAATATTGATTTAGTACTCCTTAAAGCTGAGGTGTTGTGCTTACATTATCTTCATATCGCTGCTCAGCTGAACAATTGAACATAGAAACTTATAAGTCTAAAGTTACAGAAACTCGAATTAATGAAGGGTATGTTGTTGTTTGTCTTACCTTTTTATTGTGGATCATAACTTTCAGCACCTTTAATCCCTTCATCTTCCTCTCATTCATCTCCCTCTTCTTCCTTCAACCCACCGATCCTTCAGACAGACCCGAGTACTCCCTTCCTGTTTCCGCCGAACACCAACATTCTGACACTTCCTCTACCATATGGTCACCGATAACATCAACAAAGTTGCCACCCTCATCAACCACCACTATGCAAGCATCACGCTATATGCTCTCTCTCCGTCCTCAACTCAATCAGAGACTGGCTGTCACCACAAGCTTTGGGAGATGGAATGTGTCTTTTAGTTCACAGTCACGCCCAGTTCACCTTATAATTACCTATGCTGCTAACTCCAAAAAAAAGATAAAAGCTAACCAATCTCTTCAGTCTCTCCCTTGATCATTGTTGTCTGATTTGCAATGCCAAGTTTTATCAGGTCATTGTATGGATCAAAGTCCTTAGAAACTGCAAATTTAAATTTTTGTTCACAAAAAATAAAATGGTCACGACATTGAACACTACAGGTTTTTTAAAAGCAATATCAATCACAGTACAAAAGTCACACCTCGTATCGTGCCTCTCTGGTTGAGCTGGATCCATTAAGTTCACCGCCGAGAATATAATCGCAAACATATTCAGCCTGGTTAAGTTTGTCAGTTATACAAAGTTATAACAAATTTCTTCAAGTCAAGTCATTTGCCGCACATAAAATCGACTACTAACAGAACTTAGGACAAACCTCTGCCATAGTTTTCACAATTATATACTTTCCAGCAAAAGAAGCAGTTGGCTTTATCAGATGACTCTACCGGCGAATCAAAATTTGCATCTCTTGGAGCGTTTCACTTGATACATTTGAGATTGTGATGGGACTCTGGGAAGCGTTTGTCATCAGCATTGAACAAGATAGTGCACAGAGCATCACAACGGTTCAAGAAGCTACGGATCTTATCGGGGATATCCTGGGTAAACAAAGTCCTTAGAGGAAAGATGTAGCATAGGGAAATCTAGAGAAAGAGAGAGACGTGTGAAAGAGTAATCTAGCATTTTACCTTTTTTATTGGGCAGAGAAATCAATAGCATCGTTGACCAATTCCCCATCAGCGCCTCTTTTACCACACTTAGGGTTACAACATTTCACCTTGTTCTTTTCGTTCCAATCGGGTCATCTCCCTTTTGGGCCTTTTAGCCCAATGGCCCAATTCAATTACCGTTTCTCCTTTTAGTGTGATTAAACCATGTTAATAAACAAATAGCAATGTAGCTCAACTGGTGATGCGTCTAGCAATAAATCATAGAGACCTGAGTTCAACACCTTGCCAAGGCATACATCTTTATTTTGTAAATCTTATGACTAATTTAGAATTCTTTAATTAATTTAGATTTATTTTATAACTTTAAAATGTTTAGAATCTTATTTGATTTTATTTAATTAACTTTAGGATTTTATTTCATTTAGATTTGATTTAGTAAATTTTAGAATTTTATTTGTTTTAGTTTAGTTTAATAACTTTGGAATTTTATTTGATTTTTATTTAGTTAACTCTAGAATTTTATTAGTTTTAGTTTTAGTTTAGTAGTTTTAGAATTTTATTTGATTTAGATTTAGTTTAGTAACTTTGGAATTTTTGTTTGTTTTAGATTTGATTTAGTAACCTTGGAATACTAATTTAGGTTGGATTTAATTTACTAATTTTAAAATTTTAATTTAGTTTAGATCTAATTAAGTAATTTTAGAACTATTTTTACAACCTTAGAATTTGTAGTTAGTTTAGATTTTTTTAGTAAGTAATCTTAAAATTTTAATTTAGTTTAAATAATTTCTTTAGATAATTAGTTACATTCTCTTTTATTTTATTTAAATATCTTTGTCATTTTAATTTCTCGATGCCTTTAGGTCATTAATCTGTTTCGTTAGATTTATTTTCTTGTGAATTTTGATTGCTTATATTTTGATGTCTATTTTGGCTCGCTCGATTTAATCCAAGGGAAATGTTTTAACTTTGTTGACTTCATGTTATCAAACACATCTCACCCAATCGTGCGAATACCCTCATTTCATCTTTTGTTTGTTTACTATTTTGCTAAACCTAAGATAATTTTTCCCCAAAGATTCAATTTTCAAACTCACACCTTTTAAGTCAAAACTTCGACATTTGGTCGTTGTCTCTTCAAAATCTCATCCGCACCCATCTTTAGCCAAACAAACAATTTTAATCAAACAAACAATTTTAAAAAAAACAGATATTTCAAAAGGTTCCTATAGAATACTATAGATACATTGGGTGCTAATACCTTCCCATTGTATAACCAACCCCCGAACTCTAGACCTCTTTTCAAAACGCCTTGTATTTTCATTACTTTTAAAGTATTATTTTACATTGCATATTTTAGGGTTTTATTTCGCTCTTTTCCCTTTTCCCTTGGAAATAATAAAGCGCGGTGGCGACTCTTGCTTTTGTGAGACGAATTAATTAATAGTCCGATCTCCGATTTACCCCGCTACATTTTTTATCGCTACACTCCCAAGGGGAGGAAGCACAACAAGGCACTGCACATTTCTATGGAAATTGCAAAAACTACCTTATCCCATATTCTGGTTGATACAGGTTAATCTCTCAATGTATTGTCCAAGTCCTCTCTCTTGAAACTTGATTACGATGGGCTTCTGTTTAGGCCAAGTGATTTGATTGTTAAGGCTTTTGACGAGTCCAAGAGGATAATGTTCGGAAAGGTCGACTTACCAATCAAGATAGGTCCTCAAGTGTTTGAAGTCACCTTTTTCATTATGGATATTAACCCTTCCTATTGTTGTTTATTCGGTCGTCCATGGATCCATGGGGCGGGTGCCGTCACATCCATTATGCACCAAAAGTTGAAATTCCTGTTAAAAGGGAAAGTGGTCACCATTTGCGGCAAAGATGATTACATTGTCAATCATCTGAGTACTTTCTGTTATGTTGAGGTTGAGGGAGAAATCCGTGAGAATCCGTGTCAAGCTTTTGAGACGGTGCAGGTTGTCAAGGCTCCTCAACAGAAGGATAAGAAGCCTACAGTCTCTATGTCATCTTATCGTCAGGCACAAATGATTGTTCAATTTGGTCATCTAGAAGGTTGGGGAAGAGTGTTAGATCTCCCTACTCAGACATATAATAAAGGTTTAGGCTTCTTGACTAGTCGAAGAATGATGACTACTACTCCTTCCCAGGTTCAAGACATCCACTCGCCGATTCAGTTTGTTAGCGATGGGGTTATCCATGAAGAAGCTCATGCTTTAAGTGAAGAGTGTGACAATGATTGTGAGAGGATAAGTGGGTTCGTCCTACTGTGCCGGGTGAAAAACTTGCTAACTGGTTTGTTGAGGACATCATTGAAGTCACCCATTATGTAGAGTAATTTTTCTTTTGTTTGTTATCATGTAATAATCCCCGCGTCCTGCCTAAGACATAGTGGACATGTAGTAAGGCCACAATGTTTTCATTGCAAATTTATCATTAATAAAGAACATCTTTTTCATTCAAATATTTTGCTCCTTGTCCTTCTTTTTATTTTTGGCAAGATGTGTGTTTTTTATTTTTTAAATCTAAAACTAAAATAAAAATAAAAATAATCATGCAGATTATGTCACCCATTAATCCCGGAAAATGTCGAGAATGATCATGCTATGGCTATTTATGACTTTGAAAATCCAATCTATCAAGCTGAAGAAGAAACTGAGGAAGATTGTGAACTTCCTGAAGAGTTGGCTAGAATGTTGAGACAAGAAGAAAAGGTCATTCAACTGCATCAAGAGACTACAAAATTAATCAACTTGGGTAACAAAGAAGTCCAGAGAGAAGTCAATATTCGGGCTGATTTAGAGGATAATGTCAAGAGAAGATTGATTGAAATACTCCGTGAGTATGTATATCTTCGCTTGGTCTTATGAGGATATGCATGGGCTAGATACAGATATTGTTGTGCACAAGCTGCCTCTTAGAGAAGAGTGTCCTCCTGTCAAACAAAAGCTTAGGAGAACTCATCCGAAAATGTCTAAGAAGATCAAAGAGGAAGTTCACAAATAGTTTGATGCTGGTTTTCTGAAACTTATCTGTTTTATTATTATTTGATTTGTTTGATTATGTGTTTATATTGGGGTTGTTTGGGTTTTTGCAAAGGACGAATGTTAACTTTGAGGGAGTAATCCCGAAGAAGGAGACATGAAATCCCCCACTCAGTGGAAGGCCCTTTTGAGCGTAATATATATTTACCAAGTAATCGGGAAGACATTATTATTTTCGACTTGGGAGCCAGAGAAGCTGAGAACCGTAGAACCTTAACCCATCTTGTCCTTTTAGGTGTAGCGCGGAGACTATAACGGAGTAATCCGGAAGTAGTTGTTACGCGATGCTACGCTCGGATGAGTTTCTCTTGAGAATATTGCTAATTATTGAGTAATCAAGACGTTGGTAGTATCCGAAGGAGGAATGTAGACTCTGGGAACTCTTAGAACCTTGTCTTACAGGTGTGATTAAACCGTAATACATACCTTGGGGTGGGTTTTACCTTTGACTCCATGCTCGAAACGTTGAACCTTTGAACCCCATATTTGTGAACTTATGTGTAACTGTTGCATTATCATTCACCCATACATCCATAAACATTTTTTTGTAAAAAAACTTGTTTTTCAAGGAACTTAAGAATGATTTTTGCAGACATCTCAGGTACTATTATTATGGAATTTGGAAGGAGAAACACTCGAAGTTTTAGTTTTAAGGAGCCCGAGATTGAAGAACTGAAGAGTTTAATTCCTAAGATCAAGAACCCGACGGATTTTCAGAAAAAGTATGGGTCTATTATACCTCTCTTGAAGCGCAAGATGAAGGAAGGCATCCTTGGTACGTTGGTCCAATTTTACGATCCTTTGTACCGATGCTTCACCTTTCCGGATTATCAGTTAATGCCCACCTTAGAAGAGTACTCCTACATACTTGGTTTGCCGATCACCGACTGTGTTCCTTTTTCTGGCTTAGAAGAGGAACCTAAATCTCACGAGATAGCGACCATCACCCACTTGAAGAAGTCAGAGATAGAGGAGAACATGACTACAAAAGGGGGAATTCGAGGTTTGTCTGCGTAGTTTTTGTTGAGGAAAGCTCGTCATTTCGCTGAGATAAAAGATACTATTGCCTTTGAAGACGTCTTTGCTTTACTCGCTTATGGTCTATTATTGTTCCCTAACGTTGATAAGTTTGTGGATATCAACGCCATCATAATTTTCTTGATTGGAAATCCGGTCCCTACGCTGCTAGGAGATACCTATTACTCCATCCATCTTCGAAACTCTTATCAAGGAGGGATGATTATTTGTTGTGCACAGTTGCTGTATCAGTGGTATGTTTCTCATCTACCTAGGTCTGATGTTTTCTGGGATCTCGAGAAGGAGCCGCGATGGGCGCCAAAAATTATGGCTCTCACTCATTTCGACATTGACTGGTATAATCTAGTTCACCATGACGTGAAGATCATTGATAGCTGTGGTGCTTTTCCTAACGTGCCTCTTCTTGGTACGAAAGGTGGAATTAACTATAATCATGTTCTCGCGCGCCGTCAGTTTGGATACCCGATGAGGGACAAGCCAAATAACATTCATGTGAGTGGTTTCTTTCTACAAGAAGTACAAGATCACCAGGCAGTTAAGAGGGAGATCGAAGGGGCTTGGCGCCACATCCATAGGAAAGGGAGAGACATGTTAGGACATAGGGGTGCCGTTTCTTTGGAGCCTTACCTATAATGGGTCCGTGCTAGGGCTTGTGCTCTCAAGATGCCCTATAAACCTGAGAAACCTTTATTCCCTACCGTTGTATCATCATCTGTTGATATCCCTATCGAGAATATGGGAGAATACCAAGGAAATCTGGCTAGGATGAAGTCCGAGAGAGATGCTTGGAAAGAAAAGTATAATATGTCTGAATATGAGAATCGAGTCCTAGCTCGACAACTAAAGGAAAAGGAGGATTTGCTATTTATTCAAGACGGTTGGTTCATTGATCATGATGAGAAGCTTCGTCAAAAGGATGCTTTACTGAAGAAATATGCTAATGAAAGGAAGAGAAAGAAGGAAGGTTCGGTAAGCGTTTCTCTCGTTCCTAATCCACAAAAGGAAATCATTGATCGACTGGTAGCTGAGAAGAAAGAGATGGAAGACTTTTATGAAGAAAAGATCAGGAAGCTCCAATTACAGTTGGCATTTGGTCCTTCATCTGATGATTCTGAATGATCTTTAGTTCTTAGTTTTATTTTTTGCTGATGTCATTTTGTAAAACTCTGTAAAAGGGCTTCATATTCCAAAGTTGTAATTTACTGCTTTATTATGGGCTTCATGTTCCAAAGTTGTAATTTACTGCTTTATTATGGGCTTCATGTTCCAAAGTTGTAGTTTACTGCTTTTATTATTGGGTTTTTATCCCAAAGTTGTAATTTATTGTTTTGTTGTTCCAAAGTTGTAAGTTGTAATTTACCGCTTTTGATTAATGAAGTGAGTTTTTGTTGTTCCAAATTCCTTTACCATTGATGTGTGCAAAATTATTGAAGTTCCTTGAAAAACTATCAAAATGAATTATCATTTGCATCACATATCATGCATCATCCAACATTCCACTTCACATGTTTTCTAGAGTCTTATCCTTGTTTCTTTTTCCACTCCGATAGATTGTCAAGTTGTCTCATCGATACGATACCCGAGCCAATCGTCAGAGGAAAATGGAAGATATGGAACAGGAAAACCACGAGCTTCACGAGGAGGTTGCTACCCTTCGTGTCGGAATGGAAAAGTTAATTGCGCTGGTGGAAAGTTTGATGGATGCTCAGAATCAGCCATCGACTGCAGCTGCTGAGATTCAGACTTCAACTACTGTGGTTTCTGAGATTGTCACCGTTCCAACATCTGTGACTCAAATCAACTCTCCGCTTCAACATCAGATGCCAAAAGGTTTTCCGTGGGGAATGCCTTATAACTTTGTTCCAGAAGGATATCAGTCTGTCGTACAGCCTTTGTTTCAACCTACTATGTCTTTTCCTCAACCAGAGACAACTGCTATGCCGCCTGTAATCCCGTCTGTGGCACCCTTCCCTCAACCAGTGATGACAACTGTCGCTCCTGTGGTTCACTCTATGCCACACATGAATGAACCTACTTATCCTGCCGAGCCTGCTGAAAGTCTGGGTCTTTTTGATAGAATGGAAGAATTTCAAGACCAGTTTCAAGAGATGCAGAGGGAGATCAGAGCGTTAAAGGGGAAGGATTTGTTTGGAAAGAATGCTCATGACCTGTGTTTAGTTCCGAATGTAAAGATTCCAGCAAAATTCAAAGTGCCAGACTTTGAAAGGTATAAAGTTGATTCGTTTCCTCGGAGTCATTTGACTATGTACGTGAGAAAGATGTCTACATATTCTGATGATCATGACTTGTTAATTCACTATTTTCAAGACAGTTTGACTGGTGCCGCTCTAAAGTGGTATATGGGTTTTGAAAGCACTCAGATCCGTAATTTCAACGATCTTAGTGAAGCTTTTGTTCACCAGTATAAGTACAACGTCGACATGGCGCCAGACAGAGATCAACTCTGGGCGATGTCCCAGAGAGACAGAGAGTCCTTTAAGGAATACGCCCAGAGGTGGCGCGAAATTGCTTCTTAGATCGATCCTCCTCTTGAGGAGAAAGAGATGACAAAGATATTCTTGAAGACTTTAGGTTCCTTTTACTATGAAAGAATGATTGCCATCGCACCCAGTGACTTCACCGAAATGGTAAGTATGGGCATGCGGTTGGAGGAAGGGATTCGTGAAGGACGTTTGGTTAAAGAAGGAAGTCCGTCTAGCAGTACCAAGAAGTTTGGAAGTGTTTTCCCAAAAAGAAAAGAACAAGATGTCAGCGTAATATTCCCAGGGAGACCAAGGAGAGGTTACTCACATGTTGCGGCAGTCACTCCGGCTGTCCGCCCAACAGTGGTGACCCCAACTCATCAAACCCCACCAATTCAACAACGGCCATTTCAGCAGCAGACTCGACAACAGGCTTATCAATTTAACAAACAGAATCGTTCACCAAGGAAACCGCAATTTGATGCCATTCCCATGACTTACACTGAGTTGTTCCCCACTTTGATCAGAAAAAACCTCATAACGACGAAGCCTCCTCCTGTTGCACCAAATAGTACTTCTCCGTGGTACAAGGAAGATAAGTTTTGTGAATATTATCAAGGGTCGCCGTGGCACAACATTGAAAATTGTTTTTCTCTAAAGGCGGACGTGCAGAGGTTGATTAAGAACGGTATCTTGTCTTTCAAGGATGTTAACCCAAATGTTAGAGATAATCCTTTGCCTCGACATGGGGCAGCATCAGTGAATATGGTGGAAGGTTGTCCAGGAAAGTTTCGAGTTTTTAAAGTTGAACACATAAGAGATTCGTTGATCAGGTTACATCAGAGCTTAAGAAGACTTGCCTTTTTTAGGCATCAGCATGATTATGATGTTTGTGAATTTTGTTCAAGAGAGGTTGATTGCCCTATTGTGAAGGGGGATATTCAAAAATTGTTAGACCAGAGGGTTATCACTATTACACATGATAGAGATCCAGTTAATGAAGTGAATGTTATAATACCGCAATTCAACTTGCCTGAACCAGTAGAGATCGTTTACAACAGTCAGACTGCACCTGTTGCTCCTTTGATCATTTATCCACCTGGTCATGTGCCTTACAACTCCGACCAAGCTATACTGTATAAGTATAATGCCACAATGATTGAGAATGGGGTAGAAGTCCCTATACCAACAATGCCATCTTTTGTTAACATCGCTGATGTGAGCAAAGTTACGAGAAGCGGGCGTGTCTTTGCAGCAGTACCTTTGAAGAGACCAGAAGTTCAAGTCAGGAGGCCCATACCGGCAGAAATTCCAGCGAGAAATGTTGAACCAAGGGTTGAGATAGGCCGATCCAATGAACCTATCCCACATCCCGATGATGATGAGATTCTTAAGCTCATCAAGAGAAGTGAATATAAGATTGTGGACCAACTGTTGCAAACTCCTTCCAAGATTTCTTTGCTTGCTTTACTGAGAGATTCTGGTGCCCATAGAGAAGCTTTGATGAAGGTCTTGGACCAGGCATTCGTGGATCATGATGTGACGGTTGACCAATTTGATGGAATCGTGGGAAATATTCCTTCGTGTAACAATCTCGGTTTCAGTGATGAAGAGCTTCTGGAGGAGGGAAGGAACCATAATATGGCTTTGCATATCTCAATAAGTTGTGGAAATGATACTTTATCAAGTGTGTTGGTAGATACAGGTTCGTCGTTAAATGTAATGCCCAAAACTACATTATCTCGACTCTCATATCAAGGTGCTCCCATGAGACCTAGTGGGGTAATTGTCAAAGCGTTTGATGGTTCTAGGAAGACTGTCATTGGTGAAGTGGATCTTCCTATAATAATTGGTCCTCATACTTTTCAGATCACTTTTCAAGTAATGGATATTCGTGCCGCCTACAGTTGCCTATTGGGTCGTCCATGGATCCATGATGCAGGGGCAGTCACTTCCACGCTCCATAAAAGATTGAAGTTTGTAAGGCATGGAAAGCTGGTAATGATTGGTGGAGAGCAGGCTATGGTGGTAAGCCATTTGTCATCTTTCTCTTTTATTGATGCTGATGAGGATGTTGGAACCCAATTCCAAGCTCTATCTGTTGCTAATAATGAAGTGAAGAAGCAAGGGA
Source organism: Vicia faba (assembly GCA_948472305.1). Lineage (NCBI taxonomy): Eukaryota > Viridiplantae > Streptophyta > Magnoliopsida > Fabales > Fabaceae > Vicia > Vicia faba. Next base: position 1,249,918,940 of record OX451738.1, read on the forward strand.
CATCTATTTCTTCTTTTGAGGATGTGCGACGAGTGGTTGAAAGTGGTTCGGCTGAAGGTTGGGGCCAGGTGTTGACTTTGCCCGAGAACAAGTCTGGAGAAGGTCTTGGTTTTCATCCCATGTCTACAAGAGTCAAGCAGGAAATAGTTACCCGTCCGATACAAGAAGTTTTCCGAAGCGCAGGTTTTATCCATCTGACTCCTCCTGAAGTTGATGCTATAATAGGAGACGATTCTGAAGAGGATTTACCCGATTTTGTAACGCATGGAGTGGTTTGCCAGAACTGGATTGCTGTTGATGTTCCTGTTGTGATGCACATTTCTGAGTAATGTTTTGTTTTATTTTTGAAAAAAAAATTTCGCTCTGCCCAAGGCGAAAAGTATTTGTGTCGGGCTATGTTGAAAATAAATCCTTTTGCTCTGCCCAAGGCAAAATAGAAAATGTCTGGGCTCTTTGTTTCAAGTATTTCCCCTCATGAATAAAAATGTTATTTTGTCCACTACTGTTTTATTTTTTAACTTTTTCTGGGAAATAGTAATGAAAATTAATTGGTAGTAATAGGTAAATATAATAACTTTTTTTTTATTTGTACAAATCGATTTCTAAAATAAATCATAATCATATGTGCAGATTAATCCATGACTTAACCATTGAAAACAATGATCCTATTCCCCCTCCCAACTTTGAATTCCCTGTGTTCAGAGCCGAAGAAGAGGATAGTGAAGAAGTTCCTGATGAAATTTCCCGTTTGCTTGAGCACGATGAAAAGACTATTCAGCCGTTTGAAGAACCTATAGAGTTGATCAATTTGGGTGATGAAGAAGATAAAAAGGAAGTCAAGGTCGGAGCATTGCTTATCCCAGAGGTCAAAGAGAAAATGTTGGAGCTTCTCAAAGAGTATGTTGATGTGTTTGCTTGGTCCTACCAAGATATGCCAGGTTTGGACAACAATATTGTGGAGCATCGTTTACCGTTGAGACCTGAATGTCCGCCAATTAAACAGAAGTTGAGAAGGACTCGTCCCGATATGGCTGACAAGATCAAAGAAGAAGTTCAAAAACAAATTAATGCAGGTTTCCTTGTTACATCGGTCTATCCTCAATGGTTAGCCAATATAGTTCCTGTTGCTAAGAAAGATGGCAAAGTTCGAATGTGTGTAGACTATAGAGATCTGAACAGAGCTAGCCCAAAGGATGACTTCCCATTACCGCACATTGACGTATTGGTCGACAGTACCGCAAAGTTCAAAGTCTTTTCTTTCATGGATGGTTTCTCTGGTTACAATCAAATCAAGATGGCACCAGAAGATATAGAGAAGACAACTTTCATTACACCTTGGGGAACATTTTGTTATCGGGTTATGCCGTTTGGTTTGAGGAATGCTGGTGCAACATACCAAAGGGCCATGACTGCTTTGTTCCATGATATGATGCATAAAGAGATAGAAGTGTATGTAGATGACATGATTGCCAAATCACAAACTGAAGAAAATCATTTGGAACATTTATTGAAGTTATTCCAGCGTTTGAGAAAGTATAAACTCCGTCTGAATCCCAACAAGTGCACTTTTGGTGTTCGTTCTGGAAGACTTTTGGGTTTCATTGTCAGTCAGAAAGGTATTGATGTAGATCCTGATAAAGTCAAAGCTATTCGGGAAATGCCCGCACCCAAGACGGAAAAACAAGTAAGAGGATTCCTTGGGAGACTGAACTATATTTCTAGATTTATATCTCATATGACTGCTACCTGTGGGCCGATTTTCAAACTTCTTCGAAAGAACCAAGGATGTGTGTGGACAGAAGATTGTCAGAGAGCTTTTGATAACATCAAAGAATATTTACTTGAACCTCCCATTTTGATTCCTCCGGTGGAAGGAAGACCTTTGATTATGTACCTGACTATATTGGAAGATTCCATGGGATGTGTGCTTGGTCAACAAGATGAGACTGGAAGAAAGGAACATGCCGTATATTATCTGAGTAAGAAATTCACAGACTGTGAGTCTCGGTACTCAATGCTTGAGAAAACCTGTTGTGCTTTAGCTTGGGCTGCTCGCCGTCTGCGCCAGTATATGATTAACCACACCACTTGGTTGATCTCCAAAATGGATCCGATCAAGTATATCTTTGAGAAGCCCGCCTTATCTGGAAGAATAGCCCGTTGGCAGATGTTGTTATCTGAATATGACATTGAGTATCACACTCAGAAAGCAATCAAAGGGAGTATTTTAGCCGACCATTTGGCTCACCAACCAATTGACGATTATCAATCCATCAAGTTTGATTTCCCAGATGAAGATGTTATGTACTTGAAAGCTAAAGATTGTGAAGAGCTGTTACCCGAAGAAGGACCTGATCCCGAATCCCATTGGGGTTTAATATTTGACGGAGCTATGAACTCTTATGGAAATGGAATTGGGGCAATCATCGTCACTCCCCGAGGTACTCATATACCGTTCACGGCGAGATTGAAGTTTGACTGCACGAACAACATGGCTGAATTTGAGGCATGTATTATGGGTCTCGAAGAAGCAGTGGATCTAAGGATTAAGATTCTTGATATTTACGGAGATTCGACATTGGTAATTAATCAAATCAAAGGAGAATGGGAGACTCGTCATCCTGGTTTGATCCCTTAAAGAGACTATGCTAGAAGATTGTTAACTTTCTTCAACAAAGTGGAATTACATCATATCCCTAGAGATGAAAACCAAATGGCTGATGCTTTAGCTACTTTGTCTTCAATGTTTCAAGTGAATGGTTGGAACGATGTGCCTACAATACGGGTTATGCACCTCGATAGACCTGCTCATGTGTTCTCAGTAGAAGAGGTCACCGACGATAAACCATGGTTCTATGACATTAAACGTGTTCTTCAAACTCAAGAGTATCCGCCTGGGGCATCCAATAAAGATAGGAAGACGTTGAGAAGATTAGCAAGCAGTTTCTTCCTCAATGAAGAAGTATTGTATAAGAGGAATTACGACATGGTCTTGCTCAGATGTGTAGACGTACATGAAGCAGACACGCTGATGCAAGAAGTACATGAAGGATCCTTTGGTACTCATGCCAACGGACATGCAATGGCTAAAAAGATGTTGAGAGCTGGTTACTATTGGATGACAATGGAATCTGATTGCTGCAAATATGTGAAGAAATGTCATAAATGCCAGATTTATGCGGACAAGATACATGTGCCACCGACCCTCCTTAATGTTATCTCTTCACCTTGGCCTTTCTCTATGTGGGGCATTGATATGATTGGAATGATTGAACCCAAAGCTTCAAATGGTCATCGTTTCATCCTAGTAGCGATCAATTATTTTACTAAATGGGTGGAAGCAGCATCTTATGCTAATGTAACCAGACAGGTGGTAGTCAGATTTATCAAGAATCAGATCATTTGTCGATACGGCATCCCGAGCAAGATCATCACTGATAATGGTTCGAATTTGAATAACAAGATGATGAAAGAGATTTGTGAGGAGTTCAAGATCGAACATCATAATTCTTCTCCTTACAGACCGAAGATGAATGGGCCTGTTGAAGCTGCTAACAAGAACATCAAAAAGATTGTCCAGAAGATGGTGGTAACTTATAAAGATTGGCATGAAATGCTTCCGTTTGCTCTGCATGGATACCGTACTTCAGTTCGAACTTCAACAGGCGCAACCCCATTTTCCCTAGTTTATGGTATGGAATCAGTACTCCCCGTGGAGGTTGAGATTCCGTCTATGAGAGTGTTGATGGAAGCTAAACTTTCTGAGGCTGAATGGTGTCAAAGTAGATATGATCAGTTGAATTTAATTGAAGAAAAGAGATTGACAACATTGTGTCACGGTCAATTATATCAGCAGAGAATGAAGAAGGCTTTTGATAAGAAGGTTCGACCCCGCGAGTTCAGAGAAGGTGACCTTGTGCTCAAAAAGATATTATCTTTCCAACCTGATTCTAGGGGCAAGTGGGCTCCGAATTATGAAGGACTGTATGTCGTTAAGAAAGTTTTCTCTGGAGGTGCCATGATTCTCACAAATATGGACGGTGAAGAGCTCCAGCGCTCCATAAACGCCGATGCAGTCAAGAAATATTTCGCTTAGGTTTGAGTTGACAGTTTGCTAAGTTGAAAACCCGAAAGGGCGGCTTAGGCAAGCTGTTGGTCAGACCAGTCTTGGCATTTGAACACATTTCGGAATTCGAAGTTGTTAGGGAGAATAATGATCATTGTTTTTGTGTAACCTTTTTCTTTCATGTACTATTTCCCAAACTTTTGTAAACCGTTGGAGTCGCGTTGTTAGCGAACTACCATCTTATTAATGAAATTTGAGCATTTACCTTTTGTGGGCAAAATTTTAATTTTACGGAAATATTTGAAACAAAGTTATTTAAAGTATTCTTATTTTAAAAATGTGTCGTGAATAATGAAAGGAATATTAATAGTTGTTCCGAGGATGGTCAAGCCATGAAATGCAAAACAATACAGTAATTTATCCTTGCATGATGAACATGTTTTCTTTCAAAATCGTCACGAGGTGTTGGTTGTGTACACTCTTGTTTCTAGTGGTACTAAGTTTGGTGACTCCCCAGCTTCTCTAGTTAAGCGTTGTTTTGGTTATCTTTATTTGAGCGATTTCTAAAGTGTGGTACGCTTTGTCTCATGCCAGTAGTCTATTGGTATTAGAAGATTGGATTTGAATACTTTTCTCCTCAGAAGACTTGAGCCTTGTAGCGTGATACGCTCTGACGTTGCTTTGTGGTTCCAGTTCCAGTTATTTTCCGTCTTTTTTAAGATTGGCCGAGTATCTATTATTTCGTGACATCTTATCGTCTTCAAGATATTCCATCTGTTTGTTTTGTCAGCATAACATTCATTTACTCATTTACACTTATATCACGCATGCATATTCACATTTGTCGTTGATTTTGGGTTGTATACTTTGTTTATTCAAACAGCGTACATGTTTCTTTCCAAGTAGAATGTTAACTTAGGCAGAAAATGTGCTTCCTTTCTAAATTCCCCAACTGAGTTAATCCTCGTGGATGATTTTTTTGATTTAGCCTTCCTTGTCCATTTCTGGATAGGATGAATCCCTAATTAAGTTATTTTCTCATTGGGTGGAGTCTTGTTTGACTGTCTTCTCTCTGGTTTATTCCAGGAGGGAGTTTTTTTTGTCTCTTGCATAGGCTATCTCGTGGTTTTCTCCAAGCTAAATAACCTAGATGAATGGTGCATTTATTTTGCGCATTTAAGTATTTGACCTCCTCAGGAAGGATCTATTCATGATTCCCTTTGAAAAAGAATTCTTTTTCTCTGGCAGTGTTATCGCAACTTTCTTCTGAAATATTTTTGGAAAACGGCAAGCGGCAGTCTCTTCATGAGCAACTTGTACGTTATAGACATCGTTAGAAAACGACAAGCGGCGGTCTCTTCATGAGCAACTTGTGCGTTATTATTATTTTTGGAAAACGACAAGCAGCGGTCTCTTCATGAGCAACTTGTACGTTATTATTTGGAAAAACGACAAGCGGCGGTCTCTTCATGAGCAACTTGTGCATTATTGTTATTTTTGGAAAACGACAAGCGGCGATCTCTTCATGAGCAACTTGTACGTTATTATTTTTTGGAAAAACGGCAAGCGGCGGTCTCTTCATGAGCAACTTGCGCGTTATTGATATTTTTTCTGGACGATAGCAAGTGGAGGCTTCTTTATTTGAGCAGCTTGTATGTTATTGGTATTTTTTTGGAAAACAGCAAGTGGCGGCTTCTTTATTTGAGCAGCTTGTATGTTATTGACATCCCTGGACGACAGCAAGTGGCATCTTCTTTATTCGAGCAGCTTGAATGTCATAGTATTTTTGGAAGACAGCAAGTGGCGGCTTCTTTATTTGAGCAGCTTGTATGTTATTGACATCTTTGAACGACAGCAAGTGGAAGCTTCTTTATTTGAGCAGCTTGTGTATCTACAACCATATTATTATTTCAGCATTAATTGGTATCCCTCTGGAAAAATCTCGCAGAGAGACTCGTTATGAAATCTTTGCCTTCAAAAGTTGGTAGTCCATTATCAGCAAAATTGATACATCTTTTGTCTATCTTTGACCTTGAGTTGTGAACTCACTATTATTTTGGGTCAATAATCTGTTTTGTGGCCTATGCAAGATGCCTTCTTTGTTAGGGTTAGAGGTCGTATTCTCTCAAATTTTATTCGAGGTCAAGAGTGTATCATTCGAAGTCGATGGCTCATTTCCCCAATAGTGTATAATCTATGTTCCTGTGGTTTGTTGGTGTTTGGTTTCTCCAGCATTGTTTCTGTCTCATACAAAATCATTCTCCATGAATTTAAATACTACATCCATATCATAAACATAATGGCGGTATGTTAGGGCAAAAAATTGTGCATTATGTATTTAAGTACCTTCAATCTCGTCGAGACGAAGATTTTAATCTTCATATCTCCGAATAGAAGAAACTTAAATAGGGGCAGCTGTCATACCCCAATTTTTGACCTAAGATCCCACCTCCCATCTGTGTCATTGCATAGCAAGTGTTCACAAGCAATTTGACCTATTTTTGTCATTTCTCGAGTCAGATTTCAAAAATTCATAATTTCTTCAATATTCAACATTTTGAGCGATTCTTTGGGAATTAGGCTCCTTGTGACATCCTCTCCAACTTCCCTTTACAAGCCAAGATTATTAGGGGGTCATGGTATTACAAGAACACAATCACGACATTAAAGTAAGAAATGAAGGGTAAAGGATTCATCAACTCCTCAGTCATTGAACTAGGGTTTTGAATTGGTGAAGTATGGAATCATTCAAGCTATTTTTCAAGTTAAAATTGAAGATTCATTTTCCATTTAATTTTTGGCCAAGCTATGTTCATGTCTACATCCATGTGTATTCATCCTATCATTTTCAATTAAATGTTATCAAGACATGTTCATGAAAGCAAGGCGTGATAATGCACACATCCAAAGAAGTTTGAGATTTGAAATTCAATAAGAAGAATAGAGTTTTGTTGAATAAATGAAATTTTTTTTATTTAAGGGATTACAAAATTAACAAGGTACATAATTCTGAATTTTTTAACCTATGCTACACTACCCTTAAGTCTCATGACTTTTCTGTACCACTTCAAGCCCTTTTACAAACACTTTCTTTAATCCTCAAAACTAGTCATTTAAAATGTTCAAAAATAGTATTTGTATGCCCTGTTTGAAGGAAATAAGTCTGCTTCAACAAGCCATCTGTTATTAATAAATGAACTTGCTTCAAATGCTCTCATTCGGAATGGACAGTAGGCCATGCTTCATGCTTTCAATGCAGGAAATTAGGGACGTACTGTTGTGCTGCCTGCTAGCGAAGTACCTGTTAAACTGACCAAAATGGTCAAAACGGGAATTTCAATTGGCAAAATATGGAAGACAGGTTGCTACATTCCAAAAAATATTATGCTATGTTATTGATGTCCACACAAGTCCAAGAATACCAGTCCAAACTACTGCTGTTTGCTGCTCTAAAATCTTGACTTGTCCCTATCTTTGAGGTCTAAATCAACCCTGCTACAATGATGCCAAAAACCTGTCAAGCTAGGCCAGATTGCACAAAAATTGTTAGACATTCTTACATCCATAAAGCATATATCAGAAATGCTCTTAATGGACTTAATTCCCTCCCAATTTTAATCTTGAGACTATATAATATAGAGCTTTATCACAATGAAGGGGGGCCTTTTCTTTGATAGAAAATTCGAGAGAAACAAGAAAACTCCACCATCACTGTCTCTACCCTCATTCACAACCAACCAACTCACAACTGAGTTGCATACCTGATTCATGCCTGCAACCATATTTAATTGAAGTTTTCACCACCTACCTACAAAAAAGTCTCATACCTGAATCAGCAGGGACCTTAAAACGGTTTGTGTCTGTTTGAAGTCTCAAAATGCAAAGATGATGGGTAAGAGGTAGGTGAACATAACGCAACCCAAAAATCAGAAACAGAGAGGAACAAAGAGATATTTTTAATTGTAAGAATTAAGAAAGCCTAAAGAACAAGAAGGGAACTTACTCAAGTGAAGCAACTGGGATCTGGGATTTCTTTCAGGTAATATAACTCCACTATTTTGAGTATTTTATCTTTGAGCTTCAACTTGACCTACATTTTGTATCAGTTCATAAGTAGATTTCATTTAGGTAGGATAAGGCTTTGATGGTGAGATGAAAAGTTCGAAGACATGTTTTACCTGATATGCATTGTTATCTGTTGTTTGCTTCAGAGAATTCATTTTCTGAATCTGATTATGACACCGATGAAAAGCTCAAAGTAAAACTAATATTGATTTAGTACTCCTTAAAGCTGAGGTGTTGTGCTTACATTATCTTCATATCGCTGCTCAACTGAACAATTGAACATAGAAACTTATAAGTCTAAAGTTATAGAAACTCGAATTAATGAAGGGTATGTTATTGTTTGTCTTACCTTTTTATTGTGGATCATAACTTTCAGCACCTTTAATCCCTTCATCTTCCTCTCATTCATCTCCCTCTTCTTCCTTCAACCCACCGATCCTTCAGACAGACCCGAGTACTCCCTTCCTGTTTCCACCGAACACCAACATTCTGACACTTCCTCTACCATATGGTCACCGATAACATCAACAAAGTTGCCACCCTCATCAACCACCACTATGCAAGCATCACGCTATATGCTCTCTCTCCGTCCTCAACTCAATCAGAGACTGGCTGTCACCACAAGCTTTGGGAGATGGAATGTGTCTTTTAGTTCACAGTCACGCCCCGTTCACCTTATAATTACCTATGCTGCTAACTCCAAAAAAAAGATAAAAGCTAACAAATCTCTTCAGTCTCTCCCTTGAGCATTGTTGTCTGATTTGCAATGCCAAGTTTTATCAGGTCATTGTCTGGATCAAAGTCCTTAGAAACTGCAAATTTAAATTTCTGTACACAAAAAATAAAATGGTCACGACATTGAACACTATAGGTTTTTTAAAAGCAATATCGATCACAGTACAAAAGTCACACCTCGTATCGTGCCTCTCTGGTTGAGCTGGATCCATTAAGTTCACCGCCGAGAATATAATCGCAAACATATTCAGCCTGGTTAAGTTTGTCAGTTATACAAAGCTATAACAAATTTCTTCAAGTCAAGTCATTTGCCGCACATAAAATCGACTACTAACAGAACTTAGGACAAACCTCTGCCATAGTTTTCACAATTATATACTTTCCAGCAAAAGAAGCAGCTGGCTTTATCAGATGTCTCTACCGGCGAATCAAAATTTGCATCTCTTGGAGCGTTTCACTTGATACAGTTGAGATTGTGATGGGACTCTGGGAAGCGTTTGTCATCAGCATTGAAGAAGATAGTGCACAGAGCATCACAACTGTTCAAGAAGCTGCAGATCTTATCGAGGATATCCTGGGTAAACAAAGTCCTTAGAGGAAAGATGTAGCATAGGGAAATCTAGAGAAAGAGAGAGACGTGTGAAAGAGTAATCTAGCGTTTTACCTTTTTTATTGGGCAGAGAAATCAATAGCATCGTTGACCAATTCCCCAGCGGCGCCTCTTTTACCACACTTAGGGTTACAACATTTCACCTTGTTCTTTTCATTCCAATCGGGTCATCTCCCTTTTGGGCCTTTTGGCCCAATGGCCCAATTCAATTATCGTTTCTCCTTTTAGTGTGATTAAACCATGTTAATAAACAAATAGCAATGTAGCTCAACTGGTGATGCGTCTAGCAATAAATCATAGAGACCTGAGTTCAACACCTTGCCAAGGCATACATCTTTATTTTGTAAATCTTATGACTAATTTAGAATTCTTTAATTAATTTAGATTTATTTTATAACTTTAAAATGTTTAGAATCTTATTTGATTTTATTTAATTAACTTTAGGATTTTATTTCATTTAGATTTGATTTAGTAAATTTTAGAATTTTATTTGTTTTAGTTTAGTTTAATAACTTTGGAATTTTATTTGATTTTTATTTAGTTAACTCTAGAATTTTATTAGTTTTAGTTTTAGTTTAGTAGTTTTAGAATTTTATTTGATTTAGATTTAGTTTAGTAACTTTGGAATTTTTGTTTGTTTTAGATTTGATTTAGTAACCTTGGAATACTAATTTAGGTTGGATTTAATTTACTAATTTTAAAATTTTAATTTAGTTTAGATCTAATTAAGTAATTTTAGAACTATTTTTACAACCTTAGAATTTGTAGTTAGTTTAGATTTTTTTAGTAAGTAATCTTAAAATTTTAATTTAGTTTAAATAATTTCTTTAGATAATTAGTTACATTCTCTTTTATTTTATTTAAATATCTTTGTCATTTTAATTTCTCGATGCCTTTAGGTCATTAATCTGTTTCGTTAGATTTATTTTCTTGTGAATTTTGATTGCTTATATTTTGATATCTATTTTGGCTCGCTCGATTTAATCCAAGGGAAATGTTTTAACTTTGTTGACTTCATGTTATCAAACACATCTCACCCAATCGTGCGAATACCCTCATTTCATCTTTTGTTTGTTTACTATTTTGCTAAACCTAAGATAATTTTTCCCCAAAGATTCAATTTTCAAACTCACACCTTTTAAGTCAAAACTTTGACATTTGGTCGCTGTCTCTTCAAAATCTCATCTGCACCCATCTTTAGCCAAACAAACTATTTTAATCAAACAAACAATTTTAAAAAAAAACATATATTTCAAAAGGTTCCTATAGAATACGATAGATACATTGGGTGCTAATACCTTCCCATTGTATAACCAACCCCCGAACTCTAGACCTCTTTTCAAAACGCCTTGTATTTTCATTACTTTTAAAGTATTATTTTACATTGCATATTTTAGGGTTTTATTTCGCTCTTTTCCCTTTTCCCTTGGAAATAATAAAGCGCGGTGGCGACTCTTGCATTTGTGAGATGAATTAATTAATAGTTTGATCTCCGATTTACCCCGCTACATTTTTTATCGCTACACTCCCAAGGGGAGGAAGCACAACAAGGCACTGCACATTTCTATGGAAATTGCAAAAACTACCTTATCCCATATTCTGGTTGATACAGGTTAATCTCTCAATGTATTGTCCAAGTCCTCTCTCTTGAAACTTGATTACGATGGGCTTCTGTTTAGGCCAAGTGATTTGATTGTTAAGGCTTTTGACGAGTCCAAGAGGATAATGTTCGGAAAGGTCGACTTACCAATCAAGATAGGTCCTCAAGTGTTTGAATTAACCTTTTTCATTATGGATATTAACCCTTCCTATTGTTGTTTATTCGGTCGTCCATGGATCCATGGGGCGGGTGCCGTCACATCCATTCTGCACCAAAAGTTGAAATTCCTGTTAAAAGGGAAAGTGGTCATCATTTGCGGCGAAGATGATTACATTGTCAATCATATGAGTACTATCTGTTATGTTGAGGTAGAGGGAGAAATCCGTGAGAATCCGTGTCAAGATTTTGAGACGGTGCAGGTTGTCAAGGCTCCTCAACAGAAGGATAAGAAGCCTACAGTCTCTATGTCATCTTATCGTCAGGCACAAATGATTGTTCAATTTGGTCATCTAGAAGGTTGGGGAAGAGTGTTAGATCTCCCTACTCAGACATATAATAAAGGTTTAGGCTTCGTGACTAATCGAAGAATGATGACTATTACTCCTTCCCAGGTTCAAGACATCCACTCGCCGATTCAGTTTGTCAGCGATGGGGTTATCCATGAAGAAGCTCATGCTTTAAGTGAAGAGTGTGACAATGATTGTGAGAGGATAAATGGGTTCGTCCTACTGTGCCGGGTGAAAAACTTGCTAACTGGTTTGTTGAGGACATCGTTGAAGTCACCCATTATGTAGAGTAATTTTTCTTTTGTTTGTTATCATGCAATAATCCATGCGTCCTGCCTAAGACATAGTGGACATGCAGTAAGGCCACAATGTTTTCATTGCAACTTTATCATTAATAAAGAACGTCTTTTGCATTCAAATATTTTGCTCCTTGTCCTTCTTTTTATTTTTGGCAAGATGTGTGCTTTTTATTTTTTAAATCTAAAACTAAAATAAAAATAAAAATAATCATGCAAATTATGTCACCCATTAATCCCGGAAAATGTCGAGAATGATCATGCTATGGCTATTTATGACTTTGAAAATCCAATCTATCAAGCTGAAGAAGAAACTGAGGAAGATTGTGAACTTCCTGAAGAGTTGGCTAGAATGTTGAGACAAGAAGAAAAGGTCATTCAACTGCATCAAGAGACTACAAAATTAATCAACTTGGGCAACAAAGAAGTCCAGAGAGAAGTCAATATTCGGGCTGATTTAGAGGATAATGTCAAGAGAATATTGATTGAAATACTCCGTGAGTGTGTATATCTTCGCTTGGTCTTATGAGGATATGCATGGGCTAGATACAGATATTGTTGTGCACAAGATGCCTCTTAGAGAAGAGTGTCCTCCTGTCAAACAAAAGCTTAGGAGAACTCATCCGAAAATGTCTAAGAAGATCAAAGAGGAAGTTCACAAACAGTTTGATGCTGGTTTTCTGAAATTGACGTCTTACGCGCCATGGATTGCGAATATTGTGCCGGTGCCTAAAAAGGACGATAAGGTCAGAATGTGTGTGGACTATAGGGACTTGAACAGAGAAAGCCCTAAATATGATTTCCCTTTACCACATGTTGATATTCTGGTTGACAATACTGCTCGAGCTAAAGTGTTTTCCTTCATGGATGGTTTTTCTGGCTATAATCAGATCAAGATGGCACCAGAAGACATGGAGAAAACTACTTTCATGACACCTTGGGGAACATTTTGTTACAAAGTGATGCCCTTTGGTTTGAAAAGTACAGGGGAAACTTATCAACGTGCAATGGTCACTCTCTTTCATGATATGATACACAAGGATATTGAGGTATATGTTGATGATATGATTGCCAAGTCCCAGACAGAAGAGGAACACCTAGTCCGCCTATTAAAATTATTTTAAATATTATGGAATTTCAGACTAAGGTAGAATCCTAATAAGTTCACCTTTGGGGTGAGATCAGGAAAATTATTAGGCTTCATCATAAGTGAAAAAGGAATTGAGGTCGATCCTAGCAAGATTAAAGTTATACAAGAAATACATGTGCCAAAAACAGAGAAAGAGGTTTGTGGTTTTCTAAGGAGATTGAACTACATTGCTAGATTCATTTCTCACCTTACAGCCACTTGTGAACCAATCTTTAAATTTTTAAAAAAGGATCAAACGGACAGGTGGAATAACAATTGCAAAGCGACATTTGATAGAATTAAAGAATATTTGCTAGAACCTCCGATTCTTTTGCCTCCGGGAAAAGGTAGGCCCCTGATCATGTATTTAACAGTATTAGAGAACTCAATGGGATGTGTGTTGGGAAAACACGACGAGTCTGGTCGAAAAGAGCATGCCATATACTACCTTAGCAAAAAGTTTACCGAATGTGAAATAAGACATTCACTGCTCGAGAAAACTTGATGCGCTTTGGTATGGTCTGCTCGCCAACTAAGGCAGTATATGTTGACTCATACCACCTTATTGATCTCAAAGATGGACCCAATCAAGTACATTTTTGAAAAGCCAGCTCTCACGGGAAGAATAGCTAGTTGGCAGATAATTTTAACTGAGTACGACATCCAATATACTAACCAAAAGGAAATCAAAGGTAGTGTGTTGGTTGATCATCTTGCTCATCAGCCCATGGAAGATGACTATCAGCTGATGAAGTTTTAATTTCCTGATGAAGACATCATATACATACGGGATTGTAACATCCCAGGCCAAGAAGAAGGACCTAAACCAGGATCACGATGGACGGTGGTTTTAGATGGTGCCTCTAATGCATTGGGAAACAGTGTCGGTGTTGTGATTACCTCTCCTGAAGGTTTCCATACTCCTTTCACTGCCAGAATTTGGTTTGATTGTACAGACAATATGGATGAGTATGAAGCCTGTATCTTTGGGCTAGAGGCTCCTATTGATTTACGAATCAAAATCTTGGAAGTATATGGGGACTCTGCTCTTGTAATTAATCAAATCAATGGAGAATGGGAGACGCGCCACCCAAATTTGATTCCATATAGTGAGAACGTGTTAAAGATGACCCCTTATTTTGACGAGATTACTTTCAATCATATTCCTAGAGAATAGAATAACTTGGCAGACGCCTTGGCTACTCTGTCATCCATGTTTAAAGTTATATGGGAAAATGAAGCCCCCTCTATCACCATTTTTAGGTTGGACGAGCCAGCATTTTGTTATGAAATAGAAGAGGGTGTCATTGATGAGAAACCATGGTTTTACGCTATCAAGAGATATCTTAAAATGAAAGAATATCCAGAGGATACTTTTGCCACTGATAAGAAGACTCTGAGGAAATATGCAGCTAAGTTTTTCCTTGATGGGGATGTTTTGTACAAAAGAAACTATGATTCTGTTTTTCTCATATGTGTGGATAGACACGAAGCAAATAGAATTATAGAAGAAATTTATGAAGGCTCCTTTAGAACATATTCCAGCGGGCATACTGTGGCCAAGAAAATCTTGAGAGCAGGTTATTATTGGTCAAAAATGGAAAACAATTGCTACAATCATTCCAGGGTCTGTTACAAGTGTCAGAGCTATGCTGATAAGATGCACGTACTGCCCAATCCTCTGAATGTATTAACTTCACCTTGGCCCTTCACAATGTGGGGGATTAATATGATTGGCCGGATTGAGCCTATTGCTTCCAACGAGCATCGTTTCATTCTGGTGGCTATTGATTACTTCACTAAGTGGGTTGAAGCAGCGTCTTATGGCAACATCACTAAGTAGGTGGTTGCTCGTTTCATCAAGAATAATATCATTTGTCGATACGGGATTCTCGAGAAGATTATTACCGACAATGGGTCGAATCTCAATAATAATATAATAAAGGAGCTATGCGAGAGCTTTAAGATAAAACACCACAATTATTCTCCTTACAGACCCAAGATGAATGGTGTGGTTGAGGCAGCTAATAAGAATATCAAGAAGATTATGCAGAAAATGGTTTTCACTTATAAGGACTGGAACGAGATGTTGCCATTTGCTTTTCATGGCTATCCTACCACTACGCACACTTCAATTGGGGCAACTCCCTTTTCGCTTGCTTATGGCATGGAAGAAGTCTTGCATGTGGAAGTGGATATTCCTTCCTTGAGGATAATGAAGGATGCATAGTTGGATGAAGCTGAATGGCTCCAGAATAGATTGGATCAGCTGAATCTCATTGATGAGAAGAGATTGACATCCATTTTCCATGGACAACTATACCAAATAAGGAGGAAGAAATATTTTGACAAGAAGGTATGTCCATGGAATTTCCATGCTAGTGATCTCGTGCTGAAGAGAATCTTGCCTCCTAACAATACATATGCTAGGGGTAAATGGGCTCCTAATTACGAAGGACCGTATGTTGTGAAGAAAGTCTTTTCAGGAGGGTCCATGATGATCAGAACTATGGATGGAGAGGATTTTCCTCACCCCGTCAAGGCATATGTAGTGAAAAAGTAATTCACATAAAATGATCGCTGAGTTGACTAGCTCAGGCAAAAAAGGCATCCCGCAAACATAGGTGAGTATAGGTTCGGGAAAAAGTTAGGGACAAAAGAAAGAGTGGATGAGTGAAAAATAATTTTACACCCTCTAAATTGAACTTATCAAAGGCAATTTAGGCAAGAAAGGGTATCCCGATGGATTGAAAACCCGAAAGGGAAATTCATGAAAAAGTTAGGGATTAAAAGCGAATGCTACAGTCTGTGTTGCATCTGTAAAATCAGCTTACATTATTGTTGGGTTTGGCTCGGGGAAGAAGTAGTCCAATTAGTTATTCAGAAAGAAAGGTACTAAGGAGTTTTGAGGAAATGAGAGTTGTAGCAGAGTTGTACTCAATAAATCCGCACTCACATTTCCATCTTTATTTTCTCCTCTGTATACTTTGTATGCAATTTCCTCTTTTCAGGAATTTCTTCTTGATGTAAATTCCTATTTACAGGATAATCAATTAATAAACATGTTTTTCGAATTATGCCAATTTGTTTTTTATTTTGTTTTACTGTTTTGAGTGCAAAAGACGTTCAACATTTTTTATAAACTTTGCATTTTAAAACATTTAAAGCTTTATAGCACATGATACAGGTAAATGAAATTGCTTAGAGTTTCAGGTGTCTGATATGATGGCTAAGGAAGCCACCCCATACTGGGGCATGTCAATGTGATATACGCTTTTTGCAGAATGGGGTCCAATATCCCCAGTGAATGCTTGTTTATGCTCAGGACATAATTATGTGGCCTCAGCGGGGTTGTACTTTTGTTTGAATATGCTTTTTCTCTTCATTGCAGTTTGATCATTCTGAAGGATTATTGATATCCTCCCTTTTGAAGTCGACATGCCGTGGTTTCTCCGTCAGGATAAGCCTTTGTCTTTCCCATGAAGTATGCATACTACTCTTCAGTGAAGTTTGTACTCTGCTCCCATCTGAGTCTTTGATAATGAGGTTTTGCAGAAATGGCTATCTCCAATATGGTTGGTGTTATTGACGCCACCATCCAAAGCTTCTCTGATGCTCAATAGAAGAGGTAGTTTCTATCCCTAGTCGAAGTCGAGTTTTAGGGATATTCTGGATGAATTCGCTTTTATTCCCCAAAGGAGCAAGCTTTCTCTCCCCAATATGGTGTATGTAAGAGTGCCAATTATAAACTCTTGCATTCCTGATGGTAGGAGATTTTGTTGAGATTTCCCCAGTAAAGCTTCTATCCCAAGATATTTGTTATTCTCAAGTGAAATTTCCATCCTGGTGGTGTTATCCCCGGCGAGGTTGATGTTCAACTCCCCGTAAAGTATGTTTCCTAGGAATATTTTCCCTATCAAGTTCCTTGAAGAGATGATTGATCATCAAGGCTGTTTACTCCCCAACCGGTCAAGACCCTAGCTTTTTCTGAAGCAATATACATTGACATTTTTCGTTCAAAGGTCTCTTATCATTGGTAGGAGAGTATTGGAGGAGAATTCCTTGGTAGAGTTCCAAATTTCAGGTTGTGGTACAAAGGTTTTCTCTTTTTTCCCCAAGTGGAGTTTATCACTTCTAGTCGTTATCTCCAGTGTGATCTTAATAGATTTCTTTTCGTTCAAATAATTTTTGTAATCCCTAATAAAAGTTTCTATTCCCAGCGAAATTTTCCTCACCGGGAGGGGATTGGATTTTTCCCCAGGGAATTGAGAATTTTCAAGATTCTATCGGAACTGCGATTTATATTTGCATTTTTCTCCCCAGGAAGTTTATTTACCCAGTGATATGCAAAAATATTCGTTCGGGGGTTCATTGTCTTCTCAAAAGTTGTTTGTTACTGGATGTTCCTCATGCATCACTAAAACATGCATCATTTCATTACATCTACCCAAACACGTATCATTTCCATTATATGGAGCATTACCCTATAAAACTTAAAACATGCATAAGTATAAGCCAATCGTGATCACCTTCAGTAATCAATTTGTTACGCGCTCAGAAATAAATTATCTCCACAACAAGCCTAGGTTGATCCTTTTTGTTTCCCCAGCGGAGTCTGTTTCAATTTACCACGAGTCAGGTCTTTGGTGCCTTCCATGCCCCGGCGAGTCATGGTTTTCCTTTGTAAGCCCTCGTTCATTTTGCTCATGTTTTCTTAGTCGCTAGAGTGCAAGAATGAGTCCGTGTATATCCTGTCTTATTTCTTGAATATTCAAGTGTCCATGTTTGTTGTGTGGAATAACAAATAATTGCCACTCTCGAAGAATTGATACCCCCACCTTTTGTTTGAGGGATATTTTAATTCTTGCATATTCACAACCTCTTGAAAGTCCAATATGTTTTGGAAATCCTTGTTATAGTACTCCTTGGCTGGTATCTTTTTTCCCATAAAGTTTGCCTTTGATTCGGTGTTCGCTTTAGCTTTGGTCAAAATTCTCGTCCAGTTTTCCTAATTGAATCTGGCACGTAGTATCCCCAGTAAGTCTGCCTTTGGGAAGTATTTTCTCTCCAAAATTATATCTTTTGACCAATTTTGTTTTCATCGATGGTGTTGTACCTCAAAATTTTCCCCCTCATTTCTCAAGATTTTTCTCACAAAATTCCTACTGGATCAAGGCTGCACACGTACAATTGGATCATTTTGGGTCTCTCAAGCATCAAATCAAAGAAGAGCAAGTTTGTGTGGATTCCTATGTTTCGATTGGGAATTTGACTTCTTTTGAACTAGATTAATTCCTATGCTTCGATTGGGCATTTGGTTTCTTTCGAGCAAGCTTAAATCCCAAGCTTCGATTAAGGCAGTGGCCTCATGTATGTTCTCTTAATGCTAGCTTTGATTGGGCATTTTTCTTCTTCTTTGAAGAGAGTTTCCTTTGATTCACAAGGCAAGGACCTCCTTCATGCAAGCCTCGTTTGGGCATTTAGGCCTCCTGCATGCAAGCTTCGATTACACCAATGACCCCTTACAAGCTGGCTTTTAGTGCACATGGCAATGGCCACCAGCAGCTTTCCTTCGATTAAGAAGGAGTTGGCTTCCTACAAGCGCCCTTCGGTTCAGAAGACAAGTGCCTTCTTTATGCTTTCCTTCAATTCACAAGGCAGAAAATTCCTTCATGCTAGCAAGCACAAGGCAATGGCCTCCTGCAGCTTTCCTTTGATTCAGAAGACAAGTTCCTTCTCTACCTTTGCCTTAAATTCACAAGGCAGGAAATTCTTTCATGCCAGCAAGCATAAGGCAATGGCCTCCTGTAGCTTTCCTTCGATTCAGAAGCCAATGGACTTCTGAAAGGTTTCCTTTAATTCATAAGGCAGGGACCTCCTACATGCAAGCTTCGATTCCACCCTTGAAAACCTTCAACACACATGGTTTCTACACTATGACATACCTGGGTGTCCCATTCGAAGGACATGCATTGACATACTTGGGCGCCCCTTTCAAAAAGACACAATTGGCGCATTCGAAGGACAGGCACATGGTCCATTCGAAGGACATACATTTGCCCCATTCGAAGGACATGAATTGATGGATTTAAAGGGGAATATGTGGGTTTTCCATTCGAAGGATATACGTTGTTGTCCCATTCGAAGAAATTACAAGTGATGCACACAAGTGATGCATCTGGTCCCTTCAAAAGAACACACACATTGGTTCAAAATGAAGGATACACAAAGGGCCCATTTGAAGGACACTTTGATTGGAAACAAATATTGTTGTATGAAGAGGAGTCTGGTCGAAGGATTGATTTAGTTAGTCAAAACGAAAGAGAAATATTCAAGATGCTTGCTGGCCAGAGTCCTATGTGCTGCCAAGTCCAAGCCTGCTACACTGGCCACAACGCTCCAAAACTGCTACACAACAGTCCTGCTACGTTGCTCCTATATTTACACCAATTTGGCATATAAATACTACACCTCGAAGACTACAACAACAACATACCCAATTTGTTCAAATTTCTTTTGTTTTCCCTCCTAAACCTCATCCAACTTCATCTATAAATAAGACGTTCCACAACATATCTAAAGGGGGCTGGACAACACATCTGGGGGCTTTTGGTAGCTGAAAAACTTTGGTTGTGTGAAAATCATCAAACACTTAACACACTCTCAAACCCAGAATCAGAAGACCATAATTTGTTCTTTCTTTGGAATCCAGCAAAAGAAACACTACACTTATTTCCTTTCCTTTGAATCCAGAAACAACAAACACAACTCCACTCTTCTTGGCCTTCGAACTGAAGGTTGAGAAAACACTTAGAGGGGGGGGGGGGGGGGGGGGGGGCTTGAATAAGTTTTACTTTTTCTAGCGCAATAATAATGGAAGGACACTGGTATTTTTATCCTGGTTCGTTTGAAACTCAATTTACTTCAGTCCACCCGCCAAGGTGATTTTTCCTTTCTCAACGAGGACTCAATCCACTATAATCAAACTGATTACAAACGCACAACCAAACATCTGTGACTAACAATAAAATGCACAAGCCAACTTCCAGTGACTAAAACCTCTAAGACTCAACTAGTCCTAGCCCTCTTGAGAAATCTGACCCAAATGGTCTCTCAAGGAACACTTACAAAATTATCTCTTAATAGTAGTGAAATAGATTTGCTTCTAAAAATCTTTATCACAACTGTGATTTATCACTAAGATTTTTGCCCAATACTTAAGATCTACCCACTATACAATATTAGTTTACAAGTATGAAAATAGTGAGCGTAAGTATATTTCACGTAAGTCAGTAACCTTTCTTTGATATAAAAGGTCTTCTATATATAGCTTCCAATTCTTGACCGTTAATTCCTTGATGATAGTGCATGAATTTAATGAGGCGTGTTTGCAATGATGTGTGTTGCGTGTAGCGAGTAGGATTGGTCTTTATGTTTCCAATGCTCATGTGCGTAGTACACTTTAGTGCGTTAGCCGTCTTGGAATTTAATAACTAACGGTACTATTAGAGCTTGTCTCTGGACGTTGAAGTGTTTGCTTGCAGCGTTTCCATTTCATAGTTTACTTGATCTTTTCTTATATCAGAGTAATCTTCAATATGTGTTTATCAGAGTTTTCTTTAATCTTATATTTATCAGATTTTGTATTCAGCGTGCTTCTATCCGAGGTTGCTTAGGATTTGCTCTTCATTCTGAGTTTGCTTTATACTTGCGTAGAATCATGTTTCTTTCTAAGATGCGTGAGTCAGAACATCATATGAACTTAGAGAGCATACAAGTCATAGTATAAAATAAATATCACAAAATTTATTTCATTGTTATCATCAAAACTCTAAGTTATGATTAGAACCAAACTTTGTTCTAACAATCTCCCCCTTTTTGATGATGACAAAACAATTCAGATTTTAAAAAAAAATTGTGAAAGTATGAGGATCTCCCCCTGAGATTGATATTTCTTCTTTTGAAATAAAGAATGATTAAAGAGTTTAAAAGCATAAGGGAAACTTCCTGAGATTTGTTCTTCAGAGCTTTTAGACTTTTTTCTTTCAGAGTTTGCTTTAGCAATTCTTTTCCTAATGATGTTCATAGCTTAGTCTTTCAGAGTTTCTTGAGTTCCTGCATATCTCTTAAACAGAAAAGAACTTTGTGTTTAGTTAGAAATGTTTGAGACTTAGTCCCATAACTGTTTTCATGGATCAAATCAAAATCTTATTTTCTCCCCCTTTTTGTAATAATCAAAAAGTAAAAATAAAGAAATTTAAAAATAGTCATATATTGAAGATTCAAAAGAAAACAGAGTTGCAAAACAAAAAACACCAAGAAAAAAAATTAGAAATAAAATCTAAGAGCGATGAGAAACAAGGGAAAGCAGAAGACTCTTGATTTCATTTGAAGAATCCTCTTGTTTCTGCATCCAAGATCTGATTTCCTTGTTGGTTTCATCTTGCTTATCCAAACGTTCATGGATGGCCTCATTGTCCTTCTTCAGTTCATTCAGAGTGTCCAATAATAGCGAAGGTGAAGCAGAAGTTGAAGCAGCTTCAGATGAGACAACCTTTGGAGCAGAAGTAGTAGTGCCTGAGTTCACAGAATTTGAGAGAAAGGTGCCAGGATCAATCAGTAGAGTAGGCACTTTCTCAGAGGTAGCTTCAGCAAAAGGTTGGTGATACAGAGTCATGGCCAAAGGATTTGGTTCAGACTCAGTGTCATCTTCAGATTCATCCTCTGATATCTCCATGGGGTCAACGGGTGGTAATGGAGCACCAGTAATCTATAGTGGAGACTTTTGACCCCAGATGTTTACCACTTCTGTCAAGAAAGTATTCAGATACTTGGTGAAATTCTCAAGAACCTGAGCATAGTACAGTTCTTGAAAATTGAGGATTTCATCATTGAGTTTTCTTCTAAAAGCGTCCCACATAAAATCACACGCTGCTGGCACTGTCTGCTTTCAGCAGGTCAATCCACGTCTGCAATTCTGTTATGAAATTATAACAACGTACATAAACATCTGATTGATCAGGTTTTGGGGTTGGTTTGTGAGTGGCCTTTTTGGTGGATTTTATTTGTAGATAACGTAGTGATTTAAGATCAACTACAGTTCTGAGAAAGTTAGAAGGGACAAAGGGTTCAGGAAGTTCTGTGAGGATGGACTAAGGATTAGTTCTAGAGAGAGAGGTGAAGAGGGTTCAGGTGATGAAGGTAAGGGAATTGCTGGTGAGGAAGGTGGCGTGACATCAGGAGAGATGATGATTGTGGTTTGAGGTGAGGAAGGAGGAGAAGGTGCTGGTTATACATTTAGTTGAAAAATGTTTTCAGAGGGTAGGATGAAGGATGGTGGTTGTGTAGCCAGAGGAAAATTTATTCAGGTAGTCTCAAATAACCATCATACCACTCAGAGGGTCTTGGTGATAATGGTCTGATGGGGGATGTTGGTAGAGGGTTGTGAGCAGGGTTATTTGGATTCTGATGGTGGGGAGCAGAAGGAGGTATTTGAGTTTGTTGAGGTACTTCAGCAGCAAAATTATCTATGTCAGATAATACTTGGTCAATTTCAGGGTTGTTATCTAGGGGCTCAGGGGATTGTGTTAGGTCTATGTCAACTTCTATATTTTCTAGGGTTTGAGGTTGAGCAAATGTTTCCATGCGCACAAAATCATTAACAGAAATGGTTTTAGAGGATGTACCTACAAATTTCTTCTTCTTCTTCTAAGGTCGAGAAGAGGGGCCTTCTTCAGCTTGCCTTTTCTTCTTCTAGAGGACAACATCTAGTGCAGGGAGATTTCTTCCTTGAAGCCAAGCAGGGTCAATAGGGATACCACTTTCTTTGCATGCTTCAATGAAGTGCAGAATGATCTCCGGATGATCACCAGAGTTGAACAGAGGAAAATCTTCAATGGGGATTCTCCTGTTGGTGACTGTTGCTGAGACGTATGGTGTAGGTTCCACCAGAAGTTTCTCAATTAGCTTCCTCTTCAGCAGGTTGTTCCTGGTAAGAGCTTTTCCACACATACGCTCCAACTCTCCAAGCAAGTTTGCATCTTCTAGGTGGGCTATCAGACCATTCTCAGTTAGAATGTCTGAAATTAGTCTTCCCAGAGGGATCCAGTTTCTCTTTGATTTAGGGTTTCTGACCCTTTCAGCTTCCCTAGTTTCCTTCACATGTGTCCACAGATGGTTGAACAGAAGTTATGGCGAATCAATCTTCACATTTCTTCCAAGACATAACAGAAGGTACTGTTGATCAGCATTAATGTAGTCAGGAGAACTAGTTTCCTTTCGATGATGAATGCAACCATGGATGATTCTTGCCCAGATTTTATAATAGTTCTTCAATTCTCTGACCTTGTTTGAAGCTTGCCCATAAATAAATATTTTAGCATAAACCTTGGACATATCCGTTCGTCCACTAGAGATTCTAGTAACGCCATGTCCTTCAAAACCTAGAAGCTTCCTGATGAGATTCTCAGTTATAGAAATCTCTTTTCCTATGACAAACAAAAGGATGACCTTTGGGGAAGCAATAGCATGAATCCAGAATTCCTTAACTATATGAGGGAATACTGGTCCTACAAGACGATAAAAGAAGTTTTTCCAACCTTGGAACTCCACAGCTTGGAGCAAGTCAAACCCATTTTCCTTCAGATTATTAAAGTCTACCATGAGTTCAGCCACCACTTCCAAGCTATCCACTATAATCAGCGTGGTTCTCTCAGGAGTAACATACCTTTCTGCTTGTTGAGCGCTGCTTGAGGACATAGGAATGCTTGAGGAAGGAGATGAAGATGAAGCCATTTTAATGTTTAGGTTTAGAATGTGAGAAGGGAGTTGAGAGAGTTTGCACAAAGGCGTAGAGGAGTTTGAAGTTTGAGAAAGAGAGTAAAAAATAGAACAAGGATTTTGCAAGGTTATTTATAGCTAAAAATAATATTTAAATTAATGAGCAGTTTAAGAATTTTAAATGATTTAAAAACATAATAATTATAAATAATTAATGAGATTTGACATTTAAGGGGGTGCGTGATTTTGATCAAATCTGAACAGTTACTTAGGAACGACGTCTCAATAGCAGTGCACGCATGCGTAACCTTTCAGAATTGAAACACGAGTTCAACTTCCGAGGGTAGCGTGAGACAACTGGTTTAATATAATGAACTTCTGACCATTCTAGTAATGAAATGTTAGACACATTTCAGAACATGATGAATGGCTTCTGATGTAACTCCTCTTCTAACTTCTGAAGATCAGTCAATCAGAACATTCATTTCAGAACATTCTGGAAACACATATAGAAGAAAAATTATTTTCATTCAGGACAAAATTCCATGCTGATGTTTTTCAGAATGAATTTGAATCTATCTTCAGCAAGGGGTTTAGTAAAAATGTCAGCCCATTGATGGTCTGTCTACAAAATTTAAGTTTAAAATTCCCTTCTGAACATAGTCCCTTATGAAATGATGTTTAATTTCTATATGTTTTGCCTTAGAATGTAAGATGGGATTTTTTAAAAGAAAGATAGCAGAGGTATTATCACAGAAGATAGGAATCTTACTTTCATATAGATGATAATCTTCCAACTGGCTCTTCATCCAGATTATCTGAGTGCTACATCCAGCCGCAGATATATATTCAGCTTCAGTGGTTGATAGTGAAATAGTGGCTTGCTTGTTGCTGTACCATGAGATGACGTTATCACCCAGAAACTGATATCTTCCAGAGGTGCTTTTGCATTCTATTATATCTCCAGCAAAGTCAGCATCACAATAACCTACTAGTTTAAAATCTTTGGATCTTCTATAACATAGTCCAAGGTTAGAAGTACCTTTCAGATACCTCAGAATTCGCTTAACAATAGTTAAGTGAGATTCTCTAGGATCTGATTGGAATCTAGGACATAAACATACACTGAATAGAATATTTGGTCTAGATGCAGTCAGATAGAGAAGAGATTCGATCATACCTCTGTAGAGTTTCTAATCTACCTTCTTACTTACCTCGTGTTTTCCCAAAATGCATGTGGGATGCATTGGGGTCTTCGCTTCTTTACTTTCTGATAGCTGGAATTTCTTCAGAAGTTCTTTGACATAATTTGTCTGATGTATGTAGGTACCTTTTGGCATTTGATTTATTTGAATTCCCAGAAAGAAATTTAGTTCTCCCATCATGCTCAAATCAAATTCAGCCTGCATAGATTCAGCAAATTCTCTTCCAAGAGAGACATTAGAAGTTCCAAAAATAATATCATCAACATATATTTGACAGATTAAAATGTCATTTTTAAATGTTTTTCTGAATAATGTTGTGTCCACTTTTCCTCTGGTAAAATTCTTTTCTAAAAGAAAGTTACTCAAACGTTCATACCAAGCTTTAGGAGCTTGTTTCAGACCATACAGAGACTTTTTTTAGTTTGAAAACATGTTGTGGAAATTTTGAGTCATCAAAACCCGGAGGTTGGTGGACATTAACTTATTCTTCTATGAAACCATTTAAAAAGGCACTTTTAACATCCATTTGATATAATGAGATGTTGTGTTGAACAACAAAAGAAATTAACAATCTAATTGATTCTAACCTGGCGACTGGGGCAAAGGTTTCATCATAATCAATTCCTTCTTGTTGACTATAACCCTGAGCAACCAGTCGTGCATTGTTTCTGACAACCTCTCCTTGCTCATTTAGCTTGTTTCTGAAGACCCATTTAGTTCCAATGATATTAAATCCTTTTGGTTTTGGAATAAGATCCCACACATCATTTCTTGAAAATTGATTTAATTCTTGTTACATAGCTAGGATCCAATCATTATCTTGTAGAGCTTCATCTATTGAAGTTGGGTCAATCAGAGAGACCAATCTAAACAATGATTCTTCATTGTTTCTGAAGGAGGATCTTGTTCTGATGGGATCTTCTTTCTTTCCTATAATCACATTTTCTGGGTGTGCTGATGTGATTCTGGGGAATTTATTTTGTGAGGAATATTCATAAATTCTTAGATTTTCCAGAGCATTTTCAATAGGAGGATCTTCTGATATGTCTTTTACTTCTGACTCTTCAGAGTTTGTAAGGTAATCTTTTGTACCTGCAGAATTTTCATTTTGCTTTGGCTTTTGCTGGCCAAGCTTATCATCAAATTTGACTTTGATTGATTCTTCAACAATCAGAGTTTCTGTGTTGTATACCCTATAGCCTTTTGAGCATTCAGAATATCCAAGCAGAAAGCAGTTTTGTGCCTTAGAATCAAACTTGTTCAGATTATCTTTAGTATTCAGAATATAACAAGTGCATCCAAAAGGATGGAAATATGAAACATTGGGTTTTCTGTTTTTCCACAATTCAAAAGGAGTCTTTTCAAGAATAGGTCTTATAGAGACTCTATTTTGAATGTTACATGTTGTGTTCACTGCTTCTGCCCAAAATGTTTTAGCCATATTAGTTTCATTGGTCATGGTTCTGTCCATTTCTTGCAAAGTTCTATTCTTTCATTCTACAACTCCATTTTGTTGGGGAGTTCTAGGACAAGAGAAATCATGAGAAATTCCATTTTCTTTAAAAAACTTTTCAAAATAATGATTTTCAAATTCTCCTCCATGATCACTTCTAACTTTTATGATTCTAAAATCTTTTTCATTCTGAACTTGGATGCAGAAGTCGAAGAACACAGAATATGACTCATCCTTGTGTTTTAAAAACTTAACCCATGTCCATCTGTTGTAGTCATCAACAATGACCAATCCATACTTCTTGCCTCCGATGGATGCAGTTTTAACTGGTCCAGACAGATCAATATGAAGAAGTTCCAATGGCCTAGAGGAAGAAACAACATTTTTTGACTTAAAGGAAGGTTTTGAAAATTTTCCTTTCTGACAAGCTTCCCACAGAGCTTCTGAGTTGAACTTCAGATTTGGAAGTCCTCTGACCAGATTGAGTTTGTTAATTTGAGATATTCTTCTCATGCTAACATGTCCCAATCTTCTGTGCCAGACCCATTTCTTGTTGCTAACAGACATAAGGCATTTTACATTTTGAGATTTAAGATCAAAAAGATTAATTTTATAGATGTTGTTCTTTCTCTTTCCAGTAAAAAGGATTGTTCCATCTTTTTGACTAACAACTCTACAGGATTTTTGATTAAAGATAATGTCATAACCGTTGTCACTTAATTGACTTATGGACAGTAAGTTATGCGCTAACCCTTCTACTAACAGAACATTAGTTATAGATGGAAGGTTACCATTTCCAATGGTTCCAGAACCAATAATCTTTCCTTTCTGATTTCCTCCAAATTTGACATCACCTCCAGATTTAAGTTTCAGACTTTGGAACATAGACTTTCTTCTCGTCATATGATGTGAGCATCCATAGTCTAGGTACCATGACCGGTGTTTCAACTGAGCTGTTAAGGACATCTGCAACATAGATTATTTTCTCCTTAGGTACCCATTTATTTTTGGGTCATTTTTGGTTAGAGTTTTTATAGTTCAGATTGAACTTTGATTTTGCATAAGAATTTTCAGAGTGTGAAGTGTATTTGATAGCATGTGTGTGCCCAAAATTAAATTGTTTGTGTAGTGGTTTATATGATATAACCATTTCCTCAAAGGACTTAGTTTTATATATTTCCTTCCCTCTGGGATCTTCATATCCAATACTTCTTATGTCATTTCCACTAACACCATAGATCATTGAAGCCATTTTGCTTCTATCTATGCTTTTAGTAAGAAACGTTTGAAAACTAGAGTCATATTCTTTTAGAATTTCTTTTGAACTT
Source organism: Vicia faba (assembly GCA_948472305.1). Classification (NCBI taxonomy): domain Eukaryota; kingdom Viridiplantae; phylum Streptophyta; class Magnoliopsida; order Fabales; family Fabaceae; genus Vicia; species Vicia faba. Next base: position 1,249,946,712 of record OX451738.1, read on the forward strand.
GAAGCAGAATCTGAAATAGAATTCTTTTCAAATTTTTGAACATCCTCTTTGAGTTTAAAAATGTTTTATTTAAGTTCAGAGTTTTCTGTTTCAAGTTTCTCAAAATCAGATGCAAGATTCTTTTTTAGTTTCTTGTATTTGATTTTGAGTTTACTGTAGTTTTTAAGCAGTTCAGATAAGCTTTCAGCAAGTTCAATTTTAGAAAGTTAAGAGAATACCTCTTTTGATTCTGAGTCAGAGTCTGAGTCATCTGTTATGGTAGCCATGAACGCTAGATTAACGTGTTCATCTTCTGAGTTAGATTCAACTTCAGAAGATTCCGAATCATCCCAGGTGGCCATCATGCCTTTATTTATACCAAACTTTTTCTTTGGTCTTTCTCTTTGCAGCTTAGGACAATCACTTCTGTAGTGTCTAGGTTCTTTGCATTCATAGCAGACTACATCTCTTCTGCTTGACTTCTTATGTCCAGAAGATTCTGGTTAATCTTATGACCTCTTGTAGTTCCTGAACTTCTTTTGTCTATGCTTCCACATTTGATTGATCCTTCTGGAGAGCAGATATAACTCGTCTTCTTCTGATGCAGAATATTCAGAATTTCCTTCTTCTGCCTGAAAAGCGTTAGTTTCAAAAAATTTAATGGATTTAAGAGCTACAGACTTACCTGTCTTCTGAGGCTCATATTCATCAAGTTCTATCTTGTGACTCCTTAAAGCACTGATAAGTTCTTCAAGGGAAACATCATTCATATCTTTTGACACTTCGAATGCAGTGACCATAGATGCCCATCTTCTGGGTAAACTTCTGATAATCTTCTTAACATGGTCTGCCTTGGTGTATCCTTTGTTCAGAACTCTTAGGCCAACAATCAGAGTTTGGAATCTCGAGAACATAGCTTTAATAGACTCATTTTCTTCCATTTGAATGCGTCATACTTCTGAACGAGAGCCAGAGCTTTTGTCTCTTTTACTTGAGCATTTCCTTCATGAGTCATCTTGAGGGATTCAAACATGTCATGTGTCGTATCTCTGTTGGTGATTTTCTCATATTCATTTTTAGAGATAGCATTAAAAAGATGTTTCTGACTCTGTGGTGATTCTTGAAATCTAACTTTTGTTGTTTATCCATGTTCCTTCTGTCAATTTTGTTTCCGTATTTATCTTTTAGATGGGTGTACCCGTCAAAGACCAAATCCCATAGATCAGCATCATGACCTAGAAAGAAACTTTCTAGTCTATCCTTCCAGTATTCAAAGTCTTCTCCATCAAACACAAGAAGTTTGGTGCAGTTGTTGTTGTTTTGTTCAGATGCCATAGTGTTTTCCTTCTGGATATTTTTCTGACACTCTTAGGTGTTTGCACCTAGAACTAGAGCTCTGATACCAATTGAAGGTTGAGAAAACAATTAGAAGGGGGGGGCTGAATAAGTTTTTATTTTTATAGCGCAATACTAATGGAAGAACACTGGTATTTTTATCCTGGTTCGTTTGAAACTCAAACTACTCCAATCCACCCGCCAAGGTGATTTCGCCTCTCTCAACGAGGACTTAATCCATTATAATCAAACTGATTACAAACACACAACCAAACTGGTGTAACTAACAATATAATGCACAAACCAACTGTAAGTGACTAAAACCTCTAAGACTCAACTAGTCCTAGCCCTCTTGAGAAATTTGACCCAACTGGTCTCTCAAGGAACACTTACAAAATTATCTCTTAATAGTAGTGAAACAGATTTGCTTCTAAAAAGCTTTATCACAACTGTGATTTATCACTAAGATTGTTGCCCAATACTTAAGATCTACCCACTATACAATATTAGTTTACAAGTATGAAAACAGTGATCGTAAGTATATTTCATGTAAGTCAGTAACCTTTATTTGATATAAAAGGTCTTCTATATATAGCTTCCAATTCTTGACCGCTAATGCCTTGATGATAGTGCATGCATTTAATGAAGCGTGTTTGCAATGATGCGTGTTACGTGTAGTGAGTAGGCTTGGTCTTTATGTTTCCAATGCTCATGCGCGTAGTACACTTGAGTGCATTAGTCGTCTTGGAATTTAATAACCAACAGTACTGTCAGAGCTTGTCTCTGGAAGTTAAAGTGTTGTCTTGCAGCGTTTCCATTTCAGAGTTTACTTGATCTTTTCTTCTATCAGAGTATTCTTCAATATGTGTTCATCAGAGTTTGGTTTAATCTTATATTTATCAGATGTTGTATTCAGCGTGCTTCTATCAGAGGTTGCTTAGGATTTACTCTTCATTCTGAGTTTGCTTTATACTTGCGTAGAATCCTATTTCTTTCTAAGATCATTTCAACTTAGAGAGCATACAAGTCAGAGTATAAAATTAATATCACAAAATTTATTTCATTGTTATCATCAAAACTCTAAGATATGATTAGAACCAAACTTTGTTCTATCACGAACCAGTCAAAGAAACACCACACTTGTTTCTTTCCTTAGAATCCATGACCCAGGGAAACACCAACCCAACACTTTTCTCTTTCTTTCAAATCCAGCACTAGAAACATCACCCTTGTTTCTCCCCCTTCGAATCCAGGAGCACCCAGGGCAGCAACTCAAGGTCCAACACACACATTCCAGCTTCAAGCAAGGTAAGTCACTCTGACCTTAACCCTTTCGTTTCAAGCATGTAAATAACATGTGTTCAGTTTTTATTTCTTTCCTTTTGATCACATGTTTTTTCTTGTCCAAGTATATGTTAGAACTAACCTATACAGACTTAAATGAAAGAAAAGTTTTCCTGTGAATCGAAGCCTTAGGCTTCACCCCTTACTACTTCACAGTGGAAAACCAAACGAAAGGAAAAGGAGTGTGAATTGAAGGGTGCACACTCAGTTGACTCCCAGTCCCAATCGAAAGAAGTAGCCAGAAGGATGAATCATAGAGTGCATACTAACACTGACTTCCAGCCCCAATCGAAATATGGAAAAATGTTGAAATAGAAAGGAACTTCCTTCGATCCAGGATGCCTTTTCTTTCTCTTTTTTTACACTATTTTTTCCATTTATATTTTCTATATATTTATATTCAATATGGTTGTAATAATTATGAATTTTATTTTTTTCAACCCCCACTTGTACACTTGTATACCCCCATCCCTCAAAAAACATGTAATAGCGTAGGACCTTTATTTTCCGCATTTTTATTGCTTTCATAAATATTAGTAATTAGGGTGTATGGCAAGATAAAGCCAACAAGTAGACCACCCTAATCAAAGACAAAATGCATGCAACCAAACACACTATTCCCAAACATACACCTCTAGGGTAATCTCACTTGTTTCCTCGGAAAATATTCATGTCCCTCGAACATGGGCATTTTAGAAAAGACCCTCGATAAAAGATCGTAGTCCCTCGATGTCCCTCGATGTTGCCTTCGGTAAAAGATCTAGTCCCTATACGAAATTGCTAAAACGTCTCATAGGTTGCCTTCTATGACTATACAAATGACTCACGCCCGTCCCTTTACATCCAACGATGGGGCTTCTTATCAATCAACGGTAAGATAGTAATATCTAAAGGAGAAGGAAACGAACAAATACCTTTTGAGTAGGTAGGATGCTCGTAGTTGCTTTCTTGCTCACAACTAAAAAATAATTTTCACACCAACACTTTTAATTGAAATATTTTCAAAAGTCAAAACACTTTGTAAACATTCTTATAGAGACGGAAATCATTACAAAGGCACTTTTAAAAATCACTTTCCAAAACATCTTCCACAACAAACATCTCTTTTAATTATTTTCAAAACCAACACTTTGTACGCATTCTTATAGAGACGAGAATCATTACAAAGACGTTTTCAAAATATTTTCAAACCCACACCACAAGCATATTTTCAAACAAAGCAAGTGATCTAGCAAGCAACTAAGAGCCCGTAGATAACCACAAATGAAAAGGGTGCTAGTACCTTCCCTTTTCATAACCTACCCCCTGAACTCAAGAACAATCTCAAAAGGTCTTTCCTGTTATTTTCACCCTTTCCTTATTGGAAAAATAAAAGTTGGTGGCGACTCTTGCTATCCGCAAAAATTGCGATCAAATGCAAAACACCCAAGTCAGTTCTCCCACAGTATTGCAGAACTGGCAACTCTGCTGGGGATAAACTTAAAAGTGGGGTTATCTTAGGGATATATCACCTTTACTTGCTTTCATTATTTGACTTGCTTGCTTTACATTATGGTTCCTTGTTTGGGCTTTGTTTTGATCCTACACTCGAATCTGGGGCACCTTTTAGGTATGTAGAAATAAATCAAGGGAACTGCATGGCGTATACCGATATGGACGAAGTAATAGATACGTTAGCGTGATACTTTGGATTGTAGTAATGTTCCTTGAGTCAGTCAAGGATAACATTAGGCTTCCTTAGTGTCATTAAGCGCTAACTGACCTTTAGAACCTTTAATTGACCCATCTTAAGCCATTAGGAAGTAGTGAGATAGTCGGCTTTAGTTCAGACCAAAGATTTGTTGATACTCGATGCTACGCTCATTGCGATCGGACTTTCGGGATATTTTGGTCGCCAATAAAGAGGCTTGTGATGAAACAATGCCCGATGAAGAAAGATCAGTGATATTGAGATCCCCTAGAACTCGGTTACTATTACTAGGATAGGTTGAGCCAACTAAACTTCAAGAGGGTACTTACCTACAAACTCCATGCAAGCCTAAACCTAAGGACTTATCTGCTTTGTGTGTATATGATTATTTGTACATAATAACTTGCTTGCTTTGCATACTTGTACATAAACATCATGACATCATAACATAGCATCTTCAATAAACATTTCAAGGATCTCAAGGGCCTGTGATGCAGGGTCACGTTGAACTAGACGTCCATCAAGGGGCAAGTGGATTTATTCTCCTTTAACCAAACACCATCAAAGACCAAAGAACGGTAATTTGAGTCAAGGACTATGACCCACTCGACATGGTGAGCTTGATTCTCGTGGAAGGACATCAACCAATAAGAAGTTCTCCAATCAAAGCTATGATCAAATCTCAACTTCTAACATCTTCTTGTGTTTACCCTGCGAGATCCTTGAAAACATGCATCCACATACCATGCATCATATCATGACAGGCTTTCCCCATACAAGTCTCTCATCTTCTTACTATTTATTTTAGTAGAGATGGCTCTAGAACAAACTATCAAGGACATTCAGACTCAAAATGCTCAGCTTCAAGAAATGTTCCTGAACTAATCCAAGGGACAAGAATAAGTGAAAGCACTCCTCACTAGGGGCATGGCCACGAAGTATCATGAGGACAATAAGGATTACCAGTTGGAAGGACTACAAAATGAGATAGCCACAATGAAGATCCAGATGATGGGACAGATGGTGGGCCAGATGGCTCTTATCCAAAACTTGGCTCAGGGACCATGAGAGCTAAGGGCCCTCGTCAACAAACTTCATCAAGACAGATGCAACCATATTAAACAAACAGTCGAGATTGGGGATCAGGTAATTACTCAACCTCCCATGAGACAAGAAGCCGATTTGATGGAGAGTGGACCTTTCCAAATTGCTGCCACATCGCGATCCCAATAATAACCTCGCCAACATCAATGGGGAAATCAACAAAGGAAAAACGAGCCCGAGAGGCAGTTTACCAAAATCCACATGCCACCGTCTCAAGCATTGCAACACATGTTAGGGATAAATCTGATTACGTTGATAGGACCTCATCCAAACCCCAAAAATTCTTCTCCTAACTAAAATCCCGATGCAAGGTGTGCCTATCATTTTGACAGTCCTGGGCATGATACAAACAATTGTTGGGCGCTGAAGTACAAGATTCAAAACCTGATCGAAGAAGGAGCGTTGGAATTGGCACAAGATGGTCAACTGGAGTTCTTCTACAATCCTAAAAAACATACCATCTGAAGTGACCAGTTTAGGTGGAGAAACTTTTGTTTATTCGATTTTTCATTTGTAATTTCTTTTGCTTGTTCGAACACTTATCTATTAATGTTAAACTTTATTTCATTAATGCACTGCATATGTTTGTCTTGAATTAATTCATTCATTTTCACTCTATTATTTTTACTCCCTTTATGATATACAACTCTTGTTTTAAAAAGTTGCAGGCCTTTAGAGGGAGGATGACGAAAATAATGCAATAATCTCATACAATATGCTTCTGAACAGACCTTACTGGTGATGTATAGGCGTTTATTTCAAATCCTAAACACTGGAGTTATAAGGAAGATAATCCCCAGTTAACCCCCTTGAGCCAATGAAGTAGGAGTTTTCTTTTTTACACAAATTGAAACCTTTAATCAAAACCTAGGGAAGGGTAGTCTCTTAGTTAATTCAAGTGCACGTCAGTCGCAAGATATCACTTCGTACACAACGAATGACACCAAAAACATCATTCTGAATTAGAAAGGCGGTGATGGTTCCCTAACAAAAAGGAAGTCAGTATCTCTCAAAAGAAATACCCACTAAGTCAAAACCTACAAAAGAGACTTAAGAAAAACGGGGGCATCCCGTTGGCTGTAATCTCAAAAACGAGAACAGTCAAGCAAAAATTAGGGATAATAAATCAAAAAGGGGTCACTATGAATCCTCGACAACATGAAAAATATTGCAAAAATGACTGCCTTCCGACAAACCTAACTTGTCTGAACCATCACGTTATTCCATATTCAATTGGAGTTTAAGCACACAATTAACTGAGTTTAGAACTGAAGAACATCATGAAAAATGGGCGGGTATAAATACAATTTGAGCCTTATCCTTTGTTTCTTAAACCGTGAACCAGACCATGCTACAACCTTTCAAAAGTCCTAATTGAAGCATGGGTTAGTTCGAAAGCATATTGTTACAAAAGGTATCCTTGCTCCTGTAAGGCTTACTGCAAATCCTGAATTGAACTCATATTCTTACAAAACTCTTTATTTGTTAAAAACTGCATTCTTAAAACTTCAAGACAAGCATAAACTTTGTATTATTTGAATATCGTTGTTTACATATGGCTAATGGTTTGACAGTGGAGAAATTCACACAATAAATATCCAATGAACGAAAATTCTCAAGAAACATAACCACTTCAAATGGGATGACATTACAAATGACAAACTCTCCTATAAGAAAGGGGGCATGACATAACACTACCCAACTCGTTTGGGGCAGTCAAGTCAAGATTCCAAGAAATCTCTCAAGAAGTGATGAATAACCAGGGGCTGGTCTGCCTCTTAATCACCTGGGGCATTGAACATGAATTCCAACAAAGGGTTACGTACGGTCAAGCAAACATTTCCTAGCAGTGCTACAAACACTTAAGACTAGGGGCAATGACAAATTCCAACAAAGTCCTTTTTATAGGGTGATCCTTAATCAAGTACCCACAAAGTCATCTCTATAAGGTTATCCCCACAGAATAATCTTCACGAATAAGGGTACAAACCCCTCAAGTACAAATTCATGAATATCCCCACAAAGTTGGATCCAGGAAATCCCCAGCCAGAGTTTCAATCTCTGGAAAACCTTCATCCCAGCTGAGTTGGTCTCAAGAAGAATTCTCAAGGAGTTCTACCAAAAGAAAACACCTCTCCAACAGATTAGCAACAAGGTTTATTTCCCCAACAAATGACAGATTCCCCAGCTTGAGTTTGCTTCTCCGACTGCTACAAATCAAGGGACCACAACCCCTCTTCCCCAGTAGACTTTCCTATAATCCCCAATGAGTTACTGCAAACCCTAGGAGACAACCATATAATATTTAACTTCTTTATCCCCAACAAGTTGTTAACTACCTTTCTCTTCCATCAAGAGATAACTCCCCAGTAGAGCAACAGACAACTAAAACTCCCAAACTCTTTTCCCCAAGCAGGAATCAAAACTCTCCATGAAGATTTCTCAAGCCAAAGCCAATCTTCTCCAACGGATTTCTCCTCAAAACAACAAAACGGGAATCCCCAGTGGAAACATTCTAAACAAGTTTTAAATATGGGCACATTCTTCATTCCCAACAGCAGTCCGAGACTTAACTTCCCAAAGCTCCCCAACACTTGTCAAGAATTTATTTTCCAAGACAAAATTACATTTCAAAAAATATTTCACATTCATACATCATATTACATACATGATAAATGCATACAACACAATGTCATTTATTTTGAGAACATCATTACGCCATGTATTTCATACATCATGACATTGCAAGCAGCTAACTCTTTACCTTTTAAGGAAAGATCAATGACCAACGAAAGCAAGTTCCAAATTAATACCTGAAACAAGACAGGAAAACTATCGATGAACAAATTGTAGATCAATTCCTGAAACAAGACGGAGTGACTATCTACATGACAAACACTTTATTCAAGACCTCTGCTGGTTTAGTTTAAATTGATCAATGGTTTATCTTGATTCTGTTTCGGTAGACACTTTCTATGATTCAGTTAAATCGCTCCAAAGATTTATTCTGATTCTTTTCCAGTTAAAGATTAATCAAGACCTCTATTGGTTCAGCTTAAATCGATGAACGGTTTATCCTGATTCCTTTCCAGTAGACACTTTATTTGGTTCAGTTAAATCGCTCCATAGATTTATTCTGATTCTTTTCTAGTTAAATATTATTCAAGACCTCTGTTGGTTCAGTTTAAATTGATCTATGGTTTATCCTGATTCTATTCTGGTAGAAACTTTATTTGGTTTAGATTAATCGCTCCAAAGATTTATTATGATTCTTTTCCAATTAAAGATTATTCCAAACCTCTGTTGGTTCAGTTTAAATCGATCAATGGTTTATTCTGATTCTGTTCCGGTAGACACTTTTTCTGGTTCAGTTTAAATTTCTACAAAGATTTATTCTGATTCTGTTCCGGTAGACACTTTTTCTGGTTCAGTTTAAATTTCTCCAAAGATTTATTCTGATTCTTTTCCAGTTAAAGATTATATAAGACCTCTGCTGGTTCAGTTTAAATCGATCAATGGTTTATCCTAATTCTGTTACGGTAGACACTTTCTCTTGTTTAGTTAAATAGCTCCATAGATTTATTCCGATTCTTTTCCAATTAAAGATTATTCAAGACCTCTGCTGGTTCAATTTAAATTGATCAATGCTTTATCTTGATTCCGTTCTGGTAGACACTTTCTCTAGTTTAGATAAATCGCTACAAATATTTATTCTGATTCTTTTCTAGTTAAAGATTATTCAAGACCTCTACTGGTTTAGTTTAAATTGATCAATGGTTTATCCTGATTTCGTCCCAGTAGACACTTTCTCTAGTTCAGTTTAAATCGCTCTAAATATTTATTATGATTCTTTTCTAGTTAAAGATTATTCAAGACCTCTGCTGGTTCAGTTTAAATCAATCAATGGTTTATCCTGATTCTGTTCTGGTAGACACTTTCTCTGGTTCAGATAAATCACTCCAAAGATTTATTTTGATTCTTTTCCAGTTAAAGATTATTCAAGACCTCTGCTGGTTCAGTTTAAATCGACCAATGGTTTATCCTGATTCTGTTCTGGTAGATACTTTCTCTAGTTCAGATAAATCGCTCAAAAGATTTATTCTTATTTCTTTTCCAGTTAAAGATTATTCAAGACCTCTGCTGGTTCAGTTTAAATCGATCAATGGTTTATCCTGATTCCGTTCCGGTAGACACTTTCTCTGGTTCAGTTTAAATCGCTCCAAAGATTTATTCTGATTCTTTTCCATTTGAAGTCAAGATTAGACTTAGTCTAATTTTTATCAACAATAACTTTTGGGTGGCAACTATAAGCCCATCTCCGACAACTCTCCATCACCTCTCCAAATGGCATCTTTAAACCCATCCCCTAAACAATCAACCACCACATCATCGAGTGAAAATTTCTGGGCACGCTAGTGTTCAATCATCATCCACCTTCAAGTCACAAATGATGGGCTCACCAATCTAACTCTTCAGGTTTAAGAAGATTGAACAGGGGCAGTTGTTTTACCCCAAAATTTCCCCCCTCATTTCTCAAGATTTTTCTAACAAAATTCCTACTGGGTCAAGGCTGCACAAGTACAATTGGATCATTTTGGGGCTCTCGAGCATCAAATCAAAGAAGAGCAAGTTTGTATGGATTCCTATGTTTCAATTGGGAATTTGACTTATTTTGAAGTAGATTAATTCCTATGCTTCGATTGGTCATTTGGTTTCTTTCAAGAAAGCTTAAATCCCAAGCTTTGATTGAGGCAATGGCCTCATGTATGCTCTCTTCATGCTAGCTTTGATTGGGAATTGTTTTCCTTTGAAGACAGTTTCCTTCAATTCACAAGGCAGGAACATCCTGCATGCAAGCCTCGTTTGGGCATTTAGGCCTCCTACATGCAAGCTTCAATTACTCCAATGACCCCTTACAAGTTGGCTTTTGGTGCACATGGAAATGACCTCCTGCAGCTTTCCTTCGATTCACAAGGCGTTGGCTTCCTACTGGCGCCCTTCAATTCAGAAGACAAGTGCCTTCTCTATGCTTGCCTTCAATTCACAAGGCATGAACTTCCTTCATACCAGCAAGCACAAGGAAATGGCCTCCTGCAGCTTTCCTTCGATTCAAAAGACAAGTGCCTTCTCTATGCTTGCCTTTAATTCACAAGGCAGGAACTTCCTTCATGCCAGCAAGCACAAGGAAATGGCATCTTGCAGCTTTCCTTCGATTTAGAAGCCAATGGCCTTCTGAAAGGTTTCCCTCAACTCACAAGGAAGGGACCTCCTGCATGCAAGCTTCGATTCCACCCTTGAAAACCTTTAACAGACATAGTTTCTACACTATGACATACCTGGGTGTTCCATTTGAAGGACATGCATTGACATACCTGGGTGCCCCATTCAAAAGATACACAACTGCCACATTCGAAGGACAGGTGTTGTACCCCAATTTTCCCCCTCAAGATCCACTCATCATACCATGTTGATTCAATCACAACAAAGTCATATTAGGGCTTTTGGTTCTCCCCTATCTTTAGCTTTTCTCTTTGAGGAATCACCAAGCACCTTGACTTATATTATTTTGTGATCATGAATATTTTTGGCTTGGTTTCTTCTTTTAATTAATAAAATGCAATGTTGGTTTATCTTGTTTGTTACTTATGTATGTAAAGGCAATGAGATTTAGTAAGTTTCTCCATGGGTTCATGAGTTTATTTCCATGCCCTAGTCAATAAGGCTTGAGAAGTTCAAACCTCACCATTGGATTTGGAAGAAATGGCATGACAAGGTTATTTTGGTTCACCACATGTCAAGATTATCAAATTTGGTTCAAAAGTACAAGGTATTGATTGGAGAAGTTATCATGCTTCGACAAGGCTCTGTTCCCATTGGTCACAAATGCATATTTCTCTAAATTCTTAAGATATGGAAGTGGTTTTGGTGACTATGAGTTCTCATTTTTATCCTCAACAACTTCTATTTACAAAGCATTTGTGTTGGTACAAGAAGTTTGTTCAAAATTGTCAAAGTTCCTCAAGGCATTTTTCTTGATCTAGGAGCTAGGGTTTTGAACTTCAAAGAATCATATCTTGCTCACCTTTTGGTATTTTTGAGTGATTCCAAATACACCCTTCTCTTCAAATAGTTATCAACAAATCATTTCAAAAGTTCCAAGGATTTTTCATGTGGAAGAAGCTTGATGATGAAGAAAGATTACAAGTCATCCATATGAACCCCCATTTTCTCATGTGTGACTTCAAAAGATCATAACTTGGTCAATTTTTATCACCTTCAGCCCACTCTTTTTTCTATAATGATCTTAAAGATGTGAACTTTATGCCTTCTTTTATATGCAAAGTGAGAAAATGGATGGAAGATTCCCTAAGGATACAAAAGATTATAGGTCATTTCATGATTTTTTGCCAATTCAACAATTCATAACTCTCTCAATTTTTGGAGATTTTGAATGGTTCAAGTTTCAAAATGTCATTCAGGAGGTCTATTTCATTCCATCTTTTTTGGTCAAGAGCAAATTCCAAGTGGAAGGCCATGTTTGTATGCAAAACATTATAGGTCACTTTTGAAGAAAAATTTGAAATATTTCTAAGTATGGAAAGTACACCTTTTCCCCCAACTTTCACTCAATGCAACTTTCAGCTCAAGGATCCATTTGGTTCCATTATTTTTCCAGTGCAAAGCTTGTAATCTAATCTTTTTAAAGCATCAAGAATAATTCCTTGAGGCCCCCTGAGCTGAGAATGCCATTGGATTGAACTTGGTAACTTGGAACTGATGTTTCTTCATAAGTCAGATTTAAATTTCATGTTTTGGCCTCTAAACATCAAATTAGCACGCGTTTGTGATCTAAACACATTTAATCAGGTTGCCAAAGTGGATTAGAGCCTTAAAATGCAAGGATTGGATGAGTTTCGATGGAAATAAGATCACACTTTGTTCGTGCATCAGGTTCACACGATTTCCCTCCAAACTTCATCATTTCGCACGCTTGAACAATCCATTTTATTCCCTATAAATAGAGAGTCACCCCCCATTCATTTCCTCAAGCTTTGAGAGCCAAAAACACTCTGTCAAAACCTCACACGAGCTTAAAATTTTTTAAATCAGTTTTTGAGATTCCAGCCTTTTCCTCCAAAATTCATTGCACATTCATCTTCCTTAAGCATCATACAAACTCTTTAGCACTTAAACCAAGCAAAACGAGCCATAATCCAAGCTACAGAAGTCCAGTTTCATAGCTTCTTTCTTGAACTTCGAAAAGGTAAAATTTCCCATCATTTGGATCCAAATAAAGCACTAACTTGTTCTACTCTTTCTCCTGATTCTAGTGCTTCTTACAATTTTTAAATCCATTGAGAATTGAGAGAGAAATCACAACTTGAAGGTGCACTCTATTTTCTGGGTTTTTTATTCACATCTATTTATATACTTTATATAAATTTGGCGCGATGATGGTGTTAGGATCGTCTTGAAGAGACGAATCCAATGACACTGGCATGGGATCCTAATTTTACCGTTTGAGGGATCTCACAAAATCTCCATTGTAGGGTGGCTGGAGGTTAAAGATGATGACATGTCTCGTCTCAGCCAATGATAGCGTGCCAAGCATTTTAATTTCATTGGTTGCCTTTTTTCTGATTCCATGCGTATCCCACTAAGGTCCATATCAAGCACAACGCGTCTGATCCATTGGATTAGCTTACTAACGCGTTTTAACTATGATCTGATGGCCCATATCTTTTTGGTTTTATTTTATTTTCTGATTTTTATATTTTAATTGATTTAATTTTAAAAAATTCATAACTCTTTTATTTTTTATCCAAAAATTATGAAAAAATTCACAAAAATACTTTGAATTATTTCTGATCTCATGACTATTTTTTCATATTTTTATTTTGACATTTGATATTTTTTATATTTTTTTGCATTATTTGCTTCCTTTTAATTACTTAAAAAATGCTTTCTGACATTTTTTTAATTCTGAAAAATTTCCTAAATATCATTTTGCATATTTCTGACTTCTTGAAAGTTTTATGGAATTTTATATTGATGTTTACTATTTTTGACCTAGTTTCTTTTTGTTTGAACAATTTTAATTAGTTTTAAAATAGTTTCTGACTTTTAAAAATTGCCAAAAATTTAAAAAAAATATTTTCTAATTTTTCTATGGCCTTACTTAATTTTTCTTGATTAATTTGAATATAGTTGATATTTTTATTTCTTATTTCTATTTTAAAACATTTTTAAAACCTTTTTTAATGTATATGTCAAATGCAATATAACTTTGTGATTATTTTCTGGCTGAACTTGGATTAAATTTTGATCAAGAACTTTATTAACATCATTAGGTCCATGGTGTTGAGTCTAACTCCACAAAAATGGATGAATGATTTTAATAATAGTTTGATTAAAATTTAATTCAAATGTGGTTTGTATATTCTTCCCCACCCCTCTCCATCTATCCCTTTCTTATTGCACTAAGTTTTATTGAAGCATGATCTATATATCATGTCTCAAAACAAATGGTGCATAGATTGCTTTTGACCGACCTCAAAATAGGTGCAACTTCTATATAAGTCCACTTACGATTGCTTAACATAGCGCTAAATTTTGTCCCGATTCAAATAAATGATCATTCTTGGCCCAAACCTATGTTTGCAAGCCCAAGTATGTTAATTTAATCCCTTTGATCCAATAACCTTGAGATTGATTGTATGGAGGATTTGGTTCTACCAATCCTCTAATGGATCTACAACACTTTTTGTCAATGCTGATCACTTAAACATCGTTGATCATTAAATGGTACTTTTGAGGATCCTATATGAATAATATACTTGACAAAAAGAAAATGCAACTTGTTGTGTGGAGGCTTTGGTTCTACCAATCCTCTAATGAGTTCCAAATGCAATCATCTCATGCTAATTTTAAGCATTTACATCTCATGCTATCTTCATCTTTTCTCACTTGAGCCCCTTTTTTTTATCTTCTTCTAAGACACCTAATAATCAACATAGACGATAAAAAACTATAATGATCCTTGGACTATTTGGTTACTATCCTTGGCAATATGGAGTATTGGACTTCTTGGACATAGGAATAGAAACCTTGGCCTATATTTGACACCTTGTGACCTTAATTTATATTTTGTCTGGAGTTCTTGAGGTTTACCTTAAGACATTGGGTTGTTTGTTTGTTATGTGTGGAGGTTATTGTGATTACATTCTTTGTTTGTAGTCTGGAATTCACCCGTATACAGCCGTTACTCTGTCCAATTTTTGTGAAGACTTAATGCACTTGAAGTTTGGTTCTCTCAAGGGGTCTAGTATCTATGCTTGCTTGGTTTCAATCTAAAGAATGAGAATTCTATCTTGACTTATAATGTCAAGTATTGGCTTCTTGCTGGTTAGATGGTTCTTCTCTTTATCTTTAACCACATGCTTTAGGATAGTCTCTTTTTCTCCTCCCATCTTCTTTAATTTCAAAAATCTTCTCCCTCATTTTGAATACTCTTCTTTTTTTTTAAAACTTGAACCACATTCATAACAAACTTGGACTTAGGTCCATGAATTTTCAAAACATTTTCATAAATAAACTCCAATCAATTTAGTAATACCTTGACATTTTTTTGGGTGAGAATATTAAAAGTCAATCAATCACAATTCAAACCATTTTTCCACTTTGGCTTTCTATTTTAAAACTTTTCTAAAAAAGATTGGACTCTTGTCAATCCTTGTAGTGAAGTGAGATATTTTCCACTTGGGTGTTGAGTGAGGCATTGTTGATTTTAAAATCCAAGCCATATCCTCCACTTTGAGAAGATGCAAATTCTCCTTTCTCATAATTGTGGGTAGTATGTATGTTTTTCACACGGACAATGACGATGATGCCGTATCTCATAAAATTAACCAACACACTTGTGTTTTACAATTTTTAAAGAGGAACTACGTGTACCCTGATCCCCTGTTGCACGGAAGATGGTACGTAGGCAGTAAAGGTTCGCAACCACGGCGGGTGCAAAAATAATAATTAATATATTTCTTTTCTCACCTCCACCATCTTATTTTTATACAACACATTTTTATAGCCAAAATATACAGATTTTACAAAGAGGTTCCTGCGGAGTATCATAGATGTTTAGGGTGCTAATACCTTCCCTTTGCATAACCAACCCCCTTACCTTGAATCTTTCCCCCTCTTTTTGGGTTACCCGCTCTTTTCCCATTCCTTTGGAAACAATAAAGCGCGGTGGTGATTTTTATTTTTGATCTTTACAAGTCTAGTCAATCCAATGGCTTAGTCTTAACATTTCTACCGCTACAACATGCACATGATCCATTCGAAGGACATATATTTTCCCCATTCGAAGGACATGTATTGATGGATTTAAAGGGGCATACATGGGTGTTCCATTCGAAGGATATACCTTGTTGGCCCATTCGAAGAAATTGCAAGTGATGCACACAAGTGATGCATGTGGTCCCTTCAAAAGAACACATACATTGGTTCAAAATGAAGGATAAACAAAGGGCCCATTTGAAGGAAACTTTGATTGGAAACAAATATTGCTGTCTGAAGAGGAGTCTGGTCGAATGATGGATTTAGTTGGTAAAAACGAAAGAGAAATATTCAAGATGCTTGCTGGCCAGAGTCCTATGTGTTGCCAAGTCCAAGCCTGTTACACTGGTCACAACGCTCCAAAACTGCTGCACAATAGTCCTGCTACACTGCTCCTATATTTGCACCAATTTGGCATATAAATACTACACCTCGAAGAGTACAACAAAAACATACCCAACTTGTTAAAATATATTTTGTTTTCCCTCATAAACCTCAACCAACTTCATCTATAAATAAGATGTTCCACAACACATCTAAAGGGGGCTAGACAACATATCTGGGAGCTTTTGGTAGCTAAAAAACTTTGGTTATATGAAAATCATCAAACACTTAACACACTCTCAAACCCAGAATCAAAAGATCACACTTTGTTCTTTCTTTTGAATCCAACAAAAGAAACACGACACTTGTTTCCTTTCCTTCGAATCCAGAAACAACAAACACAACTCCACTCTTCTTGGCCTTTGAATCCAGTTAAAGAAAAACCACACTTGTTTCTTTCCTTCGAATACAGGACCCATGGAAACACAAACCCAACACTTTTCTCTTTCTTTCGAATACTGCACTAGAAACATTACCCTTGTTTCCCCCCCTTCGAATCCAAGAGCACCCAGGGCAACAACTCAAGGTCCAGCATACACATTCCAGCTTCAAGTAAGGTAAGTCACTCTGACCTTAACCCTTTCGTTTCAAGCATGTAAATAACATTTGTTCACTTTTTATTTTTGTCCTTTCGATCGCATGTTTTTTCTTGTCCAAATATATGTTAGAACTAACCTGTACAGACTCAAATGAAAGAAAATGTTTCCTGTGAATCGAAGCCTTAAGCTTCACCCCTTACTGCTTCATAATGGAAAACCAAATGAAAGGACATGGAGTGTGAATCGAAGGATGCACACTCACATTGAATCCCAGGCCCAATCAAAAGAAGCAGCCAGAAGGATGAATTGAAGAGTGCAAACTAACACTGACTTCCATCCCCAATCGAAAGATGGAAAAATGTTGAAATATAAAGGCACTTCCTTCGATCCAGGATGCCTTTTCTTTCACTCTTTTTACACTATTTTTTCCTTTATGTTTTCTATATATTTACATTCAATATGTTTTTAATAATTAGGACTTTTATTTTTTGCAACCCCCACTTGTACACTTGTATACCCCATCCCTTAAAAAACATGTAATAGCGTAAGACCTTTTTCTCCGCATTTTTATTGCTTTCATAAATATTAGTAATTAGGGTGTATGGCAAGATAAAACCAACAATTAGACCACCCTAATAAATCACAAAATGCATGCAATCAAACACACTATTCACACACATGCACCTCTAGGGTAATCTCATTTGTTGCCTCAAAAAATAATCATGTCCCTCAAACATGGGCGTTTAAGCAAAGACCATCGATAAAATATCGCAGTCCCTCAATGTCCCTCGATGTTGCCTTTGGTAAACGATCTAGTCCATATACAAAATTTCTAAAACGTCTCATAGGTTGCCTTCTATGACTATACAAATGACCCACGCCCGTACCTTCACATCCAACGATGGGGCTTTTTATCAATCAATGGTAAGATAGCAATATCTAAAGGAGAAGGAAAAGAACAAATACCTTTTGAGTAGGTAGGACGCTTATGTTGCTTGCTTGCTCACAACTAAAAAACCATTTTCACACCAACACTTTCAATTGAAATATTTTCAAAATTCAAAACACTTTGTACGCATTCTTATAGAGACGAGAATCATTACAAAGACACTTTTCAAAATCACTTTCAAAAACATCTTCCACAAAAAATATCTCTTTGAATTATTTTCAAAACCAACACTTTGTACGCATTCTTATAGAGACGAGAATCATTACAAAGATGTTTTCAAAATATTTTCAAACCCACTCCACAATCATATTTTCAAACAAAGCAAGTGATCTAGAAAGCAACTAAGAGCCCGTAGATAACTACGGATGAAAATGGTGATATTACCTTCCCTTTTCATAACCTACCCCCGAACTCAAGAATAATCTCAAAAGGTCTTTCCTATTCTTTTCACACTTTCCTTATTGGATAAAAGAAAAGTCAATGGCAACTCTTGTTATCCGCAACAATTGCGATCAAACGTAAAACACCCAAGTCAGTTCTCCCACTCTATTACAGATGGGTCCACCTTTGATTGTTATACCTTGATTAGGAGTCTGTTTTGATCAGTTCCTTCTCTCTTTTCCATATATTCAACATTACCTTCCATTAGCTTAACTAATGTTTCTGGCTTAGGTTATATTTTAATCAGTTCCTTCTCTTTGGTTTGTCCATTTGGAGTGGGTTTGCCTTCTATTAGCTTAGCTAACATTTCTGGTTAGGTTATGTTTTGATAATTTCCTTCCCTTGTTTAGGTTCTGTTTTGACCAGTTCCTTCTATTTGGCTCTTCCGTTCGGATCGGGTTTGCCTTTTGTTAGCTTAGCTAACATTTTCCGTTTAGGTTATGTTAAAATCATTTCCTTCCCTTGTTTAGGTTATGTTTTAATCAGTTCTTTCTCTTTGGCTCATCCATTTGGATCGGGTTTGCCTTCTATTAGCTTAGCTAACATTTCCGGTTAGGTTATGTTTTGATCATTTCCTTCCCTTGTTTAGGTTCTGTTTTGACCAATTCCTTCTATTTGGCTCATCCGTTAGGACCGGGTTTTCCTTATGTTAGCTTAGATAACATTTTTCGGTTAGGTTATATTTGATCATTTCCTTCCCTTATTTAGATTCAGTTTTAATCAGTTCCTTCTCTTTGGCTCATCCGTTTGGATCAGGTTTTCCTTCGATTAGCTTCGCTAACATTTTCTGGTTAGGTTATGTTTTGATCATTTCCTTCCCTTGTTTAGGTTCTATTTTGACCAGTTCCTTCTATTTGGCTCATACGTTTGGATCAGGTTTTCCTTTTGTTAGCTTATCTAACATTTTCCGGTTAGGTTATGTTTTGATCATTTCCTTCCCTTGATTAGGTTCTGTTTTGATCAGTTCCTTCTCTCTATTTTATTCATTTGAATCTGGTTTACCTTCTGTTAGTTTAGCTAACATTTCCGATTAGGTTATTTTGATTACCCCTTGCCATGTTAAGAGCCTGTTATGACCAGTCTCCTTATACGCATATCTTTATCCCCAACAAGTCCACCTTCGCCCGTTTGGCTTCAGAATGCAAATTTTATGGTTCTATTGAGTATTCAATCCTCTTTTTCCATGGTTGTTCGAAAGGCTATTGCCAATATCACCACCTGGTTAAAGAAGATTGAATAGGGGCAGCTGTTGCACCCTAAAATTTTCCCTCCTAATTTTAGTCACTTGGCTTATGCTTCATCATACACATTCATACATTCTCATGGTAAGGATCAGGGTATTCAAGTTCCCAAGTTCTTCTACAAGCTCTAGAGGATGTTTTCTTGGTCAATCAGAGTAAAAGAGGATCTCATATATCCAAGATTTAAATTCTCTCAAAGCTATAAGGTTTTCTTATATTGGTAGACATTCCATTTGTCCCATATGATCATTGGAGAGAAATCACATTTTAACTGTTCATCTCTCATGATTAGGGTTTTGATCAGTTAAGGAGTTCGAGGCTTACAAAATAAAAATGTGTGAAGCATCATATCCTCATCATCATGTAAGACATATTTGTTCAAATAATTTCTAAGTTTGACCAGGAGAATGAGGGCTTTGAAGCTTGATCATCATCTCCTAACACAGAGAGTCAAAATTAGGGTTTTTGGGTTAATCAGGAAATCTTTGATTTCTTGGGAAATACTCGATTCCATGTCCCTTAACATGTTTATGAGCATATATGATAAGAAGGTTGACCATTAATTTTGATTAAAAGAAGCTCAATTGATTAAAAGGGGAAAAATAGTCTTTTTGACCAAAAGTCAACAAAAGTCAAAGTTGTCCAAGTGGACTTTTGGTCAACCATCAATTCAAGTATTATATTTTCATATTTCATAATCATTGGTGTCATAAAATCAATATAAAAGATCAAAGTGGAGATAACTTTTTCAAGAAGGTATTGGGACATTTAGAAAGAAAATTCTAAGTCTTTTAGTATTGAATTGTGGACATTCATAACTCTCTAATTTTTTTCCAATGGAGGCAAATCTTATATGCATGGAAAGCTTAAGAAAAGACCTACAAGTTTGTTGATGTGTGCTAAAACTTCAAAAGTGAAGCATTTTTGAGTTATTGTGCTTGTGTGTTTAGAGCTCAAAGATGGCAAGTCTGCCCAGCAAAAGAGGCCTCGCGCGCGAAATTTCATCAAACATGTGGTGGGAACACCTTCACCATCATTTTTCTTAATGAATGGATTCTAATTTCAAAAATATTTGAACACCAAAGTTGGAGATATTTATGTCCTCTTCAATTTTGATTTAAGGATCATTTCATTCTGAGCATTATGGTGAAAGTTAAAATGAAAAGAACATAAGGGCATGAAATGCTATCTTTCTAGCCAAAACATTTGTCTCGCGCGTACGTTAGTATGGTCATTACATCAAACACATGGCATGGCCATATTCACAAGACTCTACCTCTTAATACAAGTGATAATTGGATTTGGAATTCAAAAGGAAATTTTAATTGGGTGTGTAAGCTATAGTTTGAGATTTGAATCATTTAAGTTGGATCACAATTGATTGAGATACTAGGGTTTTAAGATGGACTCATAAAGTTGCATTGCCATGCATATCTGCCTATGACTTGCACGCGTGAATCTTTCCCCAACCAAATTATTCTCAAATTCATGCCATTTTTCCACCAACTTGCAAACACCATTTTGAATTTCCATCAACTACAATATTGTTGCTTGTCATGTGAGCTTTCTATATGCCTCATTCCTTTCAAAAATGCACGAGGAAATATTGAGAAAGTTTGATTTTATCATAACTGATTCAAGTGTGCATTGGCAAGGAAAGCAAGGAAGTCTATTCCAGCTCATCATTCACAAGCTTATCTCACTCAAATCTACTTTCTTTTCAGTCATCAAAATGCACACATATAGTCAGCATTAAAACGTGAAACACAAGCTGCTTAGCTTCACTCAAACTTGCTGCAAATTTCCAGCATTTCCCTCTAACGGCTCTAAGCTTGCAAAAGAATGAACTATCCCTCTACAAAGCTTCCCTAACACGCTTCTTTGCTCTATATAAACACTATTTTACTCTCATTACAAAAAAAGGCTCTACATACATGCTCCCTCACTCTCTCTCGCAAGCTTCAAATCCTCTATTCATTCTTCAACAAATTCTCAAGCTCTCTCTATTCTCGTGCATCAAGCTACAATTTCTTCATCAATTCATCACCATTGAAGTTGAAAGGAGAAGATGCACTGGTTTTCTTGTTTAATTAAGAGGCACTTAGTGAATATACTTTTCACTACTTGAGGTAAGTTATCATGAACTTCACATCATCATTTCATCATGCATTTGCAATGTAGACTTAGTTTTAATCATGCTAGCTGGCCGGATCATAGACCTGAAGTATGAATATGAGAGATTTGATGATGAATTCGTGCTTTGCAAGTGGTTTGAATTTTGATTGAAACAATGCCTTCATGCTAATATATTTACTTAATCTTGCATTAATTGAGAAATCTATGATCATCTCATTGTTCTTTGCATTTTTATAATGAACTTTGATGTCTGGATCAAGTGATTTGGTTCAGAAACGAATGAGATATGTGGATCTGAAGTAGCTTGCTTGATTTCTGTTTTTGAAAAATAAAGAACATGTTAATTTCAATAAATTCCGCACGCGATTTTCTCCATGCTTGATGAATCATTTTTAAAATTTCTTGATCTTATGATGATCTACTTCATGAGATCATTAATTTGGTTGCAAATTCGTGCGTTTTCATTAAGAATTGAAAGAGATATTAAAGTCTGAAATCAATACAAAAACTAAATAAAAATGTTTAGGGCTTGGTTCAGTTACAGGGATGATTACGTGGAATTGTTCAATTGAACATGGTTTATTTTTCTTTTACAGCGCTCTCTGTTTGAAACAGGTGTAGTAGATCACATTTTATTTGAATTTTTATTCAATTTTATTTGTTTTATTTAATTTTTTTTAAATATTTTTATTGGTTCAAAAATAATCACAAAAATATTCTAAACTTATTTTTTAGTATATTTTCACATTGTGAATTTTATTTCATTTTTTTCATCATTTTTGTGTGATTAAATAAATAAATTAGGTTAGTTAGGGGTTTTAATCATTTTTAGGTTTTAAAAATTTATTTTCTAATTTTGAATAATACAAAAAATCCCAAAATAAATATATTAGGTTCCATTTTGGATATACTTCATGGGAATAATTTTTGTTTGATTTTATAAAACTTTGTGATAAGAAAATAAAATCAATCTTTGGAAAAAAATTGTTTTCCTTTCTTTTTTTGGTATTGTGTGAAAATAATTTTCTTTTAGTATTTTCCTTTAACAATAAAATTACATAAAAACTATTTTACAAGCCCTTAGATATTAAACCAATTTACTATTTTTTTAATTGAATTTACATCTTATTTTTCCAAATTTTAGAAATTAATATAGTTTTTGAACTTTTCTTTTGCTTAGGCTAGAAGAAGCTTTTGAAACCCTAATTTCCTCTACTTGAAAAAATCATAGAAAATATGTTTAACTTACTTGGATGTTTTAAAACCATAAAATTCATTTTTGTTAATTTTTAACTTTTAATTTTGCATTTTTTTCACAAATATTATACTAAAACTCTCTAGTTTGACCATTTTATTAATTAGTCATAATATTTCCTAATCATTTCTAAATTCTCAATTAAATCCAAGGAGTATTAATCATATTTCTGATTTTTCACAAGCTTTTAGGAAATTAGGTTTTAATTGGCTTGGTTTTACAAACTTTTTTCTTTCCAAATTAATTTTGATTAAGGAACATATTAGGGTTTCATCTTGACCCATTGCTTGAGTTTAGAAATTTAGGGTTTTACCCTATCATTCCTCATTCTCTCATACCTCAAGCACCCTTCTCTCCTATCCAAGCATGATCACTTCTTAGCCATCTCTCTTGGTGTGCTTAAGATTTCCATCCATTGCTTTGTTTGATAGTGTTGACTAATTTTGATGCTTAGCCATCTCTTTCTCCTTCTCTAAGTAGAGCCATTTCTTGTATGATCCCCTTAAGTTTTCAATTCACCCTATTGCAAGTGTGAATTAAATAGACCTTAGGATTATAACCATGCATGCCAACATATGGTATAAATTTTCCTTCAAAACTCAAACTATAGGATCAATCATTGTATGATAACATTAGGGATATACTTAGATTAGTCTCCCCTTAGACTTTTCTTTTTCCCCTTTTTCATCCTTGCATTTAAAACAAACTTTTTTTTCTGACAAACTTCAAAAAAATTAAAAATTACTTATGAGAATCATACCCTTGTTGAATATGGGAGATGATAAACGGGTTTCTTCTCGATCTTACTGTTCTTCCATTCTAGGCTTTGGTGTGGTTCAAGTCTCAAAGACCGTTTTCATGAATAAGTGGAGAAGTGGCTAAAATATCTCTCTTGAGATCAATTAGCTATTATTCACAATAAAAACACCAACCAATGCAAACTCTTTTTGTCTTCGGGCTTTTCTTTCAAAATATTTTCAAAAGAGCATGTTAATTCACTTATGTGCTAACGCGTAAGTCTCCAAAGGTCGAGTTGCGGCAGAAGACGGAATTAATATTGTTTATTAAAAAATTCAAACCAACAAAATTTTGAAGCTGAACTACGGCTGCTATGATTCCTTAAAAGGGATATGTAGGAATTGTGGTAGGGCCTGGACGAGCACAACTTTTATTTTCCCTACATTATTTTCTTTTTTATGTTGCATGTATTCCCCCTGTTATATCTTTTTTAGCTCTTAAGCTTTAGACATATAATTCACACCCTTAGATTAGAACAACATAAGTGGATCCTATAGATTACTAGACATATGAGGTGCTAATACCTTCCCCTCACGCAACCGACTTCCTTACCCGATCTCTATGGTCGCAAGACCGTAATTTCACCCCTTCAGATTTTCTCAATGTTTACCTTTCCCTTCACGTGGGATAAAATACGTTCGATGGCGACTTCATTGAATTTTATCTTTAATGATATTCAGTCGATTGTTCCAACGGTGAAATATAAAGATTTGCATGAGATGTTACCATTTGGTCTTCATGGATATCTTACCTCAGTCTGTACATCAACTGGGGTAACCCTATTCTCTCTAGTCTATAATATGGAAGCTATCCTACCTGTCGAAGTCCATATTCCTTCTCTAAGGATTATGAAAGACGTGAGTTTAGACGAAGATGAATGGGTTTAAACTAGGCTAGACCAGATAAGTTTGATTAACGAGAAAAGGCTTGCGGCTGTTTGCCATGGTCAGATGTACCAAAAGCGCATGATCAAAGCCTTCAACAAAAAGGTCAAGCATCAAGTATATCAAACTGGTGTCTTGGTAATAAAGCGCATCATCCTACCGTAAGGTGATCCCAGGGGAAAATGGACTCCCACCTACGAAGGGCCATTTGTAGTCAAGAAGATATTTTCTGGCGGTGCTATGATACTTAGCACCATAGACTGTGAAGACTTTCCACACCCTGTGAATGCATACATAGTCAAAAAATACTACACATGAATATGATCTTCTAGGTTGACTGGCCTAGGCAAAAATAAGGGCATTTCGACGAACCAAAAGGGTTCGGGAAAAATCAGGGATATATATAAAGATTGTACACCCGGCAAGTCGAAAACCTGAAAAGGCAACTTGGCCAAAAAAGGTATCCCGGTGGAATGAAAACCCGAAAGGACGCTCTAGGAAAAAGTTACAGATTAAAGCGTACGACTATGTCATGTTGGATCATCTACTTACAACAAGCTTTGGTACTGAAGTCAAGTTCAAATGGTACAAATCAATTCAGTCAACTTCTTCCGACAGTGAGGGATGAGATGCTGAAGACATAAAGGCAATAAAAAAGTTGAAACTAAAAAAGATCGTTTCCACATAGCTATTTTCTCTTTATTTTACTTTGTACTCTTTTCATTTTACGACGATTTCCTCTTACTAGGATTTTCGTTTCTATGTACAAAAATGCCTCTTTATAGGAAAATTATCAATACAAGATGATTTTAGAATTAAAATTTTGTTTTACCTTTTTCTGTTTTGTTTGCAAAAACATTCAATGACTAAATTGAATTAACATATGCATATGAATATGATTACTGTTAACAAATTTAAGCATAAAAACAGGAATAAGCATTTACTAAAGACTCTAGGAATTGGGATAACGTTCAAGTCGTCCACAAATCCCCACAGAGAAACCTCCATGGGATTATCCCCACATAGTTACCTTCACAAGATCATCCCAAATGGAGATACATTCCCCTCGCAAGCCTAATATTCCTCGAGGCAGGAATTGGGGTATCTTCCAACAGTTCACATAATCATACTCCCCAGCAAATCCCCCTAGCGGATAAAGGAATTTGATCGTTTCCCCAGCATACGATGAAAACTTCCTCCACACAACCTACGGAATTCCAATTCCCTTAGCATAGTTCACAGGAATTATCTTCCCCAGCCGTGTTTATTCCTCCAATACTATAAAATCCCCTACAAAAGTCTCTTCTCCAGCAGGGCACATTACCGCATCAAACTAAATTTCTCCAGCAGGGCACATTTCTGCAACAGGATTTATTTCCCAAGCAAGGTTTATTTCCCCAATGGAATTTAGTTTCCCAAGCAGAGTCCATCTCTCCGATCACTGTAAATCCTACGGTAGTTTCTCTTCTCCAGCAAAGTGTAGTCCAAGTTGCTATCCCAAGAAGTAACTACAGAACCTATAACCGAGCCATGCATTGTTTAACTTTGTCCTCCCCCCAGAAGAGTTAACATTCATATCGGGAACTTGGTCATATGACACTTCTGAAGGTTATTCATCTCTTTTATCACCAATCAGGGTATATAAGAACTAAATTCCCTAGTAGAGCAATGAGCGACCAATATTCCTGAACTCTTCTATCCCCAAGCAGAAGTCAAACATTCCCAATAGAGTATCCTCAAAATAGAAAGCAAGAATCCCTAACAGAGACACTCTAAACAAGATTGAAGATTAATATTCTTCACCCCCAGTAGCAGTCAGGGATTTATTTTCCCAGCAAAGATGTTACACGAAGATATCAATACACCTCAACGACATCTCACATCCATCCATCATTCACAATTATCATAGCATATGCATATAAAACGAATATAACACACTCTCATTTACTTTGAGAACATCATTACATAATGCATGACATACATAATGACATTGCATAAAGACTAATTTTATCTTTTCAGGTAAAGTTCACCTGTAGACGAATATTATCAACAACTTTCAAACAGGTCAGAGATTAATTCCTGAAACAAGACGGGGGAAACTATCTACACAGCCGATAAAAAGCAGGTTCTAGATTAATTCCCGAAATAAAATGGGAAACTATCTAGAGGACTAGGTCCAAGATTAATTCCGGAAACAAGACAGGGAAACTATCTGTATGACCAGGCAGTATGAATTCCCGAAATAGGATGGATTCGCCAACAGAAAACAGGTCAAATATTAATTCCCAAATTAGGACGGTGCAACTATCTGTATGACTAGGCAAAGATTAACTCCCAAAACAGGACGGGGAAACTATCTTTATAACCAGGAAAAAATTAACTCCCGAAATAGAACGGGGAAACTATCTTTATAACCAGGCAAAGATTAACTCCCAAAACAAGATGGGGAAACTATCAACATGACCAAGTGGTATGAATTCCTAGAACAGGATGGGTTTACCAACAAAAATAGATTGTGGATCAATTCTCGAAACAGGACGGGGCGACTATCTACATGACAAGCATTTACCTTAGAGAATGAATTATGACAAGCATTTCCCGCCGAGATTAAATCTGACAAGCAACTACTTAAGCACCTTCCCCAGAGGTTCATTCTGGAAAGCATTCTTTAAATACGGTCAAGCGTAGACTCATTCTAATACTTCTATCAACAGTTACTTTGGATGGAATCTATAAGCCCATCTCCGATGACGCTCTGTCACCTCTTTGAATGGCGTCTTTAATCCCATTCAAGAATTATTATCAACCAATAGTGTTACCTCCTTTTTGTACCCCAAAATTTTCCCTCTCTTTTTCTTCAAGACATTCTCCTAGGGTTCTCAAATGCTCAAGGTTGCTTAAGAATTCATCAGACAAATTCTCCTCATAAGTAATGGGTCCACAACTAGGGTTTCATTTTTCTCAAAGAAGTTTGGGTTTCTAAGGCCTCAAGTGGTTTCCATGGTTTCTTATAGGTCTCCAAGAATGCCCATACCAAATTTAATGCCTTGCATCAAAAGTTTGCTCAGTAAATTGCTCAGATGACTAAAAGTCAACTATATTGGGTAAAAAGTCAAATGTGGTCAACATATAGTCAAAACTCAAGATTTTTGCTAAACATCAAGATTTTGAAGTCATATTCATCATTTGATCAAGGTTTGCACATGACTCATCAAGGAAAACTCTTAAATCATCAAAAGTCAAAAGTATCCAAATTAGGGTTTTCTTAGGAAAAGTCAACTGAACTTTGACCAAGCATAACTTTCACATGCTTCATCAGTTTTCCCCAACCAAAGCTCATTATGAAGAAAGTTTAATTCTTTACAACTTTGTCTCTCTAAGCTCAAGTCCAAAAAATGCTTCATTTAAGAGATATGGATTAATACATTATAGGTCATTTCAAAAGTCAACAAAAAGACAGTTTTTGTCAAGGCAACTTATTCTACCCAAAAAATTTTCCTCCCATATTCTTCAAGACATTCTCCCAGGGTTTTCAAATGCTCAATATTGCTTAAGAGTTGATCAGAAAAATTCTCCTCCTAAGCAATGAACTTACAACTAGGGTTTCATTTTTCTCAAGTAATATTGGGTTTCCAAGGCCTCAAGGGGTTTCCATGGTTCTTCATATGTCTCTAAGAATGTCCATACCAAGTTTCATGCCTTGCATTACAAGTTTGCTCAGTCAATTGCCCAGATGACTGAAAATCAACGATATTGGGTAAGAAGTCAACCATGGTCAACATACAGTCAAACTTCAAGACTTTTGTTCAACATCAACATTTTGAAGTGATATTCATCATTTTATCAAGGGATGATCATGATTCCTCAAGAAAATCCCTCAAATCATCAAAAGTCAAAAGTTGCCAAATTAGGGTGTCCTTAGGAGAAGTCAATTGAACTTTGACCAAACATAACTTTCACATGCTTCATCAACTTTTCCCAAACAAAAGCTCATTTTGAAGGGAATTCAATTCTCTACATCTGGGTCTCTCTAAGCTCAAGTCCAAAAAGTGCACCATTTGAGAGATATAGGCCAAAAAATTACAAGTCATTTTAGCAGTCAACAAAAAGAACTCTTTGTCAAGGCAGCTTACATCAAGATAAAGTTTTCAAAAGAAACAATGATCAACATAGAGGTTGTACAATGCATCTTGAGCTTTCCAAAAAGTAAAAGATCATCTTCAAAAATTAAAAATTGAGAGAGTTATGACCAATGCAAGTTGGGAAATTTTGAACAAATGCATGAAGTTCAAATTGAGAAAGCTTGATATTTTGGACTATTGGGCCATGGTTTAAGAGTCCAAACATGTATTACACTCCTCACACACCTCAAATCTTATTTTTCCACCCCATGACCTATTTTTATTTTTACTATTTTAATTATTATTTTATTTATTCATTAAATAATGAAAAATAAATAAGATAAAATTATATCTTCTTCTACAAGGTCCAAGCCCACATGACCTTGACCTAATTTCCACTATATATTCCTTCATTCTCATAAAAGGACACGAAAAAACCTTGCCTCAAACTTGTCAAAAAAATCAAACTTTTTTCAAGAACCCTAGAATTTCAAAACCCTTGTCACAAACCCCTTCACTACAAAACCTCCATTTCATTTTCTTCCAGCAAGCCTATAAAGTAAGTTTGGACCAAATTGGATGGTCAAAAACGCATGAAAACACCATACCATGCATCTCGAATTTCATAACTTTGCAAATTTCATATTTTAATTTCTGTATCATTTTAAATCATATTGGTGTTACTAACATGCTTCTGAGATATACATGAACAAGTTTAGACCATTGTGATGATCCCATGCATGCTAAATCGTGAAACAACATGCTAGCATCGATCCCACATGTTTTCAACTTAGCTCTTGATCTGTTGCATTTTATCCCACAAAAATACTTCCATTAGATTCACAGTCCTTGATTTAGGGGGGTATAATCCTCTTTATTCACTAATGTTTGCTATTTTCGCAGGTGCAAGAATTGCCTCTCTGGAGAAGATGTATTTGTTTATTTATTATATATTAATTGATTCAATTATATAAATGGATGTATATCCACCCCAGTGGTAGAAACGCACGCGCTAAGTCACTCCTCTCCCAAGTCACGGGTTCGATCCTTGGTTTTGCCAAAATTCTCATATTTCACATATTTTTGTAGGTTTATTATATAATGCATTGAACCTGATATCTTGACACCAACCAGCACTTGGCCTGGTGGTATGCTCTGCATGGAGAGTGCTTGAAGGCGTGGGTTCAACACCTACCTCTACCCTTTGGTTATTTTCTATGTTTCTCACTGTTCTTCACCCTTTTTCTTTAAAAACTTTATCAAAAAAAAATTTTTTTTAATAAACCCTAATTTAATTTTAGGTTTTTAATTTTAGGTTTTTAATTTAATTTTAGGTTTTTTAATTTGACTTTAGGTTTTTTTAATCAATTTAATTTAATTTTAGGTTTTATTTAATCAACCCTAATTTGATTTGTTAGGTTTTTCTTGATTAAATTAAAATCAATCTGGATTTTAGGGTTTATTTAATTTAGTTACCTAACTTTTTTAATCAATTAAAATCAATTAGGTTTTTAGGTCAAACATCAAATTTCTTTTCTATAAAAATCATAAAACAATTTTCTTATTCCCTTTATTTTATAATCTTCACGTACTTTATTATCATCGCGTTATTTTCCAATTATATAACTGCTACGGTTTGTAATAGTTTTAATTAGGGTTTATTACTTTTTCCCCGATTTTATGGTTTGTACCCCCACTCTCGAAGCCTTGTAATAGCGTAGTACCTTTTGATTTCTGCTTATACTTTCTGCATTTACTGCTTTGCTTATTACTGTATAGTAACTAGGCATGTATGGCAAGACATAAAAACAATCTTAGAAAACCCTAATCAAAGACTAAAATAACTGAATCAAAACACTTTTCACACACTCACCTCTAGGTTACCTCACTTGTTGCCTCCAGAAAATGGCCATGTCCCTCGAACGTAGGGATACCCTTATCAAATACCCTCAGTTAAAATCATCATAAAGATCATAGTTACACGATGTCCCTCAAGTTTCCTATGAGAAATGATCTTGTCCCTCGATGTTCCCTATGAATATATGATGACAATCCCTTCTAATTGCTAAGGTATCCCTATATGTTGCCTTCTATGACCATAACAATGACTTGCGCATGTCCCTTCACATCTAATGATAGGGCTTCCTACTAACTAATGGTAGGGTAGCATTATCTAAAGGAGGAGGAAAGTAACACAAAAGACCATGAGTAAGGGTAGAATACAGTTAATCACTTCCTCACACTTTTCTAAACATCTTTTTCACAAACACTTTTCTAAAATATTTTCAAAAACAAACACTTTGTATACATTCTTAACTGATATAAGAATCATTACAAAGTTGCCGTACTTAGGCATTTTCAAAATATATTCAAGCACACATACACAAAAAGCATTTTTTTAAAACAAAGTGAGATAACGACTAAGAGCCTGTAGATAAATACGGATGAAAAGGGTGCTAACACCTTCCCTTTTCATAACCTATCCCCTGAACTCAAAAATC
The DNA here is from genome assembly GCA_948472305.1 of Vicia faba. Lineage (NCBI taxonomy): Eukaryota > Viridiplantae > Streptophyta > Magnoliopsida > Fabales > Fabaceae > Vicia > Vicia faba. The sequence goes on from OX451738.1 coordinate 1,249,977,751, forward strand.
TCAAAGGTCTTTCATGTTCTTTTCACCCTTTTCTTTATTGGATAAAATAAAATTCGGTGGCGACTCTTGCTATCCGTACCTTTGGATAAAATGCAAAACAAGTCAGTTCTCCCACTGTATTATAGAACTGGCGACTCTGCCGAGGACAACTAAAAGTGGGGTTACCTTAGAGTTAGATCACTTTTAAATTATTTCCTTGTTTTATTTGTCTTCTTTATTTTTAAAGGGTTGTTTGGGTTTATTTTCTTTCAAAGATCCTACACGCGGATCTGTGGGAATTTTAGGTAAGTAGCAATAGATCATGGAAACTATACGGCGTATACCGATATGGTTGAAGTGATGGTTACGTTAGTATGACACATTGGTTTGTACTAGTATCCCTCGAGTCAGTCAGGGAGAATACTAGGTTTCCGCATTGTGTCATAAGCACTAACTGACCTTAGAACCTTAATTGATCCAACTTAGCCATTAGAAGGTAGTGAAATAGACAACTTTGGTGCAGTCCGAAGTTGGTTGATACTCGATACTACGCTCATTGAGATTCGAATCTCGGGTTTTGTTTGGTGGCAAGTCAGTTGTCATGGTAGACAAAACCTGTGGGAAAAATCAGTGTTATTGTGATCCCTCAAACCCGATTACTTCTTTAGGACAGGTTGAGCCAACTAAACTTAAAGAGGGTACTTACCTACAAACTCCATGCAAGCTTGAACCTAAGGCCTTATGTGCTTTGCTTGTGATTGATTATCTGTTCGAACATAACATCATGGAATCATAACATTATAACATCTTGTCATGACTAACCATTTCGAGGATCTAGGGGATTTATCTTTGTTCTGTGTTGCAAGGTCATAGCTTCCAATTGTAGGAATACTATCCAGATCAACTTAGTAAGGATACCTGCCAAGCTTGAGGAATTAGTCTCAAAGATTCACAATAATTCTCAAATCACCAAGAGACATGGTCACCTACTCAGTTTGGTTCCAGGAAGATATGATGAGCGTTCTTTTTCAATTCTTTGATTTGAAACATCACTATTTTAGCTTCTCGGATTATCAACTGGTACCCACAATGTATGAATTCTCTAAATTGCTCGAAGTTCTTATTCTTGGTCAGATACCTTTTACCGACTAAGAGCAAGCTCCGAAACCTGAAGACGTTGTAGTAGCCTTACATATGAAACGATCGGACATTGTATATAATTTGGAAACAAGGAATGGAGTCAATGGTTTTTCTCCTAAATTTCTGATAGAGAAGGCTTAATGGTTTCTAGATGCCATGAATTTTCGTGCTTTTAAGGATGTTTTAGCTTTGCTGATTTATGGGTTGGTATTATTCCATAATCTAGACCAATTCATAGATGGAAATTCCATCTGTTGTACCCCAAAATTTTCCCTCTCACTTATCAAATATTTTCTCACAAGATCTCTTTGGGTTCAAGACTGCACAAGGATTGATCAACTTAAGACACCTCCTTAAGCACTAAGGACTGAAATTAGGGTTTGAGATTGCACAAGGATAATTGAACTTTCAATGCCCTATATTACTTTCATGGATCATTATGGACCTCCAATATTACTCATGTCAAGTTTTAAGCCTTGAATCACATTTTTGCTCAGTCAATTGAGCAATTGACCTAAAAATCAGCTGCATTGGGGAAAAAGTCAGTTGTGGCCAATTTACAGTCAAACTTCATAATTTTTTATCCACATCAACATTATAAACTCATATGTATCATTTGATCAATTTCGGACCACAATTCCTCAAGAAATTAGATCAAATCATCAAAAGGGCAAAATGGTCAAAATTAGGGTTTTGACTAAGAAAGGGAAATTTCTAATTTTTGACCTAGAAAATGGTTAATTAGTTTGAGGCATGATATCAAGATTTCAATTGCATCATTTTGACCTAATGACATGACTCAAAACATTGCTCAAGATCAATTGGATTGATAGTGGATTTTCAGTAAACTAATCAAAAGTCAATTGTACAATGAAAAGTCAAACTTTGACTTTTTGTTCAAAATCAAGTGTCAAAGATCACAATTCATAAAAACATGTAAAAATATGAAACTTATTCATCAAGAAATCAAAAAGTCAAGATTTCATTTTGAAAAGTCAAAGTTTTCAAACTTAGAAATTTTTCTAAGTGTTGAAAACTTCATGTTTTTTCACAACTTTGAGCCAATTTTTCACCATGATGCAAGATGATTCAAAATAAACTTTCAACATGAAAGTTGTAGATATCCATGAGATATACAACTTTTCTTTACATAACTTCTTCTAAAAGTTCTTCGATATCAAGTTATTAATTCATGAAGTCATAGTCTTGAAACTAAACACTTAGTGGAATTTTGAAAATTTTTGGTCAGGATTTTGACCTAACTTCTGACCTAATTTTCACCTAGTTCCAAGGGGAATTTTCAAAAGTGATTCAAAGAGGGGTTGTAGAGCACATTACAAGCTTTCCAAAATTTCCAAGAACTCCTTGAGATCATTTGTGACCAAAGAGAATCAAAGATCAGAAGTTGGGGTTTCAAGTTGTTTCACAAGGAAAATTTTGTGATGAACAAAATTCAAATATCAAACCTATGCTACATAATCTTTGCTTTGTAGGCCTCAAACTTTTTATGCACTCCATAATTAATTGCATGCACAACTGTTAGAGGTCTCAACTCAAGCATTCAATGCAATGCCATACATTATATCCATTTTAGAAAGAAAGTGCATAATGCCATTTTAAAAAAAGCAGCTTTATGCACAAAACTTGTTCTTGAGCCTTGCAATTGTTTTCTGTTAGAACAAAGTTTGAATCTACTACCCTAAGTTTAAGTTTTGATGATAACAAAATGAAAGGATATATTAATTATGTGATTCATGTAAGAACTACTTGCTACCTAAAATATTACTTTCTGATTTGCAGAAACTCTGATAGGTATCAGCAAGAGCACACCTAATCAGCATCAGAATATTGGTCTTTAACACCAGCATCAGAAGATGCTTTATCAGAATACCAGAATCAGAAGATTAACTCACGTGTATGCTGAAGCTTGATGAACAGAACTGCGCTCAACACTCTGATAAAGACAACAACAGTTCATCAGTAGTTAAGCAGAGTCAGAATGAGGCCAAGCCAATACATGCTTTAAGTAGCAACGGTATTGTGCATTGAAAGCGTATTATTACCAACGGCATCATTCCAGACAAGATCTGCTCAATAAGGAAAGTTTTTTATTAGCATTGAATCAAGATTATTGCTCCAACGTTCAACAATCTCAGTGCTATATAAACAAGAGTATGAAGATTGAATTGGCTAATGCTCTCCAACATATTACCGCCTAAAAGCTAATCACAATCTTCCTTCTCTCAGTTTTCTAAACGCTACATATCTCCTTACTCAATCATTGTTTAGCAATCTAGTTTCATAAGCTTAAGTTGTGTAACATCACAGTTGTGATACAGTTTTGTAGAAAACATTCACACACCTAGTTTTATCTTCTTTGTAAGAAAGTGTTTCCTTGACAAACTGGGTTGTGGTTTGCATCAAGAAGGCTTTAGCAGTTGTTAAAGCAGATTGTAATATTCAGTTGAATATAGTGGATTAAGACCTCGTTGGAGAGAGGCGAAATCACCTTGACGGGTGGACTGGAGTAGTTTGAGATCAAACGAACCAAGATAAAAATATCGTGTTCATTGCAATTGATTTTCAGTTTTACAATTCAACCCCCCCTTCTTGTGTTTTTCTCTTCTTCAATTGGCATCAGAGCGCCTGGTTCTGAGCTAAAACACTTAACCGTGTCAGTACAAGATCCAGCGTCAGAAAAACACAATGGCAGGAAACTATTCTTACACCAGCAATGACAACCATGAGGACAGAGACAGATTCAGCGGCAAACCTCAAGTCTTTGATGGAGAAAACTTTGATTACTGGAAAGACAGAATTGAAAGCTTCTTTCTGGCACATGATGCTGATCTGTGGGATATGGTGACAGATGGATACACGCACCCTGTGAATGCAAGCGGTCAAAAGATTGATAGAAAAACAATGACTGACCAACAAAAGCGTGACTTCAAGAATCACCACAAGGCCAGAACCATCCTTCTCAACGCCATCTCCTATACTGAATATGAAAAGATCTCCAACATAGACACATCAAAGAACATTTTTGACTCACTCAGAATGACGCATGAGGGCAACGTTCAGGTCAAAGAAACTAAAGCTCTGGCGCTCATTCAGAAGTATGAGGCGTTCAAAATGGAAGAATCTGAATCCATTGAAACAATGTTCTCAAGATTCCAGATTTTGGTAGCTGGTCTCAAGGTTCTGGACAAAGGACACTCTACTGCTGACCATGTCAAGAAAATCATCAGAAGCTTACCCAAGCAGTGGAGACCAATGGTTACAGCTCTGAAGCTAGCAAAAGATCTCAACAAAATTACTCTGGAGGAACTTATCAGCTCCCTCAGAAGTCATGAGATAGAGCTAGAAGCTGATGAACCCCAGAAGCAAGGTAAGCCTTTAGCATTAAAATCTAACAAAAAATCTGAGTCTAAAGTTTTGCAGGCAGTTGAAGAAACATCTGATGGATCCTCATCAGAAGAAGACGAACTCTCCCTCCTCTCCAGAAGAGTAAATCAACTGTGGAAGCAGAGGCAAAGGAAGTTCAGGAATCCCAGAAGATCTGATCAGAACGAGTCTTCTTCCAGATACAGAAGGACAGATTCTTCTTCTGGATACAGAAGATCTGAAGGCTCCTCAAGTAGCAAAAAGCCAAACACCAAGGACATCATCTGCTATGAGTGCAATGAGCAAGGACACTACAAGAGTGACTGTCCAAAGCTTCAGAGAGAAAAGCCCAAAAAGAAGTTTGGAAGAGAAAAGAAGAAAATTCTCATGGCTACATGGGATGACTCTGACTCGTCTGAAGCTGACTCAGAATCAAATGATGAGAGGGCAAACATAGCTCTCATGGCTAACATTTCAGAAGATAGTGAAGCTTCTGAATCAGACTCAGAATCAGATACTAAAGAGGTATTTCCTAACTTTGCTGTTAATTTTACCAAGGCTGAACTTGCTGAAAGCCTTAATGAAATCCTGGAAAGGTATCAGCAGATTAGAGTTAAATTCAGAGACCTGAAAAGGAATCTTGAATCTGACTCTAATAATACTGAGAGTCTTAAATTGGAGAATTCTGAGCTGAGAACTAAAATTTCAAAATTAGAAAATACTTTACAAAACTCTCAGAAGGAACCAATTTCTGAAACTCCCAGCAACGTTGATGAGATCATCAAGGAGTATGATCACAGTTTCCAGAAGTTCCTTGCTAAAAGCATAGATAGAAGCAAAATGGCTTCAATGATCTATGGAGTTAGTAGAAACGGCAGGAAAGGAATAGGATACCAAGGTAAGGTTCCTACACCAAAGAATGTCATGGACTTAACCATTAAACACACTCCTCTGAATTCACACTTTGTGTATGGTCACACACATGATATTAAATACACTAGCAGTAAGTACTCTGTGAAACCAAAATTCAACCAGAGTTTTGGTAAATCTAACAAATCAGGACCCAAGAAAATCTGGGTATCTAAGGATAAAATAATACACGTTGCAGATATCTTTAGCAGCAAGTCAGAAACACCAGTCATGGTACCTGGACTCTGGCTGCTCGCGACACATGACGGGAAGAAGGCATATGTTCCAAAGCCTGGAACTTAAGCCTGGAGGCCACGTTGGCTTTGGAGGCAATCAGAGGGGAAAGATCATTGGCTCTGGAACTGTAGGTAATGGAAATCTTCCCTCTATTAATAACGTTCTGCTAGTAGATGGATTAATGCATAATCTGTTATCCATAAGTCAATTAAGTGATAACGGTTATGATATAATCTTTAATCAAAAATCATGTAAAGCTGTTAGTCAGAAAGATGGGACTATCCTGTTTAATGGAAAGAGGAAAAACAACATTTACAAAATCAAACTTTCTGAACTGAAAAGTCAGAATGTAAAGTGTCTTCTGTCTGTTAACAACGAGCAGTGGATCTGGCACAGAAGATTGGGGCATGTTAGTATGAGAAGAATATCTCAAATTAACAAACTCAATCTGGTCAGAGGACTTCCTAATTTGAAGTTCAATTCAGATGCTCTGTGTGAAGCATGTCAGAAAGGCAAGTTTGCAAAACCTTCTTTTAAATCTAAAAATGTTGTTTCTACCTCTAAGCCATTAGAACTTCTGCACATTGACTTATTTGGACCAGTTAAAACTGCTTCAGTCAGTGGCAAGAAGTATGGGTTAGTAATCGTAGATGACTATAGCAGATGGACATGGGTAAAGTTCTTAAGACACAAGGACGAGTCACACTCTGTGTTTGTTACCTTCTGTAACCAAGTTCAGAATGAAAAGGATCTTAGAATCGTTAAAGTCAGAAGTGATCATGGTGGAGAATTTGAAAACAAAGATTTTGAGTCATTCTTTAATGACAAAGGCATTCTGCATGATTTCTCTTGTCCTAGAACTCCCCAACAAAATGGAGTTGTAGAACGAAAGAACAGAACATTGCAAGAAATGGCCAGAACCATGATTAATGAGACAAACGTTGCTAAGATCTTCTGGGCAGAGGCAATAAACACAACGTGCTACATTCAGAATAGAATCTCAATAAGACCTATTCTGGAAAAGACTCCATATGAATTATGGAAGAACAAAAAGCCCAACATTACATATTTTCATCCATTTGGATGTACCTGTTTTATGTTAAATACAAATAATTATTTGAACAAGTTTGACTCTAAAGCACAAAAGTGTATTATGTTAGGATCTGAACGCTCAAGAGGGTACAGAGTATACAATACAGAAACACAGATTGTGGAAGAATCAATCAGTGTTCTTTTTGATGATAAGCTTGACTCTGAAAAGTCAAAGCAGAATGAAGTTTTTGCAGGTATGGAAATTGAATTTACAGGTTCTGAAGACAAGTCATCAGAAGCTCTCAACACAGACACTCCTTCAACGTCTGAAAGGAGCGCTGCTAGCAATCCTACAACAGCTGCTGATCAACCTCAGAAGAGATTACCCAGAAGCAGTTTGGATCACCCAGAAGAGACTATCTTAGGAAGAAAGGAAGATCCAATCAGAACAAGAGCAAGCTTCAGAAACCCTGAAGAAACCCTTATGGGACTTGTGTCTTTGATTGAACCTTCTTCTATTGATGAAGCACTTCTGGATAATGACTGGATTCTGGCAATGCAAGAAGAGTTGAATCAATTCACCAGAAATGACGTATGGGATCTTGTTCCCAGACCAAAAGGATTCAACGTCATTGGAACAAGATGGGTCTTCAGAAACAAGCTAAATGAACAAGGTGAAGTCATCAGAAACAAAGCACGACTGGTTGCACAAGGTTATAGTCAGCAAGAGGGGATAGACTATACAGAAACCTTTGCTCCAGTCGCCAGGTTAGAATCTATCAGACTTTTAATTTCATTTGCTGTTAATAGAGGCATCACTCTGTATCAGATGGATGTCAAGAGTGCATTCTTAAATGGTTATATAGAAGAAGAGGTTTATGTGCACCAACCCCATGGTTTTGAAAATACAAAACATCTAGAACGTGTTTTCAAACTAAAGAAGTCACTATATGGTCTGAAACAAGCTCCCAGAGCTTGGTATGAAAGGATAAGTAACTTACTGTTAGAAAATGAATTCACCAGAGGGAAGGTGGACACTACCTTATTCTGTAAATCAGTTAAGAATGACATCTTAGTCTGTCAAATTTATGTTGATGATATTATTTTTGGTTCTACTAATCCTTCTCTTGGAAGAAAATTTGCTAAGTGTATGCAGGCAGAATTTGAGATGAGCCTCATGGGGGAACTGAAATTCTTTCTAGGAATTCAGATCAATCAAACTCCAGAGGGAACTTACATTCATCAGAGCAAATACATCAGAGATCTTCTGAAGAAATTTGACCTCTCAGAATGTAAGCCATCAAAGATTCCAATGCATCCCACGTGCATTCTGGAAAGAGAAGAGGTAAGCAAAAATGTAGAACAGAAAGTCTACAGAAGTATGATTGGCTCTCTCCTTTATCTGACAGCTTCAAGACCTGATATATTATTTAGCGTTTGTATTTGTGCTAGATTCCAATCAGATCCTAGAGAATCTCACTTAACAGCTGTTAAGCAAATTTTCAAGTATCTGAAAGGTACTACTAATCTAGGTTTGTTCTATAGAAAATCTAGTGATTACAGTTTAGTAGGCTACTGCGATGCTGACTTTGCTGGAGATAGAGTGGAGCGTAAAAGTACTTCTGGAATCTGCCAGTTTCTGGGAGAAAATATGATCTCTTGGTCCAGCAAAAGGCAATCAACAATTGTGCTATCAACAGCAGAAGCTGAGTACATAGCATCAGCAGGATGTAGCACACAAATGCTCTGGATGAAAAGTCAGCTTGAAGACTTCCAAATTTTTGAGAGTAACATTCCTATACTCTGTGATAATACCTCTGCTATTTGCTTAAGTAAGAATCCCATTTTACATTCTAGAGCTAAGCATATAGAAATAAAACATCACTTCATTAGGGACTATATTCATAAAGGAATTTTGAATTTAAAATTTATAGATACAGACCATCAATGGGCTGATATCTTCACTAAACCCCTTTCTGAAGATAGGTTCAATTTCATTCTGAAACATCTCAGCATGAAAATCTGCCCAGAGTGAAAATGTTTTAATTCCATATATTTATCTTCAGAATGTATTTGTTTTACTGTGAACTTCTGAGTAATCTCCTTTCAGAAAGATAGAACATGCAGATTGCATCAGATGCTAGTCTTAAAGATCTGAGAGTCTAAGCTCAAAGACAGACGTGCTGATTACTACATCAAACAAGTGTCATCCAATCATCAGCATATCTCTGAAGCAGAACGCGTGCATGCTTCTGAGAAGGCAAAACGCTGATTGGGTGCATTGAGACACATGTCTGGTAACCGTTTTTAAGTATCTTTCTCAAATCCCCCAAAATCAGCAAGCATTAAATGAAAGTAATCATATTTTTAAAACGTAATCATGATTTTATTTCTCTTTCTTGAAAACGTTTACAATTTCAAAATATTCTAAAGCCTATTTAAGCACGTTAACCTCTCACTTTAATCTTTTACCATTTCTCATTATTTCTCAAGTATTCTCTACATTTTTCTATGTTCATCTCTCTCAAACCCATTTTCTCAGTTTTTCTCAAAAATCCTTAAGTGTGAACATGGCAACCTCCAGCAGTGCTTCTGCAGGTTCTCAGAAGAAAGCATCATCTGAACAGTATCAAGTGCCATTCAGAACACTCCTCACTCCTGTGAAGAATCTTGAAGTGTTATCTGAATTGATCATTGATTTTGGAAGCCTGAAGGAAAATGGTTTTGATTTAACAGAAGAAGTTAGGGCACAAAAATGGGAAAGGTATTTTGACAGGTTGGTTGGACCAACATTCCCAATGTTAGTCAAGGAGTTCTGGATTCATGCAACTTCTTCAACGCATCAAGTCACCTCCTACATTATGGGGAAGAAGATTGTGATCACTGAGGATCACATAGCAAGGTTAATTGGTTACAGTGGCGGTGGCGTCCGCTGTATTGATATGGCTGAGAGATGTGCTGACGTGGGCGTCATAGCAGAAAGGATTTTCACCCATGGGGTGCCCAGCAGCAAGATCAGAGATCTGAAGGATCACCACAGAGTTTGGGCGAAGATAATTCTGGGGTGTTTTAATCATAGGAAGCCAACTAGTTCCCCTGATTACATAAATGTAGATCAGCAGTTTCTGATCTATTTTATCAATCAGAAGGTAAAAATCAACTTGGCTCATCTTCTGTTTAATCACCTTAGAACAAGCGTGAAGGAAACCAGGGAAGAAGAAAGAACAAAGAGGGATTGGATACCCTTTGGAAGGTTTATATCAGATATTCTGACTGAGAATAGGCTGATAGAGCACCTGATAGAAGCTCAAGAGTTAAGCACCATTGAACCAACGGTTGGGAAGCCTCTGAACGCGAAGAACTTGAAGAAAATGAAGTTAATAGAGAATATCAAAAAGGAACCCAGCGCTACTCCTATTGCTGATATCACCAGCAGAAGAGTCCCACTGAGTGACTTTCCTTTATTTTCTGAGATAAAATCCAAACCAGTGGTGGTTCTCAGATATCTGGACGCGTGCAAAGCTGATGGTACAGATCCAAATCTGAATATCAAAGATCTGCACCAACCTCAACCAGAAGTGACACTGAAGAAGACGAAGAAAAGGAAGGCACCTTCAGAAGGAACATGCCAGCAGACACCCAAGAAAAGAGGTAATTTATCTGCTGCTTCTGTTTTAAATTCTTCTACTATTCCAGCATCAATCCCATCTCCAACCTCTCATAGAATCTCAATCCCCACCCCAACAATAGATGAAACTGAACCAGAAGATGACCCTTCTGAGGCACTTCAACTCAGAAGACCCCGAACCAAACATCACAAACCAACAATCTCAACAACATCAGCAATTGACAAAGTGTTGTCTGACATTGATCAACACACCTCTGATCACTCCTCCAATAATCCAAACTCTGAACCACAAATTGTCCAATCTCCACAACCAGAACAACCTCTCTCACCTATTCCAGAAGAACGTCTTATCCCTGAACAACCAGAAATTCCAACAACTTCTGAACAACCAGCAATTCCTTCTCCCTCTCCTCAACCAGAAATTCATCCACCATCACCTCAACCTGAGTTTCATCATTCTGAAACTCCAACTCCTCCACCTTCTGAACCTCATTCTCCTCAATCACCTCAACCATCACCTCTGGAAATCCAGCTGCCATGTGGAACAACAGTCACAATGGCCCAGCTGCCATCCTCGCCTGAAACCACACCACCAAATACTCCCAAAACCCCAAACAGTCCAATCATAATTTCTTACTCCCCCACCCCATCTCCAAAACAAACAGCTCCCAAGCAAACCACTGAAAACCCCAGCAGGACCTTCATAGATTTAACAATCCTTGACCGTCTTGCTGATCTAAAAAATAAAATAGCCATTCCAAAACCAAAACAACCAGATGTTGGCTCTGGTATTATGAATTTTGAAACAGGTTTGTAGCAGTGGATTGCTTCTCTGAAGCAAGTCTATCCTGGAATGATTGACCCAGCTGCCTCTGACCAGCTATGGTCACAATTCAGAATTTGGGTACGTGCTGAAGCCCTCAAGTTGCAGGATATCAACTATGAGCAGGCACAACAGAACTTCAGCAAGCTGCTGAAGGAAGTTGAAAGTCAGCTGCCACAGGAAGACGTGCTCCCTCTGGATAGTGAGCCATGGTCTGAGAAACAGCCAGCTTCAAAGGTGCAACCAGAAGAAGACAAGACTATGCAAGCTGAAGCAAGTCAAGCAGAAGATGTTGCAGAAAGCTCTCAGAAGCTCCCTGCTTCTGATGTTTCTCAAGCTGCCTTGGACAGGCAGACTCTGGAAGAGCTGAAGCTGAATGACATGCGTCTGCATCAAAGGATGGATGAAAATGACCAGAAGATGAAAGAAAGGATGGATGTGTAGGATAGCAAGATAGACATAGTTGTCAGCATGGTGCACAAGCAGAATGAGACTGCTGATCAGATCAAAGCCATGCTGGAGAACCTGTTCACACGCCTTCCTCCCCAACCTTAGTTTTTCATTCATGTCATTTTCATGTTTTCTTTGATTATCTGTTGTATTGTTTTGGTTGATTCTGAATATTTTAATATGACAAGTTTTTCTGCTCTAAATGTTTTAGCACATCACTTACACTTTTTGATTGCTGACAAAAAGGGGGAGAACAAGAATGATATTTTTCCAATAACGGATTACTAAGACAGAAAATCTCAAACATTCTAACTCTGATATACTTGAATATGTTTTCTGTTTTTGCTTAAGTCTACAAGTACAAGAATGCTCCATGATATTCTGAAGACTAAAGCTCTGATACTCTGACCCAAAGCAAAGCTCTGATAAGAAAAGCTCTGATACTCTGATCTGAAGCTCTGCTCTGAAATTCTGATTCAAAGCTTCTGATAGTCAAAACTCTGATATTCTGATGTTCAAAGAAAGGCAATAAAGATCCGATCCTGAAGAACCTTTGGAATTAAAAAGGGAAGTAATAAATTCAGGGGGAGTATCTCTCAACTCTTATATCTCTTTATCCCTTATCTTTGATAACCTCTTACTCTGATACATCTTTTCATTTAGTTATCTCTGATACTTTTTCACGTTATTTTCAATTAAAAATATCTAAGTTTTTGTCATCATCAAAAAGGGGGAGATTGTTAGAACAAAGTTTGAATCTACTACCCTAAGTTTAAGTTTTGATGATAACAAAATGAAAGGATATATTAATTATGTGATTCATGTAAGAACTACTTGCTACCTAAAATATTACTTTCTGATTTGTAGAAACTCTGATAGGTATCAGCAAGAGCACACCTAATCAGCATCAGAATATTGGTCTTTAACACCAGCATCAGAAGATGCTTTATCAGAATACCAGAATCAGAAGATTAACTCACGTGTATGCTGAAGCTTGATGAACAGAACTACGCTCAACACTCTGATAAAGACAACAACAGTTCATCAGCAATTAAGCAGAGTCAGAATGAGGCCAAGCCAGAACATGCTTTAAGTAGCAACGGTACTGTGCATTGAAAGCGTATTATTACCAACGGCATCATTCCAGACAAGATCTGCTCAATAAGGAAAGTTTGTTATTAGCATTGAATCAAGATTATTGCTCCTACGTTCAACAATCTCAGTGCTATATAAACAAGACTATGAAGATTGAATTGGCTAATGCTCTCCAACATATTACCGCCTAAAAGCTAACCACAATCTTCCTTCTCTCAGTTTGCTAAACGCTACATATCTCCTTACTCAATCATTGTTTAGAAATCTAGTTTCATAAGCTTAAGTTGTGTAACATCACAGTTGTGATACAGTTTTGTAGAAAACATTCACACACCTAGTTTTATCTTCTTTGTAAGAAAGTGTTTCCTTAACAAACTGGGTTGTGGTTTGCATCAAGAAGGCTTTAGCAGTTGTTAAAGCAGATTGTAATATTCAGTTGAATATAGTGGATTAAGACCTCGTTGGAGAGAGGCGAAATCACCTTGACGGGTGGACTGGAGTAGTTTAAGATCAAACGAACCATGATAAAAATATCATGTTTATTGCAATTGATTTTCAGTTTTACAATTCAACCCCCCCTTCTTGTGTTTTTCTCTTCTTCGTTTTCTTCTGATCATACATGTCCTATAACTCAAGAGAAGTTTGTCCCAAGTCTTACAATCACTCAGCTTATGCTTGTACTTCATCTTGGAACCATACATTCACTTTTCTTCAAAATCAAGCAACCTAGCCATAACTCTATAACTCAGAAATCCTTTGTGCAAAACCTCTCCAACCTTTTGCTTATACATACACAAGTCCTTGGAAAGAAAATACACGCATGCTAAAGTCCTGAAACTCTCTAAAACACAGAATCACCAAAAACACCTCAAAATTGCCATTTCTGAGTTTTGAATCCAATCTACAAATTTGCTCATGCGTTTCTTGGCCTTTTACTTTCAAAAGCTTCTAAATAACATACACAAACAATTTCCACACCTGCAACACCACTGTAACACCTCCATCATCATCCACCATTTTCAAAAACAACACCTTGCATCTTGACTTCTCCAGAATTTCCCAGGCACTTTCATCTCAAGCTAAGCATCACATTAGCTTTCTGGGAACTTGAGGAAGATAATCTAATCATTCGAACTCACTAAAAGCTGCTCAAACTCAAAACACGATACCCTCTTGCAAGGTAAGTTTTCTAACTTTTGAACTCTTCATACAAGCATCATTAACGTTTAGTTTGTGAATGAAAAATATAAACATCATTGTTCTGAAGCTAACCATGTCTTTAGATTTCATTTATATTGATTAAGTAATTAGAATTTTGAATCTGAACATCCTGGAAAAATTAGGTCAGAATTTGGTACCATTCAAAATTTATGCTCATTGTTTATTTGTAGCTTTAGTTAATTACATTTCTGGAATCGTGGTGAAATTTTCCACAAGTTTCATGTTTACATTTTTGCAAATGGATGAGAAATGAACAAGATGCAGGTGGTCCGGCCAGAGGTTGAAGATGAAGTTGTTTTCATGAAGTAGTTTCTAATATATATTTATGGTTTCACATAAGTTAACAGATGTATCACCACCCCAGTGGTTAAAGCGCATGCATGTCACCCTTAGGTCATGGGTTCAAGCCCCAGCGTGACCTTTTACAAAAGAAATTTACATTTTTTTCTCACACCTTCAGACTTTTTGCAGCGCTGGGCCTTCCCCCCTTTGGGCTTAATTTTTTGCTACTTCTGACCCCCTGCCTTGTTATTCACACCCCTGGCCCATTATTTTTTTCCCCATTTTATTTATTTTCCTTTCATTTTATTTTTATTTCATATTTTATTTATTGTTTTTATTATTACTATTATTATCATTATTATTATTTTTATTAATAAAAAATCTAAAAATATTTTTTTTTATTTATTTGCATATTTAAAAAATACTTATACATTTTATTTTTCTTTACAAAAATAAAAGAACAAAAACATTTTCTTTAATTAATTTATTTTTTAATACTTAGATAATTTAATTTTTATTTATATTATTTTTTAAATTAAAATCAATTTAGAATTTAAGATTTTTATTTAACCATTTTTATTGAATTCACAAAAAAAACCTAAAAAAACTTGTTTTCCTTAAATTAACTTAGTTTACTAATTTAATCTTAATTTTCTTATTTTTAGTTAATTATTTTATTTGATTAGGTTAAAAAAAACCCTTTTTATAAAAAAAAAACAAACAAAAAAATCATATTTCCTTTTACATTTACATTCTTGCATTTTTATTTTTTTTACTTTTGTATATTTATTCAAATTCAATATGGTCGTAATAATTATTTAGATTTAAGTTCTTGCAATATTCCCCATTTGTAATTTGTACACCCCTCCCCTAAATGATGTAATAGCGTAGTAAATTTTATTTTCCGCAATTTAAATGCTTTATATACAAAATGCTAGTAATTAGGGTTTTGTATGGAAAGACTAAAACCAACAAATAGCAAACCCAAATCAAGACAAAAACAATGCATGTAAATCAATACACTTGCACACAGACACTCCTAGGGTAAACCCACTTTGTTGCTTTACAAAAATGGCCATATTATGCATGTGTGGTATCTTAGCAAAAACAAGCAAAATACAAGATCATAGTCCCTCAATGACGCTATCCATGTTGCCTTTCAAAATGATCTTAGTCACTAAAGAAATATGCTAAGATACCTTGCAACATTGCTAATCATGGTTATACGATGACCCACGCCCGTCCCGTTTACATCCAAAGATAGGGTTACTTACCAACTCAATGGTAAGATAACAATATCAAAGGAAAAAGGAAATGAACATGAAAGACTTTTGAGTAGGTAGAATGTTCCTAGTTTCTTGCTCAATTTCAAAACCAAAACATCCTTGCTACTTTCAAAATAAACACCAATACTTTCAAAACATCTTACAAACTTGAAAACATTTTCAAAAGATCAACACCTTTGTATACATTCTTACGAACGAGAATCATTACAAAGTTTGCCTAAACAATGGCCTCTTTTCAAAATACTTTCAAAAACCACACAAAGCACATTTCCAAACAAAAGCAAATGATCTAGAAAGTAATTTAGAGCCCATGGAAAACCATGGATGAAAAGGGTTCTAATACCTCCCCTTTTCATAATCTACCCCCCCGAACTCAAGAAACAATCTCAAAGGTCTTTCCTGTGCTTTTTCACCTTTCCTTTTGGATAAAAGAAAAGTCGATGGCGGATCTTGCTAACCACAATATTTGCAATCAAACGCAAAACACCCAAGTCAGTTCTCCCACCGTCTCACAGAACTGGAGACTCTGCTAGGGAATATTATTAAAGTGGGGTTACCTTAGGGTTAGATAACATTTAATTGCTTTCATTGTTTGACTTGTATGCTTTACATTATGGTTCTTTGTTTGGGTTTGAATCCTCTACTCGGATTTGGGATACCTTATAGGTAAGTAGAAATACGTTGTGGAAACTGTGCGGGGTATACCGACATGGTCTAAGCAATAGCTACGTTAGAGTGACATATTTGTGGGTACCGGTATCCCTTGAGTAGTCAAGGAGAATACGGGGCCCTGAGTGATGTCATGAAGCACCAATGAACTTCTAGAACCTTTACTTGACCAACTTGGCCATTAGGACGTAATGAGATGATCGGCTTTGGTGCAGTCCGAAGTTGGTAGATACTCGATACTACACTCATTGAGGTTTGGTGTTTTGGGATATTTCGATCGCCATTAAAGAGGCTCGCGTTGAAACAATGCCCAAGGAAATAATTACTATTACTAGGACAGGTTTGATCCAACTAATGGTACTTACCTATGAGACTCCATGCGAGCCTAAACCTAAGTACTTGTTTGCCTTATTTGTATATATATACTTGAACATAACATCATAAACATCATAACATCATACTCATATTCACTAACCATTTCAAGGATCTTGGGATTTATCTTTGTTCTGTTTTGTAGGACATGGATTCTATTCGCAGGAAAACCATTCAAGTCAATCTTTTAAGGATCCCTCCTCAACTTAAAGAGCTAGCATCAAGAATTCCTGAAAACTCTCCATTTACCTAAAGACATGGTCGCCTACTAAACTTGGTCACCTCCAACACTGATGAAGACATGATGAAGGTGCTCTTCCAGTTCTTTGATCCTTTACACCATTGCTTCACATTTCCCGATTATCAACTTGTGCCAACTTTGGAAGAATTCTCCCAACTCCCGAGGATTCCCATTCTCAATCAACTACCTTTCAACGGTACGGAAAGAGATCCAAATCCAGAAGAGATTGCTCAAGCTCTACACTTTCAACCATCTGATATCACAACTAATTGGGAAACAAGGAGTGGTGTCAAAGGTTTCTTAGCAAAGTTCTTGTTTGAGAAAGCCCAAAACTGTTGGAACTCTTTGGATTTGCAAGCTTTTGAGGAAATTGTGACTCTTCTCATCTATGGGATGGTTTTGTTTCTAAATCCTGACCAACTCATAGATGTGAACTCCGTCAAGATCTTCATGTCTCGTAACCCGATGCGTACTTTGCTAGGAGACATCCTACATTCTTTTGACATCGCACTATGAGGAAAAGAGGTATCCTTATGTGTTGTACTCCTATTTTGGAAAGATGGTTTATTTTGCATCTTCCCCAACCTGTATTAAAGAATGTGCAAGGATCAAGGTGGTCACATAGGTTGATGACACTCAAACATTTAGACATTCATTGGTGTTCCCGATCTATAGAGAATGTTACTATCATCGACCGTTGCACAGAATTACCTAATGTCCCCTTACTTGTCATTAGATGAGGTATCACCTACAACCCCTGCTTATCCTTAAGACAGTTTGGTTACGCCCGAAGGGATGGCCCACATGAGATTCTCATTCAAGGTTTAGTATTTGACTAAGAGAACGACGATCACGGTCATTGCCAGAGATTTATCCGAGCTTGGAGGATGTTGAACAAGGTAGATAGAAAGACATTGGGGCATAAGAATTCCATCCCTCTTGAGCCTTACCTCAAATGGGTACGAGCTCGTGCTCAAAGTCTTACAATGCCTTACCTCTCCATTCTACCGGTTATCATAGAGCCTGTTGTGGAAGGAGATGTTCCATACACTATCCTGCATCCTGACATGCTCACCTCTCTTGAAGACATACAAAGGGATTGGATACAACTCAAGGGGGAGCGAGACACTTTCAAGGCCCAATTATACGCCATCGAGAAGAAGGTTTTGGAACTCACTAAGCAACTTCATGAGGAGCGGAGCCTGAACGCCTACATTGCACCAAAGAGGACGCGTACAACTTTTTTATCTTAGAGTTTTTGTATTTCTTTGTAAGTCCAAAAGAGGCATTATGTACTCAAGCTTTGATTTATTACTAGAACATGTGTTCCTTTTTGGTCTAAAGCAAATTTAAATCTCTAATTACCTTGAAATCATTGCATATGCATTTACCATTCATCATAACATAAGCAGGTTTCTTACAACAAGTCTCCTCATCTTTCTACTGTTTATTTCAGTAAGATGGATCTCGAGTAGACAGTAAATGACCTCCAGGCGCAAAATTATCAGTTTCAACATATGTTCTTGACTCTAGCCAAAGGACAAGAGGATTTGAAAACTTTGATGGTTGAAGAAAAGAAGAAGAAAGCAAAGAAAATAATCGGAGTTCTGAATATGGGAAGAAGGTTCCAAGGACAAGCCAGACGGACCCTAGACTTTGCAACATCATCTGGTGAAAAGGATAATCAAGAAGTGAAAGGAAAGGAAGCGGTTGCCCATCCAGAATCTGAAGAGGAAGAAGAAGAGGATTACTCTGAAGAACAATACCCTCCGGCCGATGACAAATACAAACATCTGGAAGAACTTCTACGTGCAATGGAAATTCAGAAAGTGCCCGGGTTGGACTTTGAAGAGCTGGGTTTAGTATCTGGGATTGTTATTCCACCAAAATTCAAGGCACCAGTGTTCACTAAATACGACGGGGTCTCGTGTCCCAAGATGCATCTCCGATCTTATGTGAGGAAGGTACAACCTCACACCCCAGACAGAGATTTGTGGGTCCACTTCTTTTAAGACAGTCTATCTGGGACTCAGCTAGATTGGTTCTATCAACTGGAAAGGGCCAATGTCCATAATTGGGAAGACCTTGCCGCTGCTTTCTATAAACAATATCAGTACAATGCAGATCTTGCTCCCACCCGTACTCAACTCCAGAGTATGGCTATGGTTTCAAGTGAAGGTTTCAAAGACTACGCTCAGAAATAGAGAGACTGTTGTACCCCAAAATTTTCCCTCTCATTTATCAAGACTTTTCTCACAAAACTTCTTGGACTTAAGACAAGATTAGGGTTTGGTTAGCTCAAGACACCTCATCTTGCACTGATAACCCAAAATTAGGGTTTGAGTTTGCACAAGGATTTTTAGACTATCAATGCTTCATCTGACTTTCATACATCATTTTGGACCCCTAAGATTGCTCATGTTAAGTTTCAAGCCTTGAACCACATTTTTGATCAATCAATTGGACAGTTGACCTAAAAATCAACTGTATTGGGGAAAAGTCAACCATGGCCAATTTACAGTCAAACTTCATAATTTTTGATCCACAATAACATTTTAGACTCATATGTATCATTTTATCAATTTTAGATCACAACTCCTCAAGAAATTTGATCAAATCATCAAAAGGGCAAAATGGTCAAATTTAGGGTTTTGACTGAGAAAGGGCAATTTCTAATTTTTAACCTAGCCAATGACCAATTGAGTTCAATCATGATTTAAATGGTTCAATGGCATCATCTTGACCTAGTTACATGGTTCAAAAGATCTCAAGTTCATTAGATTGACAGATGAATTTTGCAGTCAACTGATCAAAAGTCAACTGTACATTGAAAAGTTGAACATTGACTTTTTGGTCAAAATCAAGTGCCAAGGGTCGTAATTCATCAAGATATGTCAAAATATGAAAATTTTTCACCAAGAAACTCAAATTTGAAAATTAGGGTTTTAATTTTAAAATTTTTATAACTTAGAATTTTTCTAAGTATAAAAAGTTTCTTATTTTTTCCCAACTTCTCACCACTTTTTCACCATGATGCATTTTGATTGAAGAAAAGTTCCCAACAAGAAAGTTGTAGTCCTCCATGAAATCTACAACTTTCCTTTACAAACTTTTCCCAAAAGATGCTTCAATCTCAAGTTATGAATTTCTGAATATAGGTCCATGAACTTCTTAATTTAGTGAAATTTTGCCCTAATTTAGGCAGGTTTTGGACCCAACTTCATGGACATTTTTCACATAGTTCCAAGAGGTATCTCAAATTTAATTTCAAATATGGATTATAGAGCATATTTCAATATTTACAAAATGTCCAAGAACTCTCCAAGATCATTTTTTTGTAGGGAGAATCGAAGAAGGGAAGTTGGCATTTTCTCACTTTTGTTAAAGCCATTTTTCACATAGCATCAAGTTGAAAATCAAATCTATGATGGTTGTATCTTGCTTTACAGTTCCTAAGATTGTTTTACACTCCATAATTAAATGCAAACTCAGTTGACAAAGGCTTTATCTTTTCTTTTTAAGCTTTGCACAAGAGGTATTTCCATTTTGGGCAAAAAGTTCACAATGCCATTTTCATAAAGAGAAGCTTTTGCCACTTTGTCAATCTTGAGCATCAAACCTGTCCCTTTGGTACACACAAACTACACAGCTCTCAAGAAAATTGTACAAGCTCTTTACAGCTCTCAAGCAAGCAAGTACAGGAAGGTGAGTATGGTCACTTCACTTTACTTCAAATGCAAGAAAAGTTGCAAAGGGTGCTAGAGCTTGCACAACTAGTAAGGGCTGACTTTGGATCACTTCTCTACATATTTGCAAACTTATTAAAAGGCACAACACGATTTGCTTGGACTTGAAACTCTCTAAAACTCAAAAACACCAAAAATTCTGCTAAACATATAGATTTCTGCAAAAGCACAGACAACTCTCGTTTGGCTCGTGCGTTTTGTGTTTAATCACTTCAAGCATCTTATACACTTGCTACCTAATCAATCCAAGCCATAACCCTGGTTCTGTAACCCCTGTTTCAGCATCCACCATTTTCACTTTGGAAGCTTGCAGTTGGACTTGGTCAGAGAGTTCCAGCCATCCCAAAGCAAGATAAGCATTGGAATAGCTTGAGGGAAGTTCAAGGAAGCTCAAACAGTCATCAGGCCTCCATTAAAGTCCCTACATTGCCCTACTCGAATCCAGCTGAAGGAGGTATATTCTTAAACTATATCTCTCTGAATAGGCAACTTCAAGCCACGATTTGAGAAGAAAAAATGTAGCTCTCATCATGACAAAACTGTACATATCATTACTTTTCATTTATGTTACTTGTGCTAAGAGAATTTGAAGCTTGAAGTCCCTGAAATTTCTAAGTCACGAATTAGGGGTTCCAAAATTCTCCTTGATCTTTAAGAGTTAGGTCACATAATTTATATGGCTGGAATAGTGAGCTCAAATACCACATTTTTCATGTTATGAGTTTTTGTTTTTATGCAAGCATATGAGAGTTACAGATTGATCTGGAAGCGCGCGAAGAAGAAGACCAAGGACAGGGATGAAGTGGCTTCTTGGATTTTTGGCAGCTTTGGCCTTTTTTTTACCAATCACACCCCCTGACTTGTTATTTGCACCCCCTGGCTAACTTTTTATATTTTTGCATTTTTCTTCATATTTTTATATTTAATACTTTCATTTATTTTTCTTAATGATAAAAAATACCAAAAAAAGATTTATTTATTTTCACACTTTTATTTTATTTTATTTTTATTTTTTTCACATGAAAAATAGTTTATTTTGATAAATAGATTTTATTTTCTTAAATAACTTGTAAATATATTTAAAAATACTTAATATTTTTATTATACTATTTATACTCATAAATACTTATTTTTATACATATTTAATTTTTATTATTTACATATAATATTATTTATTATTTTTCTTATACAAAAAATGTACAAAATAATAATATGAAACATTATTTTCTTTGAATAAAAAAACTAGGGTTTCACCCCTCCAAAAATAATATTATTTTTTCCTTTTTTTAGGGCTTAAATTAAGTTATTTTCTCATACAAAAACAAAACAAAAAACATTTTTTACATGAATCCATTGCATTGCATTTTGAATACTTGCCTTATATTTATTTAATTCGCGCAATATTCGATTTGGTTGTAATAATATATTTAGGTTTATGTATGTGCAAAATCCCCATTCAAACTTGTATTCCACCTCACATAATGATTGTTGTAATAGCTTAGTTTATTTTACGCAATTTATCGCTTTATATACTATGCTTAGTAATTAGCGTTTGCATGACAAGAACAAAAACAAAGCAAAATAGAAAACCCTAAATACAAGACAAAAGCATGAAAATGACACACTTTGCACACAAGCACCCTTAGGGTTTCTCCCACTTGGTTGCCTAAAATAAAATGGCCATGTTACACATGCGAAGTATCTTGGCAAAACAAAACAAATATAAGATCATAGTCCCTCGATGACGCTATTCAAAGGTTGCCTAAACAAAATGATTTTGGTCCCTCAAAAATGCTAAGATACTTGGAAACATTGCTATCATGGTCATACGATGACCCACGCCCGTCCCGTTTACATCCAAAGATAAGGTTGTCTACCAAATCAATGGTAAGTCAACAATGTCAAAGGAATAAAAATGCACAAGAAATACATTTGAGTAGGTAGATAGCTTCTAAGTTACTTGCTCCATTTCAAACAATCCTTGCTATTTTAAAAAACAAACACACACACATTTCAAAACATCTTACAAAACATTGAAACATTTTTTTCAAAAGACAAACATCTTTGTATACATTCTTACGAACGTGAATCATTACAAAGATTGCCTAAACGAATGGCCTCTTTTCAAAATACTTTCAAAACCACACCAAACACCATTTCAAACAAAGCAAAGCAAGTGATCTAAGCAAGTAACTAAGAGCCCATGGAAAACCATGGATGAAAAGGGTGCTAGAACCTTCCCTGTTCATAATCTACCCCCCGAACTCAAGAAACAATCTCAAAGGTCTTTCATGTGCTTTTTTACCTTTCCTTTTGGATAAAAGAAAAGTCGGTGGTGACTCTTGCTAACTGCGAAATTTGAGACAAAATGCAAAACCTCAAGTCAGTTCTCCCACCACACCACAGAACTGGCGACTCTCCTGGGGAAAATTATAAAAGTGGGGTTACCTTAGGGTTTAGATCACATTTATTTGCTTACCTTGTTTGAATTTTTTGCTTTACATTTTGGTTCTATTGTTTGGGTTTGAATCCCCCACCCAGATTTGGGAAACATTATAGGTAAATAGCAATACGTTGTGGAAACTGTGTGGGTTATACCGACACGGTCTAAGCAATAGCTATGTTAGTTTGACATATTTGTGGGTACCGGTAGCCTTTAAGTAAATCAAAGAGAATACGGGGCCGCTGAGTGATGTCATGTAGCACTACTGAACTTCTAGAACCCTTTACTTGACCAACTTGGCCTTTTAGGATGTAGTGAGATGACCGAATTTGGTGCAGTCCGAAGTTGGTAGATACTCGATACTACAATCATTAAGGGTTGGTTTCTTGGAATATTTCGGTCGCAAGTAAAGATGCTTAAACTGAAACAATGAACAAGGAAACAATTCAGTGATATTGAGCTCCTTAGAACCTGGTTACTATTACTAGGGCAGGTTGAGCCAACTAAACTTCAAGAGGGTACTTACCTATGAAACCCCATGCAAGCCTAAACTAGGAACTTGTTTGATTTTCTTGTACATATATACTTGTGCATAACATCATGGACATCATGAGCATCATATACATCCACTAACCATTGCAAGGATTTTGTAAATTCATCTTTGTTCTTGTTTTGTAGGATATGGATTCACTTCGCAGGAAAACTATCCAAGTCAACCTTGTAAGAATTCCTCTACAACTCAAGGAGATAGCTTCAAGGATTCCTAAGAAATATCCATTCACCGAGAGACATGGTCGTCTACTCAACTTGGTCACTTCCAACACAGAGGAAGACATGATGAAGGTTCTCTTCCAGTTCTTTGACCCTTTGCATCACTGCTTCACATTTCCTGACTACCAGCTTGTGCCTACTTTGGAAGAATTATCTCAACTCTTGAGGATTCCCATTCTCAATCAACTACCCTTCAACGGTACGGAAAGAGATCCAAAGCCAGAAGAGATTGCTCAAGCCCTGCCATTGCACTCATATGATGTCACAACCCATTGGGAAACTAGAAGTGGTGTCAAAGGCTTCTTGGCAAAGTTCTTGTTTGAGAAGGCCCAAAGCTGTTGGAACTCCTTGGACTTGCAAGATTTTGAGGAGATTGTAGCTCTTCTCATCTATGGGATGGTCTTGTTCCCTAATCCTAACCAACTCATAGATGTGAGCGCTGTCAAAATCTTCATGTCACGCAATCCGGTGCCTACATTGCTTGGAGATATCTTACACTCTTTTCACACTCGTACGATGAGGAAAAGAGGTGTTCTTATGTGTTGCACTCCTATCTTGGCAAGATGGTTTATTTCTCATCTTCCCCAATCAGTCTTGAAGAATGAGAAAGGTTTGAGGTGTTACAAAGGTTGATGACACTTAAACATTCAGATATTCATTGGTGTTCTCGATCCAAAGAGAATGTTACCATTGTCGATCGTTGTGGGGAATTACCTAAAGTCCCTCTACTTGGCATTAGGGCAGGCATCACCTATAACCCATGCTTGGCTCTAAGACAGTTTGGTTATGCCCGAAGGGATGGCCCACATGATATCCTGATT
The DNA here is from genome assembly GCA_948472305.1 of Vicia faba. Taxonomy (NCBI): domain Eukaryota; kingdom Viridiplantae; phylum Streptophyta; class Magnoliopsida; order Fabales; family Fabaceae; genus Vicia; species Vicia faba. The sequence continues at coordinate 1,250,002,280 of OX451738.1, forward strand.
CAAGGCTTGGTTTTAGACTACGACAACGACGATCAAGGTCTCTGCCAGAGATTTATCCGAGCTTGGAGGATTCCAAACAAGGTAGATAGCAAGACTTTGGGACACAAGAATTCCATCCCTCTTGAGCCTTACCTGAAGTGGGTACGAACCCACGCTCAAAGTCTTATGATGCCTTACCCCTCCATTCTCCCAGTGATTATTGAGCCTGTTAAGGAAGGAGAGGCTCCATACACAATCCTACATCCTGACATGCCTACATCACTCGAAGATCTACAAAGGGATTGGATACAGGTCAAAGGAGAGCGTGATACTTTCGAACCCCAATTGTACGCAAGCGAGAAGAAGGTTTTGGAACTCACTCAGTTACTTCATGAAGAGCAGACTCTCAATACCTACATTGCACCAAAGAGGATGCGCAATGTCTTTTTATCTTAGAATTTTGTATCATTTTTCCCTAGGGGCATTGATGTACTCAAATTCTATTTTACTAATATAACGTGTGTTTCTTTTTGTTTGAAACAAATTTGAATTCTTAAATCCTTGAAAGCATTTCATGAATACATATCATTCATCATAAAACATAAACAGGTCTTTACAACAAGTCTCCTTATCTTCCTACTGTTTATTTCAGTAGAGATGGCTCTAGAACAGACTATCAAGGACATCCAGGCTCAAAATGCTCAACTTCGAGAGATGTTCTTGAACCTATCCAAGGGGCAAGAAGAATTGAAGGCTCTCCTCACAAGGGGCATGGTCATGGGGAATCCGGAGGGCACTAAGGATGATCAGTTGGAAAGGCTACAAATTGAAATGGAAACAATGAAAGTCCAGATGATGGGACAACTGGTGCACCAGATGGCTCTTATTTAAAACCTAGCTCAAGGACAAGAAGAACTAAGAGTCCTCATCAACAAGCTTCGTCAAGACAGATGTAACCAAATGGGGGCAAACATCTAGAATTGGGGATCATGTCATCATTCAGCCTCCCATGAGACAAGAAGCCGGTTTAAGGGAGAGAAGACCTTCCCAATTTTCTTCCACGTCACGAGCCCAACAACGACTTCGTCAACATCAATCGAAAAATAAACAAAGGCAAAGCTATCCCAAAAGACAGTTTAGCAACATCAACATACCACTGTCCCAACCTTTGCAACACATGCTGAGGATGAATCTGATTACACCAATAATACCTCATCCAAATCCCAAAACTTTTTCTCCCAGCTACAAACCAGATGCCAGGTGTACCTATCATTCTGATAGTCCTAGACATGATACAAACGATTGTTGGGCGTTGAAGTACAAGATTCAAAACCTGATCGACGAAGGAATTCTAGAGTTCACACAAGATGGCCAGACTGAATTTTTCTGTCATCCTTCAGAGACTCACCACCTAAAGTGACAAGTTCAGACAAAGAGGCTTTTTTTCATTTGAATTTTCAAGTTGTAATTTCTCTTTTGTTTTTCAAACAATTATCTGTTAATGTCAAACTTTGTTTCGTTAATGCATTGCATATGTTTGTCTTGATTTATTACATTTTCATTACATTTAAACTATGCTTTTTACTCACTTTATGACATTCAACTCTTGCTAAAAGTTACAAGCCTTTAGAGGGAGGATAACAAAAACAATTCCATAATCTCATACAATATGCTTTTGAATAGACCTTGTTGACGATGTACAGGCGTTCTTTCAAATCCTAAACACTGGAGTTATAAGGAAGATAATCCCTAGTCAACCCCTTCGAGCCAAAGAAGTAGAAGTTTTCTGTTTTAACACAAATTGAAACCTTTAGTCAAAACCTGGGGCAGGGTAGACTCTCAGTTAATTCAAACGCGTATTAAGCCGCAAACTCTCATCTCGTAATACAACGAATGACGTCAAGAAACATTCCTCTGGGATCAAAAGATGGTGATGGTTCCTTATCACATAGGCAGTCATTATCTCTCAAGAAAAGAAAATCCCACTAAGTCAAAACCTACGAAGGAGACTTAAAGAAAAAAATTGGGGCATCCCGCTGACTATAATCTCAAAGCAAGAACAGTCAGGCAAAAATTAGGGATAACAAATCAAAAGAAAGAGGTCATTACAAATCCTCAACAACATGAAAAAAATGTTGCAAAAATGACTGCCTTCCAACAAACTTAACTTGTTTGAACCATCACTAAAATGTCATTCCAGACTCAATTGGAGTTCAAAACGCACAATTAACTGAGTTTAGGACTGAAGAACATCACGAAGAACGGGCGGGTACAAATACACTTTGAGCCTTTATCCTTTGCTTCTTAAACCGTGAACCAAGTCATGTTACAACCCTTCAAAAGTCCTAATTGAAGCATGGGTGAGTTAGAAAGCATACTGTTACAAAAGGTATCCTGACTCCTGTAGGGTTTTACTCAAAATCCTGAGTTGAATTTTTCATACAAAACTTCTTTACTTGCTAAAATTGCATTTTTCAAAACTTCAAGACAAGCATAAACTTTGCATTACTTGAATATCATTGTTCGCATATGGCTAATTGTTTGACAGCGGAGAAATTCACACAATGAATGTCTAGTGAATGAAAGCTCTCTCAGTGAACAAAATCAATTCAAGAAGGATGACACTCCTCCTATCAACAGGGGGACATGAAATATCATTGTCCAGCACACCTGGGGCAGTCCAGTCAAGATTCCAAGAAATCTCTCAAGAATTACAGAGTAACTAGGGGCAGGTCTCCATCTCCATTACTTGGGGTATTAAACGCCAATCTCGGCAAAGTGTTATGTATAGTCAAACATTTCCTGGCAAAGTCGCAAACACTCGCTACTAGGGGCAGTGAAAAATCTCCCCAAGGTCCTTCTCATAGGATGATTTCCCAACTGAGACAACCTCAAGAATCCTCGAAGACTTTCCCCAACGAAGTCATCATCTCTCTAGTAGACCCGCAACAAGGTTTATTTCCCTAACAAACGACATAAATCCCCAGCTTAAGTTTGTATCTCTAACTACTACAAATCAAAGGACCATAACTCCTCTTCCCCAGTAGACTTCTCTACAATCCCCAGCAAGTTACTATGAAGCCTGGACCCAACCAGACATCAGTTCAATTTCGACTCCCTAGTAGAGCAACGGACGACTAAGACTCATAAACTTTTTTTTCCCAAACAGGAATAAGCTTTTTCCCCACAGAGTTTTTATTGCTCCCTGACAGAACAAAAGACTCCCGTCATTAATCCCCAGTGGAAACCATCCAGTTTCTACAAATTCCCCAGCATGTTATCTTGAAGCCTGAAAACCAACCGGACAACAACTTCGGATAACTCCCCAACAGAGTGGCAGACGACCGAAACTCCTGAACTTTTTCCAAACAGGAATAAGCTTTTTCCCCACAGAGTTTTCTTTGCTCCTCAACAGAATGAAGATTCTCATTATTAATTCCCCAGTAGAAGTCATCAAAGTTCTCTAGATTCCCTAAGCAAATTCCTCAAAGCAGTACATGAAATTACTCTCACAACGGATTTTTGTCAAAATACTCCAATTTGAAGACATGAAGAACCCACATGTCCTCAGCAGTAGTCGAGGATTTATCTTCCTCAGCAATACAACTAATCAGCTTACATGCGCATACATTACATCCATATATCATAAACATTGATAAAGCACATTTATTGCATCATACATTTCATGCAACATAACTTTGTGCTTCAGCTAACATTTTACCCTTTTCAGGATAAGGTTAACAAGTACCATTAACAATGTTCAAAGATTCTAGATACAGTACAGATACACTTCAGCCGTGGAAGTCATTCTGTTACTCATTCAGATTCAAGTTCAGATACGCCCCAGATACAGAGGTCATCCTGATACTTTTTCAGATTCCAAGTTCATGATACTATTCAGATACGCTCCATATAAGGATGCCATTTTGTTACTTATTCAAGATTCATCTTTCAAGATACGGTACAGATACACTCCAGCCACGGAAGTCATTATGTTACTCATTCAGATTCATCTTTTAGATACAGTACGGATACACTCCAAATACGGAAGTTATTCTATTACTTATTCAATTTATCTTTCAAGATACGGTACAGATACACTCCAGCCACGGAAGTCATTATGTTACTCATTCAGATTCATCTTTCAGATACAGTACATATATGATCCAAATATGGAGGCCATTCTGTTACTTATTCAAGATTCATCTTTCAAGATACGCTACAGATACACTCCAACCACAGAAGTCATTCTGTTACGCATTCAGATTCATCTTTTAGATATAGTACGGATACACTCCAAATACGGAAGTCATTCTGTTACTTATTCAAGATTCATCTTTCAAGATACGGTATAGATACACTCCAGCCACGGAAGTCATTCTGTTACCCATTCAGATTCATCTTTCAGATACAGTACGGATACACTCCAAATACGGAAGTCATTCTATTACTTATTCAAGATTCATCTTTCAAGATACAATACAGATACACTTCATCCACATAAGTCTTTCTGTTACTCATTCAGATTCATCTTTCAGATACAGTACGAATACGCTCCAAATATGGAGGCCATTCTGTTACTTATTCAAGATTCATCTTTCAAGATACGGTACAGATACACTCCAGCCACAGAAGTTATTCTGTTACTCATTCAGATTCATCTTTCAGATACAGTACAGATACGCTCCAAATACGGAAGTCATTATGTTACTTATTCAAGATTCATCTTTCAATATACGGTACAGATACACTCCAGCCACAGAAGTCATTTTGTTACTCATTCAGATTCATCTTTCAAATACAGTACGGATACGCTCCAAATACAGAGGCCATTCTGTTACTTATTCAAGATTCATCTTTCAAGATACGGTACAGATACACTCCAGCCATGGAAGTTATTCTGTTACTCATTTAGATTCATCTTTTAGATACAATACAGATACGCTCCAGATACAGATGCCATTCTGTCGCTTATCCAGATTTCAACTTCAAGATACAGTTCAGATACGCTCCAGACACGGAAGTCATTCTGTTACTCATTCAAGATTCATCCTTCAAGATACAGTCCAGATACGCTCCAGACAAGGATGCCACTCTGATACTCATTCAGACCTTAATTTCAGATTCCACTCCAGATACGCTCTAGATACGGTTGCCATTCTGTCACTTATTCAGATTCTAGTACAGATACACTCCAAACACAGAAGTCATTCTGTCACTTATCCAGACTTTAGTTTAGATACACTCCAGATACGGAAGCCATTCTGTTGCTCATACAGATTCAGTCTCCAGATACAGTTCAAATATGTTCCAGATACAGACACCATTCTGATACTTATTCTTTTGACTTACAACTTACAATTCAAAAAACATTCTTGGATGGCATCTACAAGCCTATCTCTAACAAGATTCTATCACCTCTCCAAATGGCATCTTTAAGCCCATTCCCTTAACTACGCTTTGTCGAGTGCAAATTTATGGGCACTCTAGTGTCCAATCATCTTTTACCTTCGAGTCACAAACGACAAAACTCGCCAATCTAACTCTTCAGGTTCAAGAAGATTGAACAGGGGCAGTTGTTGTACCCCAAAATTTTCCCTCTCATTTATCAAGACTTTTCTCACAAAACTTCTTGGACTCAAGACAAGATTATGGTTTGGTTAGCTCAAGACACCTCATCTTGCACTGATAACCCAAAATTAGGGTTTGAGTTTGCACAATGATTTTTGGACCATCAATGCTTCATGTTACTTTCATACATCATTTTGGACCCCTAATATTGCTCATGTTAAGTTTCAAGCCTTGAACCACATTTTTGATTAGGCAATTGGACAGTTGACCTAAAAATCAGTTGTATTGGGGAAAAAGTCAACCATGGCCAATTTACAGTCAAAATTCATAATTTTTTAACCACAACAACATTTTAGACTCATATGTATCATTTGATCAAGTTTAGATCACAACTCTTCAAGAAATTTGATCAAATCATCAAAAGGGCAAAATGGTACAATTTAGGGTTTTGACTAAGAAAGGGCAATTTTTGATTTTTAACCTAGCCAATGACCAATTGAGTTCAAGCATGATTTAAAGGGTTCAATGGGATCATCTTGACCTAGTTACATGGTTCAAAATATCTTAAGTTCATTGGATTGACAGATGAATTTTGCAGTCAACTTATCAAAAGTCAAATGTACACTGAAAAGTTAAACTTTGACTTTTTGGTCAAAATCAAGTGCCAAGGGTCATAATTCATCAAGATATGTCAAAATATGAAACTTTTTCACCAAGAAACTCAAATTTGAAAATTAGGGTTTTAATTTGAAAATTTTCATAACTTAGAATTTTTCTAAGTATAAAAATTTTCTTATTTTTTCCTAACTTTTCACCACTTTTTCACCATGATTCATTTTGATTCAAGAAAAGTTCCCAACATGAAAGTTGTAGTCCTCCGTGAAATCTACAACTTTGCTTCACAAACGTTTCCCAAAATATGCTTGGATCTCAAGTTATGAATTTGTGAATATAGGTCCATGAACTTCTTAACTTAGTGAAATTTTGCCCTAATTTAGGCAGGTTTTGGACCCAACTTCATGGACATTTTTCACCTAGTTCCAAGAGGTATCTCAAATTTAATTTCAAATATGGATTATAGATAACATTGCAAGATTTCAAAAATGTCCAAGAACTCTCCAAGATCATTTTTGAGTAGGGAGAATCGAAGAAGGGAAGTTGGCATTTTCTCACTTTTGTTCAAGCCATTTTTCACATAGCATCAAGTTGCAAATCAAATCTATGCTGGTTGTATCTTGCTTTACAGGTCCTAAGCTTGAATTACACTCCATAATTAAATGCAAACTCAGTTGACAAAGGCTTTATCTTTGCTTTTGAAGCTTTGCACAAGAGGTATTTCCATTTTGGGTAAAAAGTTCACAATGCCATTTTCATAAAGGGAAGCTTTTGCAACTTTGTCAATCTTGAGCATTGAACATGACCTTTTGGTACACACAAACTACATAGCTCTCAAGAAAATTGTACAAGCTCTTTGCAGATCTCAAGCAAGCAAGTATAGGCAGGTGAGTATGGTCACTTCACTTTACTTCAAATGCAAGAAAAGTTGCAAAAGGTGCTAGAGCTTGCACAACTAGTAAGGGCTGACTTTGGATCACTTCTGTACATATTTGCAAACTTATTACAAGGCACAACATGATTTGCTTGGACTTGAAACTCTCTAAAACTCAAAAACACCAAAATTCTGCCAAACATACAGATTTCTGCAAAAGCACAGCCAACTCTCGTTTGGCTCGTGCGTTTTGTGTTTAATCACTTCAAGCATCTTATACACTTGCTACCTAATCAATCCAAGCCATCACCCTGGTTCTGTAACCCCTGTTTCAGCATCCACCATTTTCACTTTGAAAGCTTGCAGTTGGACGTGGTCAGAGAGTTCCAGCCATCCCAAAGCAAGATAAGCATTGGAATAGCTTGAGGGAAGTTCAAGGAAGCTCAAACAGTCATCAGGCCTCCATTAAAGTCCCTACATTGCCCTACTCGAATCCAGCTGAAGGAGGTATATTCTTAAACTCTATCTCTCTGAATAGGCAACTTCAAGCCACGATTTGTGAAGAAAAAATGTAGCTCTCGTCATGACAAAATTGTACATATCATTACTTTTCATTTATGTTACTTGTGCTAAGAGAATTTGAAGCTTGAAGTCCCTGAAATTTTTAGATCACGAATTAGGAGTTCCAAAATTCTCCTTGATCTTTAAGAGTTAGGTCACATAATTTATATGGCTGGAATCGTGAGCTCAAATGCCATATTTTTCATGTTATGAGTTTTTGTTTTTATGCAAGCATGTGAGAGTTACAGATTGAACTGGAAGCGCGCGAAGAAGAAGACCAAGGACAGGGATAAAGTGGCTTCTGGGCTCTTTGTCATCTTTGGCCTTTTTGTTTTTACCAATCACACCCCCTGACTTGTTATTTGCACCCCCTGGCTAACTTTTTACATTTTTGCATTTTTCTTCATATTTTTATATTTAATACTTTCATTTATTTTTCTTAATGATAAAAAATACCAAAAAATGATTTAGTTATTTTCACACTTTTATTTTATTTTTTTATTATTTTTTCACATGAAAAATAGTTTATTTTGATAAATAGATTTTATTTTCTTAAATAACTTATAAATATATTTAAAAATACTTCATATTTTTATTATATTTTTTATACTAATAAATACTTATTTTTATACATATTTAATTTTTAATATTTACATATAATATTATTTATTATTTTTCTTATACAAAAAATGTACAAAATAATAATATGAAACATTATTTTCTTTGAATAAAAAAATTAGGGTTTCACCCCTCCAAAAATAATATTATTTTTTCCTTTTTTTAGGGCTTAAATTAAATTATTTTCTCATACAAAAACAAAACACAAAACATTTTTTACACATGAATCCATTGCATTGCATTTTGAATACTTGCCTTATATTTATTTAATTCGCGCAATATTCGATTTGATTGTAATAATATATTTAGGTTTATATTTGTGCAAAATCCCCATTCAAACTTGTATTCCCCCTCCCATAATAATTGTTGTAATAGCTTAGTTTATTTTACATAATTTATCGCTTTATATGCTATGCTTAGTAATTAGGGTTTGCATGACAAGAACAAAAACAAAGGAAAATTGAAAACCCTAAATACAAGACAAAAGCATGAAAATGACACACTTTGCACACAAGCACCCTTAGGGTTTCTCCCACTTGGTTTCCTAAAACAAAATGGCCATGTTACGCATGCAAAGTATCTTGGAAAAACAAAACAAATATAAGATCATAGTCCCTCGATGACGCTATTCAAAGGTTTCCTAAACAAAATGATCTTGGTCCCTCAAAAGTGCTAAGATACTTGGAAACATTGCTATCATGGTCATACGATGACCCACGCCCGTCCCGTTTACATCCAAAGATAGGATTGTCTACCAAATCAATGGTAAGTCAATAATTTCAAAGGAATAAAAATGCACAAGAAAGACATTTGAGTAGGTTGATAGCTTCTAAGTTACTTGCTCCATTTCAAACAATCCTTGCTATTTTCAAAAACAAACACATACATATTTCAAAACATCTTACAAAACATTGAAACATTTTTTTTCAAAAGACAAACATCTTTGTATACATTCTTACGAACGAGAATCATTACAAAGATTGCCTAAACGAATGACCTCTTTTAAAAATACTTTCAAAACCACACCAAACACCATTTAAAACAAATCAAAGTAAGTGATCTAAGCAAGTAACTAATAGCCCATGGAAAACCATGGATGAAAAGGGTGCTAGCACCTTCCCTTTTCATAATCTACCCCCCGAACTCAAGAAACAATTTCAAAGGTCTTTCCTGTGCTTTTTTACCTTTCCTTTTGGATAAAAGAAAAGTCGATGGCGACTCTTTCTAACCGCGACATTTTCGACAAAACGCAAAACCTCAAGTCAGTTATCCCACCGTATCACATAGACTTAGCAGGAAGAGTCCAGCCTCCCCTGTCCGAAAGAGAGTTAGTAGACATGTTTTTGGGTACCATGTCTGGTCCTTTCTTTAATCACTTAATTGGAAGTTCCTCAGCAAGCTTTACTGTATTAATCTTGACCGGAGAAAGATTGGAAGCTAAGATTAAGAGTGGGAAGATTCAAAAAGACGCAACCTCTGCTGCTATAAGAAAACCATTTATCGAGAAGAAAGAAGTTGGTGTTGTGTATCCTCAAAGGAATCAAGAAAGAACTGAACACCGTCCAATGGTGGGGGATGTCATGATCCCAAAACGTGCACCTACTCAACAAAGAAGCAACCATCCTAGAACAGAAAGACCAGTAAGACAATTTACCCGGATTAATATGACATTATCTCATGTCCTGCCACATTTGTTGAGATCTAATCTGGTAACTTTGAAAGAAGCTCCGAAGAATCCCAACACCACCTCTCCTCACTACCATCCTAATGCTCGATGTGCTTACCATTCAGAGAGTCCAGGCCATGATACCAATAACTGTTGGGCTTTGAAAAACAAGGTGCAAGACCTTCTTGAAGCAAAAGAAATTGAATTTGATGCTCCTGAAATCCCCAATGTTATCACCGCTCTTATGCCCAAGCATGGCCGTGATGTTAACGATGTTGAAGATGATATGTTTGTTACTGTTGTTGATGAACTTGTTACTCCTCTCCTAACTGTCAAGAAGAATCTATTGAGGGCCGATTTATTTCTGGGCTATGAAGAAAGCTTCCACCTCTGTTTATCCCTACCAACTGGTTGTCATTTATTGAAAGCACGTGTTCAACGCCTAATAGATGAAAAAGAGATTTTGTTTGAAAAGACTCCCATTCCAACCATTTCTTACAAATATGTTTCGATAGTAACCATTTCCGCCAATCCTTCCAGGGTCTCCACCAAAAGACCCATTTGGATTACATCAGTTCCTAAAGTAGCTCCATTGATAATTACTATGCCAGGACCAACCCCGTACTCATCAGATAAAACTGTCCCATGGAATTATGGGGGCGACATCTACTATCACGGCGTCAAACAAGATTGGACGGTTGTTGAAGGCTCAATTTTTTAGAAGGCTGACCCTGACATCGGCAACATTGCAGGAACCAGCAAGATAACCCGAAGTGGTAGAGTATTATCTCCCGAGATTGCTCCTCCGGAAAATGTTACTGGTCATGTGATCATCCATGTTTATGTTCCTGTTGACACTACTACTACTACAATCCCTATGGTTACCCCTACTGACACTCCTACCACCGAGTCGACCAAGACTCGGGGCAAAGGAATTCTTGTTGAGCCTGTTTGGATGAAGGCACAATCAGTATCTATCCCTGAGGCCTCCCAAAAGGAGATGGAAGAAATTCTGAAAATTATAAAGAGAAACGACTACAACATAGTCAAACAACTAGGGCAGACTCCATCAAAGGTTGCCCATGTACCGCAAGAAACCTCTGCTGATCAGTTCCAAGACTGCGTGGCCAGTTTAACCGCTGACAATGGTTTAGGCTTTTATGATGCTGACTTGACACCTAAAGGACGGAAGCACAATGAGGCATTGCATGTCTCTATCGAATGCAGGGGCACAACTTTGGTCCATGTCTTGGGTGATACTGGTTCATATTTGAATATGCTTCATAATAAGGCTCTTGATAGACTCGACTGTGAAGGTTTGACCTTAAAACCCAATATTATAGTGGTAAGGGCCTTCGACGGTTCAAAGATAATGGTGTATGGGGAGGTGAACATCCCCATAAAAGTTGGAACTCAAACCTTTGATTCAACTTTTTACGTGATGGATATTCGCCCTTCCTATTCCTGCTTATTGGGCCGACCATGGATTTACAACGCTGGTGCTGTTACCTCTACATTACATCAAATGCTGAAATATCCAACCGAGGGGAAAATCATTATTGTCCATGGAGAAGAGGGATATATGGTCAATCACTTAAACTCCTTCAGATACGTGGAATTAGATGGTGAATTCATTGAAACTTTGTTTCAGCATTTCGAGGAAGTCCCACATACCGTGGAAATAACCAAGTCTATTTCCCAAGTCCCAAAGATGTCTTCTATGAAAGATGCCAAGGCAGTGATCGAAGAAGGTGGGTGTACTATTTGGGGATATCTCCCAGATATCCCATAAAAATCTGACAAATTTGGTTTGGGTTTCACTTCAGGAGCCCAGAAAGCTGTACGCCGTGCTCGTGCCAAGGGACCACCCTTGAAGATCAGTAACCACGGAGTCAACACAGTGGAGGATGATGAGGACATCTACGACTTAGAGGAATGGATTTTCCCAACTGTCAATGGAGGACTCAGCAACTGGGAAGCTAAAGATTTTGTCCCAATTACTTTTATCCAACATTAATTGTCTTTAAATTTTGTCGGACTTGTAATAATTAAACAATTTAGACTTTTAAAATCTTGTGTCTTACCCGAGGCACAACGGCCCATTTGTAAGGGTTGTTACCTCATTTTCATATGTCATCAATGAATCATGGACGTTTTTGCATACAAACTTTGTGCTCTTGGTCTTTATTTTTACATTTTTATTTCTTTTAAAGATAACTATACTCTTGCGCACACTCACATTCAAAATGCAGGTCTACATCCATTCGGAATCCCATGGGTAACGATTCTTCTATGGCTTTCTGTGACTCTGGAAGTCTAATCTACCAAGCTGAAGCTGAAGTTGAGGAAGATTGTGAAGTGCCAGGGGAACTTACCAGGTTACTACAACAAGAGAGGAACATACAGCCCCACGAAGAATCAGTGGACATAGTTAACCTAGTGTGATACGGCGGGAGAACTGACTTGAGATTTTACGTTTCGTCACAAATGTTTCGGTTTAGAAAGATTCGCCACCGACTTTTATTTTATCCAAAAGGAAAGGTAAAAAACACAGGAAAGACCTTTGAGATGTTTTCTTGAGTTCGGGGGGTAGATTATGAAAAGGGAAGGTGCTAGCACCCTTTTCATCCATGGTTTTCCATGGGCTCTTAGTTACTTTCTTAGATCACTTGCTTTGCTTTTGCAATTGTTTGAAATGGTGCTTTGTTTGGTTTTGAAAGTATTTTGAAAAGATGCAATCGTTTAGGCAATCTTTGTAATGATTCTCGTTCGTAAGAATGTATACAAAGATGTTTGTCTTTTGAAAAATGTTTCAATGTTTTTGAAAGTTGTTTGTAAATGTTTTGAAAGTGTGTGTGTGTTTGTTTTTGAAAATAGCAAGGATTGTTTTACAAATTGATCAAGTAATTAGAAGCATATCTACCTACTCAAAAGTATTTCTTGTACATTTTTATTCTTTTGACATTGTTGATTTACCATTGATTTGGTAAACAACCCTATCTTTGGATGTTAAACGGGACGGGCGTGGGTCATCGTATGACCATGATAGCAATGGTGCCAAGTATCTTTAGCATTTTGAGAGACCAAGATCATTTTGTTTTAGGCAACCTTTTGATAGCGTCATCGAGGGACTATGATCTTATTTGTTTGTTTTGTTTTGCCAAGATACTTTGCATGCATACCATGGCCATTTTTAAGGCAACAAAGTGGGTGAAACCCTAAGGAGTGCTTGTGTGCAATGTGTGTCATTTTTCATGCATTTGTTTGTCTTGTATTAGGTCTTGTATTTGTTTGATTTTGTCTTATCATGCAAACCCTAATTTTACTAAACATGTATATAATGCGATAAATTGCGTAAAGTAAATCTAAGCTATTACAACAATTATTATGGGAGGGGGCAAACAAGTTTTTGAATGGGGATATTTGCACAAAATAAAACCCTAAATACTATTACAACCCAATTGAAATATTGCACCAGATAAATAAATAAACAATTATTTAAATATGCAAATAAAATGTATTTATGCAAAATGTTTTGTATTTATTTTATGTATGAGAAAAATAAATTATTTAAGTCCTAAAAATAAGAAAAATTATATTATTATTTTTGGAAGGGTGAAAGACCCTAGTTTTTAATTAAAATAAAGATATGTCTTATATTTCTATTTTGTTCATTTTTTGTTTAAGAAAATAATAAATGATATTATGTACAAATATTAAAAATTAAAATATGTATGAAAATAATTATTTTATGTGTTAAATAATAAAAATAAAAATGTATAGTATTTTAATGTATTTACAATTTTATTTAAGAAAATAGAAACCACTTGTCAAAATAAATTGTTTTTATGCAAAAATAAATAAAAATATAAAATAAAATGTGAAAATAAATAAATTATTTTTGGGGATTTTTTATCATTGGAAAAAATAAATGCAAGCAATAAAATAAAAATATGCAAGAAAAATGTAAAAATATAAGAAATAAGTCAGGGGGGTGCAAAAGTAATATGGAGGGTGCAAACAGCAAAAACAAAAAGGCCAAATGCAACAAAAAGCCCAAGACAGCTCAGCTTCGTCCCTGTCCTTCAGCTTGCGCGCGTTTCTTCTTCAAATTTGGAACTTGCTCATGCTTACATAAAATCAAAAACTCATAACACAAAAAATGTAGCTTATGATCTCACGATTCCAGTGATATAAAGTTTGTAAACCAACTCTCAAAGATCAGAGAGAATTTAATCACCCCTAATTTCTGACCTAGTTTTTTCAGCATGTTCAACATTCAAATTCTTTTAGCTTAGTTAATATAAATGACAACTATGCATATGTACAGCTTCACCATGTTAAGGACTACATATTTGCTTCACAAATCAAAGCTTGAGGATTCCTAAATAGAGAGATAGTATTTTGAAAAATACCTTGTTCAGCCGAGTTTGGATATGGAAATATGGGGGCTTTGAGTGGGGCCTGAAGATCGTGTGAGCTTCCTTGAAGTTCCCTAAAGCTTTTCCAATGCTTAGCTGGCCCTGAGGATGCTTGAAACTCCCTGCACGAGTCAACTTGCAAACTTCCAAAATGGAAATGGTGATGTCTGAAATATAGCTTACAGAACCAGGACAGGGACTTGGATAGTTTAGGTTGGAGGTATGGAAGATGTTTGATGTGTTACAAAGCAAAACGCACGAGCAAATATTGAGATGGCTAGTGTTTTGCAGAAGCTGCCCTGTTTGGGCAGAAATTTGTGTTTTTTGTGTTTGAGAGTGTTTTGGTTACTATCAATTCGTGTTTCTGCTTGAGGCAAGTTTGTGAAGTTGTGTAGAATGATGCCAAGCCTTCCCTTTATCAGCTTGTACAAGTTTTTGACTTTTGGCCTCTTTTCTTGTTTTTGAAGAAAGGTTGAAGTGACTATGCCAAAGGCCTGTACAGGCTAGCTTGAGGGCTGATAATAGTTGGTATGCTTTGCTTAATTCCTGTGGAAATTGTCTTCACCACAAGAATAAGTCCAATGCTCAAGGCTGATAAAGTTGGAAAAGCTTGCTTCATCAAAATGGTATTGTGAACTTTATGCCGTTTATGGATTAATCTTTTGTACAATGCTCCAAAGATCAAAATAAAGCCATTATCCAATGAGTTAACATTCAATGATGGAGTTTAGAAGGGATTAGGACCTGTAATGCAAGGTACAAGCATGCTACGATCTAATTTGCAAGTTGGTGCATTGTGAAAATGGCTTGAACAAAAGTGACAAAATGCCATTTTCTCTTCTTCGATTCTCCCTAACCACAAATGATCTTGGAGAGTTATTGGACATTTTGGAAAGCTTGCAACATTCTATACAATCCATCTTTGAAATGCAACTTGAGATACCTCTTGGAACTATGTGAAAAATATCCATGAAGTTAGGTCAAAAACTGCCTAAATTAGGGCAAAATTTCACTAAGTTATTTAGTTTATGGACCCCTATTCACAAAATCATAGCTTGAGATACAAGCATCTTTTGGGAAAACATTGTGAATCAAAGTTGTAGATTTCATGGAGGACTACAACTTTCATGTTGGAAGTTTGCTTTGAATCAAATTTCATCATGGTGGAAAAATGGTGAAAAGTTAGGAAAAAATAAGAAATTTTCCATACTTAGAAAAATTCTAAGTTATGAAAAATTTCAAATTAAAACCCTAATTCGCAATTTTAGGTTTCTTGGTCAACAAGTTTCACATTTTGACATATCTTGATTAATTATGACCCTTGGCACTTGATTTTGACCAAAAAGTCAAAGTTTGACTTTTTAGTGCACAATTGACTTTTGATCAATTGACTGCAAAATTCATCTGTTAATCGAATGCACTTGAGATATTTTGAACAATATGATTAGGTCAATATGATGAAATTGAGTTCTTGACATCATTCTTGAACCCAATTGGTCATTGGCTAGGTTAAAAATAAGAAATTGCCCTTTCTCAATCAAAACTCTAATTTTGACAATTTTGCCCTTTTGATGATCTGATCAAATTTCTTGAGGAGTTGTGATCCAAACTTGATCAAATGGGTCATATGAGTCTATAATGTTGATGTGGATAAAAAATTACGAGGTTTGACTATAAATTGGCCATGGTTGACTTTTTTCCCAATACAGCTGATTTTTTAGGTCAACTATCCAATTGACTGGTCAAAAATGTGGTTCAAGGCTTGAAACTTGGTATGAGCAATCTTAGAGGTCCAAGATGGTGTATGAAAGTCACATGAAACATTGATGGTCCAAAAATCCTTGTGAAAACTCAAACCCTAATTTCAGGTCATCAGTGCAAGAGGATGTCTTGAGCTGAGCAAACCCTAATCTTGTCTTGAGTCCAAGAAGTCTTGTGAGGAAAGTCTTGATAAATGAGAGGGAAAATTTTGGGGTACAACAGCTGCCCCTGTTCAATCTTCTTGAACCTGAAGAGTTAGATTGGCGAGTTCTGCCATTCGTGACTCGAAGGTAAAAGATGATTGGACACTAGAGTGCCCGTAAATTTGCACTCGTCAAAATGTAGTTGAGGGAATGGGCTTAAAGGTGCCATTTGGAGAGGTGACATAATCTTGTCGGAGATGGGCTTGTAGATGTCATCCAAGAATTCTTGTTGAATTGTAAGTTGTAAATCAAAAGAATGAGTATCAGAAAGGTGTCCGTATTAGGAACGTATCTGAACTGTATCTAGAGACTGAGTCTGTACGAGCAATGGAATGGCGTCTGTGTCTGGAGCGTATCCGAGCTGTAATAGTATTTGAATCTAAATGAGTAACAGGATGACTTCTGTGTCTGGAGTGTATTTGTACTGTATCTAGAATCTGAAATCTGAATAGGCGACAGAATGGCATCCGTGTCTGGAGCGTATCTAAGCTGGGGAAAATCAGAATAAGTGACAGAATGGAAAACCATGTCTGGAGCGCATCTGGACTGGAATCTGAATAAGAGATCTGAATAATTGATAGAATGGCTTCCGTGTCTGGAGCGTATCTGAAATATATCTTAACCTTGAATTCTAGATGAGTAATCAAACGACTTCCGTGTCTAGAGTGTATCTTTACTGTATCTGAGGTTGAAATCTGAATGAGTATCAAGATGGCATCCGTGTCTGGTGCGTATCTGAACTGTAACTTGACTTTCAATTCTGACTGAGTGAAAGAATGACTTCTGCATCTGGAGTGTATCTTTACTGTATCTGAAGTTGAAATCTGAATGAGTAATAGAATGACTTCCGTGTCGGGAGTGTATCTTTACTGTATCTGAAATCTTTGAACATTGTTAATGATAATTGTTAATCTTATCCTGAAAAGGGTAAAATGTTAGCTGAAACACAGAGTTATGTTGCATGAAATATATGATGCAATAAATGTGCTTTAATAATGTTTATGATATATGAAAGTAATGTATGAGCATGTAAGCTGATTTGCTGTATTTCTGAGGAAAATAAATCCTTGACATTTGGGGATAATAAAATCCTTGATTGCTGTCGGGGAAAAATAAATCCTTGACTGTTGACGATGAGAAATCCTAGGTGCCTGTTGGGGATATAGAGATCCTTAAAGTCTTGAAATTGGAACATTGACAATAATTCTGTTGTGAGAATAATGCCAAATACAGTTTGAGAAAATCTGCTTGGGGAATCCAGAGGACTTTGATGACGTCTACTGGGGATTACACAAAAGGAGTCCTTGTTCTGCTAGGACATGGAAAAAACTCTGATGACTTCTGCGGGGAATGAGAATCTTCATTCTGTTGGGAAGAAATGAAAACTTTGGCGACTTCACTGGGGAATTGAGAATGAGAATCTTCATTCTGTTGAAAAATAAACTCTGTGGGGAAGAAAGCTTACTGCTGGGAAGTAGGTTCAGGAGTTTGGTGTGTATGCCACTCTACTGGGGAATCAACCTAGGTTGGGGAGTAAGAGTTAAATGTTATCTGGTTGCTTCTCAGACTCTAAGACAACTAACTGGGGAATTTGGAGAAAACTGAATGGTTTCCGCCGAGGATTGATTGTTGGAAAATTTGGCTTCGCTGGGGATTGAAGGTTTCAGCTCCGCTGGGGAATTGTGGTTCAAAGTTTTGGCTCCGCTGGAGATTGGGAGTTTGAAGTTTTAACTCAGATGGGGATTAAGGGTTTGAAATTTTAGCTCCGCTGGGGATCTAGATGATGTACTGTAGCGATTGCTCATGGAATAGCCTAAAGACGTTTTCCTATCCTTTCAACCTGTCAGTAATTGTTCTTTTTCATCCTGTTTATTTGTAAACGGTAATTATGTTCAAATGCATATGTTCACTAATGAATCATTGGACGTTTTTGCAAATAAAACACAAATGTAAAAGAAAAAGGAAAATAGGTTTTTGCACTTTAAAGAGATATCTTTGTATTTACTTTGAATAAGTATTATGTACAAAGGAAACAAACATCCTAGTAAGAAGATGGTGTCATAAAAAATGAAAAAAATTTATACAAAGAAAGATAGTTATGTGTAAAAAAAATCCATGGGGTTCCCATTCTGCTATAGCCTTCGTAACTCCGAATATCTTGTCTATTCGTTGCTTCGCCCGAAGATGATTGGATTGATCAGAAGCTTCAGGTTTGTCTGTGAAGAGATTGTCCTTAAAGTGATCCGACAAGACATATACGCTTTAATTCCCTAACTTTTGCCTGGACTGCCCTTTTGGGATCTCGATCCACCGGGAAACCCATTTTTGCCCAAGTAGCCCTTTCAGGTTTTCAACTTGCCAGGTGTACAGATTTTTTTATTTATCCCTGATTTTTTCCTGAACCGCCCTTTCGGGTTTTCGATTCACCGGGATGCCCTTGTTTTGCCTAGGTGTGTCAACCTAGCGGGCCATTTGTGCGTAGTATCTTTTGACTATGTCTGCGTTCGTAGGGTACGACAGGTCGTCGCCTTCCATGGTGGTTAAGATCATTGCCCCACCAAAAAAGATGTTCTTGATTACAAATGGTCCTTCGTAGGTAGGAGTCGATTTTCCCCTGGGATCACTTTGTGGCAAGATGATGCGCTTGATCACAAGATCTCTAACTTGATATGTCTGGCGTCTGACTTTCATGTTGAAAGTCTTGATCATCCATTTTTGATACGTCTGACCATGGAAAACAACAGTAAGTCTATTTTCATCAATTAGGTTCAACTGATCAAGTCGCGTTTGAATCCAATCATCTTCACTCAAACCTGCATCCTTCATTATTCTCAAAGAGGGGATCTGAACCTCAATAGGTAAAACAACCTCCATGCCATACACCAAAGAATAGGGTGTTTCCCCAGTTGATGTACGAGCTGTGGTACGGTACCCGTGGAGAGCAAATAGTAGCATCTCATGCCAGTCCTTGTAGGTGACTGTCATTTTCTGTATGATCTTTTTGATGTTTTTGTTCGCAGCTTCAACTGCACCATTCATCTTTGGCCGATAGGGAGATGAATTGTGATGTTGAATCTTGAACTTCTCGCACAGGGCGGTGATCATAGTATTGTTAAGTTTTGTACCGTTATCAATGATGATCCTTTCGGGGATACCGTACCGGCAAATGAGATTTTGTTTGATGAAGTGAGAAACAACATTCTTTGTAACAGATGCGAAGGAAGTTGCTTCGACCCACTTTGTGAAATAATCAATGGCCACTAGAATAAAGCGGTGTCCATTGGAGGCTGTAGGCTTGATCTCCCCAATCATGTCGATTCCCCATATAGCGAATGGCCAAGGAGCTGTTAATACATTTAGAGGAACTAGAGGCACGTGTACCTTGTCTGCATAGATTTGACATTTATGACAAGTCTGGGAGTGTTGATAGCAGTCAGCTTCCATGGTAGACCAGTAATAGCCTGCCCTTAGAATCTTCTTAGCCATCGTATGCCCGCTAGAGTGAGTGCCGAAGGTACCTTCATGCAATTCAGCCATAATCCTTTCAGCTTTAAGCTTGTCCACACAAAGGAGCAAAACAGAATCATGATTGCGTTTGTACAGGATGCCATTACTTAGGAAGAACTTAGCTGAGAATCTCCTTAAGAACTTTTTGTCATTGACTGAAGCTCCTTCAGGGTATTCTTGAGCCTCGAGATACCTTTTGACTTCATGAAACCAAGGTTGGTCCACTACTTCTTCGGTATTAATCTCGTGACAGTGTGCAGGTTCGTCCATCCGTTCAATGGTGATTCGGGGAGCCTCATTATCCCAATTAAGTTTAAACATGGATGACATTGTAGCTAGAGCATCTGCTAGTTGATTTTCTTCTCGCGGGAAGTGCTCGAAGGTAATCTGCTCGAAATGTGGTAACAATGTCAAGACATGTTCTTTGTAAGGGATGAGGTTTAGATGCTTAGTGTCTCACTCTCCTTTGATCTGACTGATGACCAAAGCTGAGTCCCCAAACAAAATTAAAGATTTGATTCCCAAGTCTATGGAAGCCTTGAGTCCAAAGATGCAAGCTTCGTATTATGCCATGTTGTTCGTACTGTTGAAGCAAAATATGGCGGTGAAAGGAGTATGGCATCCTTATGGAGATATAAGAACAACACTGATACCATTACCAAGCACATTGGATGCCCATCAAAGTACAGAGTCCATCGGGATCCTTGTTCAGGTCCGTCATACGGTCTGAAATCTTCAATATTGTCCAATGTCATGATGTCTTCGTCAGGGAAGTCAAACTTCATGGATTGATAATCTTCTACAACTTGATGGGCCAGATGATCAGCTAGCACACTACCCTTTATAGCTTTTTGGGTCGTATACTGTATGTCATATTCTGTGAGGATCATATGCCATCTAGCTATCCTTCCAGACAAAGCAGGCTTCTCGAAGATGTATTTTATCGGATCAATCTTAGATATCAACAAAGTGGTATGAGTCAACATATATTTCCTTAGCCGGCGAGCAGCCCATACCAAAGCGCATCAAGTTTTCTCGAGTAGTGAATATCTGGTTTCATAGTCGGTAAACTTTTTGCTAAGGTAATAAATGGCATGCTCTTTTCGGCCAGACTCGTCATGCTGCCCCAGTACGCACCCCCATTGAGTTATCCAAAACAGTCAGATACATGATTAGCGGTCTTCCTTCGACGGGCAGCATCAAGACAAGAGGCTCTTGTAAATACTCCTTGATTTTATCGTAAGAAACATGACAGTCATCATTCCATCTAACTACCTGATCTTTCTTCAACAACTTGAAGATTGGTTCACAAGTAGATGTTAGGTGAGAAATGAACCTAACAATGTAGTTTAGGAGTCCCAAGAAACCTCTGACCTCCTTCTCAGTGCGAGGAGCATGCATTTCTTGTATAGCTTTGACTTTGGAAGGATCAACCTTGATGCCTTTGTTGCTGACAATGAAACCTAAGAGTTTACTGGATCGGACTCCGAACGTGCACTTGTTAGGGTTTAACCTTAGCTTGTACTCCTTCAACTTGACAAACAGCTTTCGCAAGTGATCAAGGTGTTCTTCTTCAGATTGTGATCGGGCTATCATGTCATCTACATAGACCTCTATCTCATGATGTATCATATCATGAAACAAAGCTACCATGGCACGTTGATAGGTTGCCCCGACATTCTTCAGTCCGAATGGCATCCCTTTGTAGCAGAACGTACCCCACTGTGTAACAAAAGTAGTTTTCTCCATGTCCTCAGGTGCCATTTTGATCTGGTTATAGCCTGAGAATCTGTCCATGAAAGAAAATACTTTGTGCTGAGCTGTGTTGTTAACCAGGATGTCGATGTGCGGAAGTGGAAAGTCATCTTTAGGGATGGCCCTGTTTAAATCTCTATAATCCACGCACACTCTCACTTTTCCGTCCTTTTTAGACACAGGCACAATGTTAGCAACCCATTGTGGATAAGAAGTAACATCCAAAAATCCAGCATTGAACTGCTTCATAACTTCTGCTTTGATCTTCTCTGACATGTCAGGTCTCATGCGGCGGACTTTCTGTTTAACTGGTGGACAGTCTTCTCTTGTGGATAGACGGTGTACTACAATGTCTGTATCAAGTCCCGACATGTCTTCGTATGACCAGGCAAAGATCTCCACATATTCATGCAACAACTGAATTAGGCGCTCCTTGACACTCGGCTCTAGGTTGGAACCCACTCTGATTTCCTTTCTGTCTTCCTTAGTACCCAAGTTGATTGTATCCAACAGCTCCTCATGAGGCAAAATTTCTCTTTCCTCTTGTTGTAGAATTCTGGCCAATTCCCCTGGCAACTCACAATCTTCCTCACCATCGTATTCGGCTTGGTAGATCAGATCTTCAGAGTCACTGAAGGCTATAGCAGTATCGTTACCCATGGGTTCCGGAGTGGAAGGGTACCTGCATTTGTGAGTGTGGGTGTGCGTAAGGGCATAGCCATCTTAAAACAACAAAATGTTAAAGAAAGACAGTCATCACAAAAGGTTTATATATGAAAAGCGTCCATGATTCATTAAAATGACATATGAAAATGAAATAAGAACCCTTACAAATGGACCGTTGTGCCTCGGGTAAGACACAAGGGTGAAAAAGTATGAATTGTTTGTGAATTATTACAGATCCAAAAGAAATGGAAAAGATAAATTATTGCGGTATGAAAGTAATCGGAACAAAGTCTTTTGTTTCCCAATTGCACAGTCCTTCGCCAGCAGTGGGAAAAATCCAGTCTTCCAAGCTGCCCTCTTCTTCACTATCCTCTAGTGCATTAACCCCTTGGTGGCTGATCTTCACAGGTGGCCCTCCGGAACGGGCGCGACGCACGGCCTTCTGAGCAGTCGAAGTAAATCCCAGGCCAAACTTGTCTGATTTGAAAGGAAAGTCTGGAAGCTGACCCCAGATGGTGGATCCGCCTTCTTCCACTACTGCCCTTGCATCTTTTAGAGAACACATCCGAGGTACAGGTCTTGTGATCACAGAAGTTGAGGATACCTCCTTGGTCGCTGTTATTTCCTGAGAAACTTCTTCAAAATGTTGGAAAGGGGTCTCAATGAATTCTCCATCCAATTCTACATATCAGAAAGAATTTAGATGACTAATCATGTATTCCTCTTCACCATGGACAGTTATGATTTTCCCTTGGACAAGGTACTTCAGCATCTGATGCAAAGTCGAGGTGAATGCACCGGCGTTGCGAATCCAGAGACGTCCCAATAGGCAAGAGTAAGAAGGACGGATGTCCATCACGTAAAATGTTGAATTGAACGTCTGAGTACCCACCTTGATCGGGATGTCCACCTCTCTATGGACCATCCTTTTAGAGCCGTCGAAAGCTCTCACAATTATTATGCTGGGTTTCAGGGTTAGGCCTTCACAATCCAACCTATCCAAGGCTTTCTTTGGCAAGACGTTCAAAGACGATCCTGTATCAACTAAAACATGGGCTAGGGTGGTTCCCCTACACTCCAATGAGACATGTAGTGCATCGTTATGTTTTCTCCTTTTTGAGGTCAAGTCATCATCGGAGAAACCCAGGCCATTATCAGCTGTTAAACTGGCCACACACTCTTGGATTTGATCCACAAACGTCTCTTGCGGGACATGAGCCGTCTTCAGGAACTTTACCAAAGTTTAGCATGTGCCTCAGAGCACAGCAGCATGGCTAACATAGAGATTTTGGAGGGGGTCTGCCCCAGTTGTTCCACCACATCATAATCACGTTTCTTAATGATCCTCAGTATTTCTTCCTTCTCCTTCTTGGATGACTCAGGAATAACTAGTGATTGAGACTTCGTCAAGACAGGCTCCTCTTGAACATGCTTTCCTTTATTCTCAGTAGCGAGAGTAAGGATAGGAATTGCATTGTCATTGTTGGCGGGTACACTTGCATGTGTAATTACTGGTACAACTATAATCCTCGGAACGGGTCCAGAGACTGCCTTTGGTGGCGCAATCTCTAGAGAGAAAATTCTTCCACTACGAGTAATTTTGCTTATTCCAGCAATGTTACTGATGTCGGAATTGTCTTCTTCAGAGCTCTCGTCTTAGGCAGTCTGTTCAATCTGTTTGACACCATGGTAGTAGATTTCTCCACCATAGTTCCATGGTACCATTTTATCTGATTTGTATGGGGCAGGCCCATGAATTGTTATCTTCAATGGAGTATTCATAGGAGCGGATGTAATCCTAACGGGTTTTTTAGGAACCCTGGAAGGATTGGCGTATATGGTTATTATTGAAACTTCTGGAACTGGAATGGGTGAAACAGGAGCTTTCTCAAACAAAATTTCATGGTTATCAATCAATTGTTGGATACCCTTCTTCAACAGAGGACAGTCAAATGATGAGGACATGCAAGTACGGAAATCTTGGTCACAACCCGGGAACACCCCAGCTTTCAGAAAATTCAACTTGATGGTTAGGAGAGGAGTTAACAGTTCATCCACGGTAGAAACAAACAGATCCTCTTCCACAGCACTAGCATTGTGTCCATGCCTCGGAATTGGAGCGGAGATAACATTCGGTTTCTCAAGAGCTTCAAATTTAACTTCCTTTGCGTCGAACAGATCTTGAATCTTATTCTTAAGAGCCCAACAGTTGTTGGTATCGTGCCCTGGACTATCTGAGTGGTAAGCACACCTGGCATTCGGATGGTAGTGTGGAGATGAAGTATTAGGATTTTTAGAGGCCTCTTTTAGCATGGCCAAATTCAACTTTAGGAGATGTGGTAGGACTTGAGCAGGAGTCATGTTTATCTTGGTGAATTGCCTTACAGGCCTTTCCACCCTTTACTGGTTATTTCTTGGCTGATCATTTCTAGGCTGATTGTTTCTTGGCTGGTCTGATGCAGACTTTTGAATCATAGCGCCCCCCATTATTGGTCGTCGTTCGGTTCTTCCCTTATTTCTTTGGGCATAGACAACATACACTTCCTTCTTTCCTGCGAAGGGCTTTTTTACAGCAGCTGAGGTAGACGCGTCTTTCTGAATTTTCCCGCTTCTTATACCGGCTTCTATCCTCTTGCCAGTTAAAATCAATTCAGTGAAGCCTGCAGGGGAGCTTCCAATCAGGTGATTAAATAAAGGACCTGACAGAGTCCCCAAGAACATGTCCACTAGCTCTCATTAAGATAAAGGTGGTTGCACCCTTCCGGCTAAATCCCTCCACTTTTGGGCGTAGTCTTTGAAGCCCTCATTGGACGCCATGGCCATACTCTGGAGTCGAGTACGGTTTGGTGCCAAGTCGGCATTGTACTGATACTGTTTATAGAAGGTTGCTGCCAAATCTTCCCAATTATGGATCTCATACCTCTCCAACTGGTAGAACCAATCAAGCTGCGTCCCCGACAAACTGTCCTGGAAAAAGTGGACCCACAGGTCTTTGTCAGCAGAATGTGGTTGAATTTTCCTGACATAAGATCGTAGGTGCATCTTGGGACAAGATAACCCATCATACTTGGAAAATAGTGGGATCTTAAACTTGGGAGGATTACAATTCCAAACACCAACCCTAACTCCTCAAAATCCAGCCCCGATACTCTCTGTATCTCCATAGCAGCTAGACGCTCTTCCAGATTTTTGTATTTGTCATCGGCCGGAGGGTACTGTTGTTCTGAGTAGTCCTCTTCTTCCTATTCCTCAACTTCAAATTCAGATTGCACTGCAGTCTCCTTTCCTTTTCTTTCCCCTTCCTCAGTGGTTGATGGAAATTCCAAAGTCTTTCTGGCTTGACCTTCAAACCTTATTCCCATGATAGCCACACCGGCTCGCTTCTTCTTCTTTTTCTCTTTTTCCTTCTCTAGCAGGGTCTTGAGCTCCTCCCGCCCCTTGGCCAAGGTCAAGAGTAGCTGTTGAAATTGTGAATTCTGAGCTTGCAAGTCTTTAACTGTTTGTTCAAGATCTATCTTGCTGAAATAACCAACAGAGAGATGAGGAAACTTCTTGCAAAGACCTGTTTATGCATATGATGAATGATATGTATTCATTAATGCCTTCAAGGATTCGAAAATTCAAATTTGTGTTAAACAAAAAGGAATAAACGTTATATTAATAAAATAGAATTTGTTTACATCAATGCCCCTAGGGCAAAATAGTACAAAATTCTAAGATAAAAAGACGTTGCGCATCCTCTTCGGTGCAATGTAGGTGTTGAGATTCTATTCTTCGTGAAGTAACCGAGTGAGTTCTAAAACCTTCTTCTCGCTTGCGTAGAATTGGGCTTCAAAAGTATCGCGTTCTCCCTTGAGCTGTATCCAACTCCTTTGTAGATCTTCGAGTGATGTTGGCATGTCAGGATGAAGGAGGGTGTATGGAACCTCTCCTTCCTTAACAGGCTCTATAATCACTGGGAGAATGGAGGGGTAAGGCATCATAAGACTTTGGGCGCGGGGTCGTACCCACTTGAGGTAAGGCTCAAGAAGGATGGAATTCTTGTGTCCCAAGGTCTTACTGTCTACCTTGTTTGGCATCCTCCAAGCTCGGATGAACCTTTGACGAAGTCCTTGATTATCGTTGTCGAAGTCAAAAACCAAACCTTGAACTAGCATATCATGTGGGCCATCCCTTCGGGCATAACCAAACTGTCTCAGAGCCAAGCAGGGGTTATAGGTGATGCCTCCCCTAATGCCAAGTAGAGGCACATTAGGGAATTCCCCATAATGGTCGACGATGATAACATTCTCTTTGGATCGAGAACACCAATGAATGTCTGAATGTGTAAGAGTCGTCAATCGTTGTGACCACCTCAAACCTTGTTCATTATTCAAGACTGATTGGGGAAGATGAGAAATAAACCATCTTGCCAGTAGAGGAGTTCAACACATGAGAACACCTCTTTTCCTCATTGTTCGAGTGTGAAAAGAGTGTAAGATATCTCCAAGCAATGTAGGCACCGGGTTGCGAGCCATGAATATTTTGACAGCACTCACATCTATGAGTTGGTCAGGGTTAAGGAACAAGACCATCCCATAGTTGAGAAGAGCTACAATCTCCTCAAAAGCTTGTAAGTCCAAGGAATTCCAGCAGCTTTGGGCCTTCTCAAACAAGAACTTTTCCAAGAAGCCTTTGATGCCACTTCTAGTTTCTCAATGGGTTTTGACCTCAGATGAGTGCAAGTGTAGGGCTTGAGCAATCTCTTCTGGCTTTGGATCTCTTTCCGTACCGTTGAAGGGTAGTTGATTGAGAATATGAATCCTCAAGAGTTGAAAAAATTCCTCCAAAATGGGCACAAGCTGGTAGTCAGGAAATGTGAAGCAGTGATGCAAAGGATCAAAGAACTAGAAAAGAACTTTCATCATGTCTTCCTCTGTGTTGGAAGTGACTAAGTTGAGAAGACGACCATGCCTCTCAGTGAATAGAGAGTTCTCAGGAATCCTTGAAGCTAGCTCCTTGAGTTGTAGAGGAATTATTACAAGGTTGACTTGGATAGTTTTCCCGCGAAGTGAATCCATAACCTACAAAACAGGAACAAAGATGAATTTCCAAAATCCTTGAAATGGTTAGTGGATGCATATGATGCTCATGATGTCCATGATGTTATGTACAAGTATATATGTACAAGAAAATCAAACAAGTTCCTAGTTTAGGCTTGCATGAGGTTTTATAGGTAAGTACCCTCTTGAAGTTTAGTTGGCTCAACCTGTCCAAGAAATAGTAACCGGGTCCTAAGGATCTCAATATCACTGGATTGGTTCGTTGTTCATTGTTTCAATTCAGCCTCTTTACTGGAGACCGAAATATTCTAAGGAATCAACCCTCAATGAGTGTAGTATCGAGTATCTACCAACTTCGGACTGCACCAAAGCCGGTCATCTCACTACATCCTAAAAGGCCAAGTTGGTCAAGTAAAGGTTCTAGAAGTTTGTTAGTGCTTCATGATATCACTCAGCGGCCCCGTATTCTCTTTGATTGACTCAAAGGCTACCGGTACCCACAAATATGTCACACTAACATAGCTATTGCTTAGACCGTGTTTGTATACCCCGCATAGTTTCCACAACGTATTGCTATTTACCTATGAATGTTTCCCAAATCCGGGTAGAGGATTCAAACCCAAACAATAGAACCAAAGTATAAAGCAATCAAAGAAAACAATGGTAAGAAAATAAAGGTGATCTAAACCCTAAGGTAACCCCACTTTTATTATGATCCCCAACAGAGTCACCAGTTCTGTGATACGGTGGGAGAACTGACTTGAGGTTTTGCGTTTCGTCGCAAATGTTTCAGTTTAGCAAGAGTCTCCACCGACTTTTATTTTATCCAAAAGGAAAGGTAAAAAAGCACAGGAAAGACCTTTGAGATGTTTTCTTGAGCTCGGGGGGTAGATTATGAAAAGGGAAGGTGCTAGCACCCTTTTCATCCATGGTTTTCCATGGGATCTTAGTTAATTGCTTAGATCACTTACTTTGCTTTTGCAATTGTTTGAAATGGTGCTTTGTGTGGTTTCGAAAGTATTTTGAAAAGAGGCCATCGTTTAGGCAATCTTTGTAATGATTCTCATTCATAAGAATGTATACAAAGATGTTTGTATTTTGAAAAATGTTTCAATGTTTTTGAAAGTTGTTTGTAAATGTTTTGAAAGTGTGTGTGTTTGTTTTTAAAAATAGCAAGGATTGTTTTACAAATTGATCAAGTAATTAGAAGCATATCTACCTACTCAAAAGTCTTTCTTGTACATTTTTATTCCTTTGACATTGTTGGTTTACCATTGATTTGGTAAACAACCCTATCTTTGGATGTTAAACGGAACGGGCGTGGGTCATGGTATGACCATGATAGCAATGGTGCCAAGTATCTTTAGCATTTTGAGGGACCAAGATCATTTTGTTTTAGGCAACCTTTTGATAGCTTCATTGAGGGACTATGATCTTATTTGTTTGTTTTGTTTTGCCAACATACTTTGCATGCATACCATGACCATTTTTAAGGCAACAAAGTGGATGAAACCCTAAGGAGTGCTTGTGTGTAATGTGTGTCATTTTTCATGCATTCGTTTGTCTTATAATAGGTCTTGTATTTTTTTGATTTTGTCTTATCATGCAAACCCTAATTTTACTAAACATGTATATAATGCGATAAATTGCGTAAAGTAAATCTAAGCTATTACAACAATTATTATGGGAGGGGGGATACAAGTTTTTGAATGGGGATATTTGCACAAAATAAAACCCTAAATACTATTACAACCCAATTGAAATATTGCACAAGATAAATAAATAAACAATTATTTAAATATGCAAATAAAATGTATTTATGCAAAATGTTTTGTATTTATTTTATGTATGAGAAAAATAAATTATTTAAGTCCTAAAAATAAGAAAAATTATATTATTATTTTTGGAAGGGTGAAAGACCCTAGTTTTTAATTAAAATAAAGATATATGTCTTATATTTCTATTTTGTTCATTTTTTGTTTAAGAAAATAATAAATAATATTATGTACAAATATTAAAAATTAAAATATGTATGAAAATAATTATTTTATGTGTTAAATAATAAAAATAAAAATGTATAGTATTTTAATGTATTTACAATTTTATTTAAGAAAATAGAAACCACTTGTCAAAATAAATTATTTTTATGCAAAAATAAATAAAAATATAAAATAAAATGTGAAAATAAATAAATTATTTTTGGGTATTTTTTATCATTGGAAAAAATAAATGCAAGCAATAAAATAAAAATATGCAAGAAAAATGTAAAAATATAAGAAATAAGTCAGGGGTGCAAAACTAATATGGAGGGTGCAAACAGCAAAAACAAAAAGGCCAAATGCAACAAAAATCCCTAGACAGCTCAACTTCATCCCTGTCCTTTAGCTTGCGCGTGTTTCTTCTTCAAATCTGGAACTTGCTCATGCTTGCATAAAATCAAAAACTCATAACACAAAATTTGTAGCTTATGGTCTCACGATTCCAGTGATATAAAGTTTGTAAACTAACTCTCAAAGATTAGAGAGAATTTAATCACCCCTAATTTTTGACTTATTTTTTTCAGCATGTTCAACATTCAAATTCTCTTAGCTTAGTTAATATAAATGACAACTATGCATATGTACAGCTTCACCATGTTAAGAACTACATCTTTGCTTCACAAATCAAAGCTTAAGGATTCCTAAATAGAGAGATAGAGTTTTGAAAAATACCTTGTTCAACTAAGTTTGGATATGGCAATGTGGGGGCTTTGAGTGAGGCCTGAAGATCGTGTGAGCTTCCTTGAAGTTCCCTCAAGCTTTTACAATGCTTAGCTGGCCCCGAGGATGCTTGAAACTCCCTGCACGAGTAAACCTGCAAACTTCCAAAATGAAAATGGTGATGTCTGAAATAGGGCTTACATAACTAGGACAAGGACTTGGATAGTTTAGGTAGGATGCATGGAAGATGTTTGATGTGTTACAAAGCAAAACGCACGACCAAATATTGAGATGGCTAGTGTTTTGCAGAAGCTGCCCTGTTTGGGCAGAAATTTGTGTTTTTTGTGTTTGAGAGTGTTTTGGTTGCTATCAATTCGTGTTTCTGCTTGAGACAATTTTGTGAAGTTGTGTAGAATGATGCCAAGCCTTCCCTTTATCAGCTTGTACAAGTTTTTGACTTTTAGCCACTTTTCTTGTTTTTGAAGAAAGGTTGAAGTGACTATGCCAAAGGCCTGTACAGGCTAGCTTGAGGGATGATAATAGTTGGTATGCTTTGCTTAATTCTTGTGGAAATTGTCTGCACCACAAGAACAAGTCCAATGCTTAAGGCTGATAAAGTTGGAAAAGCTTGCTTTATCAAAATGGTATTGTGAACTTTATGCCATTTATGGATTAATCTTTTGTACAATGCTCAAAAGATCAAAATAAATCCATTATCCAATGAGTTAGCATTCAATTATAGAGTTTAGAAGGGATTAGGACCTATAATGCAAGTTACAAGCATGCTAGGATCTGATTTGTAAGTTGGTGCATTGTGAAAATGGCTTGAACAAAAGTGACAAAATGCCATTTTCTCTTCTTCGATTCTCCCTAACCACAAATAATCTTGGAGAGTTCTTGGACATTTTGGAAACTTGCAACATGATCTACAATCCATATTTGAAATGAAACTTGAGATACCTCTTGGAACTATGTTAAAAATGTCCATGAAGTTAGGTAAAAAACCTGCCTAAATTAGGGCGAAATTTCACTAAGTTATTTAGTTTATGGACCCCTATTCACAAAATCATAACATGAGATCCAAGCATCTTTTGGGAAAACTTTGTGAATAAAAGTTGTAGATTTCATGGAGGACTACAACTTTCATGTTGGAAGTTTTCTTTGAATCAAATTGCATCATGGTGAAAAAATGGTGAAAAGTTAGGAAAAAATAAGAAATTTTCCATACTTAGAAAAATTCTAAGTTATGAAAGATTTCAAATTAAAACCCTAATTTGCAATTTTAGGTTTCTTGGTCCACAAGTTTCACATTTTGACATATCTTGATGAATTATGACCCTTAGCACTTGATTTAGACCAAAAATTCAAAGTTTGACTTTTTAGTGCATAGTTGACTTTTGATTAATTGACTGCAAAATTCATCTGTTAATCCAATGCACTTGAGATATTTTGAACAATATGATTAGGTAAAGATGATTCCATTGAGTCCTTGACATCATTATTGAACCCAATTGGTCATTGGCTAGGTTAAAAATCAGAAATTGCCCTTTCTCAGTCAAAACCCTAATTTTGACCATTTTGCCCTTTTGATGATCTGATCAAATTTCTTGAGGAGTTGTGATCCAAACTTGATCAAATGGTTCATATGAGTCTATAATGTTGATGTGGATAAAAAATTATGAAAGTCACATGAAGCATTGATGGTCCAAAAATCCTTGTGCAAACTCAAACCCTAATTTCAGGTCATCAGTGCAAGAGGAGGTCTTAAGCTGAGCAAACCCTAATCTTGTCTTGAGTCCAAGAAGTCTTGTGAGGAAAGTCTTGATAAATGAGAGGGAAAATTTTTGGGTACAACACCTAGGTACCGAGGAGGACATGAAAGAAGTCAAGGTGGGTGCCAATCTGGAACCCAGTGTCAAGAAGCATCTAATTCAGTTGCTACAAGATTATGTTGAGGTCTTTGCCTGGTCATACGAAGACATGCGAGGACTGGATGGTGATATCGTGGTACATCGTCTACCAACAAAAGAAGGCTGCCCTCAGATAAAACAGAAAGTCTTCCGCATGCGACCAGACATGTCAGAAAAGATTAAGGTTGAATTCATGAAACAATTCTTGTTTATCACCTCTTATCCATAATTGGTCGCCAATGTTGTTCCTCTGCCTAAAAAGGACGGAAAGGTATAAATGTGCGTGGACTACAGAGATCTGAATAGGGCAAACTCTATGGATGATTTCCCACTTCCCTACATCGATATTATGGTTGACAATACCACACAACATAAGGTGTTTTCCTTCATGGATGGTTTCTCAGGCTACAATCAAATCAAAATGGCACCTGAGGAAATGGAGAAAATAATATAACACAGTGGGGAACTTTATATTACAAGGTTATGCCATTCGTGTTGAAGAATGCTGGGGAAACCTGTCAGGGTGCCAGTGTAGCTCTATTTCACGACATGATACATCACGAAATAGAGGTCTATATGGACGACATGATAGCCAGATATCAAATAGAAGAGGAACATCTTGACCATTTGCAGAAACTGTTTGAGAGATTACAGAAATACAAGTTGTGGTTGAACCCGAATAAATGCACATTTGGGGTAAGGTCTGGTAAAATCCTAGGCTTTGTCATTAGCGATAAAGGTATCGAAGTAGATCCTGCAAAGGTGAAAGCAATACAAGAAATGCCTTCTCCTCGTACTGAGAAGGAAGTCAGAGGATTCTTAGGGCGGCTAAACTACATTGCCAGATTCACTTCTCACTTAACAACTACTTGTGAACCAATCTTCAAATTACTGAATAAAGATCAAGTAGTCAAACGGAATGATGAATGCCAAGCTGCCTTCAACAAGATCAAAGAATACCTACAAGAGCCACCTGTTTTGATGCCTCCAGTCGAGGGAAGACCCTTGATCATGTATCTAACTATCTTGGAAAATTCAATGGGGTGTGTGCTAGGGCAGCATGACGAGTCTGGCCGAAAAGAGCACGCTATTTACTACCTGAGCAAAAAGTTTACCGACTGTGAAACAAGATATTCACTGCTCGAGAAAACTTGTTGCGCTCTGGCATGGGCTGCTCACCATCTAAGACAGTATATGCTGACCCATACTACCTTATTGATATCCAAGATGGATCCAATAAAATAAATATTCGAGAAGCATGCCCTCTCTGGGAGAATAGCAAGATGGCAGATGATCCTGACGGAATATGACATTTAGTACACTACCCAAAAAGCAATAAAGCACAGTGTGCTAGCCGATCATCTTGCTAATCCAGCGGTGGATGACTAACAGTCTATGAAATTCGAATTCCCAGATGAAGACATCAAGATGGTAAACAACTGTGAAGAAATTAGACCTTATGATGGACCTGAACAAGGATCCCGATGGACCCTGGTTTTTAATGGGGAATCCAATGCACTCAGCAATGGCATTGGTGAGGTACTCATATCCCCTGAAGGATGTCACACTCCCTTCACTGCAAGACTCTTTTTCAACTGTACAAATAACATGGCAGAATATGAAGCATGCATTTTTTGTCTCAAAGCTACCATAGATCTAGGGATCAAGTCCTTAAGTGTATTCGGAGATTCAGCCTTAGTCATCATCCAGATAAACAGAGAATGGGTCATGAAGCACTCTAACATTATCCCTACAAAGAACATGTGTTGACATTAATCCCACATTTTGAGAAGGTTACCTTCGAGCATTTCCCGTGAGAATAAAATCAACTAACGGATGCGCTAGCCACAATGTCATCCATGTTTAAACTCAAGTGGGGTAACAAGGCTCCCCAGATCACCATTGAACGGATGGATGAACCAGCTTACTGTCACGAGATCAATACTGAAAAAGTAGTGGACCAACCTTGGTTCCATGAAGTCAAGAGGTATCTCGAGGATCAAGAGTATCCGGAAGAAGCTCCAGTCAACGATAAGAAGTTCTTAAGGAGATTCTCTGTTAAGTTCTTCATCAGTAATGGCATCCTCTACAAATGCAACCACGACTCTGTATTGCTTCGTTTCGTAGACAAGGTTGAGGCAGAAATGATCATGGCTGATCTACATGAAGGCACTTTTGGCACCCATTCCAATGGGCATACGATGGCCAAGAAGATCCTACGGGCAGGTTATTACTGGTCTACCATGGAAGCAGATTGCTATCAACATTCATGAACCTATCACAAGTGTCAGATCTATGTTGACAAAGTACATGTACCCCCGGTTCCTCTGAATGTCCCAACTGCTCCCTGGCCATTCGCGATTTAGGGCATCGATATGATTGGAGAAATCAAGCCCATAACCTCTAATGGACACCGCTTCATCTTGGTGGCCATTGACTACTTCATAAAGTGGGTTGAGGCGGCTTCTTTTGCTTCCGTTACCAAGAATGTTGTCGCCGATTTCATCAAACAGAATCTCATATGTTGTTACGGTATCCCGGAGAGGATCATCATAAACAATGGTACGAATCTCAATAATACTATGATCACCGCATTGTGCATACAATTCAAGATCAAGCACCATAATTCCTCTCCTTACCGACCAAAGATGAATGGTGTTATCGAAGCCGCAAATTGAAGTGGTGAAAAACACAAGAAGGGGGGGTTGAATTGTAAAACTGAAATCTAAAGCAATGAACACGATATTTTTATCCTGGTTCGTTTGATCTCAAACTACTCCAGTCCACCCGTCAAGGTGATTTCGCCTCTCTCCAACGAGGTCTTAATTCACTATATTCAACTGAATATTACAGACTGCTTTAACAACTGCTAAAGCCTTCTTGATTCAAACCACAACCCGGTTTGTCAAGGTAACACTTTCTTACAAAGAGATAAAACTATGTGTGTGGATGTTTTCTACAAAACTGTATCACAACTGTGATGTATACACAAAATGAAGCTTAGAAACTAGATTGCTAAACAGTAATGGAATATCAGAGTATGTGGTTTAGCAAAACTGGTAGAACGAAGATTATGGTTCAGCTTTTGTGCGTGTAGAGATTTGGAGAGCATTAACCATTTCAATCTTCAAAGCCTTGTTTATATAGCACTTGAGATGATGAACGTTGGATGCAATATTCTTGATTCAATGCTAATAACAAGCTTTCCTTTTTGAGCAGATCTTGTCTGGAATGAGGCCGTTGGAATTAATTAGCTTTCAATGCACAGTACCGTTGCTTACTTAACGCAAGTTCTGGCTTGGCTCATTCTGATTCTGCTTTGCTGCTGATGAACTATTGTGTTTCTGTATCAGAGTGTTTGAGCGCAGTCTTGTTCATCAGGCTTCAGCATGTACGTGAGTTGATCATCTGATCTTGACGTTCTGATGTAGCAACTTCTGATGCTGGTGTATGAAATCAAATTCTGATGCTGAATAGATGTGATCTTGCTTATTTCAATCAGCGTATCTGCAAGTCAGAACATAATAATTTTAGGCAGCAGATAGTTCAAACATGAAACATATAAATACTATATCTTTTTACTTTGTTATCATCAAAACTTAAATATAGGGTAGTAGATTCAAACATTGTTCTAACAATCTCCCCCTTTTTTGATGATGACAAAAACTACATATTTTAAATTAAAATAACGTGAAAAGGTATCTGGAATATGTATCAGAATAAGAAGTAAAAGAATAAGGAGTAAGGAAATACTCCCCCTGAGTTTATTACTTCCCTTTGATTATACGTGTTCTTCAGGATCAGATCTTTTTCTTTCTTTGAACATCAGATTATCAGAGTCTTTGACTTATCAGAGAGCAGAGCTTCAGAGCTTTTCTTGTCAGAGCTTTGCTTTGGATCAGAGTATTAGGACGATCAGAACTTCATATTGATCAGAGCAACATTGATCAGAGCTTCTAGTCTTCAGAGTGTCCAGGAGCTTCCTTGTGCCTGTAGACTTCAAACAAAACAGAAAAAACATTTCAAGTAATAAAGTTAGAATGTTTGAGAATTTCTGTCTAGTTAGCCGTTATTGATTTAAATATCATTCTTGTTCTCCCCCTTTTTGTCAGCAATCAAAAAGTGTTGGTGATGTGCTAAAACAATTAAGATCAGAAAAACTAATCATATTAATATAGTTCAGAATCAGAGCAAGAAAATATTACAAAACATAATCAAAACAGTACATCAGAAAATCAGGGAAAACATGAAAATCAGGGTTTTGAGAGTGAATTGAGGAAAAAGGTTTGCAAGAGATGAACTCAGAAATATGCAGAAAAAGCTTGAGTGATAGTGAGAAAGCGTAAAGACTAAGAATGAGAGATTAATGTGCTTAAATAGAGTTTTCAAAACTATTTTGAAAAGATAAACGTTTTTAAGAGAGAGAAAAATCATGATTGCTATTTAAAAGCATGATTACTTTTCATTAAATGCTTGCTGATTTTGGGGGATTTGAGAAAGATACTTAAAAACGGTTACCAGACATGTGTCTCAATGCACCCAATCAGCGCTTTGCCTTCTCAGAAGCGTGCACGCGTTCTGCTTCAGAGATATGCTGATGATTGGATGACACTTGTTTGATGTAGTGATCAGCACGTCTGTCTTTGAGATTAGACTCTCAGATCTTTAGACTTGCATCTGATACAATCTGCATGTTCTATCTTTCTGAAAGGAGATTGATCAGAAGTTCACAGTAAAATAATTACATTCTGAAAGTAAATATATGGAATTAAAACATTTTCACTCTGGGCACACTTTCATGCTGAGATGTTTCAGAATGAAATTAAACCTATCTTCTGAAAGGGGTTTAGTAAAGATATCAGCCCATTGATGGTCTGTATCTATAAATTTTAAGTTCAAAATACCTTTCTGAATATAGTCCCTAATGAAGTGATGTTTTATTTCTATATGCTTAGCCCTAGAATGTAAAATAGGATTTTTACTTAAGCAAATAGCAGAAGTATTATCACAAAGTATAGGAATGTTACTCTCAAAAATCTGGAAGTCTTCAAGCTGACTTTTCATCCAGAGCATTTGTGTGCTACATCCTGCTGCTGCTATGTACTCAGCTTCTGCTGTTGACAGAGCAATTGTTGATTGCCTTTTGCTGGACCAAGAGATCAGATTTTCTCCCAGAAACGGGCAGCTTCCAGAAGTACTTTTACGTTCCACTCTGTCTCCAGCAAAATCAGCATCACAGTAGCCTACTAAGCTGTAATCACTAGATTTTCTATAAAACAAACCCAGATTAGTAGTACCTTTCAGATACTTGAAAATTCGCTTAACAGCTGTTAAGTGAGATTCTCTAGGATCTGATTGGAATCTAGCACAGATACAAACACTGAATAGTATGTCAGGTCTTGAAGCAGTCAGATAGAGGAGAGAACCAATCATACCTCTGTAGACTTTCTGTTCTACACTTTTGCTTACCTCTTCTCTTTCCAGAATGCACGTGGGATGCATTGGAATCTTTGATGGCTTACATTCTGAGAGGTCAAATTTCTTCAGAAGATCTCTGATGTATTTGCTCTGATGAATGTAAGTTCCTTCTGGAGTTTGATTGATCTGAATTCCTAGAAAGAATTTCAGTTCCCCCATGAGGCTCATCTCAAATTCTGCCTGCATACACTTAGCAAATTTTCTTCCAAGAGAAGGATTAGTAGAACCAAAAATAATATCATCAACATAAATTTGACAGACTAAGATGTCACTCTTAACTGATTTACAGAATAGAGTAGTGTCCACTTTCCCTCTGGTGAATTCATTTTCAAGCAGAAAGTTACTTAGCCTTTCATACCAAGCTCTGGGAGCTTGTTTCAGACCATACAGTGACTTCTTTAGTTTGAAAACATGTTCTGGATGTTTTGTATTTTCAAAACCTGGGGGTTGGTGAACATAAACTTCTTCTTCTATATAACCATTTAAGAATGCACTTTTGACATCCATCTGATACAGAGTGATGCCTCTATTAACAGCAAATGAAATTAAAAGTCTGATAGATTCTAACCTGGCGACTGGGGCAAAGGTTTCTGTATAGTCTATCCCCTCTTGCTGACTATAACCTTGTGCAACCAGTCGTGCCTTGTTTCTGATGACTTCACCTTGTTCATTTAGCTTGTTTCTGAACACCCATCTTGTTCCAATGACGTTGAATCCTTTTGGTCTGGGAACGAGATCCCATACGTCGTTTCTGGTGAATTGATTCAGCTCTTCTTGCATTGCCAGAATCCAGTCATTATCCAGAAGTGCTTCATCAATAGAAGAAGGTTCAATCAGAGACACAAGTCCCATAAGTGTTTCTTCAGAGTTTCTGAAGCTTGCTCTTGTTCTGATTGGATCTTCCTTTCTTCCTAGGATAGTCTCTTCTGGGTGATCCAAGCTGCTTCTGGGTAATCTCTTCTGAGGTTGATCAGCAGCTGTTGAAAGATTTCTAGCAGTGCTCCTTTCAGACGTTGAAGGAATGTCTGTGTTGAGAGCTTCTGATGACTTGTCTTCAGAACCTGCAAATTCAATTTCTATACCTGCAAAGACTTCATTCTGCTTTGACTTTTCAGAGTCAAGCTTGTCATCAAAACGAACACTGATTGATTCTTCCACAATATGTGTTTCTGTATTGTATACTCTGTACCCTCTTGAGCGTTCAGAGTATCCTAACATAATACACTTCTGTGCCTTAGAGTCAAACTTGTTCAAATAATTCTTTGTATTTAATATAAAGCAAGTACATCCAAATGGATGAAAATATGAAATGTTGGGCTTTCTGTTCTTCCACAATTCATATGGAGTCTTTTCCAGAATAGGTCTTATTGAGATTCTATTCTGAATGTAGCACGCTGTGTTTATTGCCTCTGCCCAGAAAGTCTTAGCAACGTTTGTCTCATTGATCATGGTTCTGGCCATTTCTTGCAATGTTCTGTTCTTTCGTTCTACAACTCCATTTTGTTGGGGAGTTCTAGGACAAGAGAAATCATGCAGAATGCCTTTGTCATTAAAGAATGACTCAAAATCTTTATTTTCAAATTCTCCACCATGATCACTTCTGACTTTAACGATTCTAAGATCCTTTTCATTCTGAACTTGGTTACAGAACGTAACAAACACAGAGTGTGACTCGTCCTTGTGTCTTAAGAACTTTACCCATGTCCATCTGCTATAGTCATCTACGATTACTAACCCATACTTCTTACCACTGACTGAAGCAGTTTTAACTGGTCCAAATAAGTCAATGTGCAGAAGTTCTAATGGCTTAGAGGTGGAAACAACATTTTTGGATTTAAAAGAAGGTTTTGCAAATTTGCCTTTCTGACATGCTTCACACAGAGCATCTGAATTGAACTTCAAATTAGGAAGTCCTCTGACCAGATTGAGTTTGTTAATCTGAGATATTCTTCTCATACTAACATGCCCCAATCTTCTGTGCCAGATCCATTGCTCGTTGTTAACAGACAGAAGACATTTTACATTCTGACTCTTTAGTTCAGAAAGTTTAATTTTGTAAATGTTGTTTTTCCTCTTACCATTAAACAGGATAGTCCCATCTTTCTGACTAACAGCTTTACATGATTTTTGATTAAAGATTATATCATAACCGTTATCACTTAATTGACTTATGGATAACAGATTATGCATCAATCCATCTACTAGCAGAACATTATTAATAGAGGGAAGATTTCCATTACCTACAGTTCCAGAGCCAATTATCTTTCCCCTCTGATTGCCTCCAAAGCCAACGTGGCCTCCAGGTTTAAGTTACAGGCTTTGGAACATATGCCTTCTTCCCGTCATGTGTCGTGAGCAGCCAGAGTCCAGGTACCATGACTGGTGTTTCTGACTTGCTGCTAAAGATATCTGCAACATGTATTATTTTATCCTTAGGTACCCAGATTTTCTTGGGTCCTGATTTGTTAGTTTTACCAAAACTCTGGTTGAATTTTGGTTTCACAGAGTGCTTACTTCTAGTATATTTGATATCATGTGTGTGACCATACACAAAGTGTGAATTTAGAGGAGTGTGTTTAATGGTTAAGTCCATGACATTCTTTGGTGTAGGAACCTTACCTTGGTATCCTATTCCTTTCCTGCCGTTTCTGCTAACTCCATAGATCATTGAAGCCATTCTACTTCTATCTATGCTTTTAGCTAGGAACTTCTGGAAACTATGATCATACTCCTTGATGATCTCATCAGCGTTGCTGGGAGTTTCAGAAATTGGTTCCTTCTGAGAGTTTTGTAAAGTGTTTTCTAATTTTGAAATCTTATCTCTCAGCTCAAAATTTTCCAATTTGAGACTCTCAGACTTATTAGAGTCAGATTCAAGATTCCTTTTCAGGTCTCTGAATTTAGCTCTAATTTGCTGATAACGTTCCAGAATCTCATTGAGGCTTTCAACAAGTTCAGCCTTTGTAAAGTTAACAGCGAAGTTAGGAAATACTTCTTCTGTGTCTGATTCTGAGTCTGATTCAGAAGCTTCACTATCTTCTGAAATGTTAGCCATGAGAGCTATGTTTGCCCTTTCATCATCTGATTCTGAGTCAGCTTCAGACGAGTCAGAGTCATCCCATGTAGCCATGAGACTTTTCTTCTTCTCTCTTCCAAACTTCTTTTTGGGCTTTTCCCTCTGAAACTTTGGGCAGTCACTCTTGTAGTGTCCTTGCTCATTGCACTCATAGCAGATGATGTCTTTGGTGTTTGGCTTCTTGCTACTGGAGGAGCCTTCAGATCTTCTGTATCCAGAGGAAGAATCTGTCCTTCTGTATCTGGAAGAAGACTCGTTCTGATCAGATCTTCTGGGATTCCTGAACTTCCTTTGTCTTTGCTTCCACAGTTGATTCACTCTTCTGGAGAGAAGGGAAAGTTCGTCTTCTTCTGATGATGATCCATCAGATGTTTCTTCAACTGCCTGCAAAACTTTAGACTCAAATTTTCTGTTAGATTTTAATGCTAAAGGCTTACCTTGCTTCTGAGGCTCATCAGCTTCTAGCTCTATCTCATGACTTATGAGGGAGCTGATAAGTTCCTCCAGAGTGATTTTGTTGAGATCTTTAGCTAGCTTCAGAGCAGTAACCATAGGCCTCCACTGCTTGGGTAAACTTCTGATTATTTTCTTGACATGGTCAGCAGTAGAGTACCCTTTGTCCAGAACTTTGAGACCAGCTACCAGAATCTGGAATCTAGAGAACATAGTTTCAATGGATTCAGATTCTTCCATTTTGAACGCCTCATACTTCTGAATGAGCGCCAGAGCTTTTGTTTCTTTGACCTGAACGTTTCCCTCATGCGTCATTCTGAGAGAATCAAAGATGTTCTTTGCTGTGTCTCTGTTTGAGATCTTTTCATACTCAGTATAGGAAATGGCACTGAGGAGGATGGTTTTGGCCTTGTGGTGATTCTTGAAGTCACGCTTTTGTTGATCAGACATTGATTTTCTATCAGTCTTCTGACCACTTGCATTCACAGGGTGCGTGTATCCATCTGTCACCATATCCCACAGATCAGCATCATGTGCCAGAAAGAAGCTTTCAATTCTGTCTTTCCAGTAATCAAAGTTTTCTCCATCAAAGACTGGAGGTTTGCCACTGAATCTGTCTCTGTCCTCATTGTTGTCATTGCTGATGTGAGAATTGTTTCCTGCCATTGTGTTTTTCTGACGCTGGATCTTGTACTGACACGGTTAAGTGTTTTAGCTCAGAACCAGGCGCTCTGATACCAATTAAAGTGGTGAAAAACACGAGAAGGGGGGGTTGAATTGTAAAACTGAAATCTAAAGCAATGAACACGATATTTTTATCCTGGTTCGTTTGATCTCAAACTACTCCAGTCCACCCGTCAAGGTGATTTCGCCTCTCTCCAACGAGGTCTTAATTCACTATATTCAACTGAATATTACAGACTACTTTAACAACTGCTAAAGCCTTCTTGATTCAAACCACAACCCGGTTTGTCAAGGTAACACTTTCTTACAAAGAGATAAAACTATGTGTGTGGATGTTTTCTACAAAACTGTATCACAACTGTGATGTATACACAAAATGAAGCTTAGAAACTAGATTGCTAAACAGTAATGGAATATCAGAGTATGTGGTTTAGCAAAACTGGTAGAACGAAGATTATGGTTCAGCTTTTGTGCGTGTAGAGATTTGGAGAGCATTAACCATTTCAATCTTCAAAGCCTTGTTTATATAGCACTTGAGATGATGAACGTTGGATGCAATATTCTTGATTCAATGCTAATAACAAGCTTTCCTTTTTGAGCAGATCTTGTCTGGAATGAGGCCGTTGGAATTAATTAGCTTTCAATGCACAGTACCGTTGCTTACTTAACGCAAGTTCTGGCTTGGCTCATTCTGATTCTGCTTCGCTGCTGATGAACTATTGTGTTTCTGTATCAGAGTGTTTGAGCGCAGTCTTGTTCATCAGGCTTCAGCATGTACGTGAGTTGATCATCTGATCTTGACGTTCTGATGTAGCAACTTCTGATGCTGGTGTATGAAATCAAATTCTGATGCTGAATAGATGTGATCTTGCTTATTTCAATCAGCGTATCTGCAAGTCAGAACATAATAATTTTAGGCAGCAGATAGTTCAAACATGAAACATATAAATACTATATCTTTTTACTTTGTTATCATCAAAACTTAAATATAGGGTAGTAGATTCAAACATTGTTCTAACACAAATAAGAACATTAAGAAGATCATACAGAAAATGACAGTAACCTACAAGGACTGGCATGAGATGCTACCATTCGCTCTCGACG
This sequence comes from Vicia faba, assembly GCA_948472305.1. Lineage (NCBI taxonomy): Eukaryota > Viridiplantae > Streptophyta > Magnoliopsida > Fabales > Fabaceae > Vicia > Vicia faba. The sequence goes on from OX451738.1 coordinate 1,250,044,923, forward strand.
GGTATTGTACCATGGCGCGCATATCAACCGGGGCAACACCTTACTCTCTGGTATACGCCATGGAGGTTGTTTTGCCTATTGAGGTCCAGATACCTTCTCTGAGAATCACGAAGGATGCAGGTTTGAATGAAGATGAGTGGATCCAAACTCAACTTGATCAACTTAACTTGATTGATGAGAAAAGGCTTACTGCTATCTGTCATGGTCAAATGTATCAAAAACGAATGATCAAGGCTTTCAACAGAAAGGTCAGACGCCAAATGTATCAAGTCGGGGATCTGGTGAATAAGCGCATCATACTTTCGCAGGGTGATCCCAGGGGCAAATGTACTCCTACATATGAAGGACCGTTTGTGATCAAAAGCATATTGTCTGGTGGAGCAATGATTTGAACCACTATGGATGGCGAAGAACTGTTGCACCCTATGAACGCGAACATAGTCAAAAGATACTACGCATAAGAGACCCGCTAGGTTGCACACCTAGGCAAAACAAGGGCATCTCGGCAAACAAAAAAGGTTCGGGAAAAAATTAGGGATAAAAAAAAAATTGTACACCGACAAGTTGAAAACCGAAAGGGTGACTTGGGCAAAAAAGGGTATCCCGGTGGACTGAAAACCTGAAAGTGAGGTCCAAGCAAAAGTTAGGGAATTAAAGCGTATGACTATGTCCCGTTGGATCACCTTACAGACAACCTTCAGCTTCGACTGACAAACTTGGTGGTTCAGATCAATCCAATCAACTTCGGACAAGGCAACAAGTGGACAAGACGCTCAGGGACACAAAGGCTATATCGGAATAGGAACCCCATGGGATTATTGCACATAGCTATCTTTTCTTTGTATCAAATTTTCATTTTTTTTATGACGACATTCCCTTACTAGAATGTTCGTCTCATTGTACAAAAAAGACTTATTCGAGTTAATACAAAGATACCCCTTTGAAAGTGCAAAACTATCTGTTTTTTTCTTTATTTTTTTGTTTTGTTTACAAAAACGTCCAATAATTTATTTTTGAACATATGCATTTGAACGTAACTACTGTTTAAAATGAACAAAAAACAGGAAGACAATCACTAATGGTTTAAGAAATAAGATAATATATTTAGACTACAAAACCCCCCACAGTGTGCAGCTTAATGATATCAAGCTCTCTCACATCCCCGGCAGAACAAAGCTTCAAGTTATCATTCCCCAGTAAAGGTCGCCCAATTTCTCAGGATTCTCCAACAAGATTTCACAAGCAATACACGGCGTTTGCCTTACAACAGAGTTTATCTCTCTAACAAATAGAATCTCATCAACTCATCAGCACTTCAAAACATGAAGACTTGCACTCCACATCCCCATCCAGTCAGGGATTTCTGTTCCCTAATCCAACAATATTACAGCTGTATAGCTTACATGCCCATACATCGCATCCATATGTCATAACATTGACAACATGAATGCATACAACATAATCTCATTCATTTTATTGAGAACATCATTGTACAACGCATTTCATACATCATGACATTGCATATAACTAATCTTTCATCTCTTCAGGAAAGATCAGTCAACAGATGGCTATCATCAACAATTTACAAAAGGGTCAGAGATTAATACCTGAAACAAGCCAGGACAATTATCTACACGACCAGCTGAAGCAATCCTGCACAGGTTTATTCTCATTAAGATTTCAGATACGATTTAGATACACTCCAGGCACGGATGCCATTCTGATACTCATTCAGATTCAGCTTTCAGATACAGTTCAGATACGCTCCAGACACGGATGCCATTCTGATACTCATTCATATTCAATTTTTAGATAAAGTTCAAATACGCTCCAGATACGGACGCCATTATGATACTCATTCAGATTCAGTTTTCAGATACAGTTCAGATACGCTCTAGACGCAAATTCCATTCTGATACTCATTTAGATCCAGCTTTCAAATATAGTTCAGATACGCTCCAGATACGGACACCATCCTGATACTCTTTCAGATCCAGTTTTTAGATACAGTTCAGATACGCTCCAGATACGGATGCCATCCTAATACTCTTTCACATTCATCTTTCAGATACAGTTCAGATACGCTCCAGACACGGATGCCATTATGATACTCATTCAGATTCAGTTTTCAGATACAATTCAGATACACTCCAGATACAGATGCCATCCTGATACTCATTCAGATTCAACTTTCAGATACAGTTCATATATGATCCATATTCGGATGTCATTATGTCACTCATTCAAATACAGTCTAGATACGAGTCAGATACAGTCCATTTATGGATATTATTCTGGTACTCAACCCAACACATCCACTATCTTAGTATAAATCGACCAGAGATTTATTCTAACACTTCTTTCATTCCTGCCCAAAATCATTTTTTATGGCATCTGTAAGCCCATTCCAACAACTTTCCATCACCTCTCCAAATGGTATCTTTAAGCCCATTCCCTCCACCATCATCGAGTGCAAATTTTTGGGTACTCTAGTGTCCAATCATCTTTCACCTTCAAGTCATGAATGGCGGATTCGCCAATCTAAATCTTCAGGTTTAAGAAGATTGAACAGGGGCAGCTGTCGTACCCCAAAATTTTACCTCTCACTTATCAAATATTTTCTCACAAGATCTTTTTGGGTTCAAGACTGCACCAGGATTGATCAGCTCAAGACACCTCCTTAAGCACTAAGGATTGAAATTAGGGTTTGAGATTGCACAAGGATAATTGAACTTTAAATGCCCCATATGACTTTCATGGATCATTATGGACCCCCATGATTACTCATGTCAAGTTTCAGGCCTTGAATCACATTTTTGCTCAGTCAATTGAGCAGTTGACCTAAAAATCAGCTGCATTGGGGAAAAAGTCAACTGTGGCCAATTTACAGTCAAACTTCATAATTTTTTATCCACATCAACATTATGAAATCATATGTATCATTTGATCAATTTTGGACCAAAATTCCTCAAGAAATTGGATCAAATCATCAAAAGGGCAAAATGGTCAAAATTAGGGTTTTGACTAAGAAAGGGCAATTTCTGATTTTTGACCTAGCAAATGGTTAATTGGTTTGAGGTAGGATATCAAGAGTTCAATTGCATCATTTTGACCTAATGGCATGACTCAAAACATTGCTCAAGATCAATTGGATTGATATTGGATTTTCAGTCAACTGATCAAAAGTCAACTGTACACTGAAAAGTCAAACTTTGACTTTTTGGTCAAAATCAAGTGTCAAAGATCACAATTCATTAAAACATGTCAAAATATGAAACTTATTCATCAAGAAATCAAAAAGTCAAGATTTCATTTTGAAAAGTCAAAGTTTTCAAACTTAGAAATTTTTCTAAGTGTTGAAAACTTCATGTGTTTTCACAACTTTGAGCCAATATTTCACCATGATGAAAGATGATTCAAAAGAAACTTTCAGCATGAAAGTTGTAGATCTCCACGAGATATACAACTTTTATTTATACAACTTCTTCTAAAAGTGCTTGGATCTCAAGTTATTAATTCATGAAGTCATAGTCTTGAAACTAAACACTTGGTGGAATTTTGAACATTTTTGGTCAGGATTTTGACCTAACTTCTGACCCAATTTTCACCTAGTTTCAAGGGCAATTTTCAAAGGTGATTCAAAGAGGGGTTTTAGAGCACATTACAAGCTTTCCAAAATGTCAAAGAACTCCTTGAGATCATTTGTAAGCAAAGAGAATCGAAGGTCAGAAGTTGGGGTTTCAAGTTGTTTCACAAGGCAAATTTTGTGATGAACAAAATTCAAATCTCAAACCTATGCTGCATAATCTTTGCTTTGCAGGCCTCAAACTTGTTATGCACTCCATAATTAATTGCTTGCACAACTGTTACAGGTCTCAACTCAAGCATTCAATGCAATGCCATGCTTTATATCAATTTTAGGAAGAAAGTGCACAATGTAATTTTTAAAAAGTAGCTTTATGCACAAAACTTGTTCTTGAGCCTTGCAATTGTTTTCTTCTGATCATACACGTCCTATAACTCAAGATAATTTTGTCCCAAGCCTTACAATCACTCATCCTATGCTTATACTTCATCTTGGAACCATACATTCACTTTTCTTCAAAATCAAGCAACCTCGCCATAACTCTATAACTCAGAAATCCTTTGTGCAAAACCTCTCCAACCTTTTGCTTATACATACACAAGTCCTTGGCAAGAAAAGACACGCATGCTAAAGTCCTGAAACTCTCTAAAACACAGAATCACCAAAAACACCTCAAAACTTACCATTTATGAGTTTTGAATCCAATCTCCAAATTTGCTCGTGCGTTTCTTGGCCTTTTACTTTCAAAAGCTTCTAAATAACATATACAAACAATTCCCACACCTACAACACCATTTTAACACCTCCATCATAATCCACCATTTTCAAAAATAGCACCTTGCATCCAGACTTCTCCAGAACTCCCCAGGCACTTTCAGCTCAAGCTAAGAATCACATTAGCTTCCTGGGAACTTGAGGAAGCTAATACAATCATTGAAACTCACTAAAAGCTGCTCAAACTCAAAAAATGATACCCTCTTGCAAGGTGAGTTTTCTGACTTTTGAACTCTTCATACAAGCATCATTAATGCTTAGTTTGTGAATGAAAAATGTAGACATCATTGTTATGAAGCTAACCATGTCTTTAGATTTCATTTATATTGCTTAAGTAATTTGAATTTTGAATCTGAACATCCTGGAAAAATTAGGTCCGAATTTTGTACCATTCAAAATTCATGCTCATTTTTTATCTATAGATTTAGTTAATTAAATTTCTGGAATCGTGGTGAAATTTGCCACGAGTTTCATATTTATATTTTTGCAAATGGATGATAAATGAACAAGATGCATGTAGTCCTGCCAGAGGTTGAAGATGAAGTTGGTTTCATAAAGAAGTTTCTAATATATATTTATGGTTTAACATAAGTTAACGGATATACACCACCCCAGTGGTTAAAGCGCGCGCCTGTCACCCTTAGGTCCTGGGTTCAAGCCCAAGCGTGACCTTTTGCAATTTTTTTTTACATTTTTTTCTCACATCTTCTGACTTTTTGTAGCGCTGGGCCTTCCCCCCTTTGAGCTTTATTTTTTGCTACTTCTGAGCCCCCTGCCTTGTTACTCACACCCCTGGCCCATTATTTTATTTCCCATTTTATTTATTTTCCTTTCATTTTATTTTTATTTCACATTTTCTTTATTTTTTTATTATTACTATTATTATCATTTTATTATTTTTATTAATAAAAAATCCAAAAATATTTTATTTATTTATTTGCATATTTAAAAAATACTTATACATTTTATTATTCTTTACAAAAATAAAAGAGCAAAAACATGTTCTTTAATTTATTTATTTTTTTAATACTTAGATGATTTTATTTTTATTTATATTATTTTTTAAATTAAAATCAATTTAGAATTTAAGATTTTTAGTTAACCATTTTTATTGAATTCACAAAAAAACCCTAAAAAAACTTGTTTTCCTTAAATTAACTTAGTTTACTAATTTAATCTTAATTTTCTTATTTTCGGTTAATTATTTTATTTGATTAGGTTAAAAAAAAACCTTTTTATAAAAAAACCAAACAAAAAATCATATTTCCTTTTACATTTACATTCTTGCATTTTTATTTATTTTATTTTTGTATATTTATTCAAATTCAATATGGTTGTAATAATTATTTAGATTTAAATTCTTGCAATATTCCCCATTTTTAATTTGTACACCCCCTCCCCTAAATGATGTAATAGCGTAGTAATTTTATTTTTCGCAATTTAAATGCTTTATATACAAAATGCTAGTAATTAGGGTTTTGCATGGAAAGACTAAAACCAACAAATAGCAAACCCTAATCAAGACAAAAACAATGCATATAAATCAATACACTTGCACACAAACACCCCTAGGGTAAACCCACTTTGTTGCCTTACAAAAATGGCCATATTATGCATGTGAGGTATCTTAGCAAAAACAAGAAAAATACAAGATCATAGTCCCTCGATGATGCTATCCATGTTGCCTTTCAAAATGATCTTAGTCCCTAAAGAAAAATGATAAGATACCTTATAACATTGCTAATCATGGTTATACGACGACCCGCGCCCGTCTTGTTTACATCCAAAGATAGGGTTACTTACCAACTTAATGGTAAGATAACAATATCAAAGGAAAAAGGAAATGAACATGAAATACTTTTGAGTTGGTAGAATGTTCTTAGTTTCTTGCTCAAATTCAAAACCAAAACATCCTTGCTATTTTCAAAACAAACACCCACACTTTCAAAACATCTTACAAACTTGAAAACATTTTCAAAAGATCAACACCTTTGTATACATTCTTACGAACGAGAATTATTACAAAGTTTGCCTAAACAATGGTCTCTTTTCAAAATACTTTCAAAAACCAGACAAAGCACATTTTCAAACAAAAGCAAATGATCTAGGAAGTAACTAGGTGTAGCGGTAGAAATGTTTAAGACTAAGCCATTGGGTTGACTAGACTTTATACAAATCAAAATAAAAATTTCTACCGCGCTTTATTGTTTCCAAAGGAATGGGAAAAGAGAGAGTAACCCAAAAAGAGGGGGAAAGATTCAAGGTAAGGGGTTTGGTTATGCAAAGGGAAGTAATTAGCACCCTAAACATCTACAGTACTCCGCAGGAGCCTCTTTGTAAAATCTGTATATTTTGGCTATAAAAAATGTTGTATAAAAATGGATGGTGGAGGTGAGAAAAGAAATATATTTATTTTTATAATTTTTGCACCCGCCGCGGTTGTGAATATTTAGTGCCTACGTACCACCTTTCGTGCAATAGGGGATCAGGGTACACATAGTTCACCTTTTAAAAATTTAAAACACAAATGTGTTGGTTAATTTTATGAGATAAAATATCATCGTCACTGTCCATGTGGAAAACATACCTACTACCCACAATTATGATAAAGGAGAATTTGCATTGTCTCAAAGTGGAGGATATGGCCTGGATCTTAAAATCAATAATGCCTCACTCAACACCCAAGTGGAAAATATGTCTCTTCACTACATATTGTAGAAGTATAGTTGTTTGCATCACTACAAGGATTGACAAGAGTTCAATATTTTAAGAAAAGTTTAAAGATAAAAGAAAAAGTGGAAAAATGGTTTGAAATGAGATTGATTGACTTTTAGTCTTCTCACAAATAATATCAAGGTATTATTAAGTTGATTGGAGTTTATTTGTGAAAATATTTTGAAAATGCATTGACATAAGTCCAAGTTTATTATGAAAGTTGTTCAAGTTTAAAAACAAGAAGAGTTTTCAAAAGGAGGAAGAAGATTTTTGAAATTAAAGAAGATGGGATGAGAAGAAGGGACTATCCTAAAGCATAAGGTAAAAGCTAGGGAGAAGAACCATCTAACCAACAAGAAGCCAATAATTGACATTATGAGCCAAGATAGAATTCCCATTCCTAGGATTGAAACCAATCAAGCAAAGATACTAGACTTCTTGAGAGAACCAAACTTCAAGTGTATTAATTCTTCATAAAAATTAGGCAGAGTAACAGTTGTATACGGGTGAATTCCAGATTACAAACAAAGGGTGTCATCACAAAAACCTGCACAAAAAAACAAACAAGCAACCCAATGTCTTGAGGTAAACCTCAAGAACTCCAGACAAAATAATCAGATAAGATTACAAGGTCTCCAAGATAGGCCAAGGTTTCTAATCCTAAGTCCAAGAAAAAAGGTCCCATGCTCCATAATTCCAAGGATAATAACCAAATAGTCCAAGTACCATAAACGATTTTTATTTTTTATGTTGATTATTAAGTATCTTAAAAAAAGAGAAAAGAAAAGCTCAAGTTAGCAAAGTAAAAATGACAAGAAAGTAAATTCTCAAATGAGCAAAGATGAAAATGGTATGAAATGTAAATGCTAAAAGTAATTGGTACATAAAGCATAAAAAAAATAAAATCATAAAGTAAAGCAAGTAAATAATTAGTGGTTAGTTAGATGACCATCTTGAAGCTTGCATTTGGAACTCAATAGAGGATTGGTAGAACCAAAGCCTCCACACAATAAGTTGCATTTGCTTTTTGTCAAGTATATCATCCATTTGGAATTCTCACAAGTGCCATTTAATGATCAAGGATGTTTAAGTGATCCGCCTTGACCAAATGTGTTGTGGATCATTAGAGGATTGGTAGAACCAAAGCCTCCACACAATGAATCTCGAGTTTATTGGATCAAAGAGATCAAATTAACATACTTGGGCTTGCAAACATAAGTTTGGGCCACGAATGATCATTTATTCGAATCGGGACACAATTTAGGGCTATGTTAAGCAATCGTAAGTGGACTTATATAGAAGTCGCACCTATTTTGAGGCCGATCAATAACAATCTATGCACCATTTATTCCGAGACATGATATAGAGATCATGCTCCAACAATATTTAGTGCAATAAGAAGGGGATGAGATGAAGAGGGATGAGAGAGAATATATAAACCACTTTTGAATTAAATTTAATCAAACTATTATTAAAATCATTCATCCATTTTTGTGGATTCAAACTCAACACCATGGATCCAATGATGTTAATAAAGTTCATGATCCAAAATTTAACCAAAGATCAGCCAGAAAATAAGTCACAAAATAATATTACATTTTAATATATACAAAAGGGTTTAAAAATAATGTTTAAAAATAGAAAATAAAGAGAAAAATATCAAAATTAAGTTCAAATTAATCAAGAAATAAAAAGTAAGACCATAGAAAAATCAGAAAAAGGCTCAAATAATTTTACAAATTTTTTGGTAATTTTTTAAAGTCAGAAACTATTTTTAAAATTAAAATAAATGGGTAAAATAAACCAAAAATGATTAAAAAAAATAGTAAAGTCAGAAAAAAAATAAAATAAGGTCACCAATATTTGTCACAATATCATTGGATCACTCCATAATTTTTTTCAGAATATAAAAATGTATAAAAATATTTTTAAACATTTAAAACAATTCAAATAAAGTGTAAATTTATAAAAAATACCAAAACACTAAATTAAATTATAAAAAAATAAAAATCAGAATTAGAATAATCAAAATACTTTTTCATAATTTTTTCATATGTTTTGGACTTAAAATGAATTTTCTATAGTTTTTTGAAATTTAAAATAATTAAAATATAAAAATCAGAAAAAGAAAATAAAAGTAATAATATGTGGACCATTGGATGAGAGTCAAAACACGTTAGTAATCAAATCCAAGGGATCTGGCGCGCTGTGCATAACATGGTCATTAGTGAATAAAGCATGTAATTATTAATTAAATCAGATTTAAAAAAAAAACAGATGGCGCGCATTCATTGGTTAGAAGATGACATGTTGGTCATCTTCAACCTCCATCCAACATGAATTGCAGGTCTCACAAACTGTAAAATCAGATACTCGGACCTATGCCATCCGCTTCATCTATTCAAGATGAAGACAAATACACCCTCGTGCCAAATTTATATAAACTGTAGCTCAAGCAATTTGGAAGGGAAAGTTTTGAAAAAGGATTTGAAATTTCACGATCAAAATGTGTTTCCAGTAAGAAGTAAGTGTTGCGACTAGAACCAGGACAATGAGAGCAACACAATGATATCAGAGTTTTGAAGAATTGATGAAGGAATCTACCTATTGAAGTTGAGTTGCAGAAGACTGAAACTAGACTTCTATGGAGCAATATAGGGCACGATTCTTGAATGTAATTATATGGTTAGCTTCAGGGAAGATCAAGGAAGGTGAATTGATGGAAAAATTGGATTGAAAAAGGCTTGAGAATGGATTTTGAAGTTACCGAATTCTGAGTTGTGGAACAAGTTTGGCAGGGTGATTCTGGATATCCGAGCTTCAGAAAATGAATGGGGAATGACCCTCTATTTATAGGGAATAAAATGGAATGTTCAAGTGTGTGAAATGATGAAGTTTGGAGGGAAATTAAGTGAAGTTGCAAACAAGAAAAGTGTGACTTCAAACTTGATCACAACTCATCCAAAACACATGTTTTGTTGTGCTAATCCATTCTGGAAGTTCACTAAACATTTTTAAAGGAAAAACACATGGAAAAATTGTGATTAGAAGCCAAAACAAAGATTTCAAAATCTGACTTATGAGGAAACTTCAGTTTCAAGTTACCAATCTCAAAATCATGGGATTCTCAGCTCAAGGGGTCTTAGGGCATAATTCTTGATGCCTTAGAAAGATGAGGTTACAAGCTTTGCAATGGAAAAAGAATGGAATCAAATGGATGCTTGAGCTTAAAGTCGTGTTGAGTCAAAGTTGGAGAAAAAGAGTTGACTTTCCATACTTAGAAATATTTCAAGTTCTTCTTCAAAAATGACCTATAATGTCTTGCATCCAAACATGGTCTTCCACTTAGAATTTGCTCTTGACCAAAAAAGATGGCATGAAGTAGATCTCTTTAATGACATTTTAAAACTTCAACCATTCAAAATCTCCAAAAATTGAGAGAGTTATGAATTACTGAAGTTGGAAAAAAAATCATGAAATGACCTATAATCTTTTGCATCCTTAAGGCAACTTCCACCCATTTTCTCACTTTGCACATGAAAGAAGGCATAAAGTTCACACCTTCAAGATCATTATGGAAAACGAATGGGCTCATGGTGATAAAAAATTTACCAAGTTATGATCATTTGAAGTAACACATGGAAAATTGGGGATTCATCTAGAGGACTTGTAATCTTTCTTCCTCATTAAGTCTCTTCCTCATGACAACTCCTTGAAACTTTTGAAGTGATTTGTTGATAACCCTTTGAAGAGAAAGATGTCTTTGGAATCACTCAAAAATACCAAGAGATGAGCAAGATATATTCCTTTGAAGTTCAAAACCCTAGCTCATTAGATCAAGAGAATGCTTTGAGGAACTTTGACAATTTTCAACAAACTTCTTGTACCAACACATATGATTTGTAAATAGAAGTTGTTTAGAATGATAATGAGAACTCATAGCCACCAAAACCACTTCCATATCTTGAATATTGAGAGAAATATGCACTTGTGACCAAATGGAATAAAATCTTGTCTAACCATGACAACTTCTCCAATCAATCCCTTGTGCTTTTCAACCAAATTTGATAACCTTGAAATGTGATGAACCAAAAAAACCTTGCCATGCCAATTATTCCAAAACCAATCCAATGGTGAGGTTTGAACTTCTCAAGCTTTATTGACTAGGGCATGGAAATAAACTCATGAACCCATGGGGTAACTTGTTAAATCCCATTGCCTTTACCTACATGGATAACAAGCAAGACAAACCAACATTGCATTTTATTTAGTTAAAAGGAGAAATCAAGACAAAAACAATATTCATGATCACAAAAGAACATAATTCAAGGTGCTTGGTGATTCCTCAAAAGGGCAAAGCTAAATATAGAGAGGGGAACCAAGAATCCTAGTGTGATATTGTTGTGAATGAATCAACATGGCATGATGAAGGGATCTTAGGGGGGAAAATTGGGGTATAACAGATGCCCTTATTTAAGTTTCTTATATTCGGAGATACAAAGGTTAAAAATCTTCGTGTCGACGCGATCGAAGATACTTAATTATAAAACAAACCCTATTTTTGGCCCTAAGATGCCATGCAAATGTTTATGATCATGAATGCACATGGACAATTCCAAAGGGATGCAAATCATCACTGGGTATGTAACAAAATAAAGAAACAAGAGAACAACCCCACCAGGAAAATAAATCACTGGCAGATCAAAAGGCCTGAATCAAAGAGGATGGTAGAATGGTCAAAGGATACACCAACTTCTACCGACGGCGAAGCTACCGAGGTTGTCTGAAGGAAGAGAGAAAGATAACAAACATTGACGTTTACTGTCGATGTCCTACTGACTTTCATTGAAGGTAGAGAGAAAATAAATATCATAGCACCACCGTTCACTGACGATGAACTACCAACGTTCACTGAAGGTAGAAAAAAGATAACAAACACCAACTTTCACTGATGGTGATCTACAAACTTTCACCGAAGGTAGAAAGAGAATATATCATAGCACCGCCGTTCACTGACAATGAACTACCAACATTCACTAAGGGTAGCAAAAAGATAAAAAACATCGACGTTCATTGCCAATGTCCTACCAACTTTCACTGAAGGTAGAAAGAGAATATATCATAGCACCGCCATTCACTGACGATGAACTACCAACGTTCACTGAAGGTAGCAAAAAGTTAGCAAACATCGATGTTCACTGCCGATGATCTACCAACTTTCACTGAAGGTAGAAATATAATATATCATGGAACTGTCGTTCACTGACGATGAACTACCAACGTTCACTGAGGGTAGCAAAAATATAACAAACATTGAAGTTCACTGTTGATGTCCTACCAACTTTCACTGAAGGTAGAAAGAGAATATATCATAGCATCGCCGTTCACTGACGATGATCTACCAACATTCACTGAAGGTATAAAAAAGATAACAAACACCAACTTTCACTGATGGTGATCTACCAACTTTCTCTAAAGGTGGAAAGAGAATATATCATGGCACCGCCGTTCACTAACGATGAACTACCAAAGTTCACTGAGGGTTGCAAAAAGATAATAAGTTTCCCCAAGATTTCGGCGTTTCACCTAGAATGGGTCTCAACTTCTTCTTTAACCAAGGCACTCCGCCTGGAAAGGATAATATATAAGCTGTCTCAAATAAAGAGACTTCCACTTGCAAAGATTTCACGACGAGCTGTTTCTTGTGATATTTAATGTATTGCCATCCGTCGGCGTAATCTGATGACAAACTGCGATCTATTCACTCATAGAGGAGATAGCGAAAAAACTTACGTAGAGTTTTACAGGGAAGCACAAGTTACTCAAATAAAGAGACCTGCTACTTGTTGTCATGGAGGATTGTAAAAAGAAATGACTTTCTGGGGAGGGAAATATGACTTCTTGGAGAAAGAAATATAACCTCCTGGGGGAAGAAATATGACTTCCTGGAGAGATGCCACGATATTCCTGCTGAGAAGATAAAGTCTTCTCGTGCAAAATAAATTCACCAACCAAAACTTGAAGTTTTCAGAAATCCAAAGTAAGTAATATTATTGTGGAACCACAGATTCAAACCAGAAATAAACTGGAACAAAACGGTCAACCAGAATACATCCTTCGAGAAATAAACTCAAGAGGGAAAACCAAATCCATCAAAACCAGGAGCTGTACAGGAAGGCTAAAGCAAAAATATTCCACTAGGGACAACTCAGTGGGGAAATTGAAATAATATACGCTTTCTGCTTAGGGCCAATACTCTATTAAAGAGAGGACAACGTAACTCTGCAAAATAGGATGATATATCAATAAAAATATTAAGAAATGTCAATGAACAATGATTTTCCAATTTTAGATATGCATGATGTATCTATGAATGTATGAGTGTTATCGTGCGTATGCTTACAAAACAGATATACAATATTGGGAATAACCAGGCAAAACCACCTCGGGAACTAACAACACTCGGATAAAATTCATCCAAGATGATCATTCCAAGAAAAAGTAAATGCCAACTGAGGAAACAAAACCTACTGGCTTCTTTAGCTTTATTGGGGAGCCACATAATTCGGAAGTAAGAAAAACGAAGTGACAAAATAGTATAGATACAGGGATAGAACATCCTCCTTCACACTTCACCAGGGAAACAAGTGTTTTTAAAAGTAACATTCCTACTGGAGATTGCAAAACCAGTTTCAAGTAAAGCAGACTGACACCAAAACATCAAAACATTCACTAGGGAATTCAGGCCTACTTCATTGGGGAGGTTAACACCACATCCACAAAGGGAAAACCACAATACATCCTTCACGTAGAGAAACCAGGGACCTGCGTTCTTCAAGAGTGGTTATGATACCAACTTCTCTGGAAAAAGAACTTCTATTAGGCCAAACGAAAATTTCACTAGAGAACATGCAGATTGAAACTCCACATCATGAAAACTCAGAAAAGAGGAGAAATAAATCCAAACTTGACCGAGGATACCGGAATCACAAACCCAATAAGGCGAAAACATCCCGAGGGGAATAAAAACTTCTCAAAACAACTGGAGTTTGTCCATTCCTGGGATCACAATTTTTGTTGTCATTGTTTCATCACAAATCTCAAAGTAAAAGCAGATTGTAAAATATTTTTTTGAAAATACGTCCATGAACGAGAATACCTTAAATTTTGTTGTGCTATCCATTAACATATCAATGTGTGGCAATGGAAAATCATCTTTTGGACTAGCTTTATTTAGATCTCTGTAATCCACGCACATGCAGACCTTTCCGTATTTTTTCGGTACTGGGACAATATTGGCAATCCATTCAGGATACACTGAAGTCACAAGAAAACCAGCATTAATCTGCTTTAGAACCTCCTCTTTAATTTTTACTGCCATATCTTGGTGAATTCTTCTCAACTTTTGTTTAATTTATGGACACTCTGGCTTCAACAACAAACGGTGCTCTACAATATCTGTATCTAGACCAGGCATATCTTGATAAGACCAAGCAAAAATATCCATATACTCTTTCAACAGCTCAATCAACCTGCTCTTCACATCAGGATGCAACAATGCTCGAATCTTGACTTGCTTCAGATCTTCTTCTGAACCCAAATTGATCACTTCCAATGGCTCTTTATATGGCTGAATGGTATTTTCCTCGTGCTTAAGCAACCGTGAGACCTCTTCTGGAATCTCATCATAATCTTCTTCTTCAACCCCATACACAGGGCATTCAAAGTTGGGAGAGGGTGTAGAGTCATTGTATTCAACGGGTTTTTTAATTAATCTGCACATATGATTTGTGATTGCATTTAGAAACTGACACATATGGCAAGTGATCATGCATATTGAATTTCAGTTATATTTATTTTGAAAGGTTTTTTTTTCTTTTCTGATTACCACTTTCCCAGAAAAAGAAGAAAATAAAGACATAATTTGGGAAACAGAGATAACTTTTATTATTGATTTTAAAAGTCACATCAAACAGATAAGCCCTACAACATTAATACTTCCACCTTGGGCAGAGTGAAAGCTTTTTCAAAAAGATTAACAAATCAAATTACTTTGAAACATGTATGCAAGAGGGAACATCAATGGTGATCCAGTTACGAAAACAGTCAGATGAAGATAACCCCCCACTATGGAAAATGTCTTGATACCTGCCTGCAGCAGACTTCGGCTTCATGCCCTTACCTTTTTCATTCTTCGAAGAGAACCCCAAGCCAGTTCTGTTCTTATTCACAGGTGGATCCATAATTCGTCCCCAAACTTCATTATGACCATTACGCACAACCTGTTGCGCGTCCTTCAGTGAAACCATGGAATTCTCATTTCCTCTTATGTTGTCAATAGATAAGGCTTGGAACTAGGTTCCAACAGCAGCTTCATCCACCTCTACAATTCTGAAAAAGGACAAATGAGATATCAACAATGCATGTCCCCCATTTATAATCACCATTTTCCCTTCACGTACAAACTTCATCTTTTGGTGTAAAGTTGAAGTGACATCCCCTGCCTCATGTATCCACGACCGTCCTAGCAAACAGCTATAAGCGAGAACAATGTCCATGACTTGGAAGGTTATTTGAAACAAATGTGGTCCTATATGATTAGGCAAATCCACTTCACCAATAACAGATTTCCTTGACCCATCAAACGCTTTCACAATGATGTCACTCAGGCGCATAGGCGTTCCTTGATATTTCAACTTCATAAGCGTACTCCTCGGTATAACATTCAACGCGGATCCATTGTCAATCAGCACATTGGATAGTGAATCATTCTTGCAGTTCATAGAGATGTGGAGGGCCAAGTTGTGATTCCTTCCTTCATATGGTAATTCATCATCGCAGAAACTCAAGTTATTACATGAAGTAATGTTTCCTATTACGCTGTTGAATTGGTCGATTGGCATATCACTCTCCACAAAAGCTTGGTCTAGTACCCTCATCAAGGATTCTTTGTGAGCAGAGGAGTTCATCAATAAACTAAGATAGATATTTTTGAAGGAGTCTGCAGTAGCTGATCTACAATTCTGTAGTCACTCATCTTAATTATCTTCAAAATATCATCCACTTCTTTCTCTAATGTAGCTCCACTAGTCTCACCCATAGCCTTCTTAGGTTCATCATTCTCAGCAATTTTCTTTCCAGCACCAACATCTCTTCGAACAACTGGTGCAAACACACGACCGCTGCGAGTCACCCTGCAATTTTCAGATATATTTCCAACATCAGGCATTGGCTGGATGGAAACTTCCACTCCATCCTCTAAGATTGTAGCATTGTATTTGTAAGGCACAACCTTATCTGACTTGTAGGGAATAGGACCCGACAAACTAATCACCAATGGGGTAACAATTGGCTTGCTATGATACTCAACTTCAAAATGGGCAGGTGCACCAAAACAAGGCACAATGACGTTTACCCCTTCTTCAACACAATCAGTCATTAATAAGTTATTTCTGGAAAAAAATCTTCGTCTGAAGAGAAATACTCATCTGCGGAGGCATACTCTTCATCTGACTCTACTTCAGCCAAATAAACCTCAATCATATAAACCTCATGGTAATCATCCCTCTGACTTGTGACCTTGATAGTTCCATTGTCTAACAACAACTGAACACCCTTCTTCACAATTGAACATCCTCGGGAGTCTCGACAACAAACTTGGAAAGATGCATATTGGTGTTCTACCTGACCAGCCGTATGTCAGAAGGTAGCATGCAACTGCACGAGGTCCTTATTCATATACTCTACATCAAAAATTCTGATTTCTCCAGGAAATCCAAAAACCATATTCACTTCCTCTTCATACTCTGCCGTAGGCCTGATTATGTGAATGATGCCCTCGTCTATCATGTCCTGCAAATTAGCCTTTATCTTATCGCAACCCTGTATGTCTGTACTACAAATAGCACAACCGAAATGGTCATGCGTATAGTAGCTAAATTCACAGAGGCCTGCATGAATTTTCACCAAATCTCCTCTAACCAGATTAATATCAAAAATCCGGAAGTCGCTTGGACAACCGACCACTATATTCACAGAATTTACTCCCCCATGCTTGGGTAGAGGATTGTCTTTCATATTAGGTCCCACGTCCTTGAAAGATATAACACCAGACTTCACCAATTTCTATACCTCAGTCTTCAAAGGATAACAATTCTGAACATTATGCCCTGGTGCTCCTTGATGAAAAGCACATGTTTGGTCTGCCTTGTAATACCAAGGCAATGGTGATGGTACGGTGGGAGGTGGTCGGGTCTGAACCAAATTCTTTTGAATCAATTATGGTAGTAATTCTGTATAGCTCATGGGAATAGGGTCATAACTCTCCCTACTTTGATTATACCCTTGATTCCCATGCTGGGACGGTCTTTGATAAGCAACGGTAGTTGGAGCAACACTCACAACGAGAGTAACTGAGGCGACTTGCTTATGGCACTGATAATTCCTTCTAGGAGTGTTAACCCTCCTCTCTTGCATGACAACATTTTCATCCCCTTCCTTCTTCTTGTTAAACCCATAAGATGGCTTCTTCGCACCTCCAGATCCTTCACTCTTTGTCAAACGGCCTTCTCTTACATCCTTTTCTAAGTAGATACCCATTCCTACCATTTTAGTAAAGTCACTTGGCGCACTTGCTACCATCCTATCATAGTAGAAAGCACCCAACTTCTTCAAGAAAATCTTAGTCATCTCCTTCTCTTCCATGGGAGGAATCACCTTGGCGGCTACCTCACGCAATCTCTACGCATATTCTTTGAATGATTCCCTGTCTTTCTGAACCATGGCCCTGAGTTGATCATGGTCAGGCGCCATGTCCATGTTGTACTTGTATTGTTTGATGAATGCTTCTCCTAAATCATTAAAAGTATGGATATTGGCGCTGTCCAAACTCATATACCACTTCAGCGCAGCACCGGTCAAACTATCTTGAAAAAAATGAATCAGCAGACACTGATCATCAGTATGGGTAGACATTCTCCTTACTTACATCACCAAATGAGCACGAGGGAAAGTGTTACCCTTATACTTCTCATACTCGGGACTTTAAACTTAGCAGGTATATTAACATTCAGAACCAAGCATAACTCATTCACATTCTGCCCAAATAGCTCTTTTCCCTTGAGGGCCTTCATCTCTCTTTGCATCTTGTCAAACTGCTCTTGAAAATCATCCATTCTATCATAAAGACCCAAGTCTTCACTCGGTGGACGGAAAGGACGACACACATCATCATTAACAAATAAAACCATATTCACCGAAGGAGGTGCAACAGGAACATGCACCACAAGAGGTGCAGGAGTAACAATAATCTGAACGACTGGAGTATCTTGAGGATCAATATTGAAACCTTCAGGTGCAAAATTCTCTGGAATTCCCCATGGATAACCTTTGGGCATGCGATTCTGAACAACAGTTGGAGTAGCATATACAAGAACAGTCAGAGATTCAGTAGTTGCCATTGTTGGTTGAGGTTGAACACTTGGTGGCTGGTTTTGATCAGCCACCAGAGCTTCCATTAGAGTAGTTAGATTGGCCATGCCGGCCTTAAAAGCAGAAACTTCCTTGCGCAGCTCGCGATTCTCTTGTTCTAAGTTGTCCATCTTCTTTCTGAAATTAGCCCGAGTGTTGTAGTTGTGAGTCAACTTGTTGAACAAAGTAAAGAAGCTTGGTAAGACACCTGGATATGCATAACAAATGCAAGAAGAATGTGTAATATGATGCATGATATGTAATGCATATGATTATTTTTACTATTTAATATTTCAACGGATTTAAAGTTTATGGACATATTGCAAATATCAAAGTAATAACGCATTTGAAATACTGAAAAATTTTATTATAACAACTCCAAAATGGATTACAAGTTTCAATGATCCCAATTACAAGATGAAAATAAAATCTGAAACCCTGAGAAATAGAACTGATGGATATCACTCTATATGCTGGCGTTTCCCCCTGAGCCTGGAAATCTGAGCCTTCAACCTCTGGTATTCTTCCGCATGTATGATGGCAACCTCCTTCCAATCATCTGAATCAGGAAGTGAGTAATTAGCACCTGATTAAGGCTTATGATAAAATAAATCCCCTTGCCTCTTCATAGACTCTACCGCTCTACTCTCAAGGATCTCAATCAAGTCGTCTTTCTCCTTCAAGTCTGCTTTATAGGAACTCTCTAAAGTTTGGAACTTGTTCTTCCAAGCATCCTTTTCCTGTTGCATCCTAACCAAAGCAAGTTGCAGCTCTTTTAGATCATCTAATAAGGGAGGAGCGGTCTTCACAAATAGATCAGGCATGGGTGTCTCCCGAGTATACGACATCTTTAACGGAATAGCTCCCGATCAGACCCACTAAAGATATGGATCTAAAGAAACAACACCCTAGGTCCCAAATCCTTCCTACTCTTCTTATGAATGTGACGCCAGGCCTTAGCAATCTACTCCCTAGCTTCCCTATGGTATTCTCCTTCCTTCAGAAATAAACTACTCAAATGAATACTATTCGGTTTATCCCTCATCGGATAACCAAGCTATCGTCGTGCAAGAACAGGGTTATAGTTAATTCCTCCCTTTGTACCAAGAAGAGGTACATTGGGGAAACTACCACAACTGTAAATAATCTCTATATCCTTGTAAGATCGATGATACCAATCAATATCCGAGTGAGTAAGTGCCATGATCTTAGGATCCCAACGAGGTTCTTTCTTGACATCCCAAAAAGCATCAGCCTGAGGCATATGAGAGATAAACCACCGGTACAACAGAGGCGTGCAACAGATAATCATTTCCCATGATAAGAATTCTAAAGATGAGTAGAGTAATAAGCATCACCCAATAATGTAGGAACTGGGTTTCCAATCATGAAGATCCTGATAGCGTTAATGTCAACAAACTTGTCCACATTAGGAAATAAGAACAACCCGTAAGCAAATAGAGCAAAGATGGCCTCAAAAGCAACTGTACTCTTCATTCTAGCAAAGTAACGAGCTTTATCCAATAAGAACTGAGCTGGTAATCCTCTAATTCCTCCTTTAGTAGTCATATGGGCTTCCACCTCAGATTTCCCCAGATGAATCAAAGCAGCAATCTCATGTGGTTTTGGCTCACCCTTCAAACCAGTAAAAGGAACACGATCGGTAACAGGTAAATCCAATAGATAAGAATACTCCTCCAGTGTGGGCATCAACTGATAGTCGGGAAAAGTAAAGCAATGATACATCAAATCATGGAACTGGAACAAGGTCGAAAGAATACCCTCCTTCATCTTCAACTTCATGAGAGGAATAATGGATCCATACTTCTCCTGAAAGTCTGCAGAACACTCGATCTCGGGAATTAGATTGATCAACTCATCTATCTTAGGATCCTTGAAACTGTATTTCCCGGTCTTTCTCTTTCCAGAATCCTTGGTTAAAAAGTACCTGAGATATTTACAAATGGTCAACCTTTAAATCCCTTGACATATGGTTTCTTTAAAATATGCTTATGAGTGCATGGATGCATGATGCAACAATCACACACAAGATCACACATATAGGGTTTATAGGTTCAACGTCACGAGCATGAGGTCGAAGGTACTACCCATAAGGTGTTGGTCTAGAATTTATCACCTACCGGACAAGGTTCTAGAGGTTCCTAGAGTGTACATCCTTCCTTCGGATATTACCAACTTCCTGATTAACAAGATAATTAGTAATATTCTCAAGAAAGACTCATCTGAGTGTAGTATCGTGTGACAACTATTTCCAGATTACTCTGCCGTAGCTTCCGCATTACACCTAAAAGGCTAAGATGGGTTTGGTATTCTAGGGTCCTCATTTTTAGCAGGATCCCAGGTTGAAAGCAGTATGTCTTCCCGATTACTCGGTAAACGACACTACATTCAAAGGGGCCTCCACTGAGTGGGGGATCTCATGCCTCCTTTTTTGGGATTACTCCCTCAAAGTTAACATGACTATACCGCCCGTCCTATCTTAAAGTTTTCCCAAGTCCAGGTATAGGACTTATGAGTAATCACCAAGCACCCTGAAAATCAGGAAAATCTAGACAAACATATATACAACATATAACAAAAAAAATAGTAATAACACCTATACAGATATAAAAAAAGATAGGCTTAACCCACTTAGGGATGGACCAGCAAGAGGTCAATCTTTCCCCAGTAAAATCTCCATTTTTCTGTAGCGGTAGAAATGTTTAAGAGTAAAACATTGGGTTGACTAGACTTTATACAAATTATAATAAAAATCGCCACCGCGCTTTATTGTTTCCAAAGGAATTGGAAAAGAGAGAGTAACCCAAAAAGAGGGGGAAAGATTCAAGGTAAGGGGGTTGGTTATACAAAGGGAAGGTATTAGTACCCTAAACATCTACGGTACTCTGCAGGAGCCTCTTTGTAAATAATGTATATTTTGGCTATAAAAAATGTTGTATAAAAAAAGATGGTGGAGGTGAGAAAAGAAATATATTTACTTTTATAATTTTTGCGCCCGCCTTGGTTGCGAACCTTTAGTGCCTACGTACCACCTTTCGTGCAATAGGGGATCAGGGTACACGTAGTTCACCTTTTAAAAATTTAAAACACAAAATAGAGAAAGGAGAATTTGCATTGTCTCAAAATAGAGGATATGGCCTGGATCTTAAAATCAACAATGCCTCACTCAACACCCAAGTGGAAAATAACTCTCTTCACTACATATTGTAGAAGTATAGTTGTTTTCATCACTACAAGGATTGACAAGAGTTCAATCTTTTGAGAAAAGTTTAAAGATAAAAGCCAAAGTGGCAAAATGGTTTGAAATAAGATTGATTGACTTTTAGTCTTCTCACAAAAAATGTCAAGGTATTATTAAGTTGAATGGAGTTTATTTATGAAAATGTTTTGAAAATGCATGGACATAAGTCCAAGTTTATTATGAAAGTGGTTCATGTTTAAAAACAAAAAGAGTTTTCAAAAGGAGGAAGAAGATTTTTGAAATTAAAGAAGATGGGAGGAGAAGAAGGGACTATCCTAAAGCATAAGGTAAAATCTAGGGATAAGAACCATCTAACCAACAAGAAGCCAATACTTGACATTATGAGTCAAGATAGAATTCCCATTCCTCGGATTCAAGCCAATCAAGCAAAAAAAATACTATACCTCTTGAGAGAACCAATCTTCAAGTGTATTAAGTCTTCACAAAAATTGGGCCGAGTAACGGCTGTATACTGGTGAATTCCAGATTACAAGCAAAGGGTGTAATCCCAAAAACCTGCACACAAAAACAAACAAGCAACCCAATGTCTTGAGGTAAACCTCAAGAACTCCAGACAAAATAATCAGATAAGATCACAAGGTCTCCAAGATATGCCAAGGTTTCTAATCCTAAGTCCAAGAAAAAAGGTCCCATGCTCCATAATGCCAAGGATAGTAACCAAATAGTCCAAGTACCATTAAATATTTTTATGGTTTATGTTGATTATTAATTATCTTAAAAAAAGAGAAAAGAAAACCTCAAGTGAGCAAAGTAAAAATGACAAGAAAGTAAATGCTCAAATGAGCAAAGATGAAAATGGCATGAAATGTGAATGCTAAAAGTAATGGTACATAAAGCATAAAAAAAAAGCATAAAGTAAAACAAGTAAATAATTAGTGGTTAGTTGGATGACCATCTTGAAGCTTGCATTTGGAACTTATTAGAGGATTGGTAGAACCAAAGCCTCCACACAACAAGTTGCATTTGCTTTTTGTCAAGTATATCATCCATTTGGAATTCTCACAAGTGTCATTTAATGATCAACGATGTTTAAGTGATTCGCGTTGACCAAAGATGTTGTAGATCCATTAGAGAATTGGTAGAACCAAAGCCTCCACATAATGAATCTCAAGGTTATTGGATCAAAGAGATCAAATTAACATACTTGGGCTTGCAATCATAAGTTTGGGCCACAAATGATTATTTATTCGAATCGGGACAAATTTAGCAATCTATGCACCATTTGTTCTGAGACATGATATAGAGATCATGCTCCAATAACATTTAGTGCAATAAGAAGGGGATGAGATGAAGAGGGATGGGAGAGAATATACAAACCACTTTTGAATTAAATTTAATCAAACTATTATTAAAATCATTCATCCATTTGTGTTGAGTTAAACTCAACACCATGGATCCAATGATATTAATAAAGTTCATGATCCAAAATTTAACCCAAGATCAGCCAGAAAATAAGTCACAAAATAATATTACATTTTAATATATACAAAAGGGTTTAAAAATAATGTTTAAAATAGAAAATAAAGAGAAAAATATCAACTAAGTTCAAATTAATCAAGAAATAAAAAGTAAGACCATAGAAAAATCAGAAAAAGGCTCAAATAATTTTACAAATTTTTTGGTAATTTTTTAAAGTCAGAAACTATTTTTAAAATTAAAATAAATGGGTAAAATAAACCAAAAATGATAAAAAATAGTAAAGTCAGAAACAAAAATAAAATAAGGTCACCAATATTTGTCACAATATCATTGGATCACTCCATAATTTTTTTCAGAATTTAAAAATGTATTAAAATATTTTTAAACATTTAAAACACTTCAAATAAAGTTTAAATTTATAAAAAATACCAAAACACAAAATTAAATTGTGAAAAAATAAAAATCAGAAAGAGAATAATAAAAATATTTTTTCATAATTTTTTCAGATTTTTTGGACTTAAAATGAATTTTCTATGATATTTTGAAATTTAAAATAATTAAAATATAAAAATCAGAAAAAGAAAATAAAAGTAATAATATGTGGACCATTGGATGAGAGTCAAAATGCGTTAGTAATCAAATCCAAGGGATCTTGTGTGCTGTGCATATCATGGTCATTAGTGAATAAAGCATATAATCATTAATTAAATCAGATTAAAAAAAACAGGAGGCGCGCCGTGGTACGGTTGGAGAACTGACTTGAAGGTTTTTGCTTTTTACCACAAATGTTGCGGTTAGCAAGAGTCACCACCGACTTTTCTTTTATCCAAAAGGAAAGGTGAAAAAGCACAGGAAAGACCTTTGAGATTGTTTCTTGAGTTCGGGGGGTAGATTACGAAAATGGAAGGTATTGGCACCCTATTCATCCATGGTTTTCCATGGGCTCTTAGTTACTTTCCAGATCACTTGCTTTTGTTTGAAATTGTGCTTTTTGTGGTTTTTGAAAATATTTTGTAAAGAGGTCATTGTTTAGGCAATCTTTGTAATGATTCTCGTTCGTAAGAATGTATAAAGATGTTGATCTTTTGAAAATGTTTTCAATTTTGTAAGATGTTTGAAAGTGTATGTGATTGTTTTGAAAATAGAAAGGATGTTTGTTTTAAGATGGAGCAAGTAATTAGGAGCAACATACCTACTCAAATTTCTTTCTTGTTCATTTCCTTTTCCTTTGACATTGTTGTCTTACCATTGATTAGGTAAGCAACCCTATCTTTGGATGTAAACGGGACGGGCGTGGGTCGTCGTATAACCATGATTAGCAATATTTCAAGGTATCTTAGCATTCTTTTTGAGGGACTAAGATCATTTGTAAGGCAACTTAGATAGCGTCGTCGAGGGACTATGATCTTGTATTTGCTTGTTTTTGCTAAGATACCTCACATGCGTGATATGGCCATTTATAAGGCAACCAAGTGGATTTTACCCTAGGGGTGCTTGTGTGCAAGTGTATTTATTTTCATGCTTGTTTTGACTTGTATTATGGTTTTCTACTTGTTGATTTTATCTTTCCATACACACCCTAATTACTAACAATTATATTAAAGCGATAAGTTGCGAAAATTAAAATCCTACGCTATTACATCATTTGGGGGATGGGGATACAAATTTACAAATCGGGGGATGAAAGAAAATAACTCCTAATTTACTATTACAACCATATTGAATGAATAAATAATGTACAAAAATAAATAAATAAATAAATAAGAAAATTGTTTTTTGAAATTTTTTTATGTATTGATACGAAAATTTTACGTATTGACGAGTGTCATTATGTATAGATACGAAAACAATTTATGTATTGACGCATGCCATTATGTATTGATACGAAAACAGTTTATGTATTAATGCATTCCATTACGTATTGATACGAAAATAGTTTATGTATTGACGCATTACGTATTGATACGAAAACTTCCTTGCTGCTGAAAAATGAAAATTAACTCAGTATGAGTCGACGCATGCAACATTTCGTATCGATGCATAATAGTTTGCATCGGCTCATAACCTGTTTTGGACATAATATGTGTCGACTCATAGCATTTCTCGTCGACGCATAACTGCTGTTTTTTGTTTATATCATTGTTTTGCTACATGTAAAAGTCAATTCTCAACACATGGTTAGTGAAAATGAAAAGCAAGCATATCGTTAGCTTTAAGGAAATGATATCTACATTTTATCTTCACAAATGAACCATTAATGATGCTTGTATGAAGAGTTCAAAATCAAGAGAACTTACCTTGAAATTGAAATTTGTGCTTTGAGTTTGAGCTGTTGTATGGGTTGTTGTTGAGCTTGGGAAGTGATGATAGTTATGTTACAGAAGTTTTTCTTGTGTTTGAACAACTTCTATATGATTTATGTGGAGTGTTTATATGGTTGGATAGGATTTGCAAGGTATGAGAGGTTCAAAGGTTTGGACTTTAAAACTCAAGAGTGGAAGTTTTGTGGACTGTTATGGCTTTTGTGAATATGAGATTTTGAGGTTTTACCAATAAAACTTCTGGCTTTTCTCTCTATTTTTTCTAACCTCTTTGTCATTTAAATGCTTCTTCTATTTATAGGAAGGAAGTTTGTGCATATGAGTTGACTAAGTTTGCATGACAGTATGTTATGGTTTGGTTGGATTACAAAAATCAAACTATGTCAAGTACTCCATAGTCCCAAGTTGAAGTACCAAAGTTGCTAGTATAGAGGAGTTACTTCCCATGATTTATGGTGGAGTATAATCAACAACAATCAAGGTATGGACTTAAGATAAACTTTGTACAAAAAGCTTGCTTTTCAAGAATAACAATGGTGCCTTTATGCCATAAATGGAAAGATCTTTTGGATAATGGTTTAAACACTTGGGTAATAGTTCATGCTCTTGTGTAAACATAAAATTATGATGAGATTTGCAAGCAAGGAGGCCTGCAACATAATATAATGCAGCAAATTATAAGAATTTTGTTATGTGTTCTTCACTAAAATGACTTGCAACTCAATAATGGATGCTCAACTTCATCCTCTTGAATATCCTAGCTCAAATATGACAAATTCATGCTCTTGGATGTTTTGGAAAGCTTGAAACACCCTATACAACTTTCATGTTGACCACTTTTGTTTAATAAAACTAGAACTTGATGAAAATTGGCCAAGAAGTTGGGATAAAAATCTGACTAAAACTGCCGAAAATTTCTCTAAGTGTTAAATGAAAATATCATGACTTCATGAATTTATAACTTGAAATCCAAGCATATTTAGGAGAAGTTGTGTGAATAAATTTTTTATATATCATGGAGATCTACAAATTTCATGTTGGAAGTTTCTCTTGAATCATCTTGCATCATGGTTAAAATGTTGCTCAAAGTTATGAAAAAACATGAAATTTCCAACATTAGAAAAATTTCTAAGTTTAGAAATTTTGACTTTTCAAAATGAAATCTTGAATTTTTTATTTCTTGATGAATAAGTTTCATATTTTGACATGTTTTGATGAATTATGATCTTTTGCACTTGAATTTGACCAAAGAGTCAAAGTTTGACTTTTCAGTATACAGTTGACTTTTGATCAGTTGATTGCAAAATTCATCTGTCAATCCAATGGACTTGCAATGTTTTGAACCATGTTATTAGGTAAAATGATGCAATTGGACTCTTGAGATCATGCCTTAAACCAATTGATCATTTTCTAGGTCAAAAATCAGAAATTGCCTTTTCCTACTCAAAACCCTAATTTTGACCATTTTGCCCTTTTGGAGATTTGATCAAATTTCTTGAGGAATTATGGTCCAAACTTGATCAAATGATACCTATGAGTTTGAAATGTTGATGTGGATCAAAAATTATGAACTTTGACTGTAAATTGGCTATGGTTGACTTTTCCCCCAATACAGTTGATTTTTAGGTCAACTGCCCAATTGACTGATCAAAAATGTGATCCAAGGCTTGAAACTTGGCATGAGTAATCTTGGGGGTCCATAATGATCCATGAAAGTCATATGAAACATTGATAGTCCAAAATCCTTGTGCAAACTCAAACCCTAATTTTGGTCATCAGTGCATGAGGAGGTGTCTTGAGCTGGTCAAACCCTAATGCATTCTTGAGTTTAAGAGATCTTGTGAGAAAATTCTTGATAAGTGAGAGGGAAAATTTTGGGGTACAATAGCTGCCCCTATTCAATCTTCCTAAACCTGAAGAGTTAGACTGCCGAGTTTTTCCATTCGTGACTCGAAGGTGGAAGATGATTGGACACTAGAGTGCCCAGAAATTTGCACTCGATGATGCGATGATAGAAGGAATGGGCTTTCAAGATGCCATTTAGAGAGGTGATAGAAAGCTATGGGAGATGGGCTTAAAGATTCCATCCAAGAGTGATTGTTGAATTGTAATTTGTAAGCTGAAAGAATGAGTATCAAAATTGCGTTCGTGTCTAGAGCGTGTCTGAATTGTATCTGAAAGTTGAATCTGAATGAGTATCAGGATGGAATCCGTATCTGGAGCGTATCTGAACTGTATCTGAAAGTTGAAATATGAATGAGTATCAGAATGGCGTCCGTGTCTAGAGCGTATCTGAACTGTATCTGAGAGTTGACTTTGAATGAGTATCAGAATGGCGTCCGTGTCTAGAGCGTATCTGAAATGTATAAAAATTTGAAATCTGAATGAGTATCGGGATGGAATCCATGTTTGGAGCGTATCTGAACTGTATCAAAAGTTAAAATCTGAATGAGTATCAGAATGGCATTCGCGTATGGAGCGTATATGTACTGTATCTGAGAAGTTTGAATTTGAAGGAGTATCATAATGGAATTTGTATCTGGTGCGTATCTGAACTGTATCTGAAAGTTGAATCTGAATGAGTATCAGAATGGCATCTGTGTCTGGGACATATCTGAAATGTATCAAGTTTTGAATATTGTTAATGGTAGCTGTTAATCTTATCCTGAAAAGGGTAAAATGTTAGCTAAAATGCAAAGTCATGTTGCATGAAATGTATGATGTGATGCATTTGCTTTATCAATGTTTATGATATAAGGATGCAATGTATGCGTATATGAGCTAACTTGCTGCATTGTAGTTGGATTGGGGAAAATAAATCCCGGACTGCTGTTGAGGATATGTAAGTCTTCATGCTTTGAAGTCGAAGTGTTGATGAATTTCCATTTTGAGAAATAAACTCCGTTGTAAGGGAAATGCCATGTGCTGCTTGTAAAATCCTATTGGGGAATCCTGAGAAATTTGACGACTTCTATTGGGGATCAATAATTTGAAAGTTTGTTCCGTTGGGGATTTAAACGATGTGCTGTAGGGGATTACATATGGAATAGCCTAGAGATAGTTTCCTATCCTTTCATCCCATCAGTTATTTCCTCTTTTCATTTCGTTTATTTGTAAACAGTAATTATGTTCAAATGCATATGCTCAACAATGAATCATTGGACGTTTTTGTAAACAAAACAAGCGTAAAGAAAAGACAAATAGTTTTTGCACTTTCAAAGGAATATTTTGTATTGACTTTGAATATGTATTTTTGTACAAGGAGACAAACATTATAGTAAGAGAATGTTGTATTGAAAAAAGAAAAATTTGATACAAATAAAAGATAGTTATGTGTAATAATCCCATGGGGTTTCCATCCTGCTATAGCCTTCGTATCTCTGAGCGTCTTGTTTATTTGTTGCCTTGTCTGAAGATGATTGAATTTGGTCAGAACCTCTGAGTTTGTCAGTGGAAGCGAAAGTTTGTCCATAAAGTGATCCAACGGGACATAGTTGTACGCCTTTATTCCCTAACTTTTTCCTGGACCGCCCTTTCGGGTTTTCAGTCCATCGGGAAACCCTTTTTTGCCCAAGTTGCCCTTTCGGGTATTTAACTTGTTGGGTGTACAAATTTTTTTTGTTTTATCCCTAACTTTTGCCCGAACCTTTTGGTTTGCCGGGATGCCCTCATTTTTCCTAGGTGTGTCAACCTAGAGGGTCTCTTATGCATAGTATCTTTTGACTATGTCTGCGTTTGCAGGGTGTGGCAGGTCGTCGCCATCCATGGTGGTCAAGATCATTGCCCCACTGGAGAGTATGTTTTTGATTACAAATGGTACTTCATAGGTAGGACTCCATTTGCCCCTGGGATCACCTTGTGGAAAGATGATGCGTTTGATCACTAGATCCCCAACTTGATACACTTGGCGTCTGACTTTCTTGTTGAAAGCCTTGATCATCCGTTTTTGATACATTTGACCATGGCAAACAACAGTAAGTCTCTTCTCATTAATCAAGCTCAGTTGATCAAGTCGAGTCTGAATCCAATCGTCTTCGTTCATCCCTGCATCTTTAATAATCCTCAAAAAGGGGATCTGAACCTTGATAGGAAAGACAACCTCCATGCCGTAAACCAAAGAATAGGGTGTTGCCCCAGTTGATGTGCGAGCCGTGGTAAGATATCTGTGGAGAGAGAATGGTAACATCTCATTCCAGTCTTTGTATGTGACTTTCATTTTCTGTATGATATTTTTAATGTTTTTATTTGCAGCTTCGACAACACCATTAATCTTTGGTTTATAGGGAGAAGAATTGTGATGTTGATTCTTGAATTGCTTGCACAAGGCGGTGATCATAGTGTTTTTGAGATTTGTACCATTGTCAATGATGATTCTTTCCAGGATACCATACCGGTAGATAAGGTTTTTCTTGATGAAGCAGGAAACAATGTTCTTGGTGACGGAAGCGAAGGAACCTGCCTCTACCCACTTTGTAAAATAGTCAATGGCCACTAGGATGAAGCAGTGTCCATTAGAGGCTGGCGGCTTGATTTCCCCAATCATATCTATTCCCCATATAGCAAAGGGACACGGAGCTGTCAGGACATTCAGAGGAACCGGAGGCACGTGCACCTTATATGTATAAATCTGGCATTTATGGCAGATTCGAGAGTGTTGATAACAATCTGCTTCCAGGGTAGACCAGTAATAGCCTGCCTGTAGGATTTTGTTTGCCATCGTATGCCCGCTGGAATGGGTACCAAAAGTGCCTTCATGCAATTCAGCCATGATCCTTTCAGCTTCAACCTTATCTATGCACCGAAGTAACACAGAGTCATGATTGCGTTTATACAGGATGTCGTTACTAAGGAAGAACTTAGCAGAGAATCTCCTTAAGAATTTTTTGTCATTGATTGAAGCTCCTTTTGGATATTCTTGAGCCTCGAGATACCTCTTGACTTCGTGAAACCAAGGTTGGTCCACTACTTCTTCAGTATCAATCTCATGACAGTGTGCTGGTTCATCCATTCTTTGGATGGTGATCTGGGGAGCCTCATTATCCCAATTAAGTTTAAACATAGATGACATTGTAGCTAGTGCATCTGCTAGCTGATTTTCTTCTCACGGGAAATTCTCGAAGGTAATCTTCTCAAAATGTGGTAGCAATGTCAAAACATGTTCTTTATAAGGAATAAGGTTAGGATGTTTGGTGTCCCATTCCCCTTTGATATGGATGATAACCAAAGCTGAGTCTCTGAAACATTCAAGGATTTGATCCCCAAGTCTATGGCAGCTCTGAGATCGAAGATGCACGCTTCGTATTCCGCCATGTTGTTTGTACAATTGAAGCAAAGTCTGGAAGTAAAGGGAGTATGACATCCTTTCGGAGATATGAGTACAACACAAATACCATTGCCGAGTGCGTTAGATGCCCCATCAAATAACAAGGTCCATCGGGATCCTTGTTTAGGTCCGTCATATGGCCTGAATTCTTTAAAGTTGTCTAATTTTATGATGTCTTCATCCGGAAATTAGAACTTCATGGTCTAGTAGTCTTTTACAGCTTGGTAAACAAGGTGATCGGCTAATACACTGCACTTTATAGCTTTCTGGGTAGTATACTGTATGTCATATTCTGTCAAGATCATCTTCCATCTCGCTATTCTCCCAGAAAGAGCAGACTTCTCGAAGATATATTTTACCGAATCCATTTTAGATATCAACAAGGTAGTATGAGTCAGCATATACTGTCTTAGCCGACGAGCAACCCATGCCAGAGTGCAACAAGTTTTCTCGAGCAGTGAATATTTGGTTTCACAGTCGGTAAACTTTTTTCGCTGGTAGTAAATAGCGTGCTCTTTTCGGCCAGACTCGTCATGCTGCCCCAATACACACCCCATTGAGTTTTCTAAAACAGTCAGATAGATAATCAACAGTCTTCCTTCGATTGGTGGCATCAACACAGGAGGATCTTGTAAGTATTCTTCGATTTTTTCAAAAGCTATTTGACATTCGTCATTCCACTTGACTACTTGATCTTTATTCAATATCTTGAAGATTGGCTCATAAGTAGCTGTTAGGTGATAAATGAATCTGGCAATATAGTTCAAACGTCCCAAGAATCCTCTGACTTCCTTCTCAGTACGAGGAACATGCATCTCTTGTATTGCTTTAACTTTGGCAGGATCGACCTCGATACCTTTGTTGCTGACGATAAAGCCTAAGAGTTTACCAGACCGTACCCCAAACGTGCATTTGTTTGGATTCAACCTCAGGTTGTACTTCTTCAATCTATCAAACAGTTTCTGTAAGTGATCAAGATGCTCTTCTTCTGTTTGAGATCTGGCTATCATATCGTCCATGTAGACCTCTATTTCGTGATGTATCATATCGTGAAATAGAGCTACCATGGCACACTAATTGGTTGCCCCAACGTTCTTTAGTCCGAATGGCATAACCTTATAGCAGAAAGTTCCCCACCGTGTGACAAATGTTGTTTTCTCCATATCCTCAAGCGCCATTTTGATTTGGTTGTAACTTGAGAATTTGTCCATGAAGGAAAAATACTTTTTGTTGTGCCATATTGTCAACTAGGATATCAATGTGGGGGAGTGGAAAGTCATCCTTAGGGCTTTCCCTATTCAAATCTCTGTATGTTAGAACAAAGTTTGAATCTACTACCCTATGTTTAAGTTTTGATGATAACAAAGTGAAAAGATATATTATTTATATGATTCATGTATGAACTATCTGCTGCCTAAGTTATTACGTTCTGATTTGCAGATACTCTGATTGATATAAGCAAGATCACACCTAATCAGCATCAGAAATTTGATTCCTGACATCAGCATCAGAAGTTGCCATATCAAAATGTCAGAATCAGAAGATTAACTCACGTATATGCTGAAGCCTGATGAACAGAACTGCGCTCAACACTCTGATAAAGAAACACAACAGTTCATCAGCAGCTAAGCAGAGTCAGAATGAGCCAAGCCAGAACTTGCATTAAGTAAGCAACGGTACTGTGCATTGAAAGCAAATTAATACCAATGGCCTCATTCCAGACAAGATCTGCTCGATAAGGAAAGTTTGTTATTAGCATTGAATCAAGAATATTGCTCCAACATTCAACATCTCAGTGCTATATAAACAAGACTTTGAAGATTGAATTGGCTAATGCTCTCCAAATCTTTACACGCCTAAAAGCTGATCATAATCTTCCTTCTCTCAGTTTTGCTAAACACTACACATTCTCATATTCAATCATTGTTTAGCAATCTAGTTTCTAAGCTTTAAGTTGTGTATACATCACAGTTGTGATACAGTTTTGTAGAAAACATTCACACACTTAGATTTATCTTCTTTGTAAGAAAGTGTTTCCTTGACAAACCGGGTTGTGGTTTGCATCAAGAAGGCTTTAGCAGTTGTTAAAGCAGTCTGTAATATTCAGTTGAATATAGTGGATTAAGACCTCGTTGGAGAGAGGCGAAATCACCTTGACGGGTGGACTGGAGTAGTTTGAGATCAAACGAACCAGGATAAAAATATCTTGTTCATTGCATTGATTTTCAGTTTGACAATTCAACCCCCCCCCTTCTTGTGTTTTTCACTACTTCAATTGGCATCAGAGCGCCTGGTTCTGAGCTAAAACACTTAACCGTGTTAGTACAAGATCCAGCGTCAGAAAAACACAATGGCAGGAAACTATTCTCACACCAGCAATGACAACAATGAGGACAGAGACAGATTCAGCGGCAAACCTCCAGTCTTTGATGGAGAAAACTTTGATTACTGGAAAGACAAAATTGAAAGCTTCTTTCTGGCACATGATGCTGATCTGTGGGATATGGTGACAGACGGATACACGCACCCTGTGAATGCAAGCGGTCAGAAGATTGATAGAAAAACAATGTCTGACCAACAAAAGCGTGACTTCAAGAATCACCATAAGGCCAGAACCATCCTCCTCAGCGCCATCTCCTATACTGAATATGAAAAGATCTCCAACAGAGACACATCAAAGAATATTTTTGACTCACTCAGAATGACGCATGAGGGCAACGTTCAGGTCAAAGAAACTAAAGCTCTGGCGGTCATTCAGAAGTATGAGGCGTTCAAAATGGAAGAATCTGAATCCATTGAAACAATGTTCTCAAGATTCCAAATTCTGGTAGCTGGTCTCAAGGTTCTGGACAAAGGATACTCTTCTGCTGGCCATGTCAAGAAAATCATCAGAAGTTTACCCAAGCAGTGGAGACCAATGGTTACAGCTTTGAAGCTAGCTAAAGATCTCAACAAAATCACTCTGGAGGAACTTATCAGCTCCCTCAGAAGTCATGAGATAGAGCTAGAAGCTGACGAGCCTCAGAAGCAAGGTAAGCCTTTAGCATTAAAATCTAACAAAAAATTTGAGTCTAAAGTTTTGCAGGCAGTTGAAGAAACATCTGATGGATCCTCATCAGAAGAAGACGAACT
Organism: Vicia faba; assembly: GCA_948472305.1. NCBI lineage: Eukaryota > Viridiplantae > Streptophyta > Magnoliopsida > Fabales > Fabaceae > Vicia > Vicia faba. The sequence goes on from OX451738.1 coordinate 1,250,078,945, forward strand.
CTCCCTCCTTTCCAGAAGAGTAAATCAACTGTGGAAGCAAAGACGAAGGAAGTTCAGGAATCCCAGAAGATCTGATCAGAACGAGTCTCTTCCAGATACAGAAGGACATATTCTTCCTCTGGATACAGAAGATCTGAAGGCTCCTCTAGCAGCAAAAAGCCAAACACCAAGGACATCATCTGCTATGAGTGCAATGAGCAAGGACACTATAAGAGTGACTGCCCAAAGCTTCAGAGGGAAAAGCCTAAAAAGAAGTTTGGAAGAGAGAAGAAAAGTCTCATGGCTACATGGGATGACTCTGACTCGTCTGAAGCTGACTCAGAATCAGATGATGAGAGGGCAAACATAGCTCTCATGGCTAACATCTCAGAAGATAGTGAAGCTTCTGAATCAGACTCAGAATCAGATACTGAAGAGGTATTTCCTAACTTTGCTGTTAAGTTTACAAAGGCTGAACTTGCTGAAAGCCTTAATGAGATTCTGGAACGGTATCAGCAAATTAGAGTTAAATTCAGAGACCTGAAAAGGAATCTTGAATCTGACTCTAATAAGACTGAGAGTCTCAAATTGGAGAATTCTGAGCTGAGAAATAAGATTTCAAAATTAGAAAACACTTTACAAAACTCTCAGAAGGAACCAATTTCTGAAACTCCCAGCAACGCTGATGAGATCATCAAGGAGTATGATCACAGTTTCCAGAAGTTCCTCGCTAAAAGCATAGATAGAAGCAAAATGGCTTCAATGATCTATGGAGTTAGCAGAAACGGCAGGAAAGGAATAGGATACCAAGGTAAGGTTCCTACACCAAAGAATGTCATGGACTTAACCAGTAAACACACTCCTCTGAATTCACATTTTGTGTATGGTGACACACATGATATTAAATACACTAGCAGTAAGCACTCTGTGAAACCAAAATTCAACCAGAGTTTTGGTAAAACTAACAAATCAGGACCCAAGAAAATCTGGGTACCTAAGGATAAAATAATACATGTTACAGATATCTTTAGCAGCAAGTCAGAAACACCAGTCATGGTACCTGGACTCTGGCTGCTCGCGACACATGACGGGAAGAAGGCATATGTTCCAAAGCCTGGAACTTAAGCCTAGAGGCCACGTTGGTTTTGGAGGCAATCAGAGGGGAAAGATAATTGGCTCTGGAACTGTAGGTAATGGAAATCTTCCCTCTATTAATAATGTTCTGCTAGTAGATGGATTGATGCATAATCTGTTATCCATAAGTCAATTAAGTGATAACGGTTATGATATAATCTTTAATCAAAAATCATGTAAAGCTGTTAGTCAGAAAGATGGGACTATCCTGTTTAATGGTAAGAGGAAAAACAACATTTACAAAATCAAACTTTCTGAACTAAAGAGTCAGAATGTAAAATGTCTTCTGTCTGTTAACAACGAGTAGTGGATCTGGCACAGAAGATTGGGGCATGTTAGTATGAGAAGAATATCTCAGATTAACAAACTCAATCTGGTCAGAGGACTTCCTAATTTGAAGTTCAATTCAGATGCTCTGTGTGAAGCATGTCAGAAAGGCAAGTTTGCAAAACCTTCTTTTAAATCCAAAAATGTTGTTTCCACCTCTAAGCCATTAGAACTTCTGCACATTGACTTATTTGGACCAGTTAAAACTGCTTCAGTCAGTGGTAAGAAGTATGGGTTAGTAATCGTAGATGACTATAGCAGATGGACATGGGTAAAGTTCTTAAGACACAAGGACGAGTCACACTCTGTGTTTGTTACCTTCTGTAACCTAGTTCAGAATGAAAAGGATCTTAGAATCATTAAAGTCAGAAGTGATCATGGTGGAGAATTTGAAAACAAAGATTTTGAGTCATTCTTTAATGACAGAGGCATTCTGCATGATTTCTCTTGTCCTAGAACTCCCCAACAAAATGGAGTTGTAGAACGAAAGAACAGAACATTGCAAGAATTGGCCAGAACCATGATCAATGAGACAAACGTTGCTAAGACCTTCTGGGCAGAGGCAATAAACACAGCGTGCTACATTCAGAATAGAATCTCAATAAGACCTATTCTGGAAAAGACTCCATATGAATTATGGAAGAACAAAAAGCCCAACATTTCATATTTTCATCCATTTGGATGTACTTGCTTTATATTAAATACAAAGAATTATTTGAACAAGTTTGACTCTAAAGCACAGAAGTGTATCATGTTAGGATACTCTGAACGCTCAAGAGGGTACAAAGTATACAATACAGAAACACAGATTGTGGAAGAATCAACCAGTGTTCGTTTTGATGATAAGCTTGACTCTGAAAAGTCAAAGCAGAATGAAGTTTTTGCAGGTATGGAAATTGAATTTACAGGTTCTGAAGACAAGTCATCAGAAGCTCTCAACACAGACACTCCTTCAACATCTGAAAGAAGCACTGCTAGCAATCCTACAACAACTGCTGATCAACCTCAGAAGAGATTACCCAGAAGAAGCTTGGATCACCCAGAAGAGACTATCTTAGGAAGAAAGGAAGATCCAATCAGAACAAGAGCAAGCTTCAGAAACTCTGAAGAAACTCTCATGGGACTTGTGTCTCTGATTGAACCTTCTTCTATTGATGAAGCACTTCTGGATAATGACTGGATTCTGGCAATGCAAGAAGAGATGAATCAATTCACCAGAAACGACGTATGGGATCTCGTTCCCAGACCAAAAGGATTCAACGTCATTGGAACAAGATGGTTGTTCAGAAACAAGCTAAATGAACAAGGTGAAGTCATCAGAAACAAGGCACGACTGGTTGCACAAGGTTATAGTCAGCAAGAGGGTATAGAATATACAGAAACCTTTGCCCCAGTCGCCAGGTTAGAATCTATCAGACTTTTAATTTCATTTGCTGTTAATAGAGGCATCACTCTGTATCAGATGGATGTCAAAAGTGCATTCTTAAATGGTTATATAGAAGAAGAAGTCTATGTACACCAACCCCCTGGTTTTGAAAATACAAAACATCCAGAACATGTTTTCAAACTAAAGAAGTCACTATATGGTCTGAAACAAGCTCCCAGAGCTTGGTATGAAAGGCTAAGTAACTTTCTATTAGAAAATGAATTCACCAGAGGGAAAGTGGACACTACTCTATTCTGTAAATCAGTTAAGAATGACATCTTAGTTTGTCAAATTTATGTTGATGATATTATCTTTGGTTCTACTAATCCTTCTCTTGGAAGAAAATTTGCTAAGTGTATGCAGGCAGAATTTGAGATGAGCCTCATGGGGGAACTGAAATTCTTTCTAGGAATTCAGATCAATCAAACTCCAGAGGGAACTTACATTCATCAGAGCAAATACATCAGAGATCTTCTGAAGAAATTTGACCTCTTAGAATGTAAGCCATCAAAGATTCCAATGCATCCCACGTGCATTCTGGAAAGAGAAGAGGTAAGCAAAAATGTAGAACAGAAAGTCTACAGAGGTATGATTGGTTCTCTCCTCTATCTGACTGCTTCAAGACCTGACATATTATTCAGTGTTTGTATCTGTGCTAGATTCCAATCAGATCCTAGAGAATCTCACTTAACAGCTGTTAAGCGAATTTTCAAGTATCTGAAAGGTACTACTAATCTGGGTTTGTTTTATAGAAAATCTAGTGATTACAGCTTAGTAGGCTACTGCGATGCTGATTTTGCTGGAGACAGAGTGGAGCGTAAAAGTACTTCTGGAAGCTGCCAGTTTCTGGGAGTAAATCTGATCTCTTGGTCCAGCAAAAGGCAATCAACAATTGCGCTATCAACAGCAGAAGCTGAGTACATAGCAGCAGCAGGATGTAGCACACAAATGCTCTGGATGAAAAGTCAGCTTGAAGACTTCCAGATTTTTGAGAGTAACATTCCTATACTCTGTGATAATACTTCTGCTATTTGCTTAAGTAAGAATCCCATTTTACATTCTAGAGCTAAGCATATAGAAATAAAACATCACTTCATTAGGGACTATATTCAGAAAGGAATTTTGAACTTAAAATTTATAGATACAGACCATCAATGGGCTGATATCTTTACTAAACCCCTTTCAGAAGATAGGTTTAATTTCATTCTGAAACATCTCAGCATGAAAGTCTGTCCAGAGTGAAAATGTTTTAATTCCATATATTTACCTTCAGAATGTAATTGTTTTACTGTGAACTTCTGATCAATCTTCTTTCAGAAAGATAGAACATGCAGATTGTATCAGATGCAAGTCTAAAGATCTGAGAGTCTAAGCTCAAAGACAGACGTGTTGATCACTACATCAAACAAGTGTCATCCAATCATCAGCAAATCTCTGAAGCAGAACGCGTGCACGCTTTTGAGAAGGCAAAGCGCTGATTGGGTGCATTGAGACACATGTCTGGTAACCGTTTTTAAGTATCTTTCTCAAATCCCCCAAAATCAGCAAGCATTTAATAAAAGTAATCATGCTTTTAAAATGCAATCATGATTTTTCTCTTTCTTAAAAATGTTTATTTTTTTCAAAATATTCTGAAACTCTATTTAAACACATTAACCTCTCATTCTAATTCTTTACAGTTTCTCACTAATTCTCAAGCATTCTCTGCATTTTTCTGTGTTCGTCTCTTGCAAAACCCCTTTTCCCAGTTTCTTCTCAAAATCTTTTAGTGTGAACATGGAAACCTCCAGCAATGCTTCTGCAGGTCCTCAGAAGAAAGCATCATCTGAACAGTATCAAGTGCCATTCAGAACACTCCTCACTCCTGTGAAGAATCTTGAAGTGTTATCTGAATTGATCATTGATTTTGGAAGCTTGAAGGAGAACGGTTTTGACCTAACAGAAGAAGTTAGGGCACAGAAATGGGAAAGGTATTTTGACAGATTGGTTGGACCAACATTCCCTATGTTAGTCAAGGAATTCTGGATTCATGCCAAGGCTTCAACGCATCTAGTCACCTCCTTCGTTATGGGGAAGAAGATTGTGATCACTGAGGATCACATAGCAAGGTTAATCGGTTACAGTGGCGGTGGCGTCCGCTGTGTTGATATGGCTGAGAGATGTGCTGACGTGGGCGTGATAGCTGCAAGGATTTTCACCCATGGGGTGCCCAGCAGCAAGATCAAAGATCTAAAGGATCATCACAGAGTTTGGGCTAAGATAATTCTGGGGTGCTTCAACCATAGGAAGCCAACTAGTTCACCTGATTACATAAATGTGGATCAGCAGTTTCTGATCTACTTTATTGATCAGAAGGTAAAAATCAACTTGGATCATCTTCTGTTCAACCACCTCAGAACAAGTGTGAAGGAAACCAGGGAAGAAGAAAGAACAAAGAGGGATTGGATACCCTTTGGAAGGTTGATATCAGATATTCTGACAGAGAATAGGCTGATAGAGCATCTGATAGAAGCTCAAGAGTTAAGCACCATTGAACCAACAGTTGGGAAGCCTCTGAACGCGAAGAACTTGAAGAAAATGAAGTTGATAGAGAATATCAAAAAGGAACCCAGAGCTACTCCTATTGCTGATATCACCAGCAGAAGAGTTCCACTGAGTGACTTTCCTTTATTTTCTGAGATAGAATCTAAACCAGAGGTGGTTCTCAGATACTTAGATGCGTGCAAGGCAGATGGTACAGATCCAAATCTGATTATTAAAGCTCTGCATCAACCTCAACAAGAAGTGACTCTAAAGAAGACAAAGAAGAGGAAGGCACCTTCAGAAGGATCATCCCAGCAGACACCCAAGAAAAGAGGTAATTTATCTGCTGCTTCTGTTTTAAATTCGTCTACTATTCCAGCATCTATTCCTCCTCCAACCTCTCATAGAATCTCAATCCCCATCCCAACAATAGATGAAACTGAACCAGAAGATGACCCTTCTGAGGCATTAAAACTCAGAAGACCCAGAACCAAACATCCCAAACCAACAATCTCAACAACATCAGCAATTGACAAAGTGCTGTCTGACATTTATCAACACACTTCTGATCACTCTGCCAATCCAAACTCTGAACCACAAATTGTCCCTCCTCCACAACCAGAAAAACAGCAATCTGCTGAAGAACCAGAACAACAACAACCTCTCTCATCAATTCCAGAAGAACCCCTTATCCCTGAACAACCATAAATTCCAACAACTTCTCCTCAACCTGAGTTTCTTCACTCTGAAACTCCTTCTCCTCAACCATCTGAACCTCATTCACCACAACCATCACCTCTGGCAATCCAGCTTCCAGGTGGAACAACAATCACCATGGCACAGTTGCCATCCTCACCAGAATCTACACCACCCAATACTCCCAAAACACCAAACAGTCCAATCATAATCTCTGATTCTCCCACTCCATCTCCAAAACAAACAGCTGCCAAGCAAACCACCGAAAACCCCAGCAGGACCTTCATAGACTTAACCAGTCTTGACCTTCTTGCTGATATGAAACATAAAATAGCCATCCCTAAACCAAAACAACCAGATGTTGGCTCTGGTATTATGAATTTTGAAACAGGTGTGCAACAATGGATTGCTTCTTTGAAGCAAGTCTGTCCTAGAATGATTGACCCAGCTGCTTCTGATCAGCTCTGGTCACAATTCAGACTTTGGGTACGTGCTGAAGCCCTCAAGTTGCAGGATATCAACTATGAGCAGGCACAACAGAACTTCAGCAAGCTGCTGAAGGAAGTTGACAGTCTACTGCCTCAGGAAGCTGTGCTCCCTCTGCATAGTGAACCTTGGTCTGAGAAACAACTAGCTTCAAAGGTGCAACCAGAAGAAGACAAGACCATTCAAGCTGAAGCAAGTCAAGCAGAAGATGTTGCAGAAAGCTCTCAGAAGCTTCCTGCTTCTGATGTTTCTCAAGCTGCCTTGGACAGGCAGACTCTGGAAGAACTGAAGCTGAATGACATGCGTCTGCAGCAGAGGATGGATGAAAACGACCAGAAGATGAAAGAAAGAATGGATGTGTAGGATAGCAAGATTGACACTGTTGTCAGCATGGTGCACAAGCAGAATGAGACTGCTGATCAGATCAAAGCCATGCTGGAGAACCTGTTCACTTGCTTTCCTCCCCAACCTTAGTTTTTTTTTCATTCATGTCTTTTTCATGTTTTCTTTGATTTTCTGATGTACTATTTGAATATGTTTTGTTTGATTCTGAACCTTTTAATATGACAAGTTTTTCTGATCTTAATTGTTTTAGCACTCACCTACACTTTTTGATTGCTGACAAAAAGGGGGAGAACAAGAATGATATTTTAAACAATAACGGTTAACTAAGACAGAAATTCTCAAACATTCTAACTCTATTATACTTGAAAATGTTTTTTTGTTTTTCTTAAAGTCTACAGGTACAAGGAAGCTCATGGACACTCTGAAGACTAAAAGCTATGAAACTCTGATCCGCTCTGATACTCTGATCCAAAGCAAAGCTCTGACAAGAAAAGCTCTGATACGCTGATCTGAAGCTCTGCTCTGATATGCTGATCTAAAGCTTCTGATAGTCAAAGACTCTGATACTCTGATGTTCAAAGAAAGGCAAAAAGATCTGATCCTGAAGAACACTTGTAATCAAAGGGAAGTAATAAACTCAGGGGGAGTATCTCTCAACTCTGATATCTTTTTATCCCTTATCTTTGATAACCTCTTACTCTGATGCATCTCTCTGATACCTTTTCACGTTATTTTCATTTAAAAAATATCTAGTTTTTGTCATCATCAAAAAGGGGGAGATTGTTAGAACAAGTTTGAATCTACTACCCTATGTTTAAGTTTTGATGATAACAAAGTGAAAAGATATATTATTTATATGATTCATGTATGAACTATCTGCTGCCTAAGTTATTACGTTCTGATTTGCAGATACTCTGATTGATATAAGCAAGATCACACCTAATCAGCATCAGAAATTTGATTCCTGACATCAGCATCAGAAGTTGCCATATCAGAATGTCAGAATCAGAAGATTAACTCACGTATATGCTGAAGCCTGATGAACAGAATTGCGCTCAACACTCTGATAAAGAAACACAACAGTTCATCAGCAGCTAAGCAGAGTCAGAATGAGCCAAGCCAGAACTTGCATTAAGTAAGCAACGGTACTGTGCATTGAAAGCAAATTAATACCAACGGCCTCATTCCAGACAAGATCTGCTCGATAAGGAATGTTTGTTATTAGCATTGAAACAAGAATATTGCTCCAACATTCAACATCTCAGTGCTATATAAACAAGACTTTGAAGATTGAATTGGCTAATGCTCTCCAAATCTTTACACGCCTAAAAGCTGATCATAATCTTCCTTCTCTCAGTTTTGCTAAACACTACACATTCTCATATTCAATCATTGTTTAGAAATCTAGTTTCTAAGCTTTAAGTTGTGTATACATCACAGTTGTGATACAGTTTTGTAGAAAACATTCACACACTTAGATTTATCTTCTTTGTAAGAAAGTGTTTCCTTGACAAACCGGGTTGTGGTTTGCATCAAGAAGGCTTTAGCAGTTGTTAAAGCAGTCTGTAATATTCAGTTGAATATAGTGGATTAAGACCTCGTTGGAGAGAGGCGAAATCACCTTGACGGGTGGACTGGAGTAGTTTGAGATCAAACGAACCAGGATAAAAATATCTTGTTCATTGCATTGATTTTCAGTTTTACAATTCAACCCCCCCTTCTTGTGTTTTTCACTACTTCACTGTAGTCCACACACATTCGCACTTTGTCGTCCTTTTTGGACACGGGAACAACATTGGCAACCCATTGGGGGTAAGAGGTGACAACCAAGAATCCAGCATTGAATTGCTTCATGACCTATGCTTTAATACTTTCTGACATATCAGGCCTCATGCGGTGAACCTTTTCCTTTACTGGCGGACAATCCTCTCTTGTAGGCAGATGATGTACCACAATATCTGCATCAAGTCCTGGCATGTCTTCATACGACCAGGCAAAGACTTCAACATAATCGTGTAACAACTGAATAAGACGCTCCTTGATACTGGGTTCCAGATTGGCATCCACCTTGACCTCTATTTTGTCTTCTTCGGTACCCAGGTTGATTGTATCCACAGGTTCTTCGTGAGGTTGAATGGTTCTCTCTTCTTATTGTAGTAGTCTGACAAGTTCTCGTGGTACTTCACAATCTTCCTCACCTTCGTCTTCGACTTGGTAGATTAGATTCTAAGAGTCACAAAAGGCCATAGCAGTATCGTTACCCATGGGATCAAGAATGGATGTATACCTGCATTGTGAGTGTGGGTGTGTGTAAGGGTATAGCTATCTTTGAAAGAAAGTAAAATGTAAAAGAAAAACAATGAGCACAAAAGTTTGTATGCAAAAACGTCCATGATTCATTGATGTCATGTGAAAAATGAGATAATAACCCTTAAAAATGAACCATTGTGCCTCGGGTAAGACACAAGGTTTTAAGAGTGCGAATTATTTTGAATATTATAGATCCAACAAAATGTAAAGACAAATTACTGAGGGATGAAAGTGATTGGGACGAATTCTCTAGCCTTCCAATTGCTGAGCCCTCCATTGACAGTCGGGAAGATCCATTCCTCTAGGTTACAACCATCTTCACCATCTTCCACTACGTTGACTTCACGGTTGCTGATCTTCAAGGGTGGTCCTCCAGCACGGGCACGTTGTACAACCTTTAGAGCACTTAAAGTGAAACCTAAGCCAAACATGTCAGACTTATATGGGATATCTGGGAGTTGTCGCGAGATAGTGCATCCACCCTTTTCCACCACTGCTTTAGCATCTTTTAGTGACGAAATCTGGAGTGTAGGCCTTGTAATCTTGGGACCAGCCTTAGTCACTGCCACCTCTTGAGGGACCTCTTCAAAGTGTTGAAATGGAGTTTCAATGAATTCACCATCAAATTCCACATATCTGAAGGAATTGAGATGGCTGATCATGTATTCTTCTTCTCCATGAACGGTGATAATCTTCCCTTGAATTGGATATTTCAGCATTTGGTGCAACTTAGAAGTGACATCGCCAGCATTGTGAATCCATGGTCGGCCTAGCAAGCCAGAATATGAGGGACGAATATCCATTACGTAAAAATTTGAATCAAATGTTTGTGTTCCAACTTTTATGGGAATGTCTACCTCCCCATGTACCATCCTTTTTGAGTCGTCAAAAGCCCTTACTACTATGTTACTTGGCTTCAATGTCAACCCCTCACAGTCAAGCCTATCAAGAGCTTTTTTAGGCAATACATTCAGAGATGAGCCAGTGTCCACCAAAACATGGGCCAAGGTTGTGCCTCTACATTCAACTGAGACATGCAATGCCTCATTATGCTTCCTTCCTCTTGGCGTTAAATCAGCATTCGAAAAACCTAGACCATTATCTGCAGTCAAGCTGGCTACGCAATCTTGAAACTGATCGACAGGTGTCTCTTGGGGTACATGGGCAGTTTTCAGGAATTTTACCAAGGCTTTTGCATGCGCCTTGGAACATAGTAGTAATTCTAGCATGGAAATTTTAGAGGGAGTCTGCCCCAGTTGTTCAACTACATCGTAGTTGGTTCTTTTAATGATCTTCAGAATCTCCTCCATCTCTTTCCGGGAGGTCTCAGGGATAGTCAATGATCGAGCCTTCGTCCGGACATGCTCAATCAGAATACTTTTACCTCAAGTTTCGGTTAACTTGGTAGTAGGAGTGTCAGTAGGAATGATAACAGGGGTTGTAACGGGTTTGTCAATTGGAGTACTTGCAGAGATGACTATGGGTGTAGGAGTAACCTTTGGAGCAGCCACAAGGATAGTCACGGGTCCAGAAACTGCTTTTGGGGGAGCAATTTCTGGAGAAAAGATCCTACCACTTTGGGTAATTTTGCTAGTTCCGACAATATTACTGATGTCAGAGTCTTCTTTCTCGGAATTTATCTCTTCGGCGGCCGGCCAATCTTGCTTGATGCCATGGTAGTAAATGTCCCCTCCGTAATTCCACGGCACGGTTTTGTCTAATTCATACGGGACTGGCCCAGGCATTATGATTATTAAAGGAAATGCTTTCGGAACTGATGTAATTCTAACGGGTATTTTGGTGGAGACCCTAGAAGAATTGGCGGAAATGGTAATGATAGAAACATCTTCAAAAGGAACAGGTGTAACAGGAGTCTTTTCAAACAAAATCTCTTTGTTATCCATCAGGCACTGAACGCCTACTTTCAACAAAGGACAGCTAGTCGGTGAGGATAAACAGAAACGACAATATTCATCACAACCTGGGAACATGCCGGTATTCAACAAGTTCATTTTAACAGTCAGAAGTGGGGTCATGAGTTCATTAACTGAAGTAACAAACAATCATTCTTCAATGGCATTGGCATTGTGACCATGTCTGGTCATAGGAGCAGAAATGACATTTGGCTTCTCGGGTGCATCAAACTCAATTTATTTTGCTTCAATGAGGTCTTGTATTTTGTTCTTCAAGGCCCAACAGTTATTAGTATCGTGACCAGGACTTTCAGAGTGATATGCGCAACGGGCATTGGGATGATAATGAGGGGATGTTGTATTGGGGTTTTTCGGAGCTTCTTTCAAGGTTACCAAATTGGATCTCAGAAGATGCGGTAGTACTTGAGATAGAGTCATATTGATTCTGGTAAACTTCCTGACTGGCCTTTCTATCCTTGGTTGATTATTTCTTTGCTGATCAGACGCAGGCTTTGGGATCATAACAGCCCCCACCATTGGTCGGCATTCGGCCCTATCTTGGTTTCTTTTCGGATATACGGCATCCACCTCTTTCTTTCCGATAAAGGGCTTCCTTACAGTTGTAGAAGAGGATGTGTCTTTCTGAATCTTTCCATTCTTTATACCGTCTTTTATCCTCTCTCTGGTCAATATTAGTTCAGTAAAGCCTGCAGATGAACTTTCGATTAAATGATTGAAGAAGGGACCAGACAAGGTGCCCAAGAACATGTCTACCAATTCTCTCTCAGACAGAGGGGGTTGAAATCTTCCAGCCAAATCTCTCCATTTTTGTGCATAGTCCTTGAAACCTTCATTGGACACCATGGCCATACTCTGGAGTTAAGTACGAGTAGGCGCCAAATCGACATTGTACTGGTACTTCTTGTAGAAAGCTACAACAAGATCTTCCTAATTGTTAACATTAGCCCTTTCTAGTTGGTAGAACCAATCAAGTTGAGTCCCAGACAGACTGTCTTGGAAGAAGTGCACCCATAAGTCTTTATCAGCGGTATGGGGTTGAATTTTCCTCACATATGACGGTAGATGCATCTTAGGGCATGAAACTCCGTCATATTTAACGAATGCAGGTGCTTTGAATTTCGGAGGAATCACAATCCCTGACACCAAACCGAATTCCTCAAAGTCCAAGCCTGGTACCTTTTGGATTTCCATCGTGCTCAATCGCTCTTCGAGATGTTTATACTTATCATCAGCTAGAGGGTATTGTTCCTCAAAGTAGTCCTCTTCTTATTCCTCCTCTTCTGATTCTGACGGGACAACTGTTTCCTTGCCTTTTCTCTCTCCTTCACCGGATGTTGTTTCAAAGTCCAAAGTCCTTCTTTTCTTCCCATGAAATCTTCTTCCCATGTTTAAGACGTCAGTTACCTTCTTTGTTTTCTTTTTCCTTTGTTCAACCAGCAGAGTCTTCAACTCTTCTTGCCCCTTGGCTAGGGTCATGAGAAACTGTTGAAACTGCGTATTCTGAGCTTGAAGATCTTTCACTCTTTGCTCGAGATCCATCTTACTGAAATAAACAGTAGAGAGATGATGAGACTTATTGCAAAAACCTTCTTATGTTATGATGAATGGTATATGCATATGCAATGTTTTCAAGGATTTCAAAGATTCAAATTCTCTTTAGACAAAAAGGAAACACACGTTATATTAATAAGATAAAGTTTGAGTACATCAATACCCCTTGGGCAAAATTATACAAAAGCTCTAAGATATAAAAGTAGTGTGTATCCTCTTTGGTGCAATGCAGGCATTCAGAGTCTGCTCCTCATGAAGTAGCCTAGTGAGCTCCAAAACCTTCTTCTCGCTTGCATAGAATTGGGCTTCGAAAGTATCTCGCGCCCCTTTGAGTTGTATCTAACCCCTTTGTAGGTCTTCAAGAGATGTGGGCATGTCAGGATGTAGGATAGTGTATGGGACGTCTCCCTCCACGACAGGCTCAATGATTACCGGGAGAATGGAGGGGTAGGGCATTATAAGACTCTAAGCGCGAGTTCATACCCATTTGAGGTAAGGCTCAAGAGGGATGGAATTCTTGTGTCCAAAGTCTTGCTATCCACCTTGTTTAGCATCCTCCAAGCTCGGATAAATCTCTGGCGAAGACCTTGATCGTTGTTGTCGTAGTCAAATAACAAACCTTGAATCAACATCTCGTGCGGGCCATCCCTTCGGGCATAACCAAACTGCCTTAAGGTGAAGCATGGGTTGTAGGTGATACCTCCCCTAATGCCAAGTAAAGGTACATTAGGGAATTCTCCACAACGGTCGACAATGATAACATTCTCTTTGTATCGAGAGCACCAATGAATGTCTGAATGTTTGAGCATTATCAACATTTGCGACCACCTTGAACCTTGCTCATTCTTTAATACAGATTGGGGAAGATGAGAAATAAACCATCTTGCCAAGAGAGGAGTGCAACACATAAGGACACCTCTTTTCCTCATTGTGCGAGTGTGAAAATAGTGTAGGATATCCCCTAGCAATGTAGTCACCAGGTTGCGTGATATGAAGATTTTGACGGCGTTCACATCTATGAGCTGGTCACGATTTAGAAACAAAACCATCCCATAGATGAGGAGAGCCACAATTTCCTCAAAGGCTTGCAAGTCCAAGGAATTCCAACAGCTTTGGGCTTTCTCAAAAAAGAACTTTGCTAAGAAACCTTTGACACCACTCCTTGTTTCCCAATGAGTTGTGATATCAGATGAGTGCAAGTGTAGAGCTTGAGCATTCTCTTATGGCTTTGGGTCTCTTTCTGTACCGTTGAAAGGTAGTTGATTGAGAATGGGAATCCTCAAGAGTTGGGAGAATTCTTCCAAAGTGGGCACAAGTTGATAGTCGGGAAATGTGAAGCAATGGTGTAAAGGATCAAAGAACTGAAAAAGCACCTTCATCATGTCCTCATCTATGTTGGAGTTGACTAAGTTGAGTAGGCGACCATGTCTCTCAGTAAATGGAGAGTTTTCCAGAATCCTTGAAGCTAGCTCCTTAATTTGTGGAGGGATCCTTACAAGGTTGACTTGAATAGTTTTCCTACGAAGTGAATCCATATCCTACAAAACAAGAACAAAGATGAATCCAAAAATCCTTGAAATGGTTAGTGGATGTATATGATGTTCATGATGTTCATGATGTTATGTACAAGTATGCATATACAAAGCAAACAAGTCCCTAGGTTTATACTTGTATGGAGTTTTATAGGTAAGTACCCTCTTGAAGTTTATTTGGCTTAAACCTATCCTAGTAATAGTAACCGGGTTCTAAGGAGTTCAATATCACTGGTTTGTTTCCTTGGTCATTGTTTCAGCACAAGCCTCTTTAATGGTGACTGAAATATCCCAAGAAACAAAACCTCAATGAGTGTAGTATCGAGTATCTACCAACTTCGGACTGCACCAAAGGCGGTCATCTCACTACATCCTAAAGGCCAAGTTGGTCAAGTAAAGGTTCTAAAAGTTGATTAGTGCTTCATGACATCACTCAGCGGCCCCGTATTCTATTTGATTAACTCAAAGGATACCGGTACCCACAAATATGTCGCACTAACGTAGTTATTGCTTAGAATATGTCAGCATACCCCGCATAGTTTCCAAAATGTATTGCTACTTACCTATAATGTATCCCAAATCCGGGTAGAGGATTCAAACCCAAACAAAGAACCATAATGTAAAGCATACAAGTCAAACAATGTAAGCAAGCAAATGTGATCTAATCCCTAAGGTAACACCACTTTTAGAATTCTCCCCAGCAGATTGGCCAGTTCTGTGGTACGGTGGGAGAACTGACTTGAAGGTTTTTTATTTTATCGCAAATGTTGCGGTTAGCAAGAGTCGCCACTGACTTTTCTTTTATCCAAAAGGAAAGGTGAAAAAGCACAAGAAAGACCTTTGAGATTATTTCTTGAGTTCGGGGGGTAGATTATGAAAAGGGAAGGTATTAGCACCCTTTTCATCCATGGTTTTCCATGGGATCTTAGTTACTTGCTAGATCACTTGATTTTGTTTGAAAATTGTGCTTTGTGTGGTTTTGAAAGTATTTTGTAAAGAGGCCATTTGTTAGCCAATTTTTGTAATGATTCTCGTTTGTAAGAATGTGTACAAAGATGTTTGTCTTTTGAAAATGTTTTGAATTTTGTAAGATGTTTGAAAGTGTATGTGATTGTTTTGAAAATAGCAAGGATGTATGTTTTAAGATGGAGCAAGTAATTAGGAGCAACATAACTACTCAAATGTCTTTCTTTTTCATTTCCTTTTCCTTTGACATTGTTGTCTTACCATTGATTTGGTAAGCAACCCTATCTTTGTATGTAAACGGGATGGGCGTGGGTCATCAGATAACCATGATTAGTAATATTGCAAGGTATCTTAGCATTCTTTTTGAGGGACTAAGATCATTTGTAAGGCAACTTAGATAGCGTCATCGAGGGACTATGATCTTGTTTTTGCTTGTTTTTGCTAAGATACCTCACATGCGTGATATGGCCATTTATAAGGAAACCAAGTGGATTTTACCCTAGGGGTACATGTGTGCAAGTGTATTGATTTTCATGGTTGTTTTGTCTTGTATTAGGGTTTTCTACCTTTTGATTTTATCTTGCCATACACACCCTAATTACTAACAATTATATTAAAGTGATAAGTTGCGGAAATTAAAATCCTACGCTATTACATCATTTGGGGGATGGGGATACAAATTTACAAATGGGGGGATGAAAGCAAATAAATCCTAATTTACTATTACAACCATATTGAATAAATAAATAATGTACAAAAATAAATAAATAAATAAATAAGAAAATTGGTTTTTGAAATTTTTTTATGTATTGACACATACACGTATGTATTGATACGAATATTTTACGTATTGACGCATGTCATTATGTATTGATACGAAAACAATTTATGTATTGACACATGCCATTATGTATTGATACGAAAACAATTTATGTATTGACGCATGCCATTACGTATTGATATGAAAACAATTTATGTATTGACACATGCCATTACATATTGATACGAAAACTTCCTTGTTGTTGAAAAATGAAAACTAACTCAGTATGATTCGACGCATTTGCGTTTCGTGTCGACGCATGCAACATTTCGTATCGACGCATAATAGTTTGCATCGGCTCATAACCTGTTTTGGACATAATATATGTCGACTGATAGCATTTTGTGTCGACGCATAACTGCTATTTTTTGTTTCTGTCACTGTTTTGCTACATGTAAAAGTCAATTCTCAACACATGGTTAGTGAAAATGAAAAGCAAGCATATGGTTATCTTTAAGGCAATGATATCTACATTTTATCTTCACAAATGAACCATTAATGATGCTTGTATGAAGAGTTCAAAATCAAGAAAACTTACCTTGAAACTGAAATTTGTGCTTTGAGTTTGAGCTGTTGTATGGGTTGTTGTTGAACTTAGGAAGTGACGATAGTGATGTTACAAAAGTTTTTCTTGTGTTTGAACAACTTCTATATGATGTATGTGGAGTTTTTAGATGGTTGGACATGATTTGCAAGGTATGAGAGGTTCAAAGGTTTGGACTTTAAAACTCAAGAGTGGAAGTTTTGTGGACTGTTATGGCTTTTGTGAATATGAGATTTTGAGGTTTTACCAATAAACTTATGGCTTTTCTCTCTAGTTTTTCTAACCTCTTTTTCTTGCAAATGCTTCTTCTATTTATAGGCAGGAGGTTTATGCATATGAGCTGACTAAGTTTGCAAGACAGCATATTATGGTTTGGTTGGATTACAAAAATCAAACTATGTCAAGTACTCCATAGTCTCATGGTGAAGTACCAAAGTTGCTGGTATAGAGGATTTACTTCCCATGATTTATGGTGGAGTATAATCAGTAACAAGCAAGGTATGGGCTTAAGAAAACTTTGTACAAAAAGCTTGCTTTTCAAGAATAGCAATGGTGCCTTTATGCCATAAATGGAAAGATCTTTTGGACAATGGTTTAAACACTTGGGTAATAGTTCAAGCTTTTGTGTAAACATAAAATTATTATGAGATTTGAAAGCAAGGAAGACTGCAACATAAGATTATGCAGCAAATTATAAGAGTTTTGTTATGTGTTCTTCACTAAAATGACTTGCAACTCAATAATGGATGCTCAACTTCATGCTCTTGAATCTCCTAGCTCAAATATGATAAATTCATGCTCTTGGATGTTTTGGAAAGCTTGAAGCATCCTATACAACTTTCATGTTGACCACTTTTGTTAAATCAAACTGGAACTTCATGAAAATTGGCCAAGAAGTTGGGATAAAAACCTGACCAAAACTGCCGAAAATTTCTCTAAGTGTTAAATGAAAATGTCATGACTTCATGAACTTATAACTTGAAATCCAAGCATATTTAGGAGAAGTTGTGTAAAGAAATGTTGTAGATATCATGGAGATCTAAAACTTTCATGTTGGAAGTTACTCTTGAATCATCTGGCATCATGGTGAAAATTTTGCTCAAAGTTATGAAAAAACATGAAATTTTCAACACTTAGAAAAATTTCTAAGTTTAGAAATTTTGACTTTTCAAAATGAAATCTTGACTTTTTGATTGTTGATGAATATGTTTCATATTTTGACATGTTTTGATGAATTATGATCTTTTACACTTGAATTTGACCAAAGAGTCAAAGTTTGACTTTTCAGTATATAGTTGACTTTTGATCAGTTGATTGCAAAATTCATCTGTCAATCCAATAGACTTGCAATGTTTTGAACCATGTTATTAGGTAAAATTATGCAATTGTACTCTTGAGATAACACCTTAAACCAATTGATCATTTGCTAGGTCAAAAATCAGAAATTGCCCTTTCCTAGTCAAAACCCTAATGTTGACCCTTTTGCCCTTTTGGAGATTTATCAAATTTCTTGAGGAATTATGGTCCAAACTTGATCAAATGATACCTATGGGTTTGAAATGTTTATGTGGATAAAAAATTATGAAGTTTGACTGTAAATTGGCTATGGTTGACTTTTTCCCCGATACAGATGATTTTTAGGTCAACTGCCTAATTGATTGATCAAAAATGTGATCCAAGGCTTGAAACATGGCATGAGTAATCTTTGGGGTCCATAATTATCCATGAAAGTCATATGAAACATTTATAGTACAAAAATCCTTGTGCAAACTCAAACCCTAATTTTGGTCATCAGTGCATGAGGAGGTGTCTTGAGCTGGTCAAACCCTAATATAGTCTTGAGTCTAAGAGATCTTGTGAGAAAATTCTTGATAAGTGAGAGGGAAAATTTTTGGGTACAACACGCACCTTCATTGGTTGGAATACGACACGTTGGTCATATTCAACCTCCAGCCAACGTGAATTGCAGGTCTCTCAAACAGTAAAATCAAAAGCTCAGACCTATGCCATTCGCTTCATCTCTTCAAGACGAAGACAACCACACCCTCGCCCCAAATTTATATAAATTGTAGCTCAAGAAATTTGGAAGGAAAGTTTTGAAAAGGTATTTGAAATTTCATGATTAAAATGTGTTTCCAGTAAGAAGTAAGTGTTGCAACTAGAACCATGACAATGAGAGAAACACAATGATATCAGAGTTTTGAAGAATTGATGAAGGAATCTACCTATTAAAGTTGAGTTACAGAGCTCTGAAACTGGACTTCTATGGAGTAGTATAGGGAACGATTCTTGAATGTAATTATATGGTTAGCTTCATGGAAGATTAAGGAAGGTGAATTGATGGAAAAATTGGATTGAAAAAGGCTTGAGAATGGATTTTGAAGTTACTAAAATCTGAGTTGTGGAACAAGTTTGGCAAGGTGATTCTGGCTATCCAAGCTTAAGAAAATGCATGGGGCATGACCCTCTATTTATAGGGAATGACATGGAATGTTCAAGCGTGTGAAAATGATGAAGTTTCGAGGGAAATTGTGTGAAGTTGCAAACAAGATAAGTGTGACTTCAAACTTGATCAAAACTCATCCAAAACGCGCGTTTTTTTGTGCTAATCCATTCTGGAAGTTCACTAAACATGTTTAGAGGAAAAAACGCGTGGAAAACTTATGATTAAAAGCCAAAACAAAGATTTCAAAATTTGACTTGTGAGGAAACTTTAGTTTCAAGTTACCAATTTCAAAATCATGGCATTCTCAGCTCAAGGGGTCTTAGGGCATGATTCTTGATGCTTTAGAAAGATGAGGTTACAAGCTTTGCAATGGAAAAATAATGGAATCAAATGGACGCTTGAGCTGAAAGTTGTGTTGATTCAAAGTTGGAGAAAAATAGTTGACTTTCCATACTTAGAAATATTTCAAGTTCTTCTTCAAAAATGACCTATAATGTCTTGCATCCAAACATGGCGTTACACTTGGAATTTGCTCTTGACCAAAAAAGATGGCATGAAGTAGATCTCTTGAGTGAAATTTTAAAACTTGAACCATTCAAAATCTCCAAAAATTGAGAGAGTTATGAATTGTTGAAGTTGGCAAAAAATCATGAAATGACCTATAATCTTTTGCATCCTTAAGGAAACTTCCATCCATTTTCTCACTTTGCACATAAAAGAAGGCATAAAGTTCACATCCTAAAGATTATTATGAAAAAATAATGGGCTCAAGGTGATAAAAATTGACCAATTTATGATCATTTGAAATCACATATGGAAAATTGGGGATTCATCTAGAGGACTTGTAATCTTTCTTCCTCATTAAGTCTCTTCCTCATGAAAACTCCTTGAAACTTTTGAAGTGATTTGTTGATAACCATTTGAAGAGTAAGATGTCTTTGGAATCACTCAAAAATACCAAGGGATGAGCACGATATATTCCTTTGAAGTTCAAAACCCTAGCTCCTTAGATCAAGAGAATGCTTTGAGGAACTGTTACAATTTTGAATAAACTTCTTGTAGCAACACACGTGATTTGTAAATAGAAGTTGTTGAGGATGATAATGAGAACTCATAGCCACCAAAACCACTTCCATATCTCGAACATTGAGATAAATATGCACTTGTGACCAAATGGAATAAAATCTTGTCTAACCATGATAACTTCTCTAATCAATCCCCGTGCTTTTCAACCAAATTTGATAACCTTGAAATGTGATTAACCAAAACAACCTTTCCATGCTAATTCTTTCAAAACCAATCCAATGGTGAGGTTTTAACTTCTCAAGCTTTATTGACTAGGGCATGGAAATAAACTCATGAACCCATGGGGTAACTTGTTAAATCCCATTGCCTTTACCTACATGGATAACAAGCAAGACAAACCAACATTTCATTTTATTTAGTTAAAAGGAGAAACTAAGATAAAAACAATATTCATGATCACAAAAGAACATAAGTCACGGTGCTTGGTGATTCCTCAAAAGGGCAAAGCTAAATATAGGGAGGGGAACCAAGAATCCTAGTATGATCTTGTTGTGAATGAATCAACATGGCATGATGAAGGGATCTTAGGCGGGAAAATTGGGGTACAATACTAAGAGCCCATGGAAAACCATGGACGGAAAGGGTGCTAATACCTTCCCTTTTCATAATCTACCTCCCGAACTCAAGAAACAATATCAAAGGTCTTTCCTGTGCTTTTTCACCTTTCCTTTTGGATAAAAGAAAAGTCGGTGGTGACTCTTGCTAACCGCAACATTTGAGATCAAACGCAAAACACCCAAGTCATTTCTCCCACTTTATCACAGAACTGGCGACTCTGCTGGGTAATACTCTTAAAGTGGGGTTACCTTAGGGTTAGATAACATTTACTTGCTTTCATTGTTTGACTTGTATGCTTTACATTATGGTTCTTTGTTCGGGTTTGAATCCTTTACCCGGATTTGGGATACCTTATAGGTAAGTACCAGTACGTTGTGGAAATTGTATGGGGGAATACCGACATGGTCTAAGCAATAGCTACGTTAGTGTGACATATTTGTGGGTACCGGTAGCCCTTGAGTAGTCAAGGATAATACGGGGCCGCTGAGTGATGTCATGAAGCACTAATGAATTTCTAGAACCTTAACTTGACCAACTTGGCCATTAGGACATAGTGAGATGACCGACTTAGGTGCAGTCCGAAGTTGGTAGATACTCGATACTACACTCATTGAGGTTTCATTTTTTGGGATATTTCGGTCACCATTAAAGAGGCTCGTGCTGAAACAATTCCCAAGGAAACAAACCAGTGATATTGAGCTCTTTAGAACCCGGTTTCTATTACTAGGACAAGTTTGAGCCAACTAAACTTCAAGAGGGTACTTACCTATGAGACTCCATGCAAGCCTAAACCTAAGGACTTGTTTGCCTTATTTGTATATATTCACTTGAACATAAAATCATAAACAACATGACATCATACTCATATTCACTAACCATTTCAAGGATCTTGGGATTTATCTTTGTTCTGTTTTGTAGGACATGGATTCTATTCACATGAAAACCATTCAAGTCAATATTGTAAGGATTCCCCCTCAACTTAAAGATCTAGCATCAAGAATTCCTAAAAACTCTCCATTTACCGAAATACATGGATGCCTACTAAACTTGGTAACCTCTAACATTGATGAATACATGATGAAGGTGCTCTTCCAGTTCTTTGATCCTTTACACCATTGCTTCACATTTCCCGATTATCAACTTGTGCCAACTTTTGAAGAATTCTCCCAACTCCTGAGGATTCCAATTCTTAATCAACTACCTTTCAACGGAACGCAAAGAGATCCAAATCCAGAAGAGATTTCTCAAGCTCCACACTTGCAACCATCTGATATCACAACTAATTGGGAAATAAGGAGTGGTGTCAAAGTTTTCTTAGCAAAGTTCTTGTTTGAGAAAGCCCAAAAATATTGCAACTCTTTGGATTTGCAAGCTTTTGAGGAAATTGTAGCTCTCCTCATCTATGGGATGTTTTGTTTCTAAATCCTGACCAACTCATAGATGCAAATGCCGTCAAGATCTTAATGTCTCGTAACCCGGTGCCTACTTTGCTAGGAGACATCCTTCATTCTTCTCACACTCGCACTATGAGGAAAAGAGGTATCCTTATGTGTTATACTCCTCTTTTGGCAAGATGGTTTATTTCGCATCTTCCCCAACCTATATTGAAGAACGAGCAAGGTTCAAGGTGGTCACATAGGTTGATGACACTCAAACATTCAGACATTCATTGGGGGTTCTCGATCTATCGAGAATGTTACTACCATCGACCGTTGCAGAGAATTCCATAATGTCCCCTTAATTGGAATTAGATGAGGTATCACCTACAACCCCTGCTTAGCCTTAAGACAATTTGGTTACGCCCGAAGGGATGGCCCACATGAGATGCTCATTCAAGGTTTGGTGTTTGACTACGAGAACAATAATCAAGGTCACCGCAAAAGATTTATCCGAGATTGGAGGACGTTGAACATGGTAGATAGCAAGACATTGAAAACATTTTCAAAAGATCAACACCTTTGTATACATTCTTACGAACGAGAATCATTACAAAGTTTTCCTAAACAATAGCCTCTTTTGAAAATACTTTAAAAAACCACACAAAGCACATTTTCAAACAAAAGCAAGTGATCTAGCAATTAACTAAGAGCCCATGGAAAACCATGGATGAAAAGGGTGCTAATACCTTCCCTTTTCATAATCTACCCCCTGAACTCAAGAAATAATCTCAAAGGTCTTTCCTGTGCTTTTTCATCTTTCCTTTTGGATAAAATAAAAGTCGATGGCGACTCTTGCTAACGGCAACACTTGCAATCAAACGCAAAACACCCAAGTCAGTTCTCCCACCGTATTCACACTATCAAAGTATTTCTCACTCATAATCCTGTACCTACTTTTCTCGGGGATGTCCTGTATTCCCTCCACAGTCATACAATGAAGAAGCGAGGAACTCTTATGTGTTGCATACCTCTATTGTCCAATTGATTTATTTCAAACATTCCCCTATCAATGATGAAGAACGAACAAGGTTTGAGGTGGTCTCAAAGATTGATGTCATTCACTCATGCAGATATCCATTGGTGTTCTCGATCTTAGGCAGATGTCACTATTATTGATTACTTTAGGGAATTCCCTAATGTACCACTCCTGGGTATAAGAGGGGCGTCACTTATAATCCTTCTCTAGCTCTGCATCAGTTTGGTTATGCTCGAAGGGACGGTCCACATGATATGCTCATCCAGGGCATTATGTTCGACTACGAGAACGATCCTCAAAATTACCATCAAAGGTTTATACGTGCTTGGGGCATAATCAACAATATTGATAGAAATACTTTGGGACACAAGAATTCCATTCCTATGGAGCCTTACCTCAGATGGGTTCAGTCTCATGCTCAGAATATCAAAATGCCATATCCTACTATCCTACCAGTGGTCGTAGAACCTATTGTTGAAGGGGACACTTCTTATATCGTTCTTCATCCTGATATTCCTACTAACCCCGAAGAATTACAAAAGTCCTAGATTCGTCTTAATGAAGAAAGAAATATCTTCAAGGCCAAGTTCTATGCTAGTGAGAAGAAAGTACTGGAGCTAACGAAATGACTCCACGAAGAACAAAGCCTTTATGCATATTTCAACACAAAGAGGAAGCATCCATGGGAAATTTGAATTCACATTTTGCTATTTTGTAACTCTTTTTATTAAAAGCAATTGTAATTTGAGCTTGTTAGTAAAATTTCTTTTGTTTCCTTTTGTTTAAACAAATTTAAATCCCGCAAAGGTCCTTGAAAACATTGCACTTGAATTTTCACATCATGCATATCATCACATAACAGGTACCTTCTAGACAAGTTTTCTCATCTTCTTGCTGTTTATTTTAGTAAAATATGGCAGTCGAGCAAACTATGAAAGAAATTCAAGCTCTGAACGCTCATATTCAGCAGATGTTCTTGGACCTAGCTAAGGGTCAAGACAAGTTGAAGACCCTAATCAAAAAGGGGAATAAGAAGAAGACTAAAAAGGCAACAGTATTTCTTAATATGGGCAGAAGATTCAAGGGTCCAGTCAGAAGGGCTCTAGATTTTGAGGTTCCCATGAATGAAGGAGATAACCAAGAGAAATATGACGAAAGTGTGAAGGCTGAAGAGAATAACAACCATAGTTCTGGCCAAGATTTTGATGAAGACTATTCCGCTGAATAATATCCTCCTGTTGACAACAGATACAAACAGTTAGAAGACCGTCTTAAGGCTATGTGTGATACGGTGGGAAGAACTGACTGTTTTTTGAAATGCTGGTTTGCGTTTTGCGTTTGTGTTTGCAAAATGTCGCGGTAAGCAAGAGTCGCCACCGGCTTTTATTTTATCCAACAAGTAAAGGAAAAAGGCACAGAAAAATTCCTTTTTCGAGATATTTCTAAGTACGGCGGGTAGATTATAGAAAGGGAAGGTATTAGCACCCTTTCTATCCGTAGTTATCTACGGGCTCTTAGGTACTTGCTCAATTGTTTTCAAAATATTGCTTTCTTTGTGCTTGTGGGTTTGAAAAAGTTTTTATTTTAAAACTTCAATTTAACTCTTGCTTCTGTCTTCAAGAGTGTAATGAAGTATTTTTGAAAACTTTGTTCGAAAAGGAGTGTAAGTGTGAAAAGAGTTTTTTTTTTGAAAGAGCAAGTATCTAAGAACCATCTACCTACTCGAAAAAGGAATCGTTCTATGCTAATTTCCTTTAGACAAAGCTATCCTACTATTGATGAGTAGGTAGCACCGTCGTTGGAATTTGAGGGTTAATTCGAATTAGGGACTTACGGTCACCAAAGCAATGTTAGGACGCCTTAGCGGTAACCCTAATGTCTTAGATCATTTGTTTTGAGGCAACAATATCTGAGGCAACCGTTTCGAGGCGACTATGATCTTTTAGACAAGAGGAGGACCTCTAAAACAACCTATACTCAATGACCGTGTACGAAGGCAACCAAGTGGGGTATACCCTAAGAGTGCACATGTGCGAGTGTGTTGTTTTCAATTATTTTATCTTTGTACATGTTAAGGGTGATCTAAGTTGATTTTAGGTTAAAACATTCAGTCTTGTCATGCCATCCTATTATCAAACATCTAACAGTTATAATTTGCGGAAATAAAATGCCGAATTTAAATTACAAGGCGTCAGGTATTTACATCGCCAAAGACAAACCCTTTAAAAATAAATAAAGCGATAAAAATAAATAAAAGTCCTATTTAGCTATTACAATCCGGGAGCAAGTACATTATTGGATAAAAATAAACAACGCGTACGAGAAATTAAATCGAGCGAAAATTAGGGTTTTGACCCTTTTAAGAAGACATCTTTTTTGTTGTTTTTAGTTTAAGAAAGAAATAAATCCTAAATTAATTACTAAATTGAATTAATAAATTAATTAATAAAAAAACAAATTATTTTTGGGTTTTTGTTATTTTAAGAAAGAAAAAATAAAATAATTAATGTTAGTAATTAAAACCTAATCAAATCTAATTTAATTTTAATTATTCATGAAAAATAGGTTAAAGTTATTCTAATTAAAACCTAAATTAATTTAATTAGTGTTTATTAATAAAAATAAAAATAAAAATTTGATTAAATATAAAAATATTTTTGTGATTTTATTTTATAAAGAAACGAATTTTTTTGATTGGTTAGTAAATGAAATAAAAATAATAAAACAATTAAATAAACAAAATAAAATAAATGAGTAGAAGGGAGTATGGGCCTGATTATATGGTGTAGAAAGCAATTCAGAGACCCATTAGAGTTTGCCTTGTTTGACTTTGGGAATCCAGCGCATATGCATTGACCAATGTCTTGTTGGACCTTCAGATCCTGGCCACCAGATCTGGCCTTTGGCCATCTGGCTATTGCATGGATGATGGTACACGGTAGGCTGCAGGTTTGAATATGCACATGATCACCTGAAAGACAAAATTAAATAGAAATTGGGGGACCTGGGATTCGAACCCAGGTCCTGGTGGATATTTACACGCTTGCTTTACCAACGCACCAAGTTGTTCTGTTTGTTATATGAATACAAAACAATGATAATAAAACAAAACAATAATTATTGGTCAGAACAAAAAAAATATGCGCGTCATTTTTGAATGGCCCAATGAGTGAGTGCCAGATCTTCGTCCCTGTCCTTCCACTACTGTAATTTTACCTGTGAATTTGAATCCGCAGCTAAAAACGCAGCTCGATCCAAAAATCATTTCCATGCAATAAGAATGACTTTCAAGGGCATGGTTGTGTTCGTCTCATCCTCCCGGATGCAACCATGCCCATTACATGGACCAATTTCACCTGGAATAAGAATCCCTAAAAACAAAAACACAACCCTATCTATGGTGTTTCGGGGTTACATCGCCTATAAATCAAATTGATTATTGCCAATGGTTTGCAAATAACATGAGGATTATGAATATGCAATTATTTCATTCAAATGATGCCAGAATGCACCAAATCGAATCCAAGAACAGAGCTAGGTAACGTGGGACTTACAACGCGTTATGGGGTTTGAAGAAGCTTTCTTTTGATCTAGATCACTTGTATGAACACCCAGGAAGAGATTGGGATAAGTCTCAACTTTTAAAAGTGCCTCTAGTTATGGTTTCGATCTCAAGTTTTTTGGTGCTTTTTTCAATTTATGTTCTGCCTCCTTCTGCAATTGTCAACCCTTATTTAGATTGCTTTGGCTTCCTTATGTATCATGCTTTGCATTAGGGTAGAAATCATGGACTGAATCTCTCTAAATCAATGCATACATGTTTGATTTGATCTCCATTATTAACCTTTCCAAATTTGATTTGATGCAATCTTTTTGTACATGATATGGCCTGATACGAATTCCATGATGTTGCTATCTGTAAACAAAGCCTAAAAGAATCAATAAATCAAGAGTTTTTAATTATTTGGATTTTCTATGATTTTATTTGATTTAAAATGAATAAATTCAATAAAAAATCAAATTAAATAATAAAAAAGAAATATGAGCTCATGGTAGAAGCTAGGACACGTGGGGAATGATGCAAGCTCAAATCAAGTGGAAAAGAATGGACCCATTTGACAAAATTTGATGTTTTGGGGATAGTTGACTTTTGGCAATTTTGCAAAAATGTCCAACTTCAATAATGCATAACTTCTTTAATTTTTAACTTTTGGAGGTGTTCTTGGTATTTTTAGAAAGTTAGAGATGTCCTATAACCAACCCTTTTGGTCTCATCTCATTTTGATATTCCATGCTCAAGTTATAAGCTATGGAAAAAAAAGGTGTTTTTGTTGATTTTCAAAAATGACCTATAATGTCCAAATTCATAACTTCTTGTGAGTGAATTTTTTGATCTTGGGGTATGATGATGGATTGTAGGAAATTTCATCTTCTTCAAAATGAGCTTTGGATGGGTCATTTCTCATAAAGTATGAGAAAGTTATGCTTGGTCAAAGTTGAGTTGACTTTTCCTACAAAACCCTAATTTAGCAACTTTTGAATCTTGATGAATTGTGAGCAATCCTTGATGAATAATGATAAAACCTTGATACAATGATGAAATACACTTCAAAATGAGAATGTTGACAAAAAATCTTGAATTTTGACTGTATGTAGGTCACAGTTGCCCTAGCATGGTCGATTTTTGGACCTTTGAGCAATTGACTGAGCAAACTTCCTCTGCAAGGCTTGAAATTTGACATGGATAATCTTGAGAACATATTAGGACATTGGGGAGAACTTGAGGTCATTTGGATTCAAATATCTTGATGCAACACAAAACCCTAATTTGGGGTTGACAGCCTTAGGAGATAGCTTGTCTGTCCAACTCTTGAGCAACCTTGAGCCACTTGGAGATTTTTCTTGCAATGTCTTGAGAAATATGGGAGGGCAAATTTGGGGGTACAACACTACGGAAATCTAGAAAGTTCCTAGATTGGATTTTGAAGAGTTGGGTCTTATTCTCGGGGTAGTCATCCTTCACAAGTTCAAGGTCCCCACTTTTGCTAAATATTATGGTGTTTCTTGTCCCAAACTTCATCTGAGATCTTATTTTCGAAAGATCCAACCCCATAATGCTAATAGAAAGTTATGGGTTCACTTTTTTTTAGGAAAGTTTGTTTGGTACACAACTCGAGTGGTTCTATCAGCTGGAAGGAACCAACATTCGTACTTGGGAAGACTTGGCTGCTACTTTTTACAAGCAGTATTAATACAATGCAGATCTTGCACCGACTCATGTGCAATTACAAAACATGACTATAGGCTCCAGTGAAGGGTTCAAAGAGTATGCCCAAAAGTGGAGAGATCTGGCTGGACGAGTTCAACCTCCACTATCTGACCGAGAGCTAGTTGATATGTTCATGGACACTCTGACATGTCCATTCTTTAATCATCTAATTGAGAGTTTTTCATATGGTTTTATTGAGCTGATTTTAACTAGGGAACGAGTTGAAAGTGGTATCAAGATTGGAAAGTTCTAATCAGTCTGTGGGAGCCCTATTAATTTCTAATCTTGCGCTTTTTTAACAACAACAACATGGTAATTAGTGTAGGTCAGACGTCCCGAGAAGACAATTTACAAAGATCAGTATGTCATTGTCTCAGGCATTACAACATTTGCTGAAAGCTGAACTGATAAGGTTGAGGGAGCATCCTCA
Source organism: Vicia faba (assembly GCA_948472305.1). NCBI lineage: Eukaryota > Viridiplantae > Streptophyta > Magnoliopsida > Fabales > Fabaceae > Vicia > Vicia faba. The sequence goes on from OX451738.1 coordinate 1,250,107,722, forward strand.
GAATCCCAACACCTCCTCTCCTTATTATAACCAGAATGCAAAGTGTGCCTGCCATTCCAACAGTCCTGGGCACGATACTAACAACTGTTGGGCCTTGAAAAACAAAATTCAGGACATGATTTACAATATGGAGATTGAGTTTGACCCTCCGGAGACCCGGAATATGATTACTGCACCTATGCCGAAGCATGACAAAGGCATAAGTGCAATTGACGATGTTCTTTATGTTGCTACTGTAAGTGAATTGGTTACTCCCCTACCAATCATCAAGAAGAATCTGTTGTAGGCCGGTTTATTTCTGGGTTGTATTGATAAATGTTACTGCTGCACAGTACAACCCAATGGCTGCAAGTTGTTGAAGGAAGGCGTTCAACGCCTATTGGAAAATCATATAATTCTGATAGAGAAGGTTCCGTCTACTGAGAATCTGTGTTAAGACTTATCTGTAATTTCCGGCACTCCTCTCAGGATCACTTCCAAAGGTCATGTAAGAATTACTGCCAATCCAAAGGCTGCTCCTCTAATCATCACTACACCGGGACCTATCCCATATTCTTTGGATAAAGCTATCCCATGGAACAATGGATCTGGCATCTACTACCATGGAGTCAAGAAAGAACTATTGGTTACTGAGAATGAAGTTACTGAAGTTGCTGATCCCAACATTAACAATATTGCTGGGACCAGCAAGGTTACTAGAAGCGGAAGGGTTTTCTCCCTGGAGATCTCTCTGAAGACTATCAATACACCTGTTATTTTTACTGCTACTGAGTTAACTGCCGAGGCTCGAGGCAAAGAAAAAATGACGGAGCCTTCCTAACTGGAGGCTTCTAAAGAAGTTGAAGTTAAGTACATATCTAGGCAAGAGTTGGAAGACGTATTGAAGATTATCCGCAAGAGCGACTACAAGATTGTTGAACAGCTGGGGAAGACCCCATCTAAGATCTCCATGTTATCCCTATTACTATGTTCTTAGGCGCATGCACATGCCTTAGTAAAATTCTTGAAGACTGCTCATGTGCCACAAGAGATTTTTGTTGATCAATTTGAGAGTTTTGTTGCTAGCTTAACAACTGACAATAAGTTAGGTTTTTCTGATGCTGACCTAACTTCTAAGGGAAGAAATCAAAATAAATCCATGTATGTCTCCATTGAATGCAGGGGCACTACTTTGGCTCATGTATTGGTTGATACTGGTTCCTTTTTAAATGTTCTACCAAAAGGTGCTCTGGACATGCTTGATTGCGAATGGGTCATGCTGCAACCCAGTGATATTATAGTTCGAGCCTTTGATGGGTCAACAAGGATGGTACATGGAGAAGTGGATATTCCGATCAAGGTAGGTTCGCATATCTTTGAATCTACCTTCTATTTAATGGACATTCGACCAGCTTATTCTTGCTTACTGGGATGCCCCTGGATCCATGGGGCAGAAGCTGTTACCTCTACCCTACACCAGAAGTTAAAATATCATGTGAATGGAAAGATTGTCTCTGTATGCAGTGGAGAAGAGTATATGGTTAGCCACTTGAACTCATTCCGATATGTAGAGCTGGATGGCAAATTCATCGAGACTCCCTCTCATACTTTTGAAGTGATTTCCCCTATCGTTACTGAAGACACTTTTGCAATCCCCAAAGTTACCAGGGTTCCGCCTAGAATGGCTTCCTTGAAAGATGCTAAAGCTATTGTAGAAGAAGGTAGTTGTACTATTTGGGGTCAGCTTCCCGATATTCCGTATAAATTTGAAAATTTTGGTTTGGGTTTCACTGCAAAGGGTCAGAGAGTTTTTCATCGCACTCGTGCTAGAAGACCACTATTCCGCATCAGCAACAACGGAGTCAACTTTATAGAAGATGTTGACAGTGATCATGACCTTGGCATTTGGATTTTTCTTACCATTGGAAACGGGCTCAATTAGTGGAAGGAGGAAGACATTATCTCGATCCCCTTTAGCCAGGAGGAATAGCTACATTTCTGTTTTTATTGCTTTCAAGTTTTGGATTTGTAATATTTAAACAATGACTTTAAGCCTTGTGCCTTACCTGAGGCACAACGATTCGTTTATTAAGGGTTGTCATTTCATAAACATATGTTCATTTAATAAAAGCATTGGATGTTTTACATTCAAATTTTGTGCTCTCTTTCTTTCTTTTTACTTTGTTCAAATAGTTATGTGTTCTTACACACACCCATACAATACATTACAGATCCACTTCTACTCTGGATCCCATTGATAATGTCTTTTCTATTCCCACTTATGACTTTAAAAATATGATCTACCAAGTCGAGGATGAAGGTGAGGAAGATTGTGAAATACCGGGAGAACTTGCCAGACTGTTCATACAAGAGAAAAAGGTCATACAACCGCATGCAGATCCGATTAAAGTTGTAAATCTGGGTATTGAGACAGACAAGAAAAAGTTCAAGATAGGTGCCAACCTAGAGGGCAGTGTCAAGAATAGGTTGATTCAAATGTTGGAGGAATATGTTAAGATCTTTGCTTGGTCGTATGAAGGTATGCCAGGGCTCGATACCGATATTGTGGTTCATTGTCTCCCGATGAAAGAGGGTTGTTCTTCGATAAAGCATAAGGTTCGTCACATGCGTCCCGAGATGTCAAAAAAGATTAAAGTTGAGGTTATGAAGCAATTTAACGCAGGTTTCTTAGCAGTGACATCTGATCCTCAATGGGTTGCAAATGCATGTATCATGATGTATGATGTGCATATGCATTTATCATGATGTATGGAAATGTAATGTTTTTAGCTAGGGAAAATAAACCCCGGATAGCTGCTGGAGAATAAAGTTGGATTCTTCGTTTCAGCTGGGGGATATAAAATGAATATAATTATGAGAATAAACCTGCAGGAGAGGATAACTCCGTTGGGGAATAAAATGATGCGGAAATTACTCTGTGGAGAAGAGTTGTTCTGCTGAGGATTCCACCGATAAGTTCTGCCGGGGATGAATTACCATTATCGGTGATACTGAATCGTGTTGGGGATTGACTTCTATTTGTGAAAGGAAAGAACTCCGCTGGGGATGATCTTCAGTTGCAACTTCACTAGGGATAACCTTTTAGACTCTTATGGGGATAATCCTTTGAGCTTTGCTGGGGACAATCTTCCAAAGTTTGCTGGGGATGATTCTCCCAACTCCACTGGGGAAGCTTTTTCAGACTGCGCTGAGAAAAATTTCAAACTCCACTAGGGGTATCTTGTATTCTGTCGGGGAATATTCTTATACTTCGTTGGGAAATATTAAGACTGTCGGGGATATTAAGCCTTTTCAATGTTGATGGTAGATAAACTCGGCTTGGGGAGACAATTACCGATTCATTCAAAGTTTCAAGTCTCAGCTTGGGAGAGTTAACATTGCTGTCTTACTCTACGGGAGTGAATGCACCTCAACCATATTCTTCAGTTAAATTTACCTTGTACCTGGTGGATAGAGAAACTGTAAAGCTTGGACAAATCTTATTGCCCCTATTTATGATATTACAAGTAACCGTCTTTTGTTTCGCATGTAAATATTCATGAGGAGCAATTAATGTCAAATGCATATATCAAAAATGAACATTGGACGTTCTTTGCAAAACAAAACAGAAAAAAGGAAAAAACAGTTTGAAATTTCTCTGAAAATGAATTGTATTGATTTTGAAGTTTGGCCTGTAACTAAGCGTTTTTGTACAAGAGGCTGACGTCCTAGTAAGAGAACGCCGCCAAAATAATAGAATTTACACAATTTGTGAAAAAAAACTAAACAAAACAGCTATGTGAATAATCCCACTGGGTTCCAACTCTGCTATCGCCTTTATATCCTCGAGCATCTCATCACTTTGCTACTGGGTTGAAGGTAGATCAGATTGATTAATGTCGTCCAAGCTTGATAGTCGATACCGACGTATGGATGCAAGGTGATCTAATGAGACATAGTGTTACGCTTTGATCCCTAATTTTTGCCTGGACCGCCCTTTCGAGTTTTCAGTCCACCGGGATACCCTTTTTTGCCCAAGCCGCCTTTTCAGGTTTTCGACTTGCCGGGTGTACAATTTTTTTTCATTTTCATCCCTTATTTTTGCCCGAACCCTTTTGGTTCACCGGGAAGCCCTTATTTTTGCCTAGGACAGTCGACCTAGCGGGTCTTTGATTATGCGTAGTATTTTTTCACTATGTCTGCATTGACGGGGTGAGGAAGGTCGTCACCATCCATGGTGGTTAGAATCATAGCTCCTCCTGAGAAAATGTTCTTAACCACAAATGGCCTTTCGTATGTAGGGGTCCATTTTCCCCTGGGATCACCTTGTGGTAGTATGATGCGCTTGATTACCAGATCCCCGACTTGATAATCTTGTCGTCTAACTTTCTTGTTAAATGCCTTGATCATCCGCTTTTGATACGTCTGACCATGACAAATGGCAGTAAGTCTCTTTTCATCGATTAAGTTCAACTGATCAAGTCGGGTCTGAATCAAGTCATCTTCGCTCAAACCTGCATCCTTCATAATCTAAAGAGAGGGTATCTGGACTTCAATGGGCAAAACTACCTCCATGCCATATACCAAGGAATAGGGTGTTGCCTTTATTGACGTCCGCGCTGAGGTACGATACCCATGAAGAGCAAACGGTAGCATCTCGTGCCAACCTTTGTATGTCACTGTCATCTTCTTAATGTTCTTATTAGCCGCTTCAACAACCCCGTTCATCTTCGGCCAGTAGGGAGAAGAGTTGTGATGTTGTATCTTGAACTGCTTGCAGAGCTCGGTGATCATCTTATTGTTGAGATTTGTAGCATTGTCCGTAATGATCCTCTCGGGTACACCGTATCGGCAGATCAGGTTGTGCCAAATGAAACGTGCCACGACGTTCTTTGTTACAGTAGCAAAGGAAGCTGCTTCAACCCAGTTTGTAAAGTAATCAATTTCTACCAGAATGAAACGATGCCCGTTGGATGCTGTAGGTCTAATCTCGCCGATCATATCAATGCCCCACATTGCAAACGGCCAAGGTGCTGTCAAGACGTTCAGAGGAACTGGAGGTATGTGAACCTTATCAGCATAGACTTGGCACTTGTGACAGGTCTTAGAATGCTGATAACAGTCGACTTCCATTGTGGACCAATAGTATCCTTCCCGAAGGATTTTCTTTGCCATGGCATGCCCACTGGAATGAGTTCCGAAAGTACCTTCATGTAACTCTGCCATGATCCTTTCTGATTCGTTCTTATCCATACATCGCAGTAGGGTTGAATCATGGTAACGCTTGTAAAGAATGCCATTGCTGATGAAGAACTTCGCCGCGAACCTTCTTAGAAACTTCTTGTCATTAACAGATGCACCCTCAGGATATTCTTGAGCTTCAAGATACCTCTTCACCTCATGAAACCAGGGTTTATCTGCTACTTCTTCAGTCTCAATGTCACAACAATGTGCAGGTTCGTCCAACCTTTCAATGATAATCTGGGGAGCTTCGTTGTCCCAATTGACCTTGAACATAGAATACATCGTAGCCAGCGCGTCCGCCAACTGATTCTCCTCTCTAGGGAAGTGTTCAAAGGTTATCTCTTCGAAGTGCGGAAGTAAAGTCAACACATACTCCTTGTAAGGAATAAGATTTGGGTGTTTTGTATCCCACTCACCTTTGATCTGACTGATCACGAGAGCGGAATCTCCGAAGACACTCAAGAACTTAATCCTTAGGTCAATGGCTGCTCGAAGACCCATGATGCATGCTTCATACTCCGCCATGTTGTTGGTGCAGTTGAAACATAGTTGGGCGGTGAACGGAGTATGAGAGCCTTTAGGAGATATGATCACGGCGCTGATGCTGTTACCCAAAGCATTTGAAGCTCCATCAAAGTACATAGACCATCGGGATCCTTCCTCAGGTCCTTCATCTGGTCCAGGTTCTTCACAATCAGTCACTAACATGATACTCTCATCCATAAATTCAAAGTTTATAGACTGGTAATCATCCACTGCCTGATGTGCCAAATGATCTGCCAATACACTTCCCTTGATTGCCTTTTGGGTCGTGTATTGGATGTCATACTCATTCAAGATCATCTGCCATCTTGCTATTCTTCTGGACAAGGCAGGCTTTTCGAAGATATACTTGATTGGATCCATCTTTGATATCAATAGAGTAGTGTGAGTCAGCATATACTGTCTCAGCCGGCGAGCAACCCATGCCAAAGTGCAGCAAGTTTTCTCGAGCAATGAGTACCGGGTCTCGCAGTCGATAAACTTTTTGCTAAGGTAATAAATAGCATGCTCTTTTCGGCCAGACTCATCATGCTAACCCAGCACACACCCCATTGAGTTGTCGAGTACTGTCAAGTATAAGATCAAAGGTCTCCCTTCAACTGGAGGCATCAAAATATGTGGCTCTTGGAGATACTCTTTGATCCTTTTGAAAGCGGCCTGACATTCATCATTCCATCTTACTACTTGATCTTTCTTCAGTAGCTTGAAGATTGGCTCACAAGTAGCAGTCAGGTGTGAGATGAATCGGGAAATATAGTTCAGACGTCCCAGAAAGCCTCTGACTTCTTTCTCTGTTCGGGGAGTTGGCATTTCCTGTATAGCCTTCACCTTTGTAGGATCCACTTGAATACCTTTATCGCTTACGATGAAACCCATCAGCTTACCAGATCTCACCCCGAAGGTGCACTTGTTCGGGTTTAACCTCAGCTTGTACAACTTCAACCTGTCAAACAACTTCTGAAGGTGGTCCAGATGTTATTCTTCAGTTTGAGATCTTGCAATCATGTCGTCAACGTATACCTGAATCTCATGATGGATCATGTCGTGGAACAAGGCGACCATGGTGCGCTGATACGTTGCCCCATCATTTTTCAATCCAAAAGGCATGACCTTGTAGCAAAAGGTACCCCATTGAGTAACAAAGGTGGTCTTCTCCACGTCTTCGGGAGCCATTTTAATCTGATTATAACTAGAGAAACCATCCATAAAGGAGAAGACCTTATGCTGTGCAGTGTTGTCTACCAGAACGTCGATATGAGGTAGAGGGAAATCATCCTTGGGGCTTGCCCTGTTCAGATCCCTATAGTCAACACACATTCGAACTTTACCATCCTTCTTCGGTACAGGAACCACGTTGGCCCCCCATTGTGGGTAAGAAGTAACTTCTAGAAAACCAGCATCGAACTGTTTCATCACTCCAGCTTTGATTTTCTCAGACATCTCTGGGCGCATTCGGCGAACCTTCTGTTTTACTAGAGGACAATCTTCCTTGGTATGCGGGTGGTGAACCATAATATCGGTATCCAACCCAGGCATATCTTCATAAGACAAGGCGAAGATCTCAACGTAGTCACGCAACCTCTGAATCAATCGTTGCTTCACACTAAGCTCCAGATTTGCATCGATCTTGACCTCTTTCTTTTCTAGCTCTGTACCCAGATTTACTGATTCCACTGGCTCTTCATGCGGCTGAATAACCCTCTCTTCCTGGAGTAGCAGTCTAGCAAGTTCACCAGGCACTTCGCAATCATCTTCACCTTCGTCTTCGGCTAAGTTGATCGGACTTTCGAAGTCATAACTAGCAGTAGCAGAGTCGTTACCAGTGAGATCCAGAGTGGATGTAGACTTGTATATGTGAGTGTGTGTAAAATAGCTGTTTTTCAATATGTAATAAAAGAAAGACAAGGAGCGCAAAATTTGAAATGCAAGAAACGTCCAATGCTTTTATTAATTATATATGTAGATAACACACATAAAGCCCTCACAAATGAAGCCACTGTGCCCCAGGTAAGACACCAGACCGTAACGTTTAAAACATTGTCTGTTACAAAATCAAAACAAAAGTCTCATTACTGGGTGATAACAGAAACAGACATAGAATCCTTCACTATCCAGTTGCTCAATCCATCGTCGGCGGTCGGGTAAATCCAGCTGTCAATTTCAAACTCTTCATCGTCATCATCCCCGATAGCATTCACTCCCACATCATGTTTAGGATTTTCTGGTGCTCCGAACTCGATCTCCTTAGCATCAATCAATTCCTGTACCTTATTCTTCAGAACCCAGCAGTTATCCGTATCATGCCCCGGGCTATCAGAGTGAAAAGCATGGCGGGCATTCGGATCGTACATCGGTGATGTTGTGTTGGGACTCTTTGGGGCCTCCCTCGGAATCATCAAGTTGGTCTTTAATAACTATGGCTAATTTGGGATAAAGTCATGTTGAGTTGAGTGAACTGTCTTCGCGGCCTCTCGGTCCTTGGCTGATTGTTACGCTGAGGAGTAACAACAGGTCTTGAAATAACAACCGCATTAATAGCTTGGCGGCGTTCAGGTATGTTCTGGATTTTTGAACTGTAAACATCACTGGACTCCTTCTTAAAAGGCTTCTTCTCGTTTCTTGATGAAGCACCCTTCTGTATTTTACCGGATTTGATACCAGCCTCAATTCTTTCCCCGGTCATGATCAGCTCTGTAAACCCGGATGACGAACTTCCAATGGGATGGTTGAAATACGGACCAGACAAGGTCCCCAGAAACATATCCATTAGCTCTCTATCAGCCAATGGTGGTTGCACTCTTCCAGCGAGGTCCCTCCACTTCTGAGCATAATCTTTGAAACTTTCGCCTGCACCCATTGACATACCCTGGAGTTGGGTACGCGTGGGAGAGAGGACGACATTGTATTGTTACTTCTTGTAGAAAGCAGCAGCCAAGTCTTCCCAATTACGGACACTAGCTCCTTCTAACTAGTAAAACCATTCAAGCTAAGTCCCTGAAAGACTGTCTTGAAAGAAGTGGATCCATAGGTTCTTGTCAGTGGTGTACGACTGAATCTTCCTTACATACGAACGGAGGTGCAATTTTGGGCAAGAAACCCCGTCGTATTTAGAAAAGATTGGTGCTTTGAACTTGTGGGGAATCACCACCCCAGATGATAGACCCAGATCACCAAATTCCAGACCAGGCACTTTCTGAACTTCCATCGCGCTCAACCGGTCTTCCAATTGCCTGTATCTATCCTCAGCCGTAGGATATTGGTCTTTGTCAAAGTCAGTCTCGTTATCTGAAACCACAGGGCTAGGAGCCCTCCTTTCTTCTTGATTATCTCCCCCTCCAGATGAGTGGGTCAAATCAACCTCTTCTCGCAAATCGTTTCCGAATCTGTGACCCATATTAAATAGGACCGTCTACTTCTTCTTCTTCTTCTTCTTCTTATCTTTCAAGATAAGGGCCTTCAGATCTTGCTGAACCTTAGCCAAACTCATGAACAATTCCTGGAACTGGGCATTTTGAGCTTGCAGAGCTTTGATTGCTTGTTCAGTTGATGGTTCATAAGACATGATGCTGAAATAAACAGCGAAGAAGATGAGAAACCTGTAAGGGTACCTGTTATGAGGTGCATGGAATGAAATGCGTATGATATGATTTCAAAGACATCGAGAGATTCAAATTCGTAAACCAAAACGAAACACACTTTTATTAGATAAACTTCAAAATCAATTGTTCAACAGATGCCTTTAAGGCGTTATAAGAAACAAAAACTGAAAAGTAAATCAAAGACTAGAAATAATCAAAAGACAATCAGTGCTCCCTTGGTCGCTTCTTGTCGGTGCGGACATACTCATTGAGGATCCGCTCGTTCTCCAGCTGCCTTGTTAACTTCTGAATCTTCTACTCTTGCTCGTGATACTTTTCTCTGTAAGTATCCCGCTCTTCTCTCAGCTGCATCCATGATCTCTTTAATGCCCCAATGTCAGTAGGCATGTACGGGTGGAGAATGGTAGGAGGAACCCCTTCCTCATCAGCAACTTCAACTATGATAGGCAAGACGGCTTCGTACGACATTCCTAACTTTTGGGCATGGATACGAACCCATCGTATATATGGCTCCATTGGAAGAGAAGTTTTTGCACCCAGCTCGTGCGGATCAGACCTGTGTACTCTATCCTAAGCTCTTATGAATCTGCGGTGTTGCTCGTCACTATCCCCTTGGAAATCAAAGACAATACTAGGAATTAGCAACTCATGAGGTCCTTCCCTTCCAGCTCGCCCAAACTGACGTAAGGCCAAGCACGGATTATAAGTGATTCCTCCATTGGTTTCTATCAGTGGAACATTGGGGTATTCCCCACAGCGATCAATAACAGCCACCTCGTCCATACCCTTAATAGTCCAAATGATGTCATTATGAGAGAGAGACATAATCCTGTAGGCCCAGCCCATGCCTTCTTTGTTCTTCAAAACTGATTTGGGGAGGTGAGAAATAAACCACCTCGCCAGCAACGGTGCACAGCTCATAAGGGTTCCCCGCTTCTGAGCAGTACGGGCATAAAGAGAATGCAAAATGTCACCCAAGAGAGTGGGTACAGGATTACCAGACATAAAAATCATCACTACATTCACGTCGACGAAAGCATCTGAGTTAGGAAACAGCACCAAACCATATATGAGAAGAGCCAGAATGTCTTCAAATGCCTGGAAGTCTAGACTGTCCCAGAACTGATTAGCCTTACCAACCAAGAATTTAGTCAATAAGCCCTTTGTTCCACTACGAGTTTCCCAATTAGCCATTACCTCAGCCTTTGTCAGATGGAGGGCTGAAGCAATCTCTTCCGGCCTAAGGATCTTCTCCCAACCTGTGAATGGGGTCTGCTCCAAAATGGAGATACCAAGCAGATCAGAGAACTCTTCCAAGGTAGGGACCAACTGGTAGTCCTGAAAAGTAAATCAATGGTACAGTGGATCAAAGAACTAGACTAACACACTCATCATCTGTTCGTCCAATTTGGAAGTGACCAAACCCAGGAGGTGACCATGTCTTCTGATAAAGGAGGTAGTATCTGAAATCTTTGCAACCAATTCCTTAAGATGAGTGGGAATCTGGACAAAGTTTACCCGAATGGTTTTTCTACGCATGGATTCCATGACCTACAAAATAGAACAAAGATGAATCCCTCCTGTCTTTGAAATAGGTTAGTCTAATGCAAGATGCATGAAATGTCATCATGTCATGATATAAAACACACCACAAGTATCCACAAATAGCAAACATGGTAAGGGCATACAAGTCACACAGATAGCCCTTAGATTTCAGGTTGGCAAGGAGCTTAGGTACTATCCTCTTTTAGTTCATTTGGTTCAAACCTTTCCTAAAAATAGTAATTGGGTTCTAGAGGATCTCAATATCACTGACTACCCTCGATCGGTCATAATTCCAGTTTAGCAACCTTTTCTTGCGGTCGAAATCATCGTGAGAGTTTAGTCTCAATGAGTGTAGCATACTGCTACTGTTCTATGGCCATGTTGGTCAATTTAAAGGTTCTAAGGTTAGTTGGTGCTTAATGACCCCTTAGCATACCCATATTCTCCTCGTTGCGCCACAAGGGATATCGTTACATACTAAAGTGCCACACCAACGTAGCTACTGCTTCAACCGTATCAGTTTTTGTCGTACAGTTCCCTCACAGTTTATTGCTACTTACCTAAAGGGTATTCCCCAGATCCGGGTTAAGATCTATAGTAACTCCGATACAACCCACAAAGATAAAGCATCCAAGTCAATCAATTGAAAACAATATGAACTATTCCTAAGGTACACCCCACTTATAGCTATCCCCAGCAGAGTCGCCAGTTCTGTGATACAGTGGGAAGAACTGACTGTTTTTTGAAATGCTGGTTTGCGTTTTGCGTTTGTGTTTGCAAAATGTCGCGGTAAGCAAGAGTCTCCACCGACTTTTATTTTATCCAACAAGGAAAGGAAAAAAGCACAGAAAAATTCCTTTTTCGAGATATTTCTAAGTATGGGGGGTAGATTATAGAAAGGGAAGGTATTAGCACCCTTTCTATCCGTAGTTTTCTACGTGCTCTTAGGTACTTTCTCAATTGTTTTAAAAATATTGATTTCTTTGTGGTTGTGGGTTTGAAAAAGTTTTTATTTTAAAACTTCGATTTAACTCTTGCTTCTGTCCTCAAGAGTGTAATGAAGTATTTTTGAAAACTTTGTTCGAAAAGGAGTGTAACTGTGAAAAGAGTTTTTTTTTTTGAAAGAGAAAGTATATAAGAACCATCTACCTACTCGAAAAAGGAATCGTTCTATGCTAATTTTGTTTAGACAATGCTATCCTACTATTGATGAGTAGGTAGCACCGTCGTTGGAATTTGAGGGTCAATTCGAATTAGGGACTTACGGTCACCAAAGCAATGTTAGGACGCCTTAGTGGTAACCCTAATGTCTTAGATCATTTGTTTTGAGGCAACAATATCTGAGGCAACCGTTTTGAGGTGACTATGATCTTTTAGACAAGAGGACGACCTCTAAAACAACCTATACTCAATGACCGTGTACGAAGGCAACCAAGTGGGGTATACCCTAAGAGTGTGCATGTGCGAGTGTGTTGTTTTCAGTTATTTTATCTTTGTACATGTTAAGGGTGATCTAAGTTGATTTTAGGTTAAAACATTCAGTCTTGTCATGCCATCCTATTATCAAACATCAAACAATTATAATTTGCGGAAATAAAATGCGGAATTTAAATTACAAGGCGTCGGGTATTTACATCGCCAAAGACAAACCCTTTAAAAATAAATAAAGCGATTAAAATAAATAAAAGTCCTATTTAGTTATTACAATCCGGGAGCAAGTACATTATTGGATAAAAATAAACAACGCGTGCGGGAAATTAAATCGAGCGCAAATTAGGGTTTTGACCCTTTTAAGAAGACATCTTTTTGTTGTTTTTAGTTTGAAAAATAAATAAATCCTAAATTAATTACTAAATTGAATTAATAAATTAATTAATAAAAAAACAAATTATTTTTGGGTTTTTGTTATTTTAAGAAAGAAAAAATAAAATAATTAATGTTAGTAATTAAAACCTAATCAAATCTAATTTAATTTTAATTATTTATGTAAAATAAGTTAAAGTTATTCTAATTAAAACCTAAATTAATTTAATTAGTGTTTATTAATAAAAATTAAAATTAAAATTTGATTAAATATAAGAATATTTTTGTGATTTTATTTTATAAAGAAAAGAATTTTTTTGATTGGTTAGTAAATAAATAAAAATAATAAAAAAATTAAATAAACAAAACAAAATAAATGAGTATAAGGGAGTATGGGCCTGATTATATGGTGTAGAAAGCAATTCTGAGACCCATTAGAGTTGGCCTTGTTTGACTTTGGGAATCCAGCGCATATGCATTGACCAATGTCTTGGTGGACCTTCAGATCCTGGCCACCAGATCTGGCCTTTGGCCATCTGGCTATTGCATGGATGATGGTACACGGTAGGCTGCAGGTTTGAATATGCACATGATCACCTGAAAGACAAAATTAAATAGAAATTGGGGGACCTGGGATTCGAACCCAGGTCCTGGTGGATATTTACACGCTTGCTTTACCAACGCACCAAGTTGTTCTGTTTGTTATATGAATACAAAACAATGATAATAAAACAAAACAATAATTATTGGTCAGAACAAAAAAAATATGCGTATCATTTTTGAATGGCCCAATGAGTGAGTACCAGCTCTTCGTCCCTGTCCTTCCACTACTGTAATTTTACCTACGAATTTGAATCCGCAGCTAAAAACGCAGCTCGATCCAAAAATCATTTCCATGCAATAAGAATGACTTTCAAGGGCATGGTTGTGTTCGTCTCATCCTCCCGAATGCAACCATGCCCATTACATGGACCAATTTCACCTTAAATAAGAATCCCTAAAAACAAAAACACAACCCTAGCTATGGTGTTTCGGGGTTACAGCGCCTATAAATCAAATTGATTATTGTCAATGGTTTGCAAATAACATGAGGGTTATGAATATGCAATTATTCCATTCAAATGATGCCAAAATGGACCAAATAGAATCCAAGAACAGAGTTAGGTAACGTGGGACTTACAGCGTGTTATGGGGTTTGAAGAAGCTTGCTTTTGATCCAGATCACTTGTGTGAACAGCCAGGAAGAGATTGGGACAAGTCTCAGCTTCTGAAAGTGCCTCTATCTATGGTTTCGATCTCAAGTTTTTTGGTGCTTTTTTCAATTTATGTTCTGCCTCCTTCTGCAATTGTCAACCCTTATTTCGATTTCTTTGGCTTCCATACGTATCATGCTTTGCATTAGGGTAGAAATCATGGACCGAATCTCTCTAAATCAATGCATACATATTTGATTTGATCTCCATTATTAACCTTTCCAAATTTGATTTGATGCAATCTTTTTGTACATGATATGGCCTGATACGAATTCCATGATGTTGCTAGCTGTAAACAAAGCCTAAAATAATCAATAAATCAAGAGTTTTTAATTATTTGGATTTTCTATGATTTTATTTGATTTAAAATGAATAAATTCAATAAAAAATCAAATTAAATAATAAAAAAGAAATTTGAGCTCATGGTTGAAGGTAGGACACGTGGGAAATGATGCAAGCTCAAATCAAGTGGAAACGAATGAGCCCATTTGACAAAATTTGAAGTTTTGGGGATAGTTGACTTTTGGCAATTTTGCAAAAATATCCAACTTCAACAATGCATAACTTCTTTAATTTTAAACTTTTGGAGGTTTTCTTGGACTTTTTAGAAAGCTAGAGATTTCCTCTAACCAACCCGTTTGGTCTCATAGCATTTTGATATTCCATGCTCAAGTTATAAGCTTTGGAATAAAAAGGTGTTTTTGTTGACTTTCAAAAATGACCTATAATGTCCAAATTCATAACTTCTTGTGAGTGCATTTTTTGATCTTGGGGTATGAAGATGGATTGTAGGAAATTTAATCTTATTCAAAATGAGCTTTGTATGGGTCATTTATCATAAATTATGTGAAGGTTATGCTTGGTCAAAGTTGAGTTGACTTTTCCTACAAAACCCTAATTTAGCAACTTTTGAATCTTGAAGAATTGTGAGAAATCCTTGATGAATAATGATCAACCCTTGATAAAATGATGTAATACACTTTAAAATGAGAATGTTGACAAAAAATCTTGAATTTTGACTGTATGTAGGTCACAGTTGACTTTTGCCCTAGCATGGTCGATTTTTGGACCTTTGAGCAATTGACTGAGCAAACTTCCTCCGCAAGGCTTGAAATTTGACATGGATAATCTTGAGAACATATTAGGAAATTAGGGAGCACTTGAGGTCATTTGGATTCAAATATCTTTATGCAACACAAAACCCTAATTTGGGGTTGACTGCCTTAGGAGATAACTTTTATGTCCAACTCTTGAGCAACCTTGAGCCACTTGGAGATTTTTCTTGTAATGTCTTGAGAAATATGGGAGGGAAAATTTTGGGGTACAACACTATGAAAATACAGAAAGTTCCTAGATTGGATTTTGAAGAGCTGGGTCTTATTCCCGGGGTAGTCATCCTTCACAAGTTCAAGGTCCCCACTTTTGCTAAATATGATGGTGTTTCTTGTCCCAAACTTCATCTGAGATCTTATTTTCGAAAGATCCAACCCCATAATGCTGATAGAAAGTTATGGGTTATCTTTTTTTAGGAAAGTTTGTTTGGTACCTGTTGTACCCCAAAATTTGCCCTCCCATATTCTCCAAGAAATTGCCAAGTCAAGCTGCAAAATTCCCCAAGGGTTGCACAGTGCAAAGGTCTCCTATACAGTCAAAACTAGGGTTTGTGTTCTGATCAAGAAAATGAAGTTTTCAAAGGTCCAATCAAGTCTCATATGCCTACAAATATGGTCAAGTATCCTCATATCAAGTTTCAAGGCATTCAGCTCAAAATTGCACAGTCAAAACCCTAAGTTGCACTACAGTCAACTGTAGGGGTAAAATGGTCATTTGACAGTCAAAAGTTCAAATTTTTGGTCAACATATCATTTTGAAGCCACAAACATAATTTTATCAATGCTTGATCATGATTCTCAAAATTTGGCTCAAAAATCATCAAGATGCAAAAGTTTCCTTATTTGGACAGCTGAAAAAGTCAACTGAAATTGACCAGGGCATAACTTTCACATGGATCATCAGAAAAATTCCATACAAAGCTCATTTTGAAGAGAAATACATTTCCTACAACTCATCTTCATACTTCAAGTACAAGAAATGCTCTCACAAAAAGTTATCAATTTCAACATTATAGGTCATTTTCAAAAGTCAACAAAAAGGGACTTTAAGTCAAAGGCCATAACTTGAGATTGGTAAATCAAAATGACATGGGACATAAGACATTGGTTAGAGGACTCAAAGACCTTTCCAAAATGTCCAAGAACATGAGAAAAGCTTAAAAATTGAGCAAGTTATGCCTTGTAGAAGTTGGGAAATTTTTGGATATTTTGAAAAGTCAACATTGATTCAAATGACCTAAAATTGCTAATGGGCCCATTTTTCTTCCATGATTCATCATTCTAAGCATGTGCACGACCACTTGGCCCAAAGGGAAGTATTTTCTCATTTTTTATTTATTTATTTGAATTATTATTTATATTAATTCATTTAAATCATTTAAATATATGAAAAATATCTAACTTGACCTAACCAATCTTTTTATACATGTTTTGGACTCAATATTTCGTGCTTAGCTAAATGAGGAAAGATTTGGAGTGATTTGATCTTAATTGATACAAAAACATGTGAAAAATATTTGGAAAATAAAGCTAGAAAATCAAATCTCCAAAACAATAAAAGCAATGGATTTGATTGAGTTTTTTGACCTAATGCTCTCAGTACAAATGCTAGAACACAACCCTAATCATGCTAGACACGCAGCAGCTCAGAATACACCATTGCAAACTTGAATTTTTTCTCTAAGAACTCAATTCTGAAATCATTGTTACAAGGCGATTCAAGGCACAAAAACTATTCCAATAGCTCCCTCAAGGTTCCCTGAACACATTCCAATCAAAGACATCCATCAAAACGCCAAGAATTGGTAAAACGAACATGAACTGTACAGAGAAAAATTGACAATCGTGCATCATGATTTAAGCATCTTTTGTAATTTTTATTCATTGATTCATGTTCATTATGATGTTGTGAAGCTAACCAATGCATTTAATTTGATTATTATGCTGTATATACGATTCCACCATGTTTGAATTTTAGGGTTTTGCAAGCTTCAGATTAGGGCTTTTGAAACGAGGAAAAATTAAGACTCCAAACCACCACCATTCAAATCAGCAAGCTTAGACGAAGAAGAATCCATATTCGCGATCAATTTATGAGTAACACAGGCCTAATCGCTATTTTCCCATAGCCGGCCTAATAAAACACATGAAAAACCGTTGCCTGTGTGTTTTATATTACAGGGATGATGAAGAAGATGAAGCCGTGTCACACGCTGATTGGCACGTTTAAATATTTTGCGCTTTAATCCACTAACGCTTGCTTTCTTTTATATTGTTTATTTGTTATTTATATATCAAACGCGTTGACATGGCTCAGTGGCACAGGTGTTGATTGGTGATGCTAGTGACCTGGGTTCGAACCCCAGGTCTATGTTCTTTCAATATTATTTTTCAATCCATTATCACATGCAGGCACCATACTGAGAACCATCATAGTCCTTCATCATCTATCCATCCACGCGTCCATCAGAAGCAATCCAAGGGTGCAAAATTGATGAACACCATAAACTCTGGTCAACATTGCTGTACGCTACCTGGAAAAGTCAATGGATCTGAAAGTCATTGGGCTTAAACTGCTTGGGCCATACCTCCTAATTTGGGACTGAACCCCCCCTGGTTTGCAATTTTCTATATATTTTCTTTATGTTTTATTTTCAATAATTATTTTAGTTTCTTTATTGTTTTGATTTAATTAATTATTTTTACAAAATATAAAAAATGCCTAAAAATCAGAAAAAGATAAAAAACATAATAAATATTTTATTTTAATATTTTCTTGTAAATGAATGCATGTAAATTAATTAGCTTAAATTAGGGTTTTTAATTTTAATTCTTTTAATAACAAAAATACAAAAAATGTAAAAATAGGTTTAATAAATGTTTTATTCCTTTTAATTTTTTCTTTTGTCACAATAATAATATTTATTTTATTTATTTTTTATAATTAAATTTGTAAATTAATTAGGGTTTCATTTAGGTTAAAAACTTCAATATTTTCTTAAATAACTTAAAAATAATTAGAATTAGGTTTAGTATTCTATTTTAATTTTAATTAATTCCTCTTTTCATTAAATCTTAAAATACATAAAAATACCAAAAATCAAAAACAATTTCTTTTCTTAATTAATTAATTCATGTGATTTTAATTTTTGCCAAAGGGTCCAACACCCTCGTTTCGATTTAATTTCGCATATTTATTTCCTTTTATTTAAATAATTATGTACCTCTCCCGAAGCCTTGTAACATTTTACTTCTCGCACTTTTCAATTCTTTTGCATTTCTTTTATTTTCCGTCAAATCGGGTCCTGGTTAATTTTGGCGATGTGGACCCGCGCCATTTGTAATAGCTTAGAATTTACTTTTTCTCGCAATATTTTAACTGTTAAACAAAGCATGCAAGAATGAACGGCCTTAAATAAAATCAAGCGTAGAACACCAAAGACATAACAAGACAAATATCTGAATCTGACACACCAATCGCACACACCACCCCTAGGGTACGCCTCACTGTTGCCTTGCCTTCGAAAGGTGATCGTCGAGTAGAGGATGTCTTAGTAAGTCCTCATGATCCGGGAACCTGGCATGAGGGTAGCTTCTAAGGTGTCTTCCCATTGCTCTGGTGATCACCATGTCCCGAACCTCGAATTGACCCGAACACCTCCAACGGTGGTGCTACCTACCTCTCAATGGTGGGATGGCACTACTTTAAAGGACATTTACACAGACGAATTCCTTAGGGTAGGTAGGTTCTTGTAGATACTTGCTTTAAATTTCAAAACAAAATCAAAAATACTTTTCACACCGACACATTTTCAAAAAGCTTTCGAAAGCAATTTTTCAAACACTCTTGAGGACTGATACAAGAGTCGAACTGGAATTTTCAAAGAAACTTTTTAAACCCACAGTTGAAAAGCAAACAAACCATTTTTGAAAACACAAATGAGCAAGTATCTAAGAGCCCATGGATAACCATGGATAGAAAGGGTGCTAACACCTTCCCTTTCTATAATCTACCTCCCGAACCGAGAGCAATCTCTATAAGGAATTTTTCTGTGCTTTTGTCCTTTCCATTTGGAGAAAATAAAAGACGGTGGCGACTCTTGCTTACCGCGACATTTCGCGAACCAGCGTTAAACAGTCAGTTCCAGATCCACCGATCACAGAACTGGCGACTCTGCTGGGGATAAATACTTAAAGTGGGGTGTACCTTAGGGCTAGGTCATAACTGTGTTTTCAATTGTTTTCCTTGTGTGCTTTAAATTGTGGGTTGTTTGGGAGTTCTATAGATCCTAACCCGGATCTGGGGGATACCTTCTTAGAAAGTAGCAACAAGGCTGTGAGGGAACTGTGCGGGGTATACCGACATGGTTGAAACAGTCTGCTACGTTGATGTGGCACTTTGGTGTGTACCGGTAACCCTTGAGTTCAGTCAAGGAGAGTACGGGGCCTCCGCGTGGTGTCGTGAAGCATCAACAGACCTTAGGAACCTTAATTGAACTATCTTGGCCTCTTTAGGGTAGTGAGATAACTGACTTTGGTGCAGTCCGAGGTTGGTTGATACTCGATACTACACTCAATTGAGGGTTGCTTTCCTGGAATATTTCGGTCGCCAGTTCAGTGGCTAAATCGAAACGATGAACAATGAAAGCAATCCCGTGATATTGGGAACCTTAGAACCCGGTTAATTTGATTAGGACAGGTTGAACCCACCAACTTCAAGAGGGTACTACCCAGACCCCATGCTGGCCTTAAACCTTAAGGGCTTGTCTTGTGTGCCTTGTGTGCCTTACATGTTTGTCTTTGGAAATATCTGTGGTGTGTTTAATCATAGCATCATGACATCATCCAGCATCATATGCATTGACTAACCATTTCAGGGGTTCGAATCTTCATCTTTATTCTTTGTTTTGTAGGACATGGAAACTGTTCGTAGAAAGACAATTCAAGTCAGTCTTGTAAGGGTCCCTCCTCAGCTTAAGGAACTTATATCCAGGATTCCCGAGAACTCTTCATTCAGTGAAAGGCATGGAAGCCTCATCAGCTTGGTCAACACCAACATTGAGGAAGATATGATAAAGGTCCTGTTCCAATTCTTTGATCCTCTGCATCACTGTTTCACCTTCTTGGACTATCAGTTGGTACCTACATTGGAGGAGTTCTCCCGGCTCCTGAAGATCCCTATCCTTGATCAGCTACCCTTCAACGGTACAGAAAAAGAACCTAAGCTTGAAGAGATTGCTAAAGCCTTGCACCTACAGTCATCTGACCTCTAGGGACATTGGGAAGTTAGAAGTGGTATCAAAGGGTTCTTAGCCAGGTTTCTGTTTGAAAAGGCCCTTGAATGTTGGAACTCCCTTGACTTGCAAGCTTTTGAAGAGGTTGTGGCCCTCCTTGTCTATGGTTTGGTGTTGTTCCCTAACCCAGATCAGCTTATAGATATCAGTGCTGTCCAGATCTTCATGTCCAGAAATCCTATACCTACGTTGTTGGGGGACATCCTTCACTCATGTTACACTCGAACCATGAGAAAAAGAGGTGTCCTTATGTGTTGCACTCCTCTCCTGGGAAGGTGGTTTATTTCGCACCTTCCACAATCAGTCCTGAAGAATGAGCGGGGTTTGAGATGGTCACAACGGTTGATGACTCTTACACATGCAGATATACATTGGTGCCCTAGGTCCAGAGAAGATGTCACTATCATTGATCGTTGCGGGGAGTACCCTAATGTTCCTTTACTTGGAATTAGAGGAGGTATTACTTATAACCCATGCCTGGCTTGGAGACAGTTTGGTTATGCTCGGAGGGATGGTCCTCATGACATGTTAATTCCTGACATAGTTTTTGACTTCGACAACGATACTCAAGGACTTCGCCAGAGATTTATCAGAGCTTGGAGGATGCCCAGTAGGATAGACAGTAAAACACTGGGGCATAGGAACTCCATCCCGTTGGAACCTTATCTCAAGTGGGTACGCGCCCGCTCTCAGAAGTTAGTAATGCCTTATCCTCATATGCTCCCAGTGATCAAAGAACCAGTCTTGGAAGGAGAAGTATCCCACACTATTCAGCACCCTGATATGCCCACATCCTGGGAAGAGATGCAGAAAAGCTGGATCCAGCTTAAGGAAGAACGGAATTCTCTTGAGACTAGTCTACATGCCAGTGAAAAGAAGGTCTTGGAGCTCACCCGCCTGTTACATGAGGAGAGGAATCTCAACACTTACATAGCTCCAAAGAGGATGCGCAGCGTATTTTGGGATTGATTTGATTTTTGTACTTTTGCCCATGAGGCTTTGATGTACTAAACAATGATTTCTTTAATGATAACGTGTGTTCCTTTTTGTCTACAACAAATTTGAACTTTCGAACCCTTGAATGAATTGCATAAACACATCTCATTCATCATGTGCATAGCAGGTTTTTCCCTTTTCAGGTTGCTTACAGTTCTTCGCTGTTTATTTCAGCATCATGAATACCGACTCTGCATCAACTGAGACATCAATCAAGGCTCTTCAGGTGCAGAATGCACAATTCCAGGAATTAATCAAGGGTCTGGCTCAAGGCCAAGAAGAACTGAAAGCTATGCTCCTGAAGAAGGAGAAGAAAAAGAAGAGAAGAACTGTTCTGTTCAACTCGGGCCGAAGGTTTAACAATACTCTGCAACAGGAAGAGGCTGGTTCTTCTGTTGACAAGAATTCTCCTCAGGCAGAAGCAAGGGTTCCTAGTCCGGTAGTCTCCGACAACGAGACAGATTTTGATGAAGAGCAGTACCCTCCTGCAGAAGACAGATATAAGCAACTGGAGGACAGGTTGAAGGCTATGGAGGTTCAACAGGTACCTGGGCTGGATTTCGGAGATCTGGGTTTGTCAACTGGTGTGATCATCCCTCACAAGTTCAAAGCACCCTCCTTCTCTAAGTATGACGGGGCGTCTTGTCCCAAGCTGCATCTGAGGTCCTATGTTCGGAAAATTCAGCCGTACTCTGCGGATAAGAATTTATGGATCCACTTCTTCCAGGAGAGTCTTTCAGGGACTCATCTCGAATGGTTCTATCAGCTGGATGGGACCAAGGTTCGTAACTGGGAGGAGTTGGCTACTGCTTTCTATAAGCAGTATCAATATAATGCCGACCTTGCCCCCACACGTACCCAACTTCAGGGTATGTCGTTAGGTGCAAGCGAAGGTTTTAAGGAGTACGCTCAGAAGTGGAGAGACCTGGCTGGCAGGGTGCAGCCACCATTGACTGATTGGGAGTTGGTGGACATGTTCTTGGGGACCCTATCTGGGCCATTTTTCAACCATCTCATCGGGAATTCTTCTGCTGGGTTCACTGATTTGATTCTGACTGGAGAGAGGATTGAAGCTGGGATGAAGTCTGGAAAAATTCCGAAGGGTGCATCATCCAGTTCTGAGAAGAAACCCTTCAAGAAGGAGTCCAGTGCCGTATATGGTTCCAGGAAATCAGAGAGATATGAGCACCGCCAATCTGTCAGTGCGGTAATGATTGCTAAGCCTGCTGCCGCTCCCCGGCCAAACAATCCTCAGAAGGTTGAAAGACCCCGGAGAGAATTCACCCGTTTAAGCATGACTTTGTCGCAGATCCTGCCACAGTTGCTCTCAACCAATTTAGTGACTGTCAGGGAGGCGCCGAAGTTTCCAAATACTGCATCCCCCAAGTACAACCCGAACGCTCGTTGTGCCTACCATTCAGATAGCCCGGGGCACTCTACCGATGACTGTTGGGCGTTAAAGAACAAGCTGAAGGACCTTATTGACGCCCAAGAGGTACAGTTTGAGGCATCCGAGAAACCTAATGTAGTGACAGCTCCCCTGCCTGCTCATGGAGTTAATGCTATTGGGGACGAAGAGGAAGTTGATGAAGCCGAGTTTGATATCTGGATCTACCCGGCAACTGACGGTGGACTTAACAATTGGAGCGCAAAAGACAATCTCCCTGTTTCTCTTATTACTGAGTAATGAATTCCTATGTTTTGTTATTTTATAATAAACAATAAATAAACTCTATGGCCCGGTGTCTTACCCGAGGCACCGTGGTTCTATTTATGAGGGCATACAAACTGTCATTTCATATATCATAAATGAAAATCTTGGACGTATTTTTCGCATTGCAAATATTGTGCTCCTTTTCTGTCTTTCTTTTCCTTTACATAATTTTCAAAACAACTGTATTTACACACACACTCACTCATACAGGTTTCAATCCACTCTGGATCTCACTGATAACAACTCTGTTACCGCCAATTATGACTTCGAAAATCCGATCAACTTAGCCGAAGACGAAGGTGAAGATGATTGCGAAGTGCCTGGCGAGCTTGCAAGACTGTTGCTTCAGGAGGAGAGGGCAATTCAACCCCATGAAGAGCCAGTAGAAACCATAAACTTGGGTACTGAAGCAGATAGGAAAGAGGTAAAGATTGGTGCCAACCTAGAGCTCAGCGTGAAGCAACGGTTAACCAAGATGTTACATGACTATATGGAGATCTTTGCCTGGTCCTACGAAGACATGCCCGGGTTGGATACCGATATTGTGGTCCATCACTTGCCAACTAAGGAAGACTGTCCTCCAGTTAAGCAAAAGGTCCGTCGGATGCATCCAGAGATGTCCGAGAAGATTAAGGCCGAGGTCATGAAACAGTTTGATGTTGGGTTCCTTGCAGTGACTTCTTACCCTCAGTGGGTTGCTAATGTGGTGCCGGTACCCAAAAAGGACGGTAAGGTCAGAATGTGTGTCGACTACAGGGATCTAAACAGGGCCAGCCCCAAAGATGACTTCCCCTTACCTCACATCGATGTCCTTGTTGATAACACAGCTCAGCACAAGGTGTTCTCTTTCATGGATGGCTTTTCAGGATACAATCAGATCAAGATGGCACCCGAAGACATGGAAAAGACTACCTTTGTTACTCAGTGGGGCACCTTCTGTTACAAGGTCATGCCGTTTGGATTAAAGAACGCTGGGGCAACCTACCAACGTGCCATGGTTGCTTTATTTCATGACATGATCCATCACGAGATAGAGGTGTATGTTGACGACATGATCGCTAGGTCCCAGACTGAGGAAGAACATCTAGATCATCTGCAAAAGTTGTTTGACCGGTTGAAACTATACAAGCTGAGATTGAACCCGAACAAGTGCAACTTCGGGGTAAGATCTGGGAAGTTGCTAGGCTTCGTGGTCAGTGACAAAGGAATTCAAGTGGACCCTGCTAAGGTCAAATCTATTCAAGAGATGCCAGTTCCTAAGACAGAGAAGGAAGTCAGAGGCTTTTTAGGACGCCTGAATTACATCGCTCGGTTCATCTCACATCTGACTGCTACCTGTGAGCCAATCTTCAAGCTGCTGAAGAAAGATCAGGTGGTACGTTGGAACGATGAATGTCAGGCTGCTTTTGACAGAATCAAAGAGTATCTCCAAGAACCACCTATCCTTATGCCACCGGTTGAAGGGAGACCCCTGATATTATACCTGACAGTGCTTGACAATTCAATGGGGTGTGTGCTGGGGCAGCACGACGAGTCTGGCCGAAAAGAGCATGCCATTTATTACCTTAGCAAAAAGTTTACCGACTGTGAGACCCGATACTCACTGCTTGAGAAAACTTGCTGCGCTTTGGTATGGGCTGCTCGCCGGCTGAGACAGTATATGCTGACTCACACTACCTTGTTGATCTCAAAGATGGATCCTATAAAGTACATATTCGAAAAGCCTTCTCTATCTGGGAGAATTGCAAGATGGCAGATGATCTTGACGGAATACGACATTCAGTACACAACCCAGAAAGCCATCAAGGGAAGTGTATTGGCAGACCACTTGGCACATCAAGCTGTAGATGACTATCAATCAATGAACTTCGAGTTTCCGGATGAAAGCATCATGATAGTAACAGATTGTGAAGTACCTGGACCGGATGAAGGACCTGAACCAGGATCCCGATGGTCTATGCACTTTGACGGAGCCTCAAATGCTTTGGGAAATGGTATCGGCGCCATAATCATATCTCCACAAGGTACTCATACTCCACTCACTGCCCGACTATGTTTCAACTGTACCAACAACATGGCGGAGTATGAGGCGTGCATCATGGGTCTTCAAGCTGCGATCGACCTAAGAATCAAATTTCTGAGTGTCTTCGGAGATTCCGCTCTTGTGATCAATCAGATCAAAGGAGAGTGGGATACGAAACATCCCAACCTGATTCCTTACAGAGAATGTGTGTTGACCCTGATCCCCCACTTTACAGAGATAACCTTTGAACACTTCCCGAGAGAAGAGAATCAGTTAGCGGACGCGTTAGCTACAATGTCTTCTATGTTCAAGGTCAAATGGGATAATGAGGCTCCCCGGATCATCATCTGGAAACTGGACGAACCGGCATACTGTTGTGATCTCGAAACTGAATTGGTGACTGAGAAACCTTGGTACCATGAAGTAAAGAGATATCTAGAAGCTCAGGAATACCCTGAAGGTGCCTCTGTCAATGATAAGAAATTCCTGAGAAGGTTCGCAGCCAAGTTCTTCCTTAGCAACGGCATCTTGTACAAGAGAAACCATGATTCAACCTTACTGCGCTGTGTGGATAAAATTGAAGCAGAAAGGATCATGGAAGAGCTACATGAAGGGACCTTTGGTACACATTCCAGTGGGCATACTATGGCTAAGAAAATCCTACGGGCAGGATATTACTGGTCCACAATGGAAGCTGACTGCTACCAACACTCCAGGACATGCCACAAGTGCCAGATCTATGCAGATAAGGTGCATGTTCCTCCGGTTCCCCTGAATGTTCTGACTGCGCCTTGGCCGTTCGCAATGTGGGGCATAGACATGATTGGCGAGATAAAACCTACGGCATCTAATGGACATCGCTTCATCCTAGTGGCGATTGATTATTTTACGAAGTGGGTTGAGGCAGCATCCTATGCTACGGTAACCAAGACTGTTGTGGCACGGTTCATTCGGTACAACATGATCTGTCGGTACGGCGTCCCTGAGCGGATTATCACAGACAACGGTACCAATCTGAACAATAAGATGATTGCTGAGCTCTGCGAACAGTTCAAGATACAGCATCACAATTCTTCTCCTTACAGACCGAAGATGAATGGGGCTGTAGAAGCAGCAAATAAGAACATCAAGAAAATCGTGCAGAAGATGACAGTGACTTATAAAGATTGGCACGAGATGTTACCGTTCGCTCTGCGTGGGTACCGTACCTCAGCTAGGACGTCAACCGGGGCAACTCCTTTCTCTCTGGTTTATGGCATGGAGGCAGTCTTACCAATCGAAGTACAAATTCCCTCTCTCCGGATAATGAAGGATGCAAATCTGAACGAAGATGATTGGATCTAGACACGACTTGATCAGCTCAACCTCATTGACGAAAAGAGACTTGCTGCTATCTGTCATGGTCAGACGTATCAGAAACGGATGATCAGGGCATTTAACAAAAAGGTCAGACCACAGGAATATCAAGTTGGGGATCTGGTAATCAAGCGAATCATCCTTCCTCAGAGTGATCCAAGGGGCAAATGGACCCCTACGTACGAAGGGCCATTTGTGGTTAAGCATGTGTTCTCAGGAGGAGCAATGATATTAACCAATATGGATGGTGACGACCTTCCTCACCCCGCCAATGCAGACATAGTAAAAAAATACTACGCATGAAAAAAAAGACCCGCTAGGCTGACATGCCTAGGTAAAAATTAGGGCTTCCCGTTGAACCAAAAGGGTTCGGGCAAAATAAAGGGATGAAAATGGAAAAATCTGTACACCCGGCAAGTCGAAAACCTGAAAAGGCGGCTTGGGCAAAAATGGGTATCCCGGTGGACTGAAAACCCGAAAGGGCGGTCCAGGCAAAAATTAGGGATAAAGCGTAATACTATGTCTCATTGATCACTTTGCATCCAGAATCCGGTATCTACATCAAGTTCAGACGGCATCGATCAGTCAGCTTCACCTTCAACCAAGGTCATCAAGTGATGAGACGCTCGGAGTTATAAAGGCAATAGCAGAGTTGAAACCCAGTGGATCATTCATATTTCACACAGCTGTTTTATTTTCTTTTGTACAAAATTTGTATAAACTCTTTTGCTCGGCGACGTTCTCTTACTAGGACGTCAGCCTCTTGTATACAAAACGCCTATTTTCAGGCCATTCAAAATCAATACAAATATATTTTCAGTTAAACGTGCCAAGTATTTTTCTTTTTCTATTTTGTTTTGCGAAGAACGTCCAAGGTTCAATTTGTGATATATGCATTGACAATAGTTTGCTAACTCATAAATATTTGCATACGAAACAAAGGGATTAATTACAGGTGACACTAGAAACAAGGGCAATAAAAGAGTTGTCTAAACAATCCAATTGTTCTATCCTCCAAGGTACCAAGGTAGGTTCAGCTAAAGAACATAACCAGATACCTTAATTCCCCAGAGAGTGGTTCAGCAAAACAGTACATTCCTCTCCAAGCAAAATTATCAAATCTCAAGGAAGTTGGGTATCCTCCAGCGGATATCAACATTCCCCAGCAGCATATATTCTTAACAAGCATCCCCGGCAGTCTTGGTCTAAAGATTGTTCCCCGGCGGTATACCAACATTCAAAGGAATCACTCCCCCGCAGTTCCAAAACTCCCCAGAAGAGTCCAATCCAGTTTCCCCAGGAAAGTTGGAATTCATCTCCCCAAGCAGTAAGCTTATCCCCAGTAGATTCTGGAAGCTTATCCCCTCGCAGAGCGCGAACGCGTCGTCCGGCTTGATTTAAAGAGTTATTTCCTTAACAGGATATAACTGGGTTATCCTCAGCCAAAAGCCACGGAAAGAGCGTCGTCAACGAAGTCTTCTTACCCCAGCGAAGTCCATCAATATTTCCAATACAACAAAGATATCCTCAGCAAGTCATTATCAACAACTCAGCAAGGCATCCCTCTCCCCACAGAGTATTGCTTCCCAGCATGGTCGCTAGAGTATCTTTTCTCCCCGCAGAATCCTCCATTTGCCAAGTTTATTCGGCAACAGAGTCATCTTCTCCTACCGGTATTCTTGCAATTATCATCCCTAGCGGAAGCAAAATCTATTCCTCAACATCAGCCCAGGATATGACTTCCCGGCACCCGTCAAGGATTTACTTTCCTAGACAAAATCATACATAAAACATCACATACATCATTATAACATGCATAGACACATCATATCATACAAATCTCATTTATGTTGAAAACATCATTGCTTGATCCATATCATGCATTGCATATGACTGACCTTTACCTTTCAGGAAAGATGCAGTTAAAATTCTCAAACATATTTCAAGGCCTTCTCTGGTTCAGTCAGATCGACCCTAAGATCTCCCTGATGCTTATCCAGTTGAAGATATTCCAAGACCTTGTCCGGTTCAGTTAAATCGACCCTAAGATTTTCCTGATGCTTATCCAGTCAAAGGCCTTCTCTGGTTCAGTCAGATCGACCCTAAGATCTCCCTGATGCTTATCCAGTTGAAGATATTCCAAGACCTTGTCCGGTTCAGTTAAATCGACCCTAAGATTTTCCTGATGCTTATCCAGTCAAAGGCCTTCTCTGGTTCAGTCAGATCGACCCTAAGATCTCCCTGATGCTTTTCCAGTTGAAGATATTCCAAGACCTTGTCCGGTTCAGTTAAATCGACCCTAAGATTTTCCTGATGCTTATCTAGTCAAAGGCCTTCTCTGGTTCAGTCAGATCGACCCTAAGATCTCCCTGATGCTTATCCAGTTGAAGATATTCCAAGACCTTGTCCGGTTCAGTTAAATTGACCCTAAGATTTTCCTGATGCTTATCCAGTCAAAGGCCTTCTCTGGTTCAGTTAGATAGACCCTAAGATCTCCCTGATGCTTATCCAGTTGAAGATATTCCAAGACCTTTTCCGGTTCAGTTAAATCGACCCTAAGATTTTCCTGATGCTTATCCAGTCAAAGGCCTTCTCTGGTTCAGTCAGATCGACCCTAAGATCTCCCTGATGCTTATCCAGTTGAAGATATTTCAAGACCTTGTCCGGTTCAGTTAAATCAACCCTAAGATTTTCCTGATGCTTATCCAGTCAAAGGCCTTCTCTGGTTCAGTCAGATCGACCCTAAGATCTCCCTGATTCTTATCCCAGTAGAAGACACCCAAGATTTTTCTCAACGAGCGTTGTTGAAGTTAAAGTCGCCCAAGGTTCTCTTACCATTTATGCTAAGGCAGTAACCATCCTTGGTTCATTCATCGCCGTTTGAAGCTCCAGACTCAGCTCCTGTAACCAGTCAGGACACATCTATA
Organism: Vicia faba; assembly: GCA_948472305.1. NCBI lineage: Eukaryota > Viridiplantae > Streptophyta > Magnoliopsida > Fabales > Fabaceae > Vicia > Vicia faba. Next base: position 1,250,137,110 of record OX451738.1, read on the forward strand.
CCAAGCATCTGAAAACCAGCTCCTGCAACGTGTCAGGTACTCATTTGTTCTTTTGCAGGTATGCAAGTTCTCGCTAAGGAATCTCTTACGCGATCAACATTCAGATGGCATCTATAAGCCCATCATCCTATCCAGCAATCTCCAAATGGCATCTATAAGCCCATTCCCCCATCACACTGCTAACATGTGAGCGCAAATTTCTGGGCACTCTAGTGTTCAATCATCTTCCACCTTCGGATTACGAAAGGCACGTCAGCCAATCTGCATCCTCAGGTCTAAGAAGATTGAACAGGGGCAACTGTTGTACCCCAAAATTTGCCCTCCCATATTCTCCAAGAAATTGCCAAGTCAAGCTGCAAAATTCCCCAAGGGTTGCACAGTGCAAAGGTCTCCTATACAGTCAAAACTAGGGTTTGTGTTCTGATCAAGAAAATGAAGTTTTCAAAGGTCCAATCAAGTCTCATATGCCTACAAATATGGTCAAGTATCCTCATATCAAGTTTCAAGGCATTCAGCTCAAAATTGCACAGTCAAAACCCTAAGTTGCACTACAGTCAACTGTAGGGGTAAAATGGTCATTTGACAGTCAAAAGTTCAAATTTTTGGTCAACATATCATTTTGAAGCCACAAACATCATTTGATCAATGCTTGATCATGATTCTCAAAATTTGGCTCAAAAATCATCAAGATGCAAAAGTTTCCTTATTTGGACAGTTGAAAAAGTCAACTGAAATTGACCAGGGCATACCTTTCACATGGATCATCAAAAAAATTCCATCCAAATCTCATTTTGAAGAGAAAGACATTTCCTATAACTCATCTTCATACTTCAAGTCCAAGAAATTCTCTCATAAAAAGTTATCAATTTCAACATTATAGGTCATTTTCAAAAGTCAACAAAAAGGGACTTTAAGTCAAAGGCCATAACTTGAGATTGGTAAATCAAAATGACATGGGACCAAAGACATTGGTTAGAGGACTCAAAGACCTTTCCAAAATGTCCAAGAACATGAGAAAAGCTTAAAAATGGAGCAAGTTATGCCTTGTAGAAGTTGGGAAATTTTTGGATATTTTGAAAAGTCAACATTGATTCAAATGACCTAAAATTGCTAATGGGCCCATTTTTCTTCCATAATTCATCATTCTAAGCATGTGCACGACCACTTGGCCCAAAGGGAAGTATTTTATCATTTTTTATTTATTTATTTGAATTATTATTTATATTAATTCATTTAAATCATTTAAATATATGAAAAATATCTAACTTGACCTAACCAATCTTTTTATACATGTTTTGGACTCAATATTTCGTGCTTAGCTAAATGAGGAAAGATTTGGAGTGATTTGATCTTAATTGATACAAAAACATGTGAAAAATATTTGGAAAATAAAGCTAGAAAATCAAATCTCCAAAACAATAAAAGCAATGGATTTGATTGAGTTTTTTGACCTAATGCTCTCAGTACAAATGCTAGAACACAACCCTAATCATGCTAGACACGCAGCAGCTCAGAATACACCATTGCAAACTTGAATTTTTTCTCTAAGAACTCAATTCTGAAATCATTGTTACAAGGCGATTCAAGGCACAAAAACTATTCCAATAGCTCCCTCAAGGTTCCCTGAACACATTCCAATCAAAGACATCCATCAAAACGCCAAGAATTGGTAAAACGAACATGAACTGTACAGAGAAAAATTGACAATCGTGCATCATGATTTAAGCATCTTTTGTAATTTTTATTCATTGATTCATGTTCATTATGATGTTGTGAAGCTAACCAACGCATTTAATTTGATTATTATGCTGTATATACGATTCCACCATGTTTGAATTTTAGGGTTTTGCAAGCTTCAGATTAGGGCTTTTGAAACTAGGAAAAATTAAGACTCCAAACCACCACCATTCAAATCAGCAAGCTTAGACGAAGAAGAATCCATATTCGCGATCAATTTATGAGTAACACAGGCCTAATCGCTATTTTCCCATAGCCGGCCTAATAAAACACATGAAAAACCGTTGCCTGTGTGTTTTATATTACAGGGATGATGAAGAAGATGAAGCCGTGTCACACGCTGATTGGCACGTTTAAATATTTCGCGCTTTAATCCACTAACGCGTTGCTTTCTTTTATATTGTTTATTTGTTATTTATATATCAAACGCGTTGACATGGCTCAGTGGCACAGGTGTTGATTGGTGATGCTAGTGACCTGGGTTCGAACCCCAGGTCTATGTTCTTTCAATATTATTTTTCAATCCATTATCACATGCAGGCACCATACTGAGAACCATCATAGTCCTTCATCATCTATCCATCCACGCGTCCATCAGAAGCAATCCAAGGGTGCAAAATTGATGAACACCATAAACTCTGGTCAACATTGTTGTACGCTACCTGGAAAAGTCAATGGATCTGAAAGTCATTGGGCTTAAACTGCTTGGGCCATACCTCCTAATTTGGGACTGAACCCCCCCTGGTTTGCAATTTTCTATATATTTTCTTTATGTTTTATTTTCAATAATTATTTTAGTTTCTTTATTGTTTTGATTTAATTAATTATTTTTACAAAATATAAAAAATGCCTAAAAATCAGAAAAAGATAAAAAACATAATAAATATTTTATTTTAATATTTTCTTGTAAATGAATGCATGTAAATTAATTAGCTTAAATTAGGGTTTTTAATTTTAATTCTTTTAATAACAAAAATACAAAAAATGTAAAAATAGGTTTAATAAATGTTTTATTCCTTTTAATTTTTTCTTTTGTCACAATAATAATATTTATTTTATTTATTTTTTATAATTAAATTTGTAAATTAATTAGGGTTTCATTTAGGTTAAAAACTTCAATATTTTCTTAAATAACTTAAAAATAATTAGAATTAGGTTTAGTATTCTATTTTAATTTTAATTAATTCCTCTTTTCATTAAATCTTAAAATACATAAAAATACCAAAAATCAAAAACAATTTCTTTTCTTAATTAATTAATTCATGTGATTTTAATTTTTGCCAAAGGGTCCAACACCCTCGTTTCGATTTAATTTCGCATATTTATTTCCTTTTATTTAAATAATTATGTACCTCTCCCGAAGCCTTGTAACATTTTACTTCTCGCACTTTTCAATTCTTTTGCATTTCTTTTATTTTCCGTCAAATCGGGTCCTGGTTAATTTTGGCGATGTGGACCCGCGCCATTTGTAATAGCTTAGAATTTACTTTTTCTCGCAATATTTTAACTGTTAAACAAAGCATGCAAGAATGAACGGCCTTAAATAAAATCAAGCGTAGAACACCAAAGACATAACAAGACAAATATCTGAATCTGACACACCAATCGCACACACCACCCCTAGGGTACGCCTCACTGTTGCCTTGCCTTCGAAAGGTGATCGTCGAGTAGAGGATGTCTTAGTAAGTCCTCATGATCCGGGAACCTGGCATGAGGGTAGCTTCTAAGGTGTCTTCCCATTGCTCTGGTGATCACCATGTCCCGAACCTCGAATTGACCCGAACACCTCCAACGGTGGTGCTACCTACCTCTCAATGGTGGGTTGGCACTACTTTAAAGGACATTTACACAGACGAATTCCTTAGGGTAGGTAGGTTCTCGTAGATACTTGCTCTAAATTTCAAAACAAAATCAAAAATACTTTTCACCCCGACACATTTTCAAAAAGCTTTCGAAAGCAATTTTTCAAACACTCTTGAGGACTGATACAAGAGTCGAACTGGAATTTTCAAAGAAACTTTTTAAACCCACAGTTGAAAAGCAAACAAACCATTTTTGAAAACACAAATGAGCAAGTATCTAAGAGCCCATGGATAACCATGGATAGAAAGGGTGCTAACACCTTCCCTTTCTATAATCTACCTCCCGAACCGAGAGCAATCTCTATAAGGAATTTTTCTGTGCTTTTGTCCTTTCCATTTGGAGAAAATAAAAGACGGTGGCGACTCTTGCTTACCGCGACATTTCGCGAACCAGCGTTAAACAGTCAGTTCCAGATCCACCGATCACAGTACCCAACTCGAGTGGATCTATCAGCTGGAAGAAACCAACATCCGTACTTGGGAAGACTTGGCTGCTACTTTTTACAAGCAGTATCAATACAATGCAGATCTTGCACCGACTCATGTGCAATTACAAAACATAACTATAGGCTCCAGTGAAAGGTTCAAAGATTATGTCTAAAAGTGGAGAGATCTGGATGGACGAGTTCAACCTCCACTGTCTGACCGGGAGCTAGTTGATATGTTCATGGACACTCTGACATGTCCATTCTTTAATCATCTGATTGAGAGTTTTTCATCTAGTTTTACTGAGCTAATTTTAACTGGGGAACGAGTTGAAAGTGGTATCAAGATTGGAAAGTTCTAATCAGTCTGTGGGAGCGCTATTAATTTCTAATCTTGTGCTTTTTCAACAACAACAACATGGTAATCAGTGTAGGTCAGACGCCCCGAGAAGACAATTTACAAAGATCAGTATGTCATTGTCTCAGGCATTACAACATCTGCTCAAAGCTGAACTAATAAGGTTGAGGGAGCCTCCTCATAATCCCAACACCTCCTCTCCTTACTATAACCCGAATGCGAAGTGTGCCTACCATTCCAACAGTCTTGGGCACGATACTAACAACTGTTGGGCCTTGAAAAACAAAATTCAGAACATGATTTACAATATGGAGATTGAGTTTGACCCTCCGGAGACCCCGAATATGATTATTGCACCTATGCCGAAGCATGACAAAGGAATAAGTGTTATTGACGATGTTCTTTATGTTGCTACTGTAAGTGAATTGGTTACTCCCCTACCAATCATCAAGAAGAATCTGTTGTAGGCCGGTTTATTTCTGGGTTGTATTGAAAAATGTTACTGTTGCACAGTCCAACCCAATGGCTGCAAGTTGTTGAAGGAAGGTGTTCAACGCCTATTGGAAAATCATATAATTCTGATAAAGAAGGTTCCGTCTACTGAGAATCTGTGTCAAGACTTATCTATAATTTCCAGAACTTCTATCAGGATCACTTCCAAAGGTCATGTAAGAATTACTGCCAATCCAAAAGTTGCTCCTCTAATCATCACTACACCGGGACCTATCCCATATTCTTCAGATAAAGCTATCCCATGGAACTATGGATCTGGCATCTACTACCATGGAGTCAAGAAAGAACTATTGATTACTGAGAATGAAGTTACTGAAGTTGTTGATCCCAACATTAACAATATTTTCGGGACCAATAAGGTTACTAGAAATGGAAGGGTTTTCTCCCTGGAGATCTCTCTGAAGACTATCAATAAATCTGTTATTTTTACTGCTACTGAGTTAACTGTCGAGGCTCGAGGTAAAGAACAAATGACGGAGCCTTCCCAAACGGAGGCTCCTAAAGAAGTTGAAGTTAAGGACACATTTAGGCAAGAGTTGGAAGACGTATTGAAGATTATCCGCAAGAGAGACTACAAGATTGTTGAACAGCTGAGGCATACCCCATCTAAGATCTCCATGTTATCCCTATTACTATGTTCTTAGGCGCATGCACATGCCTTAGTACAATTCTTGAAGACTGCTCATGTGCCACAAGAGATTTTTGCTGATCAATTTGAGAGTTTTGTTGCTAGCTTAACAATTGATAATAGGTTAGGTTTTTCTGATGCTGACCTAACTTCTAAGGGAAGAAATCAAAATAAAGCCTTGTATGTCTCCATTGAATGCAGGGGCACTACTTTGGCTTATGTATTGGTTGATACTGGTTCCTTTTTAAATGGTCTACCAAAAGGTGCTCTGGACATGCTTGATTGCGAAGGGGTCGTGCTGCAACCCTGTGATATTATAGTTCGAGCCTTTGATGGGTCAACAAGGATGGTACATGGAGAAGTGGATCTTTCGATCAAGGTAGGTTCGCATATATTTGAATCTACCTTCTATGTAATGGACATTCGACCAGCTTATTCTTGCTTACTGGGATGCCCTTGGATCCATGGGGCAGAAGCTGTTACCTCTACCCTACACCAGAAGTTAAAATATCATGTGAATGGAAAGATTGCCTATGTCTGCGGTGGATAAGAGTATATGTTTAGCCACTTGAACTCATTCCGATATGTAGAGATGGATGGAAAATTCATCAAGACTCCCTCTCAGACTTTTGAAGTGATTTCCCCTACCGTTACTGAAGACACTTCTCCAATACCCAAAGTTACCAGGGTTCCACCTAGAATGGCTTCCTTGAAAGATGCTAAAGCTATTGTAGAAGAAGGTAGTTATACTATTTGGGGTCAGCTTCCCGATATTCCGTATAAATTTGACAAATTTGGTTTGGGTTTCACTGTAGAGGGTCAGAGAGCTGTTCGTCGCGCTCGTGCTAGAAGACCACTATTCCGCATCAGCAACAACGGAGTCAACTTTATAGAAGATGTTGACAGTGATCATGACCTTGGCATTTGGATTTTTCCTACCATTGGCAACGGGCTCAGCAACTAGAAGGCGGAAGACATTATCTATATCCCCTTTAGCCAGGAGGAATAGCTACATTTTTGTTTTTATTGATTTCAAGTTTTGGATTTGTAATATTTAAACAATGACTTTAAGCCTTGTGCCTTACCTGAGGTACAACGATTCGTTTATTAAGGGTTGTCATTTCATAAACATATGTTCATTTGATAAAAGCATTGGATGTTTTACATTCAAATTTTGTGCTCTCTTTCTTTCTTTTTACTTTGTTCAAATAGTTATGTGTTCTTACACACACCCACACAATACATTACAGATCAACTTCTACTCTGGATCCCATTGATAATGTCTTTGCTATTCCCACTTATGACTTTAAAAATATGATCTACCAAGTCGAGGACGAAGGTGAGGAAGATTGTGAAATACCGGGAGAACATGCCAGACTGTTCATACAAGAGAAAAAGATCATACAACCGCATGCAGAGCCGATTAAAGTTGTAAATCTGGGTACTGAGACAGACAGGAAAAAGGTCAAGATAGGTGCCAACCTAGAGGGCAGTGTCAAGAATAGGTTGATTCAGATGTTGCTGGAATATGTTGAGATCTTCGCTTGGTCGTATGAAGGTATGCCAGGGCTCGATACTGATATTGTGGTTCATCGTCTCCCGATGAAAGAGGGTTGTTCTTCGATAAAGCATAAGGTTCGCCACATGCGTCCCGAGATGCAAAAAAGATTAAAGTTGAGGTTATGAAGCAATTCAACGCAGGTTTCTTAGCAGTGACATCTGATCCTCAATGGGTTGCAAATGTTGTTCATGTACCAAATAAAGACACAAAGGCACGTATGTGTGTAGACTACAAGGATGTGAACAAGGCGAGCCCTAAATATGACTTCCTACTTCCACATATTGATGTTTTGGTCGACAACACCGCCCAACATAAGGTATTCTACTTCATGGATGGATTCTCAAGATATAATCAGATCAAGATAGCACCTGAAGACATGGAAAATACTACTTTTGTTACATAGTGGGGCACTTTCTTCTCCAAGGTTATGCCTTTTGGGTTGAAGAACACCGATGCAACATATCAGCGTGCTATGGTAGCTTCGTTCCATGACATGATTCATCACGAGATAGAGGTCTATGTCGATGATACGATAGCCATATCTCAGACTGAAGAAGAACATCTTGACCATCTACACAAGTTGTTTGAGAGGCTGAAAAAGTACAAGCTGAGATTGAATCCAAACAAATACACCTTTGGGGTGAGATCCGGTAAACTCCTGGTTTTTGTTGTCAACGGTAAAGGTATTGAGGTTGATCCCTCTAAAGTTAAAGCTATTCAGGAAATCCCCACTCCCCGTACTGAGAAGGAAGTCAGTGGATTCCTAGGACGACTGAATTATATTTCCAGATTCATTTCTCATTTGAATGCTACTTGTGAGCCGATCTTCAAATTACTAAAAAAAGATCAGGTAGTAAAGTGGAATGACGATTGTTAGGTGGATTTTGACAAAATCAAGGAGTATTTACAAGAACCTTCGATTATGATGCCACCAGTTAAAGGAAGACCTCTAATCATGTATCTAACAATGCTAGAGAATTAAATGGGTGTGTGTACGGGGCCAGCATGACGAGTCTAGTCGAAGAGAGCGTGCAATATACTACCTTAGAAAAAAGTTTACCTACTGTGAAACAAGATACTCAGTGCTCGAGAAAACTTGTTGCACTTTGGCATGGGCTGCTCACCGACTAAGACAGTATATGTTGACTCATTCTACTTTATTGATCTCTAAAATGGATCCCATTAAATACATATTCAAGAAGCCTGCTCTCTCCGGAAGAATAGCCAGATGGAAAATGGTCTTGACAGAATACGACATTCAGTATACCACTCAAAAGGAAATCAAAGGAAGTGTACTGGAAGACCATTTGGCACATTAAGCCATAGATGAATACCAATCTATGAACTTCTAATTCCCAGACGAGAATATTAAGATAGTTACAGATTGTGAAGAATCTGGACCGTATGAAGGACCTGGGCCAGGATCCCGATGGACTATGGTTTTCGACGAAGTTTCTAATGAACTTGGCGATGAAATTGGTGCTGTAATTATCTCTCCTCAGGGTTGTCTTACGCCCTTCACCGCCAGATTATGCTTTGATTGTACCAATAACGTGGCTGAATACGAAGCGTGCATCATGGGTATTAAAGTTGCTATTGACCTAAGAATTAAGTTCTTGAGCGTACACGGGGACTTAGCCATGGTAACCAGTCAAATCAAGGGAGAATGGGATGCCAAGCACCCAAATCGCATTCCTTATAGAGAACATGTGCTTGCCTTAATCCCGTACTTTGAGGAAATCACTTTTAAGCACATACCAATAGAAGAGAATCAATTGAAAGACGCATTAGAAACCATGTCATCTATGTTCAAGGTGAGATGGGACAACGAGGATCCCATAATTACCATTGAGAGACTAGACGAACCGACATACTATTACGAAGTTGACACTGGAGGAGTATAAGAGAAGCCTTGGTTTCATGAAGTGAAAAGATACTTTGAGGCTTAGGAGTAACCCGAGGGGGCATCTATCAATGACAAGAAATTCCTACAGAGGTTCTCTGCTAAGTTCTTCCTAAGTAACAAAATTATGTACAAGCGCAACCATGATTCGACTATGCTTCGTTGTGTGGACAAGAAAGAGGCGAAGGAGATTATGGAAGATATGCACGAAGGTATCTTTGGTACTCATTCCAGAGGACATAATACGGCTAAGAAGATTCTGAGAGCAGGTTACTATTGGTCGACTATGGAAACTGTTGTACCCAAAAATTTTCCCTCTCATTTCATCAACATTTTTCATCACAAGACTCTTGGAACTCAAGATCAAGTTAGGGTTTGCTCTGCTCAAGGAACCTCCTTGCACTGTTGACCTAAATTAGGGTTTGAGTTTGCATAGTGATGTTTTGACCAATAATGCCCAAATTGACTTTCATACTTCATTTTATACTCATAAGTTTGTCCATACCAAGTTTCAAGCCTTGATTCAAATTTTTGTCCACTCAATTGGACAGTTGACCTAGAAATCAGCTATATTGGGGAAAAAGTCAACTGTGGCCAATTGACAGTCAAACCTCATGAAATTTGACCCACATAAACATTATGAAATCATATGAACCATTTGATCAAGTTTGGATCACAATTCCACAAGAAATTTGATCAGATCACCAAAAGGGCAAAATGGTCATTTTTAGGGTTTTGACTGTACAAAGGCAATTTTTGACTGTTTAACCTAACCAATGATAAATCAAGCTCAACCATGGACTCAAGGACTCAATTACATTATCTTGACCCATTCAACAAGTTCAAAAGATCTCAAATGCATAGGATTGACAGATGAATTTTTCAGTCAACTGATCAAAATTTGATTGTTCATTGAAAAGTCAAACTTTGACTTTTTGGTCAAAATCAAGTGCCAAGGATCATTTTTCATCAAGACATATCAAATTATGAAACTTGTTCATCAAGAAACCCAAAAATGCAAATTAGGGTTTAAAATGGAAAAATGCAAATTAGGGTATAAAAGTTTCTTATTTTTTCCTAACTTTGTCCCATTCTTTCACCAAGATGCAAGTGGATTCAAACAAAACTTGCAACACGAAAGTTATAGTCCATCACAAAGTATACGACTTTGATTCACAAAGGTTTCTCAAAAGAGGCTTGTATCTCAAGTTATGATTTTTGGAACAAGGGTACCTAAAACTTTTAACTTAGAGAAATTTTGCCCTAGTTGAGGCAGGATTTTGACCCATCTTCTTGGCCATTTTTTACATAGTTCCACTTGGAGTTTCAAGTTTCATTTCAAAGATGGATTATAGTACATATTGCAAGATTTCCAAATTGTCTAAGAACTCCTCAAACACCTTTGTGGCTAGGGAGAATCGAATGCTTGAAGTTTGCAAAAACTCACTTTGATCCATGGCCAATACATGTTCATACCACTTGCCAAATCTGATCTAGCTAGCTTGGTTCACAATTACAGGCCTCTAAACCAGTTTGTATTCCATAATTTAATGCAAATCCATTGAGCCAAGGCATTGTCTTGGTCATTAGGATATTGTACACTAGATTAAGCCTTAAATGGAAAAAGTAACAATGCCATTTTTGCTTGAACTTTGCTTTATGTCAAAACAACATCCTAGAGCATTGAACCAGATCTTATGGTGCAAACAAAATCCACTAATTATAGGGGCCAAGAGGGTTGTGTGCAGGGTGATAGGATGGTTTGTACAAGTCTATAACCTCACTTCTACTCTTTTTCTTCAAGAGGAAGAAAACTTGCAAAACACAAGGCATCTCTCACATCTGATAAAACCAACTAGAAAAAAGTTGTCAAACAAGTTTGATATACCCTAGCAAGCCATAAACACGAGTACTTGACCTCTCAAAACTCCTTGTGCACAAAATCCCCATTTTCTTGCAAAACAGGGCCAGTTCTGCATTTTTCGAGCCATCATCAAATTCCATCGTGCGTTTTGCCCAAAGATACTTCAAACACCTTCCAACCAACACACCTGAACTATTCCAGACCTCTATTGCTAGCTGTAACACCATTAACACACATTTCCATTTTTGTTTCAAAGCTTTGCAGGTTGAGTTGTGTAGCACGATTCAGGCTACTTCAAAACAAACCAAGCATTGGGAAAGCTTCAGTGGACCTCAGGCAAGCTTAAAAGAACCTCAAGCACCCTTGGAAGTTGCTGCATTGTCCAGCTCGAAGTCAACTGAAACAGGTATTTCATGAACTTATATCTCTCTATTTAGGAATATTTAGACTTAGGTTTGTGAAGGAAAGATGTTGTATTCATAGCCCTGAAACCATACATGTGCTTAGTTTTCATTTATATTAATCATGCTAGGAGAATTTCATTCATGAACTTTCTGAAAAAACTAGGTTAAGAATTAGGGCCAGAGAAATTCTCTCTGGTCTTTGAGAGTTAGCTTAAGTTTTTTATATGGTTAGATTCGTTGTTTGATGCTCTACAAGTTTCATGTTATGAGTTTTGTCAAAAAAGCAAGGAATCAGGAGATAGCATTTTGTATACAGAAGCGCGCGTGTTTCTGTCTCAAGGAAGAAGATGAAGTTGTTTCTGGGCTGGGCCTGTACAGGCTTTCTTTTGGCACCCCCCTCTTTTCTTTTTACACCCACCTGGCCCATTTCTTGCATACTTGTCATTTTTTCATTTTTATTTCATTTCTGATTTTGATATTTTATTTTCTAATATAAAAAATACTTCAAAAATATTTTCATAAATTTTTGTATTTATTTGGTATTTATTTTAATTGTTTCTATTATTAATATTTTAAATACTTTATATTTACTTTTGTTTAAATGTAAAAATAATGTAAAAAATAATTTTATTTTATTTATTATTTTTATACACATTTAAAAATATTTTCTTTGTAAATAATTTATTTTATTTTTATACACACCTAATATGTTTAATATATTTAATACATACATACATACATATATATATATATATATATATATATATATATATATATATATATATATGTATGTATGTATGTATGTATGTATGTATGTATGTATGTATGTATGTATGTATGTATGTATGTATGTATGTATGTATGTATGTATGTATGTATGTATGTATGTATGTATGTATGTATGTATGTATGTATGTATGTATGTATGTATGTATGTATGTATGTATGTATGTATGTATGTATGTATGTATGTATGTATGTATGTATGTATGTATGTATGTATGTATGTATGTATGTATGTATGTATGTATGTATGTATGTATGTATGTATGTATGTATGTATGTATGTATGTATGTATGTATGTATGTATGTATGTATGTATGTATGTATGTATGTATGTATGTATGTATGTATGTATGTATGTATGTATGTATGTATGTATGTATGTATGTATGTATGTATGTATGTATGTATGTATGTATGTATGTATGTATGTATGTATGTATGTATGTATGTATGTATGTATGTATGTATGTATGTATGTATGTATGTATGTATGTATGTATGTATGTATGTATGTATGTATGTATGTATGTATGTATGTATGTATGTATGTATGTATGTATGTATGTATGTATGTATGTATGTATGTATGTATGTATGTATGTATGTATGTATGTATGTATGTATGTATGTATGTATGTATGTATGTATGTATGTATGTATGTATGTATGTATGTATGTATGTATGTATGTATGTATATATATATATATATATATATATATATATATATATATATATATATATATAAATACATTTTTATTTTTATTAATATGTTATACTAAAAACACGATTTTTTTCAATATACTTATATTTTTGTACAAATTAATACATTATTGTATATAAATAATAAATAATACTATTTATTTAAAAAATTAGGGTTTTGCCCTAAAAAACAAAATAATTGAAATTAACTTTTTATTTATTTACATTTCACATTAAAAATACTTTTTCATACATAAAAAACATTTTTTGCATAATACATTTATTTAATATTTATTTATTGTATTTATTTAAATATTGTATATTTAATATTATGCCTTACCCATTCAATATGGTTGTAATAATTTAGGATTTAATTTCTTGCAAAATAATCTCCAATTCAAATTTGTACCCCCTCCCTATATCATGTTGTAATAGTGTAGAATTTAAATTCTCGCACCTTTAAATGCTTTCAATTATGCCATGATTAGACCTAGGGTTTGTATGCAAAATAAAATCAACAAGTAGCTTGACCTAATCCAAGATAACAATGCATGAAAAACAAACAGAATGCACACTTTCACCCCTAGGGTTTCAATCCACTTGTTGCCTTCAAAAATGGGCCATGGTATGCATGTCTAGTACTTTGGCAAAACAAAAACAAAACAAAAGATCATAGTCCCTCGATGACGCTATCTGAGTTTCCTAAACAAAATGATCAAGTCCTTCAAGAAAATTGCCAAAAATACTTGACACTATTGCTATCATGGTTTATACGATGACCCGCGTCTGTCCCGTTTAACATCCTAACACAAGGTTGTTCACCAAATACAATGGTGAAACAACACTGTTAAAAGGGTTAAAAACATAAGAAATATCTTTGAGTAAAATAGGGTAGACAACTCTTAGTTACTTGATCAAGCTTGCAAAAACATCCATGCTATCTTCAAAACACACTTCACAACACAATTTCAAAACCCTACTTTCAAACATTGAAAACTTTTCAAAAGACAAAAACACCTTTGTATACATTCAAACAAGAATCATTACAAAGGTTTCCACAACGATGGCCTCTTTTCAAAACATTTTTCAAAATCACACACAAAGCACCATTTCAAACAATTAAAGAGCACCATTTCAAACAATTGAAAAGCAAAGCAAGTGATCTAAGCAAGTAACTAAGAGCCCATGGATAGAAAGGGTGCTAATACCTTCCCTTTCTATAATCTACTCCCCGAACTCAAGAAAACATCTCAAAGGTCTTTCCTATGCTTTTTGACCTTTCCTTAGGATAAAATAAAAAGTCAGTGGAGACTCTTGCTAAACCGAAAAATTTGCAACAACAGACGCAAAATCCCAAGTCATTTCTCCCACCGTATCACAGAAACCGATTGTCACCACCACTCAAGAACTTGTCACAAGTGCCGGATTTATGCTGACAAAGTACATGGGCCTCCAGCACCTCTGAATGTCTTGACTTCTCCTTAGCCATTTGCAATGTGGGGCATTAATATGATTAGAGAGATCAAACCTACTACTTCACACGACTTCATCCTCGTCGCCATTGATTACTGTCAAATCAAGCTTCTCAAATGCACTTTTGTTTTGATGAAGACAAACCATTTTGACAAGAAGGAAAAGATTATTGATCAAGATAAAAGCATCTTTGGATAAAGTATTTGGTTCAAGCACTTAGTAAATTTCAAGGTATAATGATAATACTTACTTTGAACTTAAGACATAGATGCTCAATGGTCAAAAGAAATATTTTATCTTGTCCAAAATGTTTCTCAAGTTTTCTAAGCAAAAAATCATTTTTTTATTTATGTGCAATCGATTTAAATATTGGTGCAATCGTTTACATGCTTCACGTTTTCAAAGTATTAGCTAATGTTTCTAAGTTAAATCGATTTGCATGTTTGTGCAATCGATTTCTCTCAATCAATTTTTGCTACTGACTTCAAGTGCAATCGATTTACACACTTGTGCAATTGATTGCTCTCTCAAAATATTTGAAATTTTTAGCTATTGAAACCCCGTGCAATCGATTTACACAAGGGTGCAATCGATTGCATGCTGAACAATTATGAAAAACATCAGCTTTACTCATGCATGTTCATAACACCATTTCACGGAAACCATTCACTTAATCTTGGAAATTGTTCATGATTCATTTGCAGAAATTTATGTTGTTTCAAAGAGGTGCTATGAACATATAAATACTCATTTTTAAAATCATTTTAAAAACCTCTTCCAATCATATTTTATAAATTTTCAAAAAACCAAACTCAAGCTTTTATACACTTTTATACACAAGTTTTCTGCACACTTTCACATATTGTCAACCAGAAAACTTTGAGCATTATATATCTTGAGTCATTGTATACTATTGTTATTAGAAGAGAGGATCAATTCATTGATAAAATAACTCAAAGTGATCATTGCTACACAAACTCACTCAAATCAAATATTGATATACTTGCTTATTTTTCAGGATTGATGAAAATAAGTTCAAGTGATTTTGAAATCTTGTTTTTCCAGGATTGTTGGATACAAGTAAAGTCACTTTGAGAGGATTGTTCTCATTGTTGACATAGTGAAAAATCCAAGAGGATTGTTCTTGGTCCAAAAGGATTGTTCTTGGTTTTGGTAGTTCTTGTTTAAGTTTTCCAACTATAAGGAACTCTCTTTCATGTTGAAATGGGACTAGAGTACTCTCGGGCTGTGAGGGGAACCAAGATATATCGCTTGTGTCTCATTATTTTTTTGCACTTTACTCTTTCATAAACTCACCATAAACCAGAAAAATAATATCCATCATCACTAAAACCAGAAAAAATTTAAAGTACCTAATTCCCCCCTCCCCCTCTTCTTCGGCGCACTTTGTACTTACAATTGGCATCAGAGCAGGTTATAGGTAACCTGTTCCTAAAAGATCCAGAATGGCTTCCGTAAATCAAAATCCCGTTTTTAGAGATGGTGGTAGTAACAACAAGCCTCCTCTATTTTGTGGTGAATATTTTGACTTCTGGAAAATACGCATGAAGGAACATCTAGAAGCACAAGGAGAAGAAATATGGGATGCCGTCGAGAATGGTCCATTTATTTATATAACCGTGATCAATGGTGTTGGATCATCAAAGACTAAAACTGAATGGGATGAAGATGATAAGAAAAAGGTCCTCTATGATAAAAAGGAAATCAATCTTCTTAAAGGTGTACTTAGCATGGATGAATTCTTCTGTGTCTCGACATGCAAAACGGCTAAAGAAATATGGGATACCTTAGTGCAAACTCATGAAGGAACTGTTGAAGTTAAAAGATCAAGACTAAATACTTTGAGTCAAGAATACGAGCTATTTTGAATGCAGCCCGGAGAAACCATCCTTGACTTGCAAAAGAGATTCGTGCACTTGACAAATCATCTAAGTGCTCTTGGTAAGACTTTGACGAATGATGAACTAAATCTGAAAGTACTTAGATCCTTAACTAGGGAATGGCAACCAAAGGTAACGACAATTTCGGAAAAGAAAAGTCTTTCTTCAATGACTTCCGCAACATTGTTTGGAAAACTTCAAGAATATGAAACGGAACTCGGAAGACTTGAAAAGAATGAAAATCAAGAGAAGAAATCCAAGAATATTGCCTTAAAGATTGATTCCAAGGAAATTGAAAAGGAAGACAATCCGCAAGAAGATGAAAATTTCATGCTTCTTGTTAAAAGGCTTGGTAAGTTCTTTGGTAGAAATGACAAATCATTTTCTCATGAAAAAGGGAAGAATTCTTGGAAAAGGCAAATTTGGTGCTCCACCTTTCACATCCATTGAAGATGTTCTTTATGTTGAATTACTAAAGCACAATCTTCTTAGTAGTAGCCAACTTTATGACAAGGGCTTCAAGATCAAGTTCACCAAAGATTAATGCTTGATAGAAGACGATGTCATACATGAGGTTATACTTAAAGGTAAAAGAATTAATAATATATTCATGATTTACCTTGATGATCCATCTTTGAAGGTAAAATGTCTCATGGCGAACAACGATGATTCATGGCTTTGGCACAAAAGAATTGCTCATATTCATATGGAACACTTGAATAAATTAATCAAGCATGATCTTGTCATTGGGTTGCCTAATAGAAATTTTGTCAAAGATAGACTTTGTGATGCTTGTCAAAAAGGGAAACAAACAAAATCAACTTTCAAATCTAAGAATGTGGTGTCTACTACAAGGCCACTACAATTGTTGCATATGGACTTATTTGGTCCATCGGGAACAACAACTTTCGGAGGTATTGTATATGTTTTGGTTATTGTTGACGATTTCTCTAGATATACTTGGACATTCTTTTTAGTGCAGAAAAGTGATGCATTCAAGGCTTTCAAGAAGTATGCTAAACAAATTCAAAATGGGAAATCTCTAACAGTTGCCTCCATAAGAAGTGATCATGGCAGAGAATTTCAAAATGCTCTCTTTGAAGAATTTTGTGGAGAACATGGAATATCTCACAAATTATCGGCACCAAGGACCCCTCAAAAAAATAGAGTGGTGGAAAGAAAGAATAGGTCTCTTGTAGAGCTTGCAAGAACGATGCTTAGTGACTCAAATCTTCCAAAATATTTTTGGGCGGATGCGGTGAGCACGACATGTTTTGTTAACAATAGAGTTAACATAAGACCAATCTTTAAGAAAACTCCATATGAACTTTTCAAAGGAAGGAAGCCAGACATTGCTTTCTTTCACATTTTTGGTTGCAAATGCTTTGTCCTAAACAACGACAAAGATAACCTTGGTAAGTTCGATGAAAAATCCGATGAAGGTATTTTTCTTGCCTACTCTCTTTCTAGTAAGGCATATAGAATTTATAACAAAAGAGCTTTATCAATTGAAGAATCAATGCATGTATCTTTTGATGAATCTAACCCCTCAAAGGAGGATAATATTGTTTGTAATGATGATGATAATGATGAAATATTAGAAGTTCCTCAAGAAAATACTTCCAAAGATGTCAATAAGGATCAACTGATTCAAAAAGAAGATACAACTCAACAATAATCAAACTTCAATGATCTACCAAAGGAGTGGAGGACTCATAGATATCATCCTATCGATAAAGTCATCAGTGATATAATTCAAGGTGTGACGACAATATTAAATCTTAAAGATGTTGGTCTAAACATGGCATTTGTCTCTCAAATTGAACCCTCCAAAGTTGATGATGCCCTAGGCGATTACCAATGGATTATTTCTATGCAATAAGAGTTAAATCAATTTGAAAGGAATCAAGTTTTGGAACTTGTCCCTAGGCCAAGCAACAAACACATCATTGGAACAAGATGGGTATTTAAGAACAAACTTGATGAAAATGGTATAATTGTTCGGAACAAAGCAAGATTGGTAGAACAAGGCTGCAATCAAGAAGAAGGAATAGACTTTGAAGAAACTTTCGCTCCGATTACAAGGTTAGAAGCTATTCGTCTTTTACTTGCCTATTCTTGTTCATTAAATTTCCAACTTTTCCAAATGGATGTCAAAAGCGCATTCTTGAATGGATATATCAATGAAGAAGTCTATGTTAAGAAACCCCCGAGGTTCGAATATTTCAAGAATCCATCTCATGTTTTTAAATTGAGAAAAGCTCTCTATGGTTTGAAACAAGAACCAAGGGCATGGTACGACCAGCTAAGTAATTTCTTATGCGAAAAAGGCTTTGAAAAAGGTAAAGTTGACAAGACTTTGTTTATCAAGAAAATCAAAGGTGACACTTTACTAGTTCAAGTCTATGTTGACGATATCATCTTCATCTCGTCAAACAAAGAAATGTGTGAAGAATTTTCAGCAATGATGCAAGGCGAATTTGAGATGTCCATGATGGGTAAAATGAATTATTTTCTTGGACTTCAAATCAACCAATTAAAGGATGGCATTTTCATCAACCAATCCAAGTATTGCAAAGAATTATTGAAAAGATTTGACACGGATATTTGTAAAGCTATGACTACACCAATGGGCTCCGGTACATACGTTGATCAAGATGATTCAGGTGTCTCCATTGGAATTACAAAATATCGAGGTATGATTGGATCCTTATTATATTTGATGGAAAGCCATCCTGACATAATGTTCAGTGTTTGTCTATGTGCTCACTTTCAAGCAAATCCGAAGGAATCACATCTCATGGCGGTGAAATGAATCATGAAGTATCTCAAAGGAACAACAAATGTTGGATTATAGTATCCTAAAGGTAGTGTTTATAATTTAGTTGGTTATTCTGACGCGGATTATGTAGGTTGTAAAACTAATAGAAAAAGCACAAGTGGTACTTGTCACATCCTTGGAAATGAATTAGTATCATGGGCTTGCAAGAAACAAGCATGTGATGCTCTTAGCACGACCGAAGCAGAATATATTGCAGTGGGCAGTAGTTGCACTCAAATATTGTGGCTCAAGCAACAACTTCGTGACTACAGACTCGATCTAGGATGCATTCCTCTACAGTGCGACAATACAAGTGCAATAAACATTATAAAAAATTCGGTCATGCATTCAAGAACCAAACAAATCTACATACGACATCATTTTATTCGTGATCATGTACCTCAAGGAGATGTCAAGGTCACATTTGTAGATACTCATAATCAACTTGCCGATATCTTCACTAAACCTTTGGCAAGAGAACCGTTTTACAAGATTCGACGAGAACTTGGCATTCTTGATGAACACGACGTATAAGGTGCTTTTTATCCTTTTTATGCT
This sequence comes from Vicia faba, assembly GCA_948472305.1. NCBI lineage: Eukaryota > Viridiplantae > Streptophyta > Magnoliopsida > Fabales > Fabaceae > Vicia > Vicia faba. Next base: position 1,250,156,605 of record OX451738.1, read on the forward strand.
GTCACATACTTATTTTAACTTTATTATATGTGAATATATATGTTAAGTGGTGTTTAAATTTAAGAAAAATGTGTTTTTGGTCATTTTTGGTTGATTCAAATCGATTGCACAATAGTGTAAATCGATTTCTCACTATATGTTTTATTTTTGACCTTTCTGTTTTCAGTGCAAATCGATTGCACAATAGTGTAAATTGATTGCACACTGTGCGTTTCAGTTTTCTTTTGATAACCGTGACATGAATCAACCATAAAATTTTGTCCAACTTTGTTATTTCTACTGTTTTTCTGTTATGTCCTTGTTACGTTATGCTACGTTTTGTTTGTTATTGTTCAAATTTCTTTGTAATTGTTATTTTACTATGTCTATGTCTATGACTATTTTTTATGCATGTTTGATTAAGTTTTTTCAATGTTGTTTTATTATTATCCAGTTTTATTGCATCTTCCCTTTCTTTTTGATAATGTCAAAGGAGACGAAGGATGTGGCACTTTATGCTTGTACATTTTATGTCTTGAATTTCTAAGGTACTCTTCAACCAAGATGAACAAATTCAAAGGATTCCAACCTTCTCATACAAAGGGGGAGTTATGCATCTTAGGGGGAGAAGTTTCTTTCCAGAAATTACAATGCATCAAGCAAGATCGTTTGTCATTATCAAAAAGGGGGAGAATGTAAAATCAAGCTTCTCAAATGCACTTTTGTTTTGATGAAGATAAACCATTTTGACAAGAAGGAAAATATTAATGATCAAGCTAAAAGCATCTTTGGATAAAGTCCTTGGTTCAAGCACTTAGCAAATTTCAAGGTATAATGATAATACTTACTTTGAACTTCAGACATAGATGCTCAATGGTCAAAAGAAATATTTTATCTTGTCCAAACTTTTTCTCAATTTTTCTAAGCAAAAAATCATTTTTTACTTATGTGCAATCGATTTTCATATTGGTGCAATCGATTACATACTTCACGTTTTCAAATTATTAACTATTGTTTCTAAGTGCAATCGATTTGCATGTTTGTGCAATCGATTTCTCTCAATCAATTTTTGCTACTGACTTCAAGTGCAATCGATTTACACACTTATGAAATCGATTGCTCACTCAAAATATTTGAAATTTTTAGATGTTGAAACCCTGTGCAATCTATTTACACAAGGGTGTAATTGATTGCATGCTGAACGATTTTGAAAAACAACACCTTTACTCATGCCTGTTCATAACACCATTTCATGGAAACCTTTCTTTTAATCTTGGCAATTATTCATGATTCATTTGCAGAATTTTATTCTGTTTCAAAGAGGTGATATGAACATATAAATAATCATTTTCAAAATCATTTTAAACACCTCTTTCAATCATATTTTCTGAATTTTCAAAAAATCAAACTCAAGCTTTTATACACTTTCATACACAAGTTTTCTGCACACTTTCACATATTGTCAACCAGAAAACTTTGAGCATTATATATCTTGAGTTATTGTATACTATTGTTATTGGAAGAGAGGATAAATTCATTGATAAAATCACTTAAAGTGATCATTGCTACACAGACTCACTCAAACCAAATATTGTTATACTTGCTTATTTTTCAGGATTGATGAAAATAAGTTCAAGTGATTTTGAAATCTTGCTTTTCCAGGATTGTTGGATACAAGTAAAGTCACTTTGAAATGATTGTTCTTGTTGTTGACATAGTGAAAAATCCAAGAGGATTGTTCTTGGTCCAAGAGGACTGTTCTTGGTCCAAGAAGATTGTTCTTGGTTTTTCTAGTTCTTGTTTAATTTTGTCAACTATAAGGAAATCTCTTTCATGTTGAAAGGGGATTGGAGTACTCTCGGACTGTGAGGGGAACCAGGATATATCGCTTGTGTCTCTTTATTTTTCTGCACTTTACTCTTTCATAAACTCACCATAAACCAGAAAAATAATATCCATCATCACTAAAACTAGAAAAAAGTTAAAGTACCTAATTCACCCCCCTCTTAGGCGCACTTCGTACTTACAATACTTCATAAAGTAGGTTGAAGCAGCCTCATTTTCCTCTGTTGCCAAGAACGTTGTTTCCTGATTCATTAAGCACAATCTTATATGTTGTTATGGAATCCCAGAAAGGATCATCACAGACAATGGTACCAATCTCAAAAACACTATGATCATGGAACTCTGCATGTTGTTCAAGATAAAGCACCACAATTCTTCTCCGTATCAACTGAAGATGAATGGCGCAGTGGAAGCCGCCAATAAGAACATTAAGAAGATTATACAGAAGATGACTGTGACATATAAAGTTTGGAATGAGATTACCATTTTCTCTCCATGGTTATCACACTTCATCTCAAACATCAACTAGGGAAACCACATTTGTCTATGGTATACAGGCTGTCCTACCTGTCGAAGTTCAGATTCCTTCGCTAAGAATCATGACAAATGCATATTTATACGAAGACGAATGGATTCAGACTAGGTTGGACCAATTGAATTTAATTGACGAGAAAATATTGGCGACTGTCTGTCACGATCAGATGTATCAGAAACGTATGATTAAATCCTTCAATAAGAAGATCAAGCATCGAGTATACCAGGTTGATGACTTGGTAATAAAGAGCATCATCCTATCGCAAGGTGTTCCCAGGGGCAAATGGACTCCTACCTATGAAGTGACATTTGTAATCAAGAAGATATTTTCGGGCGATGCAATGATACTTACCACCATGGACAGTGAAGATATTCCACACCTTATGAACACGAACATAGTCAAAAGATATTACGTATAAAAAACGACCCGCTAGGTTCACTGGACTAGAAAAAAATAAGGGCATCCCGGCGAACCAAAAGGGTTCGGGAAAAAATCAGGGATAAATATGTAAAAGACTGTACATCCGGCAAGTTGAAAACCTGAAAAGGCGGCTTGGGAAAAAAAGGGTATCCCAGTGGACTGAAAACCCGAAAAGGAAGTCCAGGAAAAAATTAGGGATTAAAGCATATGATTATGTCCCGTTGATCACTTACAACCAGCTTTATTACCAATGTTAAGTTTGAATGGTGCCTATTAATTTAATCAATTTCTTCTGACAGTAAGGGATGAGATGCTCAAGGACATAGAGGCAATAGCAGTGTTGAAACCCGACGAGATTATTTACACATAGCTATATATTTTGTTTTCACTTTGTACTCTCTTTATTTTTCATGATGATTTCCTCTTACTAGGAATTTTGTCTCTTTGTACAACAATCGCCTGTTTATGGGAAAACTATCAATATAAACACAATTTCAAAATTCAAATTTTGTTCTACTATTTCGGTTTTGTTTGCAAAAATGTCCAATGACTAACGCAAGGCAACTTGGGTACCTAACAAGAAATAATTTCTTTTGTTTTGTAGGTATGGTTGAAATCCACTCAAAGTCTATGGTATCTCGATAGCGGATTTTCGAAGCATATGACGGGAGATGTTAACTAATTTTCACATCTAACATTAAAAGCCAAGGGGTATCTCACCTATGGAGATAATACCAAAGGAAAAATTCTTGGCCTTGGTAATGTTGGTGCACCACCTTTCACATCCATTGAAGATGTACTTTATGTTGATGGACTCAAGCACAATCTTCTAAGTATTAGCCAAATTTGTGACAAAGGGTTCAAGATCAAATTCAATAAAGATGAATGTTTGATCATGGATGAAACAACCAATGAGGTAAAACTCAAAGGTAAAAGAGTTAACAATATTTTTATGCTTTCTTTAGATGAGTTATCTTTGAAATTAAAATATCTTATGGTAATCAATAATGAATCATGGTTATGTCATAAAAGCGAAGCCCATATACATATGGAACATTTAAATAAATTAACCAAACATGATCTTATCATTGGCTTACCAAAGATAAAATTTATCAAAGATAAATTGTGTGATGCTTGTCAAAAGGGAAAACAAACTAGATCAACTTTCAAATCTAAGAATGTGGTTTCTACTACAAGGCCACTAAAATTGTTGCATATGGACTTCTTTGGTCCATCAAGAACAAGAAGCTTCAGAGCTAATGTATATGCTTTAGTTATTGTTGATGATTTTTCTAGATATTCTTTGACTTTGTTTCTTGTGCATAAAAGTGATGCTTTTACGGCATTTAAGAAGTATGCAAAGAAAATTCAAAATGAAAAATCATTAAAGATTGTATCCATAAGAAGTGATCATGGTGGAGAATTCCAAAATACATCTTTTGAAGAATTTTGTGAAGAACATGGCATCTCTCACAATTTTTCAGCACCAAGGACTCCATAACAAAATGGAGTAGTTGAAAGAAAGAATCGATTTCTAGTGGAACTTACAAGAACAATGCTAAGTGATGCAAATATACCAAAATATTTTTGGTAGGATGTGGTTAGTATGGCATGTTATGTTGGAAATCGAGTTATTATTCGACCTATTTTGAAAAATACTCCATATGAAATCTTCAAAGGAAGAAAGTCAAACATTGTTCACTTTCATATTTTTGGATGCAAGTGCTTTTTCCTCAACAATGACAAAGACAATCTCAATTATATAGTCTCTTGAGATGATGATGATATTTCAGATATGCCAATAGAATATGCTACCAAGGCCAATCAAAATAACAATCCAGATTCTTTCATAGAAGAAACTTCTCAACAAGATCTACCCAAAGAATGGAGAACTCATCGAGATCACCCAATTGAAAATATTATCAGTGATATTAGAAAAGGAGTATCAACAAGACTCAATATTCAAGATGCATGTCTACACATGGCATTTGTATCTCAAATTGAACCTTCCAAAATAGACTAAGCTTTGTTGGAAGATCATTGGATGATTGCTATGCAAGAAGAATTAAACCAATTTGAAAGAAGTCAAGTTTGAGAACTGGTACCAAGACCAAACGGAAAACATACCATTGGAACTAGATGGGTATTAAAAAACAAACTAAATGAAAATGGGATAATTGTCCAAAACAAAGAAATATTGGTTGCACAAGGATACAATCAAGAAGAAGAAATTAATTTTGAAGAAACCTTTGCTCCTATTGCAAGGTTAGAAGCAATTAAATTATTATTGGCTTACGCTTGTTCTATGAAGTCTATGTCAAACAACCTCTTGGTTTTGAAGAAATCAAGAATCCTTCACCTGTCTTCGAGTTGAAAAAGACACTTAATGGCTTAAAACAAGCACCAAGGGCATGGTACGATCGACTTAGAAATTGTTTATGTGAAAAGGGCTTTGAAAAGGGACAAGTGGACAAGATGATTTTTATCAAGAAGATAAAGAATCATACTCTGCTTGTTCAAGTGTATGTCGATGATATCATATTTGGATCAACGAATAAAGACTTGTGTGAAGAATTCTCATCCATGATGAAAGGATAATTTGAAATGTCCATGATGGGTAAATTGAACTACTTTCTTGGATTACAAATCGAGCAACTTGCAACAGGGACTTTTATTCATCAATAAAAATATTGTAAAGAGTTATTGAAGAAATTTGACATGGATTCATGAAAACCTATTGCCATCCCAATGGGTTTGGGAACTTATGTGGATCTTGATGAAACATGTGTGCCCATAGACGTCTCAAAATATCGAGGAATGATCGGCTCCCTATTATACCTAATAGTAAGTCGACCCGACATCATGTTTAGCGTATGTCTTTGCGCTAGATTTCAAGCCAATCTAAAGGAGTCCCACCTTGCTACAGTTAAACGCATTATGAAACATCTTAAGGGAACTACAGACGTCGGCTTATGGTATGCTAAAGGTAGTATGTGTTCGTTACTTGGTTATTCATATGCAGATTATGCAGGATGTAAAACAGATAGAAAAAGCACCAGTGGCACGTGTCATATTCTTGGGAGTGCTCTAGTATCATGGTCATGAAAGAAGCAAGTATGTGTGGCTCTTAGCATGGCTGAAGCAGAATACATTGTGGCTGAAAGTTATTGCACTCAAATTCTATGGCTAAAATAACAACTACGTGACTATGGAATTAATCTTGGATGCATCCCGCTAAAATGTGACAATACAAGTGCACTCAATATCACGAAGAATCCAGTCATGCACTCTCGGACAAAGCATATTGATATTCGACATAATTTTATCTAGGATCATGTGCAAAATGGTGACGTAGAAATCTCATATGTTGATACACACAATCAACTAGCAGACAACTTTACAAAGCCTCTAGCAAAAGATTCATTCTTCAAGATTCGATGAGAACTTGATATATTAGATGAACATGACATATGATTTATATCTATGAAACATAAAAGGTGCATGTACTCTTTTCATTAAATTTTATATTATTCTTACCAAGTATATCTCTCTTCATCCTACATTCACTTTAAATTGTTCTATATAATGTTTATCTATATGTTTTAATGTCATATATACTTGTTAATATGTTGTTATACATGTTTGGTAGAAGCTACAATAGATAGGTATAGGTTATGGACTAGTATGTACTATATTTTCACTTTTTCACTGTCAGTAACCGATTACCCTAAGTCAGTAATCAATTACCACACAAACATAGGCGTTTTTCACATTTCAGGCACCTTTAGTAACCGGTTACCCATATCCTGTAAGCGGTTACCGTGTGAAGTTTATCGAAATTTTAGTTTTTATCAAGGCATTTATGATTTCCCACATCATTTCCCTCCAATTATTTTTTCCTCTTTAACCAAAATTATTTCCCACCTGTAGTTGTTTAGTTGTTGGCATGCATTTTTGGTAAAACCAGTTGTGTGAATGTCATGACTGATGTCATAACATTCTAGTTTATTAGGTACTGATTCTGTAGGTACCTTTGCAGAAAAATATTGTCATACAGGTGCTGCTGTGTATGAATGTGTATCTGAGCATTTTGCAAAAAGATCACATTTACCAAAATCAGTAGACAGGATTTCAGATGTCATAACAAATGTTAAGACATCCTGTTCTGAACTAACAGTTATGCAGTTTGGGTAATTCTGAGTTTTTTCAGGAAAATGACTCAGTCTTTCCAGAACAGAAAATCTCGTGGACTTGGGGTTAACCTAGCTCAACCCTAACCTGGTTGATAAAGTCCTGTGACCTAGCCTTAAGGTCAAACGGAATTAACCCTAGCTTTTTGTGGAAACCCTAACTGAAGATGCAGCTGCTATATATTCAACAGGGCTGCTATTTTGAATGTATCCCTTTTGACAGAAGATCATTTAGAAGCTGTATAGTTTTAACTATTGTAATCCAAGCAATTATCATTGTGATAAGTGACTTGGAATAGGTTTTAATTGTAAGGTTTGTGTATCACTCAAAGCTTTGAAGCAAGAGTGTTTTTGTGTCTCTTGACTAAAGCTTTGAAGCAAAGTCACGTTAGGTTTATGTATCACTCAAAGTTGTGAAGCAAGAGTGTTTGTGTTGCTTGATTAAAAAGCTGTGAAGCATAATCAAGTGTATGTTTTGAAGAGTGTCTTCATCAATTCATTAGTCAAATTGTTTTAAGTATCACTGTTGTGATTGAGGGGGAGTGAGTAGGAACTCAGGTTTAAGTTGTACTTAGATTGAAGTTGCATTGGGTAGGTCTTAAGTGAAGGAGATAAACTGGTCGGTTTATTCCTGAATTAATATCTCTTATAGTGGATTTCCTCCCTGGCTTGGTAGCCCCCAGAGTAGGTGTTGTTGCACACTGAACTGGGTAAACAATTGATTGTGTTCTTTACTGTTTTTGTATTTACTGTCTTATAGAAAGTCAGATACGGTGTCATAACATTGAGCGTGACATTGAGTATCTGCAACCAGAATTTCAATTGGCATCAGAGCAGGCACCCTGCCTGTATTACTGGGTGAGATCTAGGGATATCACTTTCTGGCACTATGGACAAAGAAGGAGTTTTTGGAAATAGACCACCCATTCTGGATGGAACAAATTATGACTACTGGAAACCTCGTATGATAGCCTTCTTAAAATCTCTGGACAAAAAGGCTTGGAGAGCTGCTGACAAAGGATGGAACCATCCCACCATAACTGAGAAAGATGGGACAATCAGTCTGAAGCCTGAGGAAGATTGGAGTAAAGAAGAAGATGAGTTAGCCCTGGGAAATTCCAAAGCTTTAAATGCCTTGTTCAATGGAATTGATAGAAACATTTTCAGACTAGTACATCAATATGAACTGGCCAAGGAAGTTTGGGACACTCTCAAAACTACTTATGAGGGCACTTCCAAAGTGAAAATCTCAAGGCTTCAGATGTTGACTACCAAGTTTGAGAATCTAAAAATGATGGAAGATGAAACCATTCATGAGTTTCACATGAACATCTTGGAGATTGCCAACACCTCAGGAGCACTGGGAGAAAAGATATCAGAAGAAAAATTGGTGAGAAAGATTCTCAGATCCTTGCCTAAAAGATTTGCAATGAAGGTAATTGCCATAGAGGAAGCCCAGGACATCAGCAAGTTGAAAGTGGATGAACTAATTAGGTCTCTTCATACTTTTGAGATGGGGATCACTGATAATGGTGACAAGAAGAACAAGAGCATATCACTTGTATCCAACACTGATGTTGAAAACAAGGAGGATGAAGAAGAAAATATTTCAGAAGCTATAGCCATGCTTGGAAGACAATTCAACAAACTCATCAAAATAATAGATCCAAAGTCAAGGTCTAATGTTCATAACATTCCCTCTGACATTGACAGTTCCAGCAGAAGACCAAGGTCAGAAGAGAAGGGAAATCAAGGCAGATGAATTCAATTCCATGGTTGTGAAGGATATGGGCATATTCGAGCTGAATGTCCTACCTTTCTTAAGAAACAAAAGAAAGGAATGACTGTTACTTGGTCTGACTGTGATTCAGAAAGTAATTCTGAAGAAGAATCTGCCAAACTAGTTACTGCTCTAACTGGTGTTTGTACCTCTGAAAGTGACACTAGTGATGAAGAAGTGACATTTGAAGAACTGGCTGATACTTACAAGAAATTGTGTATCAGAAGTGCTGAAGTCTGTGTGCAGAATGAGAAACAATCAAAACTCATCATAAAGCTGGAGGCTGAAAAAAGGGCAGACCTTGAAACTATAAGTCATCTAGAAGGGGAAGTTCAATTGCTGAACTCACAACTGAACCAAATGACCAAATCTGTCAAGATGCTGACTAATGAAACAGACAAATTGGAAGAGATTCTTCAAGTTGGACAAAATGTGGGAAACAAATCTGGACTAGGATTTGTGGAAGCTAAGAAATCTGGTGCAGACAAGAAGATCAGGCCTGTTAAACAAATGTCAAAGCAGATGTCTCAACACAACTCTCAACATCAGAAACAAAGATATATGAAGAAAAAGTACCAAAGATGGAGATGTCATCATTGTGGGAGGTATGGCCACATAAAGCCTTTCTGCTTCAAATTGCATGGATACCCTAATCAAAACTCAAGTGTTAAACCTAAGTCAAAAAGGGTACCACATACTCCTCAATGGAAGAAAAAGGCTACTGCCCTGATAGCCCACACTTCCCTGAGAGTCTCTGCAAGGGAAGGCTGGTACTTTGACAGTGGGTGCTCTAAACACATGACTGGAACAAAGAACATTCTCAATCATGTTAAACCTCACAACACTAGTTATGTGACCTTTGGAGATGGTGCTAAAGGTGAAATCAAAGGAGTTGGTAATTTGGACTGCCCTGAAGTTCCAAATCTAAATGAAGTACTATTGGTAAAAGGCCTGACTGCTAATCTCATTAGTATCAGTCAATTGTGTGATCTAGGATTCAAGGTCAACTTCTCAAAATTTGAATGTCTAGTAATTAATGAAAAACTAGAAGTGGTAATGAAAGGAATCAGATCTAAAGATAATTGTTACTTGTGGCAGCCTGAGAACACTAATAACTCCACTATGTGTTCAATTACCAAAGAAGAAAAAGAGATGAAACTGTGGCACCATAAGCTTGGCCATCTTCATCTAAGAAGAATGAATAGAACTATCTCTATGGAAGCAGTCAGAAGGATTCCAAGACTGCAAATTGATAAAAGGAGGGTTTGTGGTGAACTTCAAATTGAAAGGCTTGGTAAAAAGAGACATGTCTATGATGTGGTGAATAAACTTGAAGAAGGATGTGCTGTCAGAACCAGAAGTAATCATGACAAGGAATTTGGAAACAACAAGTCTAATAAATTATGTTTCCCAGAAGAAATAAGTCATGAAGTCTCTTCTCCTATAACTCATCATCAAAATGGAGTTGACAAAAATAAAAATAAGATCATACAGGAATCTGCTAGAGCTATGATTCATGTCAAAAGAATGCCTTCCCAACTCTGTGCTGAAATAGTTGCAGCTGGTAGTAGTTGTTCTCAAAATATCTGGACAAAACAGATGCTCACTGAGTATAATGTCTCACAAGATGTTGTGACATTGTATTGTGACAATCTGAATACAATCAATATTTCCATGAACACTATTCATCATAGCAGGACCAAGCACATTGACCTTGTAGAGAAGAAGTCAATTAAACTGGAACATGGTATCATTAAGCTTCAGCTGGCTGATTCTTCTACCAAGGCTCTTGTTGGAAATCAACTTGAAAACTTGAGGGGCAAGATGGGTATTTGCCAACGTGAGAAATTATAGCAATTAATTTTGCTTAAAACAAGGGTTGAAGGAGTTATTTGTGTTAAGTCTATTTTTAGTGGGTTAATCATATGTCTTTCCAATTCTTTCAAAATTATTAAGAAGTTGAATAGACTCTCAATTGTCTCCTACCTCTCTCGTCTTTGCAACCTATTCCTTTCTCTCAATCAAAGTTTTCTCTCAAATTGCTACTGGTGCTCTAAGTCAATCAAAATGTCTCAAACATCATCTTCAACCAAGGCGACCACTTCATCTTCATCATCTGACCAAGATTCTCGAGCAATCACCACATGCATAGATTCTGAAGTCCTGGAGGTCACTCCTCTCAGAGAAATGGCAACTGACCCCTCCAAAGTCAAAAAACTGAGAACTAGGCATGCAGGAAGAGCTCAAGCTACTGCTTCTGGTAATCCTTCTCATCCTTCTTCCTCTGTACCAAATAGGGAAGGATCAGCTCAAGTACATTAAGCAATTGCTAGGCTTGTTACAAGAATACTAAGCGGAAACCAATCTGTACCGGGGATTTCTGTCCCATTAAATCAAGAATCAGCAAGCCCAAATGTGGATGTCTCTGAGAATGTAGATGTCTCTGAGAATGTTGTGACACAAAATGACAACATTCAGAACCCTTCAGAGAAGACTGTTGATCCACCTATCATTGATGTGGATGAGGAATACTCAGACAATGATCTGATTGCCAATGTAAACCCTAACATAGCTAGGAGAATGATGAAAAGAAAGTGTAATCAGAATGCTGCAAAATGTATGACCAAAGATAAACCTGCTAATAAGAAATCCAAGGTTGAAGGCAAGGCTGGGGTAGAATCTGTGAAAACTGGTCAGTCCAAAGGAAAGGTGAAAGCCCAGGTGCATACTGGTAGACAACCAATTACAAAGACGAGAAAAGAACCTGAATCTTCTGATTCTGATGAGAAATCAGTGTTTAAGATTGATGCTGAAGAAATTCCTATCAGAAGGAAACTCCCCTCCAGTAAAATTGCTAGAGTTCCTGAAGTCCCAACAGACAACATCTCTTTTCACCATCCTGACAATGCAAAAAGATGGAAGTATGTTTTCTTGAAGAGAATAGCTTTAGAAAGAGAGCTAAACAATGATGCCATGGAGTGCAAGGACATCATGGACCTGATTAAAACTACTGGACTGATGAAGACTGTGGTAAAATTTACCAAGTGCTATGAAAATCTTGTCAAGGAGTTCATAGTTAACTTGTCTGATGAATGTGCTGATGGAAGGTCAGCTGACTTTGAAAGTGTTTATGTTAGAGGAAGAAGGGTTAATTTCTCTCCATCAGAAATTAACAAATTTCTTGGAAGATCAAATGAGGATTGCCCTGAACTGGAAGTCACTGACAATGAAGTTTGTCAAACCATCACAGCAAGACAAGTCAAGTGCTGGCCCTTGAAAGGCAAGCTGAATGCCAGCAAACTTAGCATGAAATTTTCCATCCGGCACAAGATTGGTGCAGCCAACTGGGTCCCTACAAACCATAAATCAACTATCTCCACAGGATTGGGGAAATTTATTTATGCTGTGGGAACCAAGACTGTTTTTGACTATGGCAGGTATATTTTTGAACAAACTTTAAAACATGCTGGTAGTTATGCTGTCAAAGGCCCAATTGCCTTTCCCTCCCTCCTTTGTGGAATTATCCTTGCACAATACCCTGATATCCTGGTGGCAAGAGACACTGCTTGCAAAAGAGCTCCTGCTCTTGGGTTACACTACAAGCTGTTTCAGGGATCTCATGCTCCTGATATTGTCATAACATCAGCTGAGACATCATCTGTAAAGACTCAGTCCAAAACATCTGATGTTATAACTGTATTGAAAGAGACCTGCAAAGAGCTGGAAGCTAGGAAAAAGACCCTAGAAAACCTAATTGTCAGGTTAGAAAAGGAGGAAGCTGAAGGAAACAGAAGGGAAGAGGGTGCAGAAGCTGAAGATCAACTCAATACTGAAGAAACTAGCTCCTCTGAAGGGGACAGTGCTTGAAGGTTGGTGGAGTTGATGCTGATTCATGGTGGAGTTTGCAAGTGTGTTCAATTTTTAGTTGTTGTTTTCTGGATAACTGTATAATCTTTTAAGAACATATTTCTTTGGCCCATTTGTGGCTAAAGAGGGGGAGATATATTTTGGTAGACTTTATTAGACATTCTATTTTTCTGCAGTCATTTTTTCTGCTGCTATCTATCTCTGATTGCTTAGGGGCTTTAGCCAAAAATATGCCAAAGGGGGAGTTTGTAGTTGTTTAGTTGTTGGCATGCATTTTTGGTAAAACCAGGTGTGTGAATGTCATGACTGATGTCATAACATTCTAGTTTATTAGGTACTGATTCTGTAGGTACCTTTGCAGAAAAATATTGTCATACAGGTGTTGCTGTGTATGAATGTGTATCTGAGCATTTTGCAAAAAGATCACATTTACCAAAATCAGTAGACAGGATTTCAGATGTCATAACAAATGTTAAGACATCCTGTTCTGAACTAACAGTTATGCAGTTTGGGTAATTCTGAGTTTTTTCAGGAAAATGACTCAGTCTTTCCAGAACAGAAAATCTCGTGGACTTGGGGTTAACCTAGCTCAACCCTAACCTGGTTGATAAAGTCCTGTGACCTAGTCTTAAGGTCAAACGGAATTAACCCTAGCTTTTTGTGGAAACCCTAACTGAAGATGTAGCTGCTATATATTCAACAGGGCTGCTGTTTTGAATGTATCCCTTTTGACAGAAGATCATTTAGAAGCTGTATAGTTTTAACTATTGTAATCCAAGCAATTATCATTGTGATAAGTGACTTGGAATAGGTTTTAATTGTAAGGGTTGTGTATCACTCAAAGCTTTGAAGCAAGAGTGTTTTTGTGTCTCTTGACTAAAGCTTTGAAGCAAAGTCAAGTTAGGTTTATGTATCACTCAAAGCTGTGAAGCAAGAGTGTTTGTGTTGCTTGATTAAAAAGCTGTGAAGCATAATCAAGTGTATGTTTTGAAGAGTGTCTTCATCAATTCATTAGTCAAATTGTTTTAAGTATCACTGCCGTGATTGAGGGGGAGTGAGTAAGAACTCAGGTTTAAGTTGTACTTAGATTGAAGTTGCATTGGGTAGGTCTTAAGTGAAGGAGATAAACTGGTTGGTTTATTCCTGAATTAATATCTCTTATAGTGGATTTCCTCCCTGGCTTGGTAGCCCCCAGAGTAGGTGTTGTTGCACACTGAACTGGGTAAACAATTGACTGTGTTCTTTACTGTTTTTGTATTTACTGTCTTATAGAAAGTCAGATACGGTGTCATAACATTGAACGTGACATTGAGTATCTGCAGCCAAAATTTCACCACCTAAAGTCATCCCACCAAAAATTACTCTTACCAAAAATTATTCTTACCAATAATTACTCCCTCCAATTGTTTCCTCTTAGTACCTTTGTTTATTGTTTATGTTCTTCCTATGTAATTTTTGTTATCTTTTTGCATTTTGAATTGTATTTCCTTTCGTACTATTTATGTCTTCAAAGACCTAGTGTCCAATATGTTTCTAAGTATGTGTTAACTTTATGTTTTGTTATAAACATGTGTTATCTTTTACTTGTGTTTTATATTCTGTTTTATTATGGTCTTTCCCTAACCTTTTTGATATTGACAAAGGGGGATAAGACATTGTGTGCTTGTGTTTAGTGATGTAGAATTTTTTTTCCAGATTTTAAAGCTTCATCCTTGAAAAACAAGTCTTCAAAGGCTACATAAATTCAGGGGGAGAAACAAGTCTTCAAAGGCAACATAAATTCAGAGGGAGATATCCAACTTAGGGGGAGAATGCACATCACTATGGTAAACATACAAGAAACACTCAAAGACCTTGATGCACAAACTACAAATGTCAAATTGGTTGTCTACATCAAAAAGCGGGAGAATATGATTGCATGCACTCCAATCAAAGTGTTTTGATGAAGACCAAAATACATAAAGTCAAATAAATATCAAGGCTGTGGAAAATAAGATATTCAAGATCATATAATATTTCAAAATCATCCTATGAAGTCTTCTACATGTGAAAAACCAACTTTCAAGATGAAGATTTATGAAGATTCATCAACAGGTTAGATACAAGTTTTAATTTGAGGTTTTTAAGATGATATAGTGCTTGGAATATACTCTAAACATCTTACATAAGTGTCATGATCATTTAAGAGTAAAACATTGCATGTTCATCACTTAGAAAAATATGTTTTTATCACTTTCACTCAGTGGTAATCGGTTACAGGGTTACAGTAATCGGTTACAGGACTTCACAAAATAAAAATAAAAATAAAAATTTTGGTTCAGTGGTCACTGGTTACAGCATTTGGGTAACCGGTTACAGGCATGCAAATTTAAAAATATACATGTTATCATACATGTGTAACCAGTTACAGCCCTACGATAACCGGTTACCACTGAAGAAAAATTCAAAAAAATTTTGTTTTACATGGCTGTTGGATGATACCTCTTGGGATCCAACCATTGCATCTTTTTACTCGTTTAAGGTGTAATGAACAAGTGCATTTCATATATAAAATCCGTTTGCACTCAGATCATCACATAAGACATATTATTCAAAATTTAAAAAATTCTTAAGTGATGTAAAACTTTGAGAATTTACATATTGCGTGAAACATGGTTTAGATTTTTCATACTCATCATTGTTTCAGCATATATTCAGCACTAGATCTGACTATAAACTTCCTATTAAATCTTGTCTTAGTATTTTGATAACCATTGTGTTATTCAAAAACAGATCATACTTTATTAAAATCAGATTTTGTATAAGATTAACCTTGCACTTCAGGATTATTGGAGCAAGTGTGTGAATTGAAGAGGATTGTTCTTCTTGCACTTAGTGTTGAATATCTTAAAGGTTTTAAGAGCCTTTGATATCCCTATATATTAGATAGTAAGGCATTCCCTTTGGTGTGATTAGGCTTGTGCCATTATTCTAAACTATAGTGAAATATCTTCCGTGTTGGCAAGAGGACTGTAGTACTCTTGATTTGTGAGGGGAACCAATATACATCTGGTGTTCATTTACTTTCCGCACTTTATTTCTTTCATCACCATAATCATAAAAATAAGAACTTTGAAAAGAAGGAAAAAATTGACCATCACCTAATTCACCCCCCTCTTAGGCGCATTATTAACTTACAAACCCTGAAAGTTGTGTGACATAGACCTCTTTTTCTAAAGGACCATTCAAAAATGCTGATTTCATATCTAAATGAAATTTCGACCAACCTTGGTTTCATGTCAAGGCTGCCGCTAGTCGAACAACCTCTAATATTTCAACTAGAGAAAATACTTCTGAATAGTCGAGTCCTGCTCTCTGAAGAAAACCTCGAGCTATTTATCTTGCTTTATGTCTTTCTATCGACCCATCAACATTGTGTTTTAACTTGAACAACCACTTTAATTTGATAGCTTTTGTATATGTTGGAAATTCAACTAACTCCCATGTGTTATTTCTTTCTATTGCATGTAACTCTTTGATCATATCATACTTCCACTGTATAATTTTCAAAGCCTCACTATAGTTGATAGGTTCAATTCCTGCAAGTAAAGCAAAATTAACTAATTCTCCATCTGGCATTACTTCATCATCACCAACCACTTCATAATCATGAAGTATTACTGGAATAACTCTAGTTATTTGAGGTATTTTTCTTGTGATATCCACACCCTCTTCGACTTTGACATTGTCGGGAATGTCAGCAACTTCTTCGATTGGAATATTTTCAATTTCTTCGACTCCATTAGTTTCTTCGTCAAAACCATAACTCATCAATGTCTTGTTAATTGCAACATTTGAATTCCAATCCCATGTAGAATTTTAATAAATCACAATGTCTCGGCTCAACACAATTTTCTCATTGATTGGATTGAATAACCTGTATGCACTAGTTTTATGACATCCTACCAGAATCATAAGTTCACTCTTGTCATCAAGCTTCCTTCTTCTTGCATCAGAAATATGCTTGTAACACATAGACCCATACATCTTCAAATGACATACTGATGGTAGTTTTCCACTCCACACTTCTTCAAGAACCTTATTCTTCAATTTCTTGGTAAGACACTTGTTCAAAATATAAATTGAATTCAAAATAGCTTAACCCCATAAGGATTTTGGAAAATTATTCTGCTTTAGCATGCATCTCGCCATATCCAATATAGTCATGTTTCCTCTTTCTGCAATTCCATTATGTCGAGGTGTATAAGGAGAAATTACCTCATGATCAACACCATGTTCTGCACATAAGTCTTTAAACATCTTGGATGTGTACTCACCACCTCCATGTGTTCGTAGAACTTTGATCTTTTTCTCACTCTTGTTTTTGACAAGCATCTTGAATCTCTTAAAGATTTCAAATACTTCGTCCTTCCTTTTGATCACATAGATCCACAGCTTTCGACTAAACTTATCCACAAACAAAACAAAATATTTGTTTCCATCAATGGTATTCTCTTCAAGCGGGCCACATACATCTGAATGTACAACTTCGAGTATGCAGGATGATCTCATTGGCATAGTTGAAATAAAATAATTTCTGGATTGCTTTTGTTGACAATTATATATGTATATGTATATAAAGAGAATATTCTCTAGAATATTCCTTATAATATTCCTTAGAATATTCCTTAGTGTATTCTAGAATATGATAGGATATATATGTAATTAATACTAGGATTTGTATTTTCTCCTATATAATGCATCTTCCATTGTGCTATTCAGACACACAGTTTATTCAAATGTCTCTTAGTCTCTCATATTTCAATATGGTATTCAGAGCCTACTGAGAGACAACACTTTTCCGTACTTTACCCGGTTGACCCACTGTCTTCCGGTGAGAAATTTTGGCAAACCGTGTCATAACTCCAGTTTGCCTTCCATACACTGTCGTGACTCATTCCAACATCAATTCTCAAAATTTTCCAGTCATCACCAAACTTCCTCCTCAAACAACCGGCGAAATAAATCATTGAGAGAAAATCAATGAAGTCACCATCGAATATTTTTTATCCCACCGGAAGGGAAAGGTAAACATCGAGTAAACTTGATAAGGGTGAAATCAAGGTCTTGCGACCAAGATATACAAATAAGGGAGTCGATTACGCAAGGGCAAGGTATTATCACCCCTCACATCATGGTACTCCACGAGATCCACTCATGTTGTTATAGTCAAAGGGTGTGTTCTAATCTAAAGCTTACAAGCTAGGTAAAAAATTGCAAAGAGGGAATGCATGCAAAAGAAACCACGGGGAAAATAAGGAATATTTACAAAGTTTAGCGCGCCTGCACCCTGAGACCAAATTCCTATGTATCCCTTTTAAGCAATCAGAGCATCATAGTTCGGCTCAAAATTTTCCTTTTGTTTTGTATTTTTTATGAACAATATTAATTTCTCTTTCTTCCGTAGCTCGACCTTTGGAGACTCACGCGTTGACACGGAAATGAATTAACATGTTCTATCTGAAAATATATTTTCAAAAGAAAAGTGCCCGAAGGCGGATAATGCTAAATCCATGCTCTAGCAAGTAGGCATGGTGCCACCCGACCTTTGGTGAATTATGCGTTGTATTGCATAGACTAGAATTAACACATATTTTTTAGAGTTTCGAAGGAAGGCCCGAAAGCAGAATTTTTTTGAATTGGTTGATGCTTTTTACCTTGAAAAAGGATTTAAGAGATATTAGAGTGTTTTATGCATTTTCCAAAGAAAAAGGTTTTAGTCTTAATCATGCAAAAGGAAAAGAAAAAATCTAAGGGGAATTATCTAGCTCTATCCCTAATGGTATCATGCAATAATGGTTCTAAGGTTGAGTTTAAAAGGGAAATCTCTACCTATGTTAGCATGCATGGATTACGATCCTAATATCTAACTTGCATCGAAAACGAAACAAGTGAATCCTAAGGGAACATGCAAAGGTGACAACCTAATAAAAATACACAAGCACAAGTGCAAACAAACAGAGTCGAGCCAAAGCCAAAACAAAATTGAGGGTGAGCTAATAGCAAAAAATAAAGTCCAATGGATCTCAAATTGAAAGTAAGGAAATCTGTCCACTTGATTTTCTCGAGCATCGACATCGAGTAACAACTTGGAGCGTCAAAGTTTGAAGAAACACGGGCTAACATCGTCGAAATGAAAAACAAAGTATGGGGTTAATTATGAACCCTTTTCCACTTTTATTTGACTCAATGGACAAGAATATGCACGATTCAAAGCACCAACGCGTAACACGAGCTAAGAACTACACCGACTAGAAAGCGTGGGGGTCGATTGTGGACCCTTTGTTCCACTTATTTGACTCAATAGCAAGCACAAAATAAAAGATAAATGGGAGGGGAGTGGGATTTTCCTCTTTTGAGGTCTTTTGCACACAAGCAAATACAAACATGGCCTCTTTTTGAGGACTTTGCAAAATAAACATCGCCTCCTTTGAGGACTTTAAACAGATTGCCTACCTAAAGTATGGACTCTCAGTCATGCAACTATATTCCTACTTCTCATGGCAAGGAAAAGAAAATGTGACGCGAAAAAATAATCCAAAATTAGTATAATCCAAACGAACAAGAGTTCGTAGCAAGCAAGCAAAAGCAGAGAAACCTGGAAAACTTCGAGCAAGATATCATCAACAACACAATAGTCAGAATCAATATCCAATATAAGAATCAAATGTCACAATGCAAAAATAAATTGCAAGAAACGAGTGCGTCGTGTCAAGCTAACATCGTGCACAAAATAATGCTACACAAGAAAAGAATAATCCGAACAAATGCGTCGTGCGATGAATCACCTTCGGAAACTTGCACAATGTCACAAGATGAGTTATCAAATAACAAGGAAATTAATTTTTATAAAAAAATCAACATCACAACTCAAAATTACATATTATCATGAATGAAGCAAAGTCAAACAAGCAAAGGAACCACAAAACTAATTCCCGGGAAGCATTTATATCATCTCATGAATCACACAAAATATCAGTTTAAAATTGTCACAACTCAATGCACATGTTCCACAAATACCAAGGCAAGTATAATCATGCAAGAATCAACAATTAGATCACACTTGATGCTCAAATTACAAAATCCGGCATCTTGGTATCAATTCATGGAATCACTTAAATGATCGCGTTTAAAGCGAGCAAACTCAATATCAATGGTCAACCATCAAACAATTAACACAAACATGCATTATATGAATATAAAATCACAATGTACATGTTAAAAGGAAAATCAGACAACATTGTTTCCCTTCACAAAATGCACAAAACGTTGTTTCATACTCAACCGAAATCAATGCCAATGCTCTCCAATCATCCGATTAAATACAATATGCATTAAGCGCAAATTAAATCTCAATCTAAGAGCATTTTCACAAACCAGAGAGCACTACACTGTTTCTCAACATTGCACACAAATCATCTCGGAATCGGTAATTCCCAACACTAATGATCAACAAGTGCACAAATAACCTGAAGTAAGCATCAAACAACATTCAAGGAGCAATTTGCAATGCGTTTGTATTTTCCAGCAACTAATACATGCATGAACTAGAATCGGATAAAAACAAGTTCTAAACTCACAAATAGAAGAACAAAAGCTTTTTCCAATTCAAGTTATTTCGCTTAGAAATTAGAACCACTTGCAAACAAATAAATTCGCATATTCCAAGTCACAAACAACACTATTTAAGTGTTAATGCAATTTGTCATATTTGAAGTTTTAACATCGAAAAATTGAATTCATCAATAAATCGAATTGAAAATTGCATTAACTCATGAAAACATAAATAATTCTCATCAAAATTCAATAATCAACATATAGATCCAAAATTGTTATTCAAAAATCAACATCAATTCCCCGATTAAATTCAAGATCTATATCGATTGAAACATTACTCAATCAATTCCACACTTTAACATTATTGAAATTCAAGAAACAAGTTAAATGCAATAATTCTCAAATAATATTTAATTCAATTCACCAAATAATCCATTAAACACTTCAATCACAAAGATCAACTATGCAAATAAGTATTCAAATTAAGCAATGGATCAAGAAGTTTACCAAATTGAAGATCAACTCAGACAAGAAATCTCGTGCGAATAACAACTCCAATGGAGGATCGCTATGACGATGAGGCAGAAGGATGCGACGAAGGGAAGAAGTCCGCGGCCGGGGGTTGCGTGAAGGAGGGAGTACGTCGTCTGATAGAATCAGAGGTGGGCCGGAATCGTGCGTTGGTTCGCGAGCAACGTCGTGGTGGATACTGGAGATCACAGTGGTACTAGGCG
The DNA here is from genome assembly GCA_948472305.1 of Vicia faba. Lineage (NCBI taxonomy): Eukaryota > Viridiplantae > Streptophyta > Magnoliopsida > Fabales > Fabaceae > Vicia > Vicia faba. The sequence continues at coordinate 1,250,177,551 of OX451738.1, forward strand.
GATGGATTTTGCGGAAATTGAGGGAGAAGAGATGAAGTTCTTGAAGTTTTGTTGATTTTTTTCTTGAGATATTTAAAAAAAGTTAAGAGAAAATTAGGAGAAGTTTGTGGTAATGAGTGTTGTTGTGTTTGAAATTTGAAGTTTGAAATATATAGTATGGCTCCAATGTCTTGTTTGACTTGACAAAATATTTATTTTTCTGCTTATTTCATGCATAGTCAACATTGAACCCCCAAACTCATGACACATGGTGTGAAATCCTGACGCACGGCCTAAAACAGAAGTGTTGATAACGAAATTTGTAACGCGGCGCCGAAAGAATCGTCCTAATACGATAAAAATTGAGCAAGTTATGATGCTATGAATGGAGAGAAACTCAGTATTAAAATTCACAATGCAGATCTTTCAGCTTATTTTGTGTACGGCGCGCGAAAAACCGCAAGCTCATGACTTTCAGTGCAGAATCCTGTCGTGCAACCAGAAACAAAATTATCGGCGACGAAATTTGTGACATCGTGCCAAAAGAATCATCTCGATACGGTAAAAATCGAGCGAGTTATGATTTTTCAAATGCTGAGAAACAATGGACTTATTTTGTTATCTTGAAATTTTCAGCTTATTTTCATGCGCACTTTGGGAAGCAAGCCATAAACTAAAGCCTTTAAAGCATAGTCTGAACTTGGGACATGAAGCAAAGTCGTAGCTCATAATATTTTTGATCTCACGCTTCAATAATCATACCAATACGATAAAAATAGAGATTGTTACGATTTTTACAATATCGAGAAACAGTCCAATAGAAAAACAATTCGTAGTGCAATTTTCTCTGGTAACTCGCACTTTCGCAGACCTTCTGCAAAGAATTAACTTCTAACCCGAACATACGAATCGAAGATAAAATAAATAAGGATTTTTCTCCCAAAGAACCATCCAAAAACGTCGAACCGGGAAAAAGTTATGAATTTTTAAACATCAGATAAACAGCGGTCCAACACACTATTTCACGGTATTTTTCATTGTATATCTTCAAAATATTCTCACATTCAGAGATCTTCCTCAATGAATTGGCTTTCGAGCAGAAAATGAAAGTTGGAGGAAATAACAAGGAAATTCAAATGCTCTAAGAACCACTCAAATATGATTTTCCAGTAAGAAATTACGAATTTTTAAGCATCCCAAAACTGGCGAAGTAGTAAATCCACTATATACGCATTTCAGGTATTTTGCACTTTAGCAAATCTTCCTCACATAATTAGCATTAGATCTAAACATGTGAATTGAAGAATATCTCAAGAATGCTATAATGACTAAAGAATAATTTCCAAATCATTTTTCGGTCTCAAGTTATGGATTTCTGAACTCAAACCGCAAAATACTAAATTTTTGTCTGCACTGTCTCAAATCAATTGAAACGCTTGACTTTCTGCGTAATTTAGAGCATGTTGGAACGCATGAGATCTTGATATAATGATGACTTGATTAATACCTAATTGGATAGCTTGGAGCACGTGCGACATGCATTAAAAATCAGAAAACCCTGAGTTCTGCTTCACAGTGCTGCTTAACGAAACTGTCATCTTTCACTATTCTTTCTCATAGAGAAAAGCCTTGATCCCATGAATATAAACCCAATGACATGTATGTATGCATATGATGATAAAGTATAAGCTAATTAGCATTAAAATGAACAGTGCGAATTTTGGGGTACAACGACTGCTCCTATTCAATCTTCTTTAACCTGATGGTGAAATTGGCGGTAGCCTTTCGAAAAATCAAGGTAAAAGAGGATTAAATACTCAATAGAACCATAAAATTCTCACTTTGAAGTCACTCATGAATTATTTATTTATTTTTGGTTTTTTGTGAAAGGTAGTTACCAGGAAATGTATGTCAGGTCAAAATTAGACATACAGTAAGAAGGAGATCAAGTATACATGCCCGACCAGAATTGAACATATATAAGATTAACTTGACAGAGGACACCTTAACCAAAGGCGAGCTAAAAGATACGTGCCCAATAAAGATATTGGACATCTACAAAGATATCTGACAGAGGACACTTGAATCAAAAGCAAACTCGAAGACACCAACAGAAGACGCTTGCATCAAAAGCGAACTTACAGGAGAGAATGAAGACCGACCATAGATTTACTTCCATAGAGAACACATGAATCAAAGGCAAACTCATCACGGAAAGGAAAGTACACTTGCATCAAAATAAAACTCACAGATATCAAATCCAGAATGCTTACATTAAAAGTGAACTCAAAAACATCGAACCGAGAACACTTGCATCAAAAGTGAACTCACTGAGGAGAAAGAATACTAACCTCAGATAGACTACTACAAAGAACACTTGAATTAAAGGTGAACTCAAAATATACCAAACAAATAAAACTTGCATCAAAAGCGAACTCACAAGCATCAGATAGAGAACACTTGCATGAAAAGTGAACTCACACAGATATCGAATAGCGAACACTTACATCAAAAGCAAGCACATAGATATCCATAGAAAGCGCTTGCATCAAAAGCGCATTCACGTACAACAGACAGAGAATACTTGCATCAAAAGTGAACTCATTGAGGAAAAGAATACTAATTGCATATAGACTTGTATAGATGACACCTGAATCAAAGGAGAACTCACAAGATACCAAACAGAGAACACTTGTATCAAAAGCAAACTCACAGGCATCAAATATAGAAAACTTGCATCAAAAGTGAACTCACAGATATCAGGCAGAGAATGCTTGCATCAAAAGAAAGATTAAAGATAACAATAGAAAACGCTTACATCAAAAGCGATTTCATAGAGGAGAAGGAAAACTAAATGTATATAAACTCCTATATGGAACACCAAAATCAAAGGCGAACTCAAAGATACTAGACATAGAACGCTTGCATCAAAAGCGAGCTCAAAGGCATCAATGATACATGTTCAGTAATAATATTGAACATACATCAAGAAGAGTTTGACCAGAATAGACTCTGATAGAGAACACTTGCATCAAAGGCGAACTCCAATATACATGCCCGATAAGGATATTGGACAAATACAAAGGTATTTGAAAGAGGACACTTGAATCAAAAGTGAACTCGGCGACATCAAAGAAAGATTCTTGCGTCAAAAGTGAACTCACGGGGAAAAGAAGAATAGTCGCAGCTAGACTCCTAGAGAAAGCATGTCAATCGAAGGCAGACTTACCACAGATACTAATATCATAGACTCCACTGGGGAAACTAGTCAAGACACTTAATATAAAGTGAATATCTTGGAACACATCAATCATAGAAAATCCTAGGGAATAACATTAGAGGATTATTCAGCTTTGGGTACAAAACATCTGGTTATATCAGGTGCACATCATAATCGGCTTATACTTCAATGCATGTTTGAAATATTACAGCATAATTCTCCATACAATGAAAATGCTACACTTTCTGGTAGATGCAATGTAATGATGCATATTAGATGATGCATGTTTAGTGTTGCATATTTAGTGTTTCACTGGGGGAAACACAACAATCATCGACTGTCGGAGACAAGGAAATTTTGAACGGTTATCTTTGTATATCTGATCTTCAGTAGAGAATAATCAATCCAAACTTCATTGGGATGTTGCAAATCTGAAACATCAACTTCCAAGGAACGAAATCATTGGGAAAGTATACTCTTAGGAGGAATACTGCAAAAATAAATTATAGTATAGAGAGGATCTTGAACTCTGATCAAACTTTTAATTTCTTGGGGAGCATATCCCTTGTCTCTTGTTAGAATGAGGAGAAATTTGCTGAGAATGGAAACTTTCTCTCGTAAAGTTTCTTGATAAAGATTTCTTCTAGGGGAAATAAAGAGAGTTCTTGAATCAAATTAAAACCAATATCAGACCACACTGAGGATTTCACCACTGGGAGATAAAAAAATCGTCACTTGGGGAAGAGGAAAGAATCCTAGAACCGGAAACTTGAGGTTCCAAAACTCCACTATGGAATATCTAAACAATCTATTATCACTAGGGATAAAAAGAAGTTCTGACCAACACTCCCATTTGTGCACCACACGGGGGAACATGATTTTGTATAATTTTCATCACCACCAGGATTTATTGGGGGAAAAGAAGACTTGCTTCGCTGAAGGGAAGAGGAAATTTGATCAAGAAAAATCCTTGAAACTCAGCTTCAACTAGGGATAATACCACATCTTCCATTGGGGAACTGAAAAGCTCTTAATAGTAATCTCGCCGGTACCAGCTACACTGGAGAAGCTATCTTTGCAAGATTCATGTCGACAAGGACTTGTAATAGGGAGAAGACATTGCCCCATCAGGAATAACAACTGCTTCATGGGGTAAAAACTAGAATCTCCCATAGGTAATAAGGAATCTCCTCAAGAAATCTTAACAGAAGCAGTCTGTTATAACCGATTTTAAATTGAGAGTCGCAACCCTTAATTTTTATCTTTTAGAAGGGAATATAAAGGATAACCCTAATTTGGTCATAAATTCTATGTAGTTGGACTCGTTCTTAGAAGAAGGGAAGGTGTTAGGAACCCCTCATCTACCTTGTTCACAAGGATACTAGGGTTTAGAATTACGGCTTAGGAAATATGGTTTTAAATTTTATTAGGGGAACTCGCCACAATTTTAATCGTACGCCTACGTATCCTCTTATGAGAAATAAGAGTCCCAATTCGTAGTTTGCATTTGTTTGGTGTTTTTTATGGATTACGAAGATATTTTGAACTCCTTGAACTAAGTCTGGGTGTCGGGATAACATAGTTGTTAGACGAAGTTCATAGTCGATTAAAAGTATCTCTATAATCCTTTTTGAAAATTTTCTTGGATTTAATTAAATTTAAAAAAAGAGAAGATTTGATGTTGGTTAGTGTTGTACCCCAAAATTTTCCCTCCCATATTTCTCAACACATGGCAAGTGAGGTCCCCAAATTGCTCAAGGAAGTCCAAAGTTGACCAGACAAACTCTCTCCTAAGGCAGTCTACCTCAAATTAGGACTTCATTTTTTATCAGGATATGTGAACCATAAAAGACTAAAATGCTCACGATTTTCCTGATATGCTCTCAAGATCATCCATGTCAAGATTCAAGCCTTGCAGAAGAAGTTTGCTCAATCAATTGCTCAAAGGCCTGAAAATTAATTGTGCTAGGCCAAAAGTCAATTGTGGCCCACATACAGTCAACCTTCAAGATTTTTGGTCAACATCCTCATTTTGAAGTATCATTCATCATTTGATCAAGGGTTAATCATGATTCCTCAAGGATTACTCACAATTCATCAAAACCCAAAAGTTGCTAAATTAGGGTTTTGCAGGAAAAGTCAACTCAAATTTGACCAAGCATAACTTTATCATAATTTATCAAAAATGACTCATTAAAAGCTCATTTTGAAGAGGATGCAATTCCCTACAATTAATATTCAGCTCCCAAGTTCAAAATATGCACTCACAAAAAGATATAAATTTTGATATTATAGGTCATTTTGAAAAGTCAACAAAAACACCTTTTAGGTAAAAGCTTCATACATGAACATGGAAGACTCAATTGAGATGATACCAAAAGCGTTGCTTAGAGGAAACCCTAAGCTTTCTAAAAAGTCCCAGAAAACCTCTCTAGGGTAAAAATTGAGAGAGTTATGCATTGTCCAAGTTGACCTTTTTTGCAAAATTGCCAAAAGACAAATGTGAGCAAATTTGCATTTTTTGTCAAATGGGCCTAGTTTTTCATGATTGAATCTTGCTTATGACATGGTCCACGATCCAAATCAGCACCCACACACCTTTTGCTTTATTTATTTATTTGATTTTGATTTTTATCATTTAAAAGTCAAATTAAATCAAATAAATAACATAAAATAGCAAAGATTTGTTTTGATTTGATTTTGCATTGAACCACAATCCATACATGCTGGCAATAACCAAGAGAAATCGTGTAAGATTGATAAAGGAAGAGAATCTTCAAAATAGGAAATATTGGATTTATTTTGAAACTTATTCAAATCATTTGATTTAGTCCATATATGTTAACCTAATGTTGATTCACTATTTAAGCAAGCCATTCCAACCCTAAAAGGAAGAGAATACACAGCTTGCCTCAAGGGAGAAGTTTATCAAAATTCAAAGAAGTGGTGTAATCTTAAAACGCTCAAGGCAGCCCCTTTCCCTCGATTCCAATCACTCCATTATCATTCTGAGATTTCTAGGAGTGGAACCAGACTAATTGCAAAGGCCAAAGCCTACTAAATCATTGCAACCCAATCCTTCCATATTGGTAACTTTTTTATTTCTAAAACTTGTTCCATCCTTAATATAAATATATTGTGCTTGCATATTCATACTATTGGCATTATTCATAAATTTTTTGACGTATCTCATGTGAGGAATAAGCCCAGAATCGCAAGACACCAATGTTAGGGCTTAGGAAGAAGCAAGCTTCGGATTTTATGTTACAGACACTTTTAGGATGAATGGATATCACCATTGGATTCCTGGGGAAATTTTAAGGGGGGTAGGGTCTTTTTTATGCTTTGATCATGCGTGTTTTGCAGAATCGGTCTTGGGGTGTCACTGAAGATGGTGACCGGAGACACCAGGGCTGGTGGGTTGATTTTTGCAGGAGGCGGCCAAAGCATGCGTGGCTTTTTCTCATGACCTCATTGGCTGGGATCAAACGAACTCTTCCTCTCTCCAAATTCGATTGGTCCACTCAAGCCCCCAGGGCCCCACAGCGCACGCATGTCATTTGGATTCAGCACTAGCACCTTGTTTTCCTTTTATTTTATTTATTTCATTAATATTACGACTAACGTTCCAGCGCAATTGGCAAGAGGGAGAATCTATAAGGTACACGTCTTGGGTTCGACCCCAGGCGTGTTACTTTTACATTTTTCTAATATTCTCTATAGGTTCCAATGCGTCACGCCCTATGAAGTCCATCATGAGACATCAAGATCCAATCATCAGATCCATCAACTAGCCAGGATCTAACTCCTTTCCATTGTAGGTCCATCATGCACCTTAAGTCAACATGTGCATCAGATCCAGCAAAGTCAAACAGGCCTGGATTATTTGGGCTCAGAATTTCAACAATGCACCCCCCTTTCAGCAATACCAACTGGCCCATTTACTCTTTTTAAATTTCTTTTCTCTATTTTATTCTTTATTCTTTTAATTTTCTTTATTTATTTCTTAATTCACTAATTAATCTTTTTTCATAAAATCATAAAAAATCAAGAAATCAAAAAAATTAGAATTAAACTTTTTTATCAAAATTAATTTTGTTAATTTAATTTGATTTAGTTTAACTTAAGGAAATTGTGATTTATTTTCATAAATAAAATCAAATAGAAATTAGGTTAAAACTCTTCATTTGATTTTATTTTCTCTTTTTCACAGATAAATAAAAAACACAAAAATAGGTTTTTTAGAATAAATTAGTTTATTTTTCTTGATTTAAAATTAATTAGAATTAGGATCTTCTTTTTAATTTAATTATTTATTTGTTTCCTTAAATAACAAAACATTTTTTAGTCAATCACAATTAGATTTAGTCAAGGATCAAAACCCTAGTAGTTTCGTATTTGATTCATTGCGCGCTTACTATTTATTTTACAATATTTTTGTAATTGTTCACTGGTTTTTAATAGTTTAATTTAGGGCTTTACTTATCGCTTTTCCCCGAGTTTTTGGCTATGTAATTAATCCCCCTCCCCGAAGCCTTGTAATAGCATAGATTTACTTTCTCGCATTTTAATTCTCGCAAATATTTGACTATTTAGATGTATGCTAATAGGATTGTATGACAAGAATGCATGACAAATTTAATACATTTAGAAAACCCTAATCTGCAAAGATAAATAACTGAAACTAATCACTCGCACATATCACTCTTAGGGTATACTCTCACTTCGGTTGTCTTCGGTAAACGATCATTAAGCATAGGGTGTCTTAGGGGTTGCCCTCCTGTCTAACAAAGATCAAATGTCCCATTCTAATGTTGCTTCGGAAATGTTGCCTCAGAAATGTTGCCTTGAATATGATCTTAAGACTCTAAGGTTATTACTAAGGTGTCCTAATGTTGCTTTAATGATCGTACGTCCCTTTCGAATTGACCCTTACATCTCCAGCGACGGTGCTACCTATTTCTCAATAGTAGGATAGCGCTGTCTAAAGGAAACAAGAATAGAAACGATCTTTTTTTGAGTAGGTAGATGCTAGTAGGTACTTGCTCAAATCAAAACTTTTCACACTTACATATTTCAAAACATTTTTCCAAAACAACTTCGTCACACCTTTGAGGACTGATACAAGGGTTATCACGAAGTTAAAACTCTTCTCAAAACAAAGCACATACACAAGCAATTTTAAAAAGATGAGCAAGTACCTCAGAGCCCATGGAAAACCATGGATAGAAAGGGTGCTAACACCTTCCCTTTCTATAATCTACCCCCTGTACTCAGAATATCTCGAAAAAGGATTTTTTTTTTCTGTGCTTTTTTCCTTTCCAATTGGATAAAATAAAAGTCGGTGGCGACTCTTACTGACTGCGACATTTTGCAAACAAAAAACGCAAAATGCAAACCAGCATCAAACAGTCAGTTCTGCCACCGTATCACAGAACTGGCGACTCTGTTGAGGATTTAAAAAGTGGGGTATACCTTAGGATCTAGGTCATCATAATTGCTTCTCTTAATTGCTTTGTTTGCTTTACTTTTAAGGGTTTTGTTTGGGGTTACTATATATCCTACACCCGGATCTGGAGAATACATTTTAGGTAAGTAGCAATAGACTGTGAGGGAACTGTACTGCGTAGACCGATACGGTTGAAGCAATATATACGTTGATATGGCACATTGGTTGATACCGGTATCCCTTGTGGAGAAACGAGGAGAATACGGGGCTGCTGCGTGGTCTCGTTAAGCATCAACTGACCTTAGAACCTTTAATCGCCCAACTTGGCCATTAGAAAGTAGTGAGATAGCCTGCCTCGGTGTAGAGCTGAGAACTGGTTGATACTCGATGCTACACTCATTGAGACCATACTCTCGGAATAGTTCCGGCCGTAAGAAAAGATTGCGTGAGCTGAAACCATGACCGATGGAGGATGGTCAGTGATATTGAGATCCTCTAGAACCCGGTTACTTTTCTAGGACAGGTTTGAAACCAACTTAACTTCAAGAGGGTATTACCTTTGACTTCATGCAAGCCTTAAACCTAAGGGCTTTGTGTGATTTGGTTGTGTTTGCAATACCTGTTTTTTGCTATACATGTGGTTCATCATGACATCATGCATCATAACATGGCATTCATGCTTCATTACACTAACCATTTCAAAGACCAAGGGAATTTATCTTTGTTTTGTTTTGCAGATCATGGCTTCCGTGCGTAGAAATACCATCTGAATAAACTTTGTGCAAATACCTGCCCAACTTAAAGAGTTAGCATTAAGAGTTTCTGAAACTTCTATGTTCATTAAGAGACACGGTCAACTTCTCAGCCTGGTTACTTCAAACCATGATGAATAGATGATGAGCGTACTATTTCAGTTCTTCGATCCTGTGCATCATTGCTTCACCTTTCCAGATTACCAGCTGGTACCCACCTTGGAAGAGTTCTCTCATCTATTGGGCATATCCATTCTTGAACAGGTACCCTTCACAGGTATGGAAGAGGTTCCTAGACCAGAAGACATTGCCTCATCTCCGCATTTGAAACGGGCCGATGTGGTATCCAATTGGGAAACTCGAAGCGGGGTCGAAGGTTTTCTAGCCAAATTTCTAATAGACCAGGCTCAGCTATTCTGGGATGATTTGGATTTTCAGGTTTTGAAGATGTCTTTGCTCTTCTTATCTATGGTTTGGTTCTCTTCCCTAATCCGGATTCCTTTATAGATGTGAATGCTGTCAAGATTTTCCTTTCTTGCAACCCTGTTCCTACCTTTCTAGGAGATATCTTACATGCTCTCTATACTCGTACTATGAGAAGAAGAGGGACTCTTATGTGTTGCATGTCGTTGCTGTCAAGGTGGTTTATTTATCACCTCCCTAAGTCTATGCTGAAGAACGAAGAAGGTTTGAGTTGGTCGTACAGAATAATGTCACTTGCTCATACAGATATTATATGGTGTTCCCGGGCTATGGAAGACACTCCTCTTATTGACCGTTGTGGGGGATAACCTAATGTCCCATTGCTTGGAATCAAAGGGGGTATAACTTACAATCCTTGTCTAGCCTTGCGACAATTTGTTCGTGCTGGAAGAGACGGTCTCCATGAGTTACTTCTTGAGTACATTGTATTTGACTATAAGGAGGATGTTAAGGAGCATCGCCGGAGGTTCATACGAGCTTGGGGCATGGTGAACAGATCTGACCCCCAAGAGTTGGGAACAAAGACTTCCCTTCCTATGCATCCTTACCTCCAATGGGTCCGAGCTCATGCCCAGAAGCTCATGATTCCTTATGAGGCCGTATTACCAATGATTGTGGAGCCCACTAACGAAGAAGGCATCCCTTACACGGTTCTCTCTCCTTACATGCCCACTGATCCTGGGGAGTTATAGAGGTCTTGGATTCAGCTGAAGAATGAGTGGGATACTTATCGGGAAGAAAGAGTGATCAATGACTACATCAGCACAAAGAGGAAGCGTCCATGGGATTTTTTATTTTGCTTTTTCTAGTTTTAGGTTTGTTTTATTTACTTCTTTGTAAACGCCTTAAAGGCGTTGTTGAACCTTTCAAAGTTAATCTAATAAAGTTTGTTTATTTTTGGTTTGCAAATTTAAATCTCCCAAAGCCTTTGAAATCATTACATGTGCATCCCATTATCATGCACATCATTACAAGTACCCCTACAGGTTTCTCATCTTCTTCGCTGTTTATTTCAGAAGAAATGTCTTCCGATCAAGCCATCAAAGATCTTCAGGCACAAAACGCCCAATTCCAACAGATGTTCATAAGTCTGGCTAAGGGGCAAGAGGATCTGAAGACCCTTATTATGAAAGAGAAGAAGAAGAAGAAGAAGAAGAAGAAGGTCGGTATTTTGAACATGGGTAGAAGATTCGGAGAAAGGTTGAGGCAACCAGTTGATCTAACCTCCTCATCCAAGGACAGGGAGAACCAAGAAAGGGAAAAGGACCCTAGTCCTGCAGTTTCTGACAACGATATTGATTACGATGATGAGCAATATCCTCCTGCTGAGGATAGGTACAAATAGCTAGAAGATCATCTGAGTGCTATGGAGATTCAGAAAATACCTGGTTTGGACTTCGGAGAATTGGGACTGGTATCGGGAGTGGTCATCCCTCATAAGTTCAAAGCTCTGGTTTTTGCCAAGTACGATGGAGTATCCTGTCTAAAACTCTATCTCCGCTCATATGTCAGGAAAATCCCACCCCACACTACTGATAGAAATTTGTGGGTGCATTTATTTCAAGATAGTCTATCAGGGACTCAGCTTGAATGGTTCTACCAGTTGGAAGGAGCAAATGTCCGAAACTGGGAAGATCTTGCTGCTGATTTCTACAAGCAGTATCAGTACAACGCCGACCTTTCCCCTACTCGTACTCAGCTCCAGGGTATGTTCATGGGTGCATGTGAAGGTTTTAAAGACTATGCTCAAAAGTGGAGTTGGTTGACATGTTTCTAGGGACGTTATCCGGTCCATTTTTCAATCACTTGATCGACAGCTTGTCATCTGGTTTCATTTAGTTGATCTTGACTGGAGAAAGAGTAGATGTTGGCATTCGAAGTGGTAAAATACAGAAGGATGCCTCTTCGAGTTCGGTGAAGAAGCCTTTTGCTGGTAAGAAGGAAGCTAGTGCAGTCTATAGCCCGAGGGGCCAAAGCAGATCTGAACACCGTCAAACAGTAAATGTTGTAGTGATACTAAGACCCGCAGTTGCTGCACAACGCAACAATCAACAAAGGGTGGAAAGACCACAGCGGCAATTTACCTGCATCAACATGACTCTGGCTGATGTTCTACCTCACCTGCTGAAATCCAACTTGGCGACCTTGAGAGAGGCTCCCAAGAATCCAAACACTACTTCTCCTAGATACAATCCCATCGCGCGGTGTGCCTACCATTCTGAGAGTCCAGGCCACGATACAAACGATTGTTGGGCTCTGAGAAACAAAGTGCAAGACTTGCTCGAACCCAAGGAGATAGAGTTTGACGCTCCATAAAAGCCGAAAGTTATAACTGCTCCCATGCCTAAACATGATCGTGGAGTTAATGTTGTTGACACCGATTTGTTTGTGACCTCTGCTGAAGAAATTTCTACTCCTCTGATGACGGTTAAGAAGAATTTGTTGTTGGCCAGTTTATTTTCGGGTTGTGGTGAAGGTTGCCACATGTGTTCGATTATACCTACTGGTTGCTGTTTGTTGAAGTCAGGTGTTCAGCGCCTGATGGATAATAAATAAATTTTGTTTGAGAAGACTATGATTCCGTTTGTTCCAAATGAAGACGTTGCCATTATAACCATTTCCGCCAATCCTTCACAAGTTTCCTCGAGAAAACTTGTTAGGGTTACACCTGTTCCAAGAGTTGCTCCACTAATAATCATTGTTCCTGGTCCCATTCCGTACACCTCAGACAAGGCTGTCCCATGGCATTATGGTGATGATGCGTATTACCATGGTGTTAAGCAAGATCTAAAGACTGAAGAAGATGATACTGATGTCAGTAATATTGTCGGGACTAGTAAAGTTACCCGAAGTGGAAGGGTATTCTCTTCTGAGATTTCCCCGAAGACTATCATCAAGCCTACTGTTATTCCAATTGTTGTTCCAACCAACACTCCTGACATTTCTCCTGTTCCTACTCCAGTTATTACACCTGCTACTATTCCTGTTCTTACTCCAGTTATCACCCCTGCTGCTGAGCCATCTGGGACTCGGGGCAAAGAAATTATAGGTGAGCCTTCCCGAATGGAGGCACCTTAGAAAATCGTTATGGAAGCCTCTAAACAAGAAATAGAGGAAATACTGAAGATTATCAAGAAGAGCGACTACAATGTGGTCGAGCAACTGGAGCAGACCTCGTCAAAGATCTCCATGTTGTCTCTACTATTATGTTCTGAAGCCCATGCAAAGGCTTTGATTACATTTCTCAAGACTGCGCATGTGCCGCAGGAAACTTTAGCCGATCAATTCAAAGATTGCATGGCTAGTCTGACTGCTGACAATGGGTTGGGTTTCTCAGATGCAGATCAAACACCAAAAGGAAGAAATCATAATGATGCTATGCACGTCTCATTCGAGTTCAGGTACACCACTATGGCTCATGTGCTGGTAGATACCGAGTCCTCACTGAATGTTCTGCCAAAGAAAGCGTTAGACCATCTCTATTATGAAGGTTTGATTCTAAAGCCGAGTAACATTGTGGTAAGGGCTTTTGATGGATCAAAAAGAATGGTGCACGGGGAGGTGGACATCCCTGTCAAAGTGGGTTCTCAGACTTTTGGGTCCACCTTCTACGTAATGGATATCAAGCCATCGTATTCTTGCTTGTTGGGTCGTCCTTGGATCCATAAGGATGGGGAGTTACTTCCACGCTCCATCAAATGCTGAAGCATCCGGTGAAGGGGAAGATTGTCACGGTGCGAGGTGAAGAATAGTATATGGTGAGTCATCTCAATTCCTTCCGCTATGTAGAGATAGACGGGGAATTCATAGAAACTCCTTGTCAAAACTTTGAAGAGGTCCCTCGGGTCTTGGCATCAACTGAAGTTACTACCAATAAACCTCCGTTAAAGATGGCCTCTCTCAAGGATGACAGAGCTGTAGTTGAAGAAGGTGGGTGTACCAATTAGGGTCAGCTCCCTGATTTCACTCACAAAATTGACAAATTTGGTTTGGGCTTTACTACAGGGGCTCAAAGGGCTGTTAGGCGCACACGGATTGGAAGACCTCCTCTACACATCAACAATCGGGGAGTTAATGCAATTGAAGACAGTGAAGAAGATTCAGACATCGACAGTTGGATCTACCCAACAACTAACGAAGGACTGAACAACTGGACGGCGAAGGACTTCGTACCGGTTTCTTTTATTCCGCAGTAATTGACTTTTTTTTTAAGATTTGTAATAAACAGTTTGGAAACTTTATGACCCGGTGCCTTGCCCAGGGCACATCGGTTTCGCTTGTGAGGGCTTATTATTTGTCATTTCATATATCATTAATAAAGCATTGGACGTCTCTTGCATTACAAATTTTGCGCTCTTTGTTTTTCTTTTCTGTCTCTCACTTTATCAAAATAGCTATTCGCTTACACATACTCACGTATCATAATGCAGATCCATATCCACTCTGGATCCCATTGATAACAACTCTGCTACTTCCAGTTATGACTTTGAAAATTCGACCAACCAAGTCGAGGACGAAGGTGAGGATGATTGTGAGGTGCCTGGAGAACTTGCTAGAATATTACAGCAGGAAGAAAGGGCCATACAACCTCATGAAGACCCAGTTGAGTCAGTGAATTTGGGTACAGAGGAAGACAGGAAAGAGGTTAAGATAGGTGCGAATCTGGAGCCTAGTGTCAAACAACGGTTAATACAAATGCTACGCGACTATGTTGAGATCTTCTCCTGGTCCTATGAAGACATGCCTGGTTTGGACACTGATATTGTGGTTCATCGCTTGTTGACTAAAGAATACTTCCCTCTGGTAAAGCAGAAGGTCCGCCGTATGCGCCCCGAAATGTTAGTGAAAATAAAAGCAGAGGTCATGAAACAGTTCGACGCATGATTCTTAGCTGTCACTTCTTATCCACAGTGGGTTGCCAATGTCGTTCTGGTACCTAAGAAGGACGGTAAGGTACGAATGTGTGTGGACTACAGAGACCTAAACAGGCTAAGCCCCAAGGATGACTTCCCGCTTCCTCACATTGATGTTCTAGTCGACAACACCGCGCAGCGTAAGATCTTCTTTCATGGATGGTTTTTCTGGCTACAACCAGATCAAGATGGCTCCTGAGGACATGGAGAAGACAACCTTCGTTACACAGTGGGGCACCTTTTGTTACAAGGTAATGCCTTTTGGGTTAAAGAATGCTGGGGAAACTTATCAGCACGCCATGGTCACTTTATTCCATGATATGATTCACCACGAGATCGAGGTTTATTTTGATGACATGATAGCCAAGTCCCAGAATGAAGAGGAGCACCTTGATCATCTCCAGAAACTGTTTGACAGGTTGAACACATATAAGCTGAGGTTGAATCCGAACAAGTGTACCTTCGGGGTAAGGTCTGGTAAGTTGCTGGGTTTTGTTGTCAGTGACAAAGGTATTCAGGTAGACCCTGCAAAGGTAAAAGCCATACAAGAGATGTCGGCTCCCCGCACGGAGAAAGAAGTTAGAGGTTTCTTGGGACGTCTGAATTACATCTCCAGGTTCATTTCACATTTGACTGCTACTTGTGAGCCAATCTTCAAGTTGCTGAAGAAAGATCAAGTGGTAAAGTGGAATGATGAATGCCATACCGCTTTCGAAATAATCAAGGAATACCTTCAAGAACCACCAATTTTGATACCTCCAATTGAAGGAAGACCTTTAATATTATACTTGACAGTTCTAGACAATTCAATGGGAGGTGTGATGGGGCAGCATGACGAGTCTGGCTGAAAAGAGCACGCCATTTACTACCTTAGCAAAAAGTTTACCGACTGTGAGACCCGATACTCATTGCTCGAGAAAACTTGCTGTGCTTTGGAATGGGCTGCTCGCCGGCTGAGACAGTATATGCTGACTCACATTACCTTGTTGATATCAAAGATGGATCTGATCAAGTATATTTTCGAGAAGCCCGCTCTCTCCGGAAGGATAGCAAGATGGCAGATGATCTTAACCGAGTACGACATCTAATACACAACCCAAAAGGCAATCAAGGGGAGTGTATTGGCGGATTATTTGGCGCATCAGGCCGTGGATAACTATTAGTCCATAGATTTCGAGTTCCCGGATGAGAATATCATGTTGGTAACCGACTGCGAAGAACCTGGACCGGATGAAGGACCCAAGGAGGGATCCCGATGGTCTATGTATTTTGATGGAGCCTCGAACGCATTGGGAAACGGCATTGGCGATGTAATCATATTTCCTGAGGGATGTCATACTCCGTTCACCGCCCGATTATGTTTTAACTGCACCAACAATATGGTGGAGTATGAAGCGTGTATCATGGGTCTCCGAGCTGCTATTGACCTGAGGATTAATTTTTTGTGTGTATTCGGAGATTCCGCTCTGGTGATAAGTCAGATCAAAGGCGAGTGAGATACGAACCACCCGAATCTCATTCCTTACAAAGAGTATGTACTAACGTTGCTTCCACACTTTGAGGAGATAACTTTTGAACACTTCCCACGAGAAGAGAACCAGTTGGCGGACGCGTTAGCTACCATGTCTTCTATGTTCAAAGTCAGGTGGGACAATGAGGCTCCCCAGATTACCATTGAGAGGTTGGACGAACCTGCACATTGCTGCGACATTGAGACTGAAGAGGTAGCAGATAAACCCTGGTAGCAGATAAACCCTGGTTTCACTAGGTAAAAAGGTATCATGAGGCTCAAGAATACCCCGAGGGGGCATGTGTTAATGATAATAAGTTTCTGATAAGGTTCGCTGTGAAGTTCTTCATCAGTAATGGAATCCTCTATAAGTGTAACCATGATTCAACCTTACTGCGGTGTGTAGACAAAATTGAGGTAGAAAGGATCATGGCAGACTTACATAAAGGTACCTTCGGAACTCATTCCAGTGGACATACCATGGCGAAGAAAATCCTACGAGCAGGGTACTATTGGTCCACTATGGAAGCCGATTGTTATCAGCACTCTTGAACCTGTCATAAATGCCAAGTCTATGCTGATAAGGTGCATGTACCTCCGGTTCCCCTGAATGTTTTGACATATCCTTGTCCCTTTGCAATGTGGGGCATTGACATGATTGGCGAGATCAGACCTACTGCGTCTAACGGACATCGCTTCATTCTGGTAGCAATTGATTACTTTACAAAGTGGGTTGAGGCAGCTTCCTTTTATACGGTAACCAAGAACGTCGTGGCGCGGTTTATCCGACACAATCTGATATGTCGATATGGTGTACTAGAGAGGATTATTACGGATAATGGTACAAATCTCAATAACACGATGATCACCGAGCTCTGCAAACAGTTCAAGATACAGCATCATAACTCTTCTCCCTACCGGCCGAAGATGAATGGCGTTGTTGAAGCGGCTAACAATAACATCAAGAAGATTGTGCAGAAGATGACAATGACATACAAATACTGGCATGAGATGTTACCATTCGCTCTTCATGGGTACCGTACCTCAGCACAGACGTCGACAGGGGAAACACCCTACTCTTTGGTGTATGGCATGGAGGCAGTCCTACCCATCAAAGTCTAGATACCCTCCCTCAGGATTATGAAGGATGCAGTTTGAACAAAGACGACTGGATCCAAATCCGACTTGATCAGGTGAATCTAATCGATGAAAAGAGACTTACTACTATATGTCATGGTCAGACGTATCAAAAGTGAATGATCAAGGCTTTTAACAAGAAAGCCAGACGTCAAGAATATCAGGTCGGGGATCTAGTGATGAAACGCATCATATTGCCGCAAGGTGATCCCAGGGACAAATGGACTCCCACATACGAAAGGCCATTTGTGGTTAAGAACATTTTCTCAGGAGGAGCTATGATTCAAACAACCATGGATGGTGATGATCTCCCTCACCCCATCAATGCAGACATAGTGAAAAGATACTACGCATAATCAAAGACCCGCTAGGTTGACTGGCCTAGGCAAAAATAAGGGCTTCCCGGCAAAGCAAAAGGGTTCGGGCAAAAGTAAGGGATGAAAATGAAGAAAAAAAATGTACACCCGGCAAGTCGAAAACCTAGAAAAGTGACTTGGGAAAAAAAGGGTATCCCGGTGGACTGAAAACCCAAAAGGGAAGTCCAGGCAAAAGTTAGGGATTGAAGCATAACACTATGTCTCATTAGATCATCTTGCAACCAGACCTCAATATCGACTATCAAGCTCGGAAAACGCCAAGCAATCTGATTAACCTTCGGCCAAGCAGCAAAGTGATGAGACGCTTGAAGATATAAAGGCAATAGCAGAGTTGGAACCCGATGGGTTTATTTCACATAGTTGTTTTTCTTTCTTTTACACAAAATTGTATAATTTCTGTTCATTCAACGACGTTCTCTTACTAGGACGTCAGCCTCTTGTACAAAACGCCTATTACAGGCCAACTTCAAAAATCAATACAATTCATTTTCATAAGAAATTTCAACTTGTTTTTTTTCTTTTTCTGTTTTGTTTTGCAAGAACGTCCAATGATTTATTTTTTTGATATATGCATTTGAAAATGATTGTTGCTCATAAATATTTACATGAAAAACAAAAGACAATTACTCGTAATGCCAGGAACAAGGAAAAAAGAAGCGCCCAAACCTTACAGTTACTCTACCCATCAAGTACCAGGATAGAGCCAGCTCGAGAATATGAGCAGTGGTACATACGCTCCCCACAGAGTAAAAAGTATCCAAAGACGGTGATGTTAGCTTTCCTCAAGCAGAATTTCAATATCCAACAAGAATTCATTATCACCAACAATGGAAATTCATCCCCAGCTGAGTCATTTCTCCAAATTAACAGATCTATCAATAGAGTATCTCCCCTCCAATAGAGTTATTCCCCACAAAATTATCCTCAGACAGGGTCTCCTCGACAGAACATCCGTAAACAAGGGGCAAATCCCCAGCACAGTCATCTTTGTTCACCATCCCCAACAGAAGTAGAGGAACTATGGTTTTTATAGCAATCAGGGATTTATTTTCCCAGATTCAGATTATTATGTCAGCATTTCATGTTCATACATCATGACATGTGCATACATCACATATAACATGGTCTCATTTATTTGGAAAACCTCATCACAATGCATCACAATGCATCTCATACATCACACATAACTAACCTTGTATTCCTTTCAGGAAAGACTGTTATTATCAATAATTTCCAGCAAGCCCATGATCAACAATCGAAGCTAAACAGAGTAATCATCGGCGCGACAAGATCAACCTTACCCATGTTCTCTCTGCAGTTTTGGCCAAACTCATTCCGAAGCAGCCCTATTATCCAGGCTTTCATATCGAAGTAACCCTACCATCTAGGTTCCTTCTCACAGCCCTACTATCCAGGCTTTCATCTCGAAGTAACCCTACTATCCAGGTTCCTTCTTACAGCCCTACTATCCAGGCTTTCATATCAAAGTAACCATATTATCCAGGTTCCTTCTCACAGCCCTACTATCCAGCCTTTCATCTCGAAGTAACCCTACTATCCAGGTTCCTTCTCACAACCCTACTATCAAGGCTTTCATATCGAAGTAACCCTACTATCCAGGTTCCTTCTCACAGCCCTACTATCCAGGCTTTCATATCGAAGTAACCCTACTATCCAGGTTCCTTCTCACAGCCCTACTTTCCAGGCTTTCATATGGAAGTAAACCTACTATCCACATCCCTTCTCACATCCCCACTATCCAGGCTTTCATATCGAAGTAACCCTACTATCCAGGTTCCTTCTCACAGCCTTACTATTCAGGCTTTCATATCGAAGTAACACTACTATCCAGGTTCCTTCTCACAGCCCTACTATCCAGGCTTTCATATCGAAGCAACCCTACTGTCCAGGTTCCTTCTCATAACCTTACTATCCGAGTTCTTCCTCTCTTATCCCAAGACAGCAGTCCATAACACTGTAAGACCAGGACCCGATCTAACACAATTGATTTCACATTTCCCCAGAAAGTCGTGGTGCAACATATACCCCGACGAAACCCATAGTTCACTTCCGCTTCCTAAACCGGAATTAGTCCCCAGTAGATTAATGGACAACTGAAGCTCCTAAAACTCTATTTCTCTCAAGACAGAGACCTGCATTCCCCAACGGAGTCCTCCCTAAACAACAGGTATACGGGTTCTCACAAAGGAATCTCTTATGCGATTGATGTTTCCTCGGATGGCATCTTTAAGCCCATCTTCGACAATTCTCTAGAAACTTCCAAATGGAATCTATAAGCCATTCCCGATATCATAAATCAAGTATCACTTCATGCGAGTGCAAATTTATGGGCACTCTAGTGTTCAATCATCTTCCACCTTCAGATCACGAAAGGCAGACGAGCCAGTATACATCCTAGGGTTTAAGAAGATTGAACAGGGGCAGCTGTTGTACCCCAAAATTTTCCCTCCCATATTTCTTAACACATGGCAAGTGAGGTCCCCAAATTGCTCAAGAAAGTCCAAAGTTAACCAGACAAACTCTCTCCTAAGGCAGTCTACCTCAAATTAGGGCTTCATTTTTTATCAGGATATGTGAACCACAAAGGAATAAAATGCTCACCATTATCCTAATATGTTCTCAAGATCATCCATGTCAAGATTCAAGCCTTGCAGAAGAAGTTTGCTCAGTCAATTGCTCAAAGGCCTAAAAATCGATTGTGCTAGGCCAAAAGTCAATTGTGGCCCACATACAGTCAAACTTCAAGATTTTTGGTCAACATCCTCATTTTTAAGTATAATTCATCATTTTATCAAGGGTTGATCATGATTCCTCAAGGATTGCTCACAATTCATCAAAACCCAAAAGTTACTAAATTAGGGTTTAGCAGGAAAAGTCAACTCAACTTTGACCAAGCATAACTTTCTCATACTTTATCAGAAATTACCCATTCAAAGCTAATTTTAAAGAGGATGAAATTACCTATAATTCATATTCATCTCCCAAGTTCAAAATATGCACTAACAAAAAGATATGAATTTTGACATTATAGGTCATTTTGAAAAGTCAACAAAAACACATTTTGGTTCAAAGCTTCATACATTAACATGGAAGACTCTATTGAGATGAGACCATGAGCGTTGCTTAGAGGACATCCTAAGCTTTCTAAAAAGTCCCAGAACACCTCTCTAGGGTCAAAATTGAGAGAGTTATGCATTTTCCAAGTTGACCTTTTTTGCAAAATTGCCAAAAGACAAATGTGCTCAAATTTGCATTTTTTGTCAAATGGGCCTAGTTTTTCATGATTGAATCTTGCTTATGACATGGTCCACGATCCAAATCAGCACCCACACACATTTTTCTTTATTTATTTGTTTTATTTTGATTTTTATCATTTAAAAGTCAAATTAAATCAAATAAATAACATAAAATAGCAAAGATTTGTTTTGATTTGATTTTGCATTGAACCACAATTCATACATGCTGGTAATAACCAAGAGAAGTCATGTAAGATTGATAAAGGAAGAGAATATTCAAAATAGAAAATATTGGATTTATTTTGAAACTTATTCAAATCATTTGATTTAGTCCATATATGTTAACCTAATGTTGATTCACTATTTAAGCAAGCCATTCCAACCCTAAAAGGAAGAGAATATGCAGCCTGCCTCAAGGGAGAAGTCTCTCAAAATTCAAAGAATTGGTGTAATCTTGAAACGCTCAAGCCAGCCCCTTTCCCTCGATTCCAATCACTCCATCAAAATTCTAAGATTTCTAGGAGTGGAACCAGACCAATTGCAAAGGCCAAAGCTACTAAATCGTGCCAACCCAATCCTTCCATATTGGTAACTTTTTGATTTCTAAAACTTGTGCCATCCTTAATACAAATATATTGTTCTTGCATATTCATACTATTGGCATTATTCATAAATTTTTTGACGTATCTCATGTGAGGAATAAGCCCAGAATCGCAAGACACCATTGTTAGGGCCTAGGAAGAAGCAAGCTTCGGATTTTATGTTACAGACACTTTTAGGATGAATAGATATCACCATTGGATTCTGGGGAAATTTTAAGGGGGTAGGGTCTTTTTTATGCTTTGATCACGCGTGTTTTGCGGAATTGGTCTTGGGGTGTCACCGGAGAAGGTGACCGGAGACACCAGGGCCAATGGTTTGATTATTGCAGGAGGCAGCCAAAGCACGCGTGGCTTTTTCTCATGACCTCATTGGCTGGGATCAAACGAACTCTTCCTCTCTCCAAATCTGATTGGTCCACTCAAGCCCCCAGGGCCCTACAGTGCACGCGTGTCATTTGGATTCAGCACTAGCACCTTGTTTTCCTTTTATTTTATTTATTTTATTAATATTACGACTAACGTTCCAGCGCAGTTGGCAAGAGGGAGAATCTATAAGGTACACGTCCTGGGTTCGACCCCAGGCGTGTTACTTTTACATTTTTCTGATATTCTCTATAGGTTCTAGTGCGTCACGCCCTATGAAGTCCATCATTAGATATCAAGATCCAATCATCAGATCCATCAACTAGCCAGGATCTAACGCCTTTCCGTTGTAGGTCTATCATGCACCCTAAGTCAACATGTGCATTAGATCCAGCAAAGTCAAACGGGCCTAGATTATTTTGGCTCAGAATTTCAACAATACACCCCCCATTCAACAATACCACCAGGCCCATTTACTTTTTTTTTTCTTTTCTCTATTTTGTTCTTTATTCTTTTAATTTTCTTTATTTATTTCTTAATTCATTAATTAATCTTTTTTCATAAAATCATAAAAAATCAAGAAATCAAAAAAATTAGAATTAAACTTTTTTATCGAAATTAATTTTGTTAATTTAATTTGATTTAGTTTAACTTAAGGAAATTGTGATTTATTTTCATAAATAAAATCAAATAGAAATTAGGTTAAAACTCTTGATTTGATTTGATTTTCTCTTTTTCACAAATAAATAAAAAACACAAAAATAGGTTTTTTAGAATAAATTAGTTTATTTTTCTGGATTTAAAATTAATTAGAATTAGGATCTTATTTTTAATTTAATTATTTCTTTGTCTCCTTAAATAACAAAAAAAAATTTAGTCAATCACAATTAGGTTTAGTCAAGGGTCAAAACCCTAGTAGTTTCGTATTTGATTCATTACGCGCTTATTATTTATTTTACAATATTTTTGTAATTGTTCACTGGTTTGTAATAGTTTAATTTAGGGCTTTACTTATCGCTTTTCCCTGGGTTTTTGGCTATGTAATTAATCCTCCGCCCCTAACCCTTGTAATAGCGTAGATTTACTTTCTCGCATTTTAATTCTCGCAAATATTTGACTGTTTAGATGTATGCTAATAGGATTGTATGACAAGAATGCGTGACAAATTTAATACAGTTAGAAAACCCTAATGTGCAAAGATAAATAACTGAAACTAATCACTCACACATATCACTCTTAGGGTATACTCTCACTTTGCTTGCCTTCGGTAAACGATCAATAAGCATAGGGTGTCTTAGGGGTTGCCCTCCTGTCTAACAAAGATCAAATGTCGCATTCGAATGTTGCCTCGGAAATGTTGCCTCGAATATGATCTTAAGACTCTAGGGTTATTACTAAGGTTTCCTAATGTTGCTTTAATGATTGTACGTCCCTTTCGAATTGACCCTTAAAACTCCAACGATTGTGCTACCTATTTCTCAATAGTAGGATAGCGCTGTCTAAAGGAAACAAGAATAGAAACGATCTTTTTTCGAGTAGGTAGATGCTAGTAGGTACTTGTTCAAATCAAAACTTTTCACACTTACACATTTCAAAACAATTTTTCAAAACAACTTCGTCACACCTTCGAGGACTGATACAAGGGTTATCACGAAGTTAAAACTCTTTTCAAAACAAAGCACATACAAAAGAAATTTTAAAAAGATGAGCAAGTACCTAAGAGCCCATGTAAAACCATGGATAGAAAGGGTGCTAACACCTTCCCTTTCTATAATCTACCCCCCGTACTCAGAATATCTCGAAAAAGGATTTTTTTTCCTATGCTTTTTTCCTTTCCAATTGGATAAAATAAAAGTCGGTGGCGACTCTTGCTTACCGCGACATTTTGCAAACAAAAAATGCAAAACGCAGACCAACATCAAACAGTCGGTTCTTCCACCGTATCACAATTAGGTATTTTTTAAATGTATTAATATATAAAACTCTTTTTAATGCATGGTAAAAAAATAATTTTAACGCAATTTAAATATATTTGGATGGATTAGAAAAATAAACATTTGAATTTTGTGATAAAAGAATAATTTCAGAATTTATAAATATATTAAATATAAAAATATTAATTATAATATAAAAAATAAAATAAAATAATTAATTAAAATGCAGGGGTGTATTTTGTTTACGCTGAGTAAAACAGGGGGTGTAAAAAAAGGGTCATGATTCAGATATTGAATTCAGACCCACAAACGCAGGGGGATGTTGTTTATTTTAGCAAGGGCCCAAGTTTAGATATTGAACTGCGCCTAGTACCGCAGGGGGGTATAGTTTAGCACTACAAAGCAAAAGAAAATAGAGGGATGGGTGTTTAACAGTTAAGCTTGGCCCAAGAATGATGGACGTTGGGAGGTCCATTGGATAAAGTGTGGTGTACGCGCAGGGAGTTACAGTGTGTCGCAGGTTTTGAAACATTTGATCAAGATCAGAAGGCATGGGTTAAGGGTGCACGGTTAGCGCATTGCAGCGGATGTGGGGAAAGTTTATAAAAGCACATTTTCGGGCATCAGGCCCATTTTTTACCTTTCACTCTCTTTCTACCCAAAAAAACAAAACCCTTTTATTATTTCTAGAGAGAGGCTCTGTCTTCTCTCTAAAATTTTGCCATGCCGAAAATCACGCAGACCAGTATGCCATTGGCCGGAAATGGCTTCCTCCGGTGGCTGCATCTGGGCGCCACCGCTTGCCTTCCAACATTCATCACAACCACCGTGAATCTTCATCTAGGTTATTATGAACCCTAAGGTTTCCAGATGAACCCTAACCTAAAAAACCCAACAAACTTCAACTGTGATGAACCTTAACCCTAGTCTTAAGAATCCTAACCCTAGTCTTATGAACCCTAACTCTAACCTAACCCTAAAAACCTCAGAAACCCCAAATTAACCCCCAATCATACCGTGAAACATCAATCATCATGCAATCAAAATCCTAAAAGCTAAGTATTAGACTTACCTCTCTGCAGTGATTCTGGTCGCATTTAATTCCTTTCTGGTTTTCTGATTCCCCTTCTAATCTCCTTCTCCTTCCTTTCTGTTTGACAACTATGATGATGATGGCATGAAGGTGACGATGGCACAACACTAATCTAGGGTTTCAAAAATTCAAACCCAGATCTCAAGCAAGATGATTGAGGAACTACTTTTTCTTTTTCTCTTCTTCTTATCTATCCCCCCCCCCCTTTTTTTAGAAATCTTAGGTTATTTATAGTAAGGTTTCTAGACAAATTAGGAATATTTTATGTGATTTTCCTTATTATTTTGTTGATTAGGGTAGATTGATTCTGTTAGGAATTTGAAGATTTTGTTGTAAATTAGAGATTAGACTTGCTTATGCTTCGAATTTGATTTTGTATTAAAAAATTGGAAGATTTTGTATATGTAATTGATATGATTTGATTCTGTAAAGATTGGATTAGTTTTAGTTTAACAAATGTGTTTTATTTCCTCTAAATCTGTACAATGAATGTTTTTTGGGCTTTGGGCTTGTGGCGTAGTTTATGAAGAAGAAGAATAGGGCACCGATGGGACTAATTAGGGTTCCAAAAACCTTTTTGTTCTAATTTTTGACTTTTTAGTCAATACGTACAAAAATAAAAAAAATATCTAACTTTTTATAACAAAATTTAGTTAATAATAATGATAATTATGTAAATAATAGCATTAATAATCAGAAAAATAATTATAATGATGATATATAAAACAAAAATGGTCTCAAGGAAAAATGGGCCAACAACTTTAGTAATTCTCCAAAAAAACGTTCAAAATAGTAAGACAGACTTGACAACATTGTAATGGGCCGCACACACCCCCTCTTTCTATTCATTTATTAATTTCTAAATGGGCCGAAACATATCCAACAAATACTCCTCCTTTTTTAATTATAAAAAATCAACTTAATGGGCCATCATATTTTGATGGTTCATCCTGAAATAATACACCACCTTTATAAACTTAAACCTCACAATAATTTGACAACAATCTAAAACTTTATAAAAATGATAACATTAATATGGAATAAATTGTTATAAATCTATTAGGCAAATTTGGGGTATGACACAGTCCACACTAGCGAGAAAGATGTAAACTTCATAGGAAAGACGAGTACCAACCTCATTGGGGAAGTATGCCAACTTCACTGGGGAAGTATCCAAAATCTCCAGTCAATAAATAAAAATCATCATTCCAAACAGCATGGAAAGAAGCAAATTGCACTGGGGATAAAGATTACTCAAGTAAGGATACGCCTTCATTGGGGATATGGGATTATGTTTTGAGAAAATAATCATTCCATTAAGAATCTCATGTCGATCATAATGAGACCTTTCTTTGTTCATCTACTGGTACGCACCTTGTCATGAATGACCAACAATACTTGTAAAAACGGAAATTATAACAACAACATGCCCAGGTATGAAATGGCAACCTTAGCCATCATCCCAGACACCCAATATTTCAAGCAACTTCATATATTCATATCATGTGTTGTAAAGCTTTAATGTTTCAAATGCAAATTTTATAAAAAATGCTAGATGCCTTTTGCAAACAAAACAGTAAAAATAAAAACCAAGAGGCATAATTTGGATAAAAATAATTTTATTGATTGATTAGATTGTAAATAGGCATTTACATCAAGAAGCAATTCTTAAAAAGAGGTAATTGCATACAAATCATACAAAGGAGAATAAAGATATGGCAATGTGAAGACGAATTTATCGGGTACCGACCTTGCTATGACTCTTATAACCTCGAAGCTCCTTAGTATCTTGCTTTCAGAAAAAGTTGATTGGACTGATTCCTTATCCTTCCAAACTAACCACATGTAGTATAGAATGATAGCACATATGCAACACATACCATTTCCATTCGCTTTAAATCCTTAACTTTTTCCTGGATTGCCCTTTCAAGTTTTCAATCCACCGGGATACCCATTTTTTCCTAAGCCTCCTTTTCAGCTTTTTGACTTAGCGGGTGAACACAATTCTTTTTCATTCTTTTAACTTCTTCTTTTTTGTCCCTAATTTTTGCTTGGACCTTTTATTCATTTTTTTGTCCTCCAGGACGCCTTTTTTTGCCTAGCCGTCGACTCAGCGTGTCTATTTATGAGAAGTATTTTTTAACTAAGTCTGTGTTGGCGGAGTAAGGAAAATCCTCCACATTCATAGTTGTAAGTATCATGGATCCTCTTGAGAAGAATTTCTTTCTAACATATAGTCCTTCGTAATTAGGAGCCCATTTTCCCCTAACATCTGTATTATTGGGAGGAAAGATCCTCTTCAACAAGAGGTCACCAGCTTAGAAATTTCGATTCACTTTCTTATCAAAATCTTTCTTCATCCTCTTTTGGTATAACTACCCATAACAAATAGTTATCGATATCTTCTCGACAATGAGATTCAATTGATCAAGTATATTCTGAACCCATTCGGCTTCATCAAACTGTACATCTGGCATGATCCTTAAATAAGGAACCTCTACTTCCACGGGCAAGACCGCTTCCATGTCGTATACCAGAGAGAACAGGGTTTGCCCAGTCGAAGTACGCACCAGAGTGCGATAACCATGATGTGAAAACAACATCATCTCATGCCAATATTTGTAGGTCATAACTATTTTCTGCACAATCTTCTTAATGTTCTTGTTTGCTGCCTCAACAACACCATTCATCTTTGGACGATATGGAGAAGAATTATGATGCTTTATCTTGAAATTGTCACACAACTCTTTCATCATCTTATTATTTTGATTTGATCCATCGTCAATAATGATCTTCTAGGGAATCCCATAATGATAAATAATATTCTGCTTGATGAAATGAGTAACCACTTGCTTGGTGATGTTGGCATATGATGCAACATCGACCCATTTAGTGAAGTAATCAATGGAAACTAGAATAAAGCAATGTCCGTTGGAAGAATACGACACAATCCATTCAATTATATCGATGACCCACATTGCGAAGGGCCATAGAGAAGTCAAGACATCCAGCGGATTGGGCGACACATGCATTTTGTCGGCATAAATCTGACACTTGTAACATATTCTGGAGTGATTGTAAGAATTGTTTTCCATGGTAACCCAATAATAACTTGCTCTAAAGATTTTCTTAGCCATGGTATTCCCACTGTAATACGTCCCAAAGGAACCTTCATGGATTTCTTCTATGATCTTATTTGCCTCGTGTCTATCCACGCATCTGAGCAAAACATAATCACAGTTTCTCTTATATAGAACACCTCCATTAAGGAAAAACTTAGCCGATTACTTCCACAAAGTCTTCTTATCTGTGATAGATGCACCCTCTAGGTATTCTTGTGTTTCAAGATATCTTTTGATATCATAAAACCAAGGTTTCTCATCAACTTCTTCTTCTATCTCATAACAGAAAGGTGGCTCATCCAACCTCAAGATAGTGATAAAGGGGCTTAATTTGCCCATCTGAATTTCAACATGGATGAAAAAGTAGCCAAGGCGTATACCAAGTTATTCTCCTCCCTCGGGATATTCTTGGAAGTGATTTCATCGAAGTACGAGATCAACTTCATAACATGCTCATGATATAAAATCAAATTCGGGTGATGAGTCTTCCAATCTCTGTTGATCTGACTGATTACTAGAGTAGAATCCCCAAAGACTTCTAAGATCTTGATTCACAAATCAATAGCAGCTTCTAGCCTGAAAATATAAGCTTCATACTCGGCCATATTGTTGGTACAATCAAAGTAGATTCTGGCAGTGAAAGGAGTATGAAAACCTTTAAGAGAAGTAATAGCATCACCAATACCATTTCCCAATGCATTCGAGGCACCACCAAACATCATAGTCCATCATGATCCTGGTTCGAGTCCTTCCTCTAGGCTGAGAATATTATAATCCCGTATGTACATAATGTCCTCATTTAGAAACTCAAACTTCATCGGCTAATAGTCATCTTCCATAGGCTGGTGAGTAAGATAATCCGCCAATACACTCCCCTTGATAGCTTTTTGGGTAGTATACTGAATATCATATTTTGTTAAAATTATCTTCCAACAGGTTACTCTTCCTGTGAGAGTTGGCTTTTCAAAAATGTACTTGATTGGATCCATCTTGGATATCAAGAGAGTAGTATGAGTCAGCATATACAGTCTGCGATGCTTTTCTACCCACGCGAGTGCACAATAAGTCTTTTCTAGTAATGAGTACCTCGAGTCATAATCAGTAAATTTCTTGTTCAGGTAGTAAATAACATGTTCTTTCCTACCCGTATCGTTATGTTGACCGAATACGCAACCTATAGAATTTTCCAACATTGTCAAATACATTATCAAAGGCCTTCCTTCCATTGGAGGCAAATGAATTAGAGGTTCATGCCGATACTCTTTTATTTTATCAAATGCCGCTTGGCAATTGTTGTTCCACCTGACCACTTGATCTTTTTTCAATAGCTTGAATATTGTTTCACACATGTCTATAAGATGAGATATGAATCTAGCAATATAGTTCAATCTCTCGAGAAAACCACAAACCTCTTTTTATGTTCTTGGGTCAGGAATTTCTTGTATTGCTTTTATTTTGGTAGGATCAAACTCAATTCCTTTTTTGCTTACAATAAATCCCAATAACTCCCTTAACCTCACCCCAAAGGTGAACTTGTTAAGGTTCAACCTCAGTATGAATTTCCACAATCTTTCAAACAATTTTAGCAAGTGGATAAGATGTTCCTCTTCTATCTGTGATTTGGAAATCATATCGTCAACATATACCTCAATCTCTTTATGGATCATATCATGAAAGAGAGTGACCATTGCATGTTGATACGTTGCCCCTGCATTCTTCAAACCAAAATGCATCACTTTGTAGCAAAATGTTCCCCAAGGTGTAATAAAAGTAGTCTTCTCCGTGTCTTCTGGCGCTATCTTAATCTGATTGTAGCCAGAAAAACCATCCATGAAGGAAAACACTTTAGCTTGAGCAGTATTGTCAACCATAATGTCAATATGAGGAAGCGAAAAATCTTCTTTATGGCTTGCTCTGTTCAAGTCCCTATAATCCACACACATTCTCACTTTGGCATCTTTCTTCGGCACTGTTACAATATTTGCAATCCACGGCGGATAAGAGATAACTTTCAAGAAACCCGCATCAAACTATTTCTAGACCTTCTCTTTGATCTTCTTAGACATCTCAGGATGAGTTCTTCTAAGCTTTTATTTAACCGAAGGACAATCCTCTCTGAGACGCAGCTTGTACATAACAATATATGTATTCAGGCCAGGCATGTCTTCACAAGAATAAGAAAAGATACCAACATACTCTCGGAGCATTTCAATCAACCTCTGCTTGACATTATCTTCTAATACTGCCCTAATCTTGACTTATTTTTAGACCTCCTCGGTATCCAAGTTGATCACTTCTACAGTCTCTTGGTGAGGCTGAATGGCCTTTTCTTCCTGCCTCAACAATCTGGCTAGCTCCTCAGGAAGTTCACAATCTTTTTCAGCTTCTTCCTCAGCTTGATAGATTAGACTTTCAAATTCATAATGAGCCATAACATAATCGTTATCGATGAAATCCTGGATTAATAGGGGACTGTATCTGCATGATTTTGATTTTGTTTTTATTTTAGTTTTAGATAAAAAAAAAAAAGAAAAATAAAACACATTGCCAATTTTTTCGAAAAAATAAAAAGAAAGACAAGGAGCGAAATATATTGAATGCAAAAATACGTCCTTTGTTGATGATAATTTTGAAAAGAAAAACATTGTGGCCCTACAACATGATCACTAGGTCTTGGGCAGAATGTAGAATTTATTGCATGATAAAAATAAGAAAATTACTCTTCATAGTGAGTGACTTCGATGACGTCTTAGGAAAACTAATTGACAGGCTCCTAACTCGAAACAATAGGATGAATCCATTTATCCATTTCACAGACGTTGTTGCCTTCCTTGCTCACTGCATGAGCTTCCTCATGGATTAAACCACCACTGATGAATTGAATCAGAAGAGGAATACCTTGAATCTTTAGAATGGCAATCAGTGCGCTTTTACCATCCACGAAGCCCAAACCCTTCTTATCTTTCTGCGTGGGGAGATCCAACACTCTGCCCTAGTTTTCAGGGTGACCAGATTCTACCATTGCCTGAGCTTGTCGGTAATATTACATAGAGACTTCATGCTTTTTAACCTCTTGACGAGGAGTTTTGATAACTTGCACAGTTTCAAATGCTTGGCACGGAGTCTCATGTACCTCACCCTCGATTTCAACATACTGGAAGATACTCAGATGTATGACAATATAGTCCTCTTTACCATAAATGATGACCACTTTCTCTTTAACTAGGAATTTCAACTTCTGATGCAAAGTATAAGTGCAGCGCCAGCCCCATGGAACCACGAGTGCCCTAGCAAACAATAGTATGAAGGATTGATATCCATGATGAAGAATGTCGCATTGAAGATCTGCGGACCTATCTTGATAGTCAAGTCAACTTCATCGAATATAGTTCTTTCTGAGCCGTCAAATGCCTTAACCACCAAATCATCGGGCCTCAGCCTAACCCCTTCATAGTCTAACTTCACGAGAGAAGATTTTGGCAGAACATTGAGGGATAATCCTGTGCCAACCAGCACAAGGGATAATTAGTCTTTTCAATCTCCATTGAGATATGCAACACCTTATTGTGCTTCCTCCCCTCGGGAGGTAAATCGAAATCTGTGAAACCTAGTCCATTGCTCGCAGAGATGCTAGCCACGATTCCTTCAAATTGATTCATTGAAAATTCTTGAGGAACAAAATAAGTCCCCAATAGCTTCATCAGTGCATTTCTGTGAGATTCACAATCCCGAAGTAAAGCAAGAATCAAAATCTTCGAAGGCGTCTAGCTTAACTGATCTATTATCTTGTAATTTATCTTCTGTATATATCTCATCAACTCTTCCGCATCTTTATCCAAATCAACATTCTCAGTCGGAACAGGATTCTTCCCCAGTTCTACACCATTAACCATAATATGCTTTCCTTTAGCCTTAGCCAAGGCATCTGTACTGCTTTCAGGCTGATCAGGTGAAGGGAAAATATAACCACTACGGGTGATCCGACTTTCACTGATAATGTCATAAACTTCAGGCTTATCTTCCGTAGATTTACTTTTCTCAGCCGTCACGATAACAAGCTTATGGCCCTGATAATAAAATTCACCACAGTAGTTCCAAGGAACTGCCTTGTTACTGACATACGACACTGGACCAAATAAAGTGATGGCCAGTGGCAACTGCTGGGCTGGAATTGGAATAGTGAAAGGCACATGAATTGTCTTGGACTTGATGGGAATAGTAATTACGTTAACCTCATCTTCTTCAACCATAGGCTCAACAACCACAAGGTCAAACTAAAGAATTCCTTTAGTTATCAAACTCTGAATTGCGTCTTTCAGAAATTTACAACCCTCTGGCTGAATCAAACAATATTCACAGACGATACCACAACCCAAGAACACGCCTTTCTTCGACAACTGCTCTTTAACAAACAATAGAGGTTTAACTAGGTGGTTTACATCCATAACTAGATTTAGACTTTCGTCTTCAACAATGGCATTGATAGTGGCGCCCCTATGATGTGGCAAGGGTTGCTGAAGAATATTGGGCATTAGCACTGTCCCGAAATTGATAGCCTGTGAATCTAGAAAGTCTTATACTTTATGCTTAAACACTATACAGTTCTCAATGGTATGCCCTTGTGCACCAGAATTTCACTCACACTGAGCATTAGCATTAAAGTTGGGTGGCAACTTTTCAGGATTAATATGCAAGGTACACTTCTCAACCAACTTCAGCTCGAGTAACTGAGGTAGTAATTCATAATATGACATAGGAAGTGCATCCATATTTCTAGGGGGTCACCTCTGCCTCTACTGGGTGCCTTGCCTAGGCCCATATGCTTGTCACTATGGTGCTGTAGTTGGGATTGTCACAATAACAATCTGATGATTAGACTCCTGATGAGCCAATTCCTTTACCCTTTCGCGCATATAATTCACTGGCTTCTCCTTATTTCTTCTTTTGGTAGCCACCAAAATATTTCTTTGCATTACCAGTATAATTTCCAAAGATATCCTTCTGAATCTTTCCAATCTTAATTCCAACATCAATTCTTTCCCCGTAGGTTACCAACTCAACAAAAGTATCAAAAGTACTACCAGCAGTGTAGTAGTTCCCTTGCAAGGTGTTGGTAAACATGTCTACCATCTCCCATTCCATCATGGGCGGTTGGACTCTAGCAGCCATTTCACACCACCTTTGTGCGTATTTCTTAAATGACTCATTCTGTTTCTACGACAGATTCTGCGACAGAGTTCTCATATGCGCCATGTCAGAGTTGTATAGATAATGATAGATGAAAGCTTCATCTATCTCACTCCAGGTACAAATACGATTACTCTCAGGTTGCATATACCATTCTAGCGGGCCACCTATCATATTGTCCTGAAATAAGTGCATGAGTAGCTTCTCATCATTGGAGTATGCTGAAATCCTCATGTAGTAAGACTTGACATGTGTCTTTGGATAGGAGGTGCCTTTGTACTTTACAAATTCCGGAACTTTAAACTTCGAAGGAATCCTCATACTGGGGACTGGGCCCAAATCAGATATATCAAGGCCCATGGTGCCCTGATTCTTAAATATTCGCATATGCTCCTCGAGAATACATAATTTCTTATCCATTTATGTATGTTAATCAACATTAGAAATATTGTACTCATAGTTATCCTCCTCAGGCTGTCGAGCAGGTATATAAACAAGTCTTGGCTGAACAAAAGTTTGCTCATTGTTCTGACGAGTAGGAGTGGGTGTAGGAAGATTTCCCATAACTTGAATCACATGAGTACCTTGATTATTACTAGAAGGATTACCAAGGTTCTTAGTAGTACAATTCTGAAGATTAGCACCAACATTCACATTCAAATTTTGACCACCTGGATTACCATTCAAAGTCACACATTCGGGATTACCATTAATTTCTTGAGGAGTTATCACAATTTCAATTCTTCCATCTGTAGTCTCAGCAGGCCTCACAATTAAGGCTCTCATTTCTTCTTGCTGATGGGACATATTCTAAATGATCTCCATTAGTTGTTCAACCCGAGCGTCCATCTTGACACCCATAGAAATGACATAAACTTGGATTTGTTCCATCCGTCTTCTAGAATTACTTCGAGTGTGTTATTAGTGAGAATTTGAGGTAGCAATCTCTAAAAAGGACCAGATCATAAATGAGAAAACTTGCTGGAACCACCTGTTATGCATGATATGAATGAATGCATGAGTTCATGTAATGCATGCAATGACATGTTTAAATGTTTCCAAGGTCCTAGAGCTTTTATTCAAGTTCTTAGGCGAGAGTGAAAGACAAGATAGTGAACACCAATAATCCAAATTCGCATTAAACCAGAACAAGAATGAATACAAATAGTTCAAAGATTAATATTAAGAGTATTACAATAGAAAATGAGAGATCCCATCGACAAGCCTGATGATGACCTTTTAAAAACAGAAAAAATACAACACCTAAGCATCTGACGTCAGATAGCTCGTGGAGCCTTGTCCTCTTATTTGACTTTTGAGAGTTTCAATTTCTTCCATGGTGTGCTAGTTAAATATTTCTCTCCTTGAGCGAAGTTTCTACCGCAATCCTTTGGGTAATTTCTTCCTTAAGCTGGGTGTCTTTGACTAATAGCTGCTTCTCCAACCCTTCAATATTGGTCTTGTACCTCCTCTCCAAGTCATCTTTGGATGTTTTTAGGATTTCACAATCTTAGCACTTCTGTTTGTATTTCTTTTCGATCTTAGTGACAATTTTTTTGGTGATCTTTCAAGGAAACAACATTGTCTTTAACCCTTGGTCTCTTCTTTACAACCCCAAAATTTTCTCCCTTGAACTTTTTGAGCTCGCGGGCTAGCCGAGTCTTCTCTTGGGTAGCCACAAGACACTTTACCACCATAGTCTCACGTTCCTCAAGAAATTGTCGATTCTGAGGTTGCACTAGCTCATTATCTCCCTTTGGCACAACATCAAGTTAATCCAGCTCTTGAGAGTACAAAGGCTTTTCTATGGCAATAGGCCAATGAAGATCTTTGTTTCTTTCTTTGATCCATTAAATGTAAGGCGTATAAGTCATGGGATCTTTCTTACCAAAATATTGTCCCCCTTCAAAGTGAATGCTTTTCCAAGCTTTGATAGCTCTAACCATCCATCTGGTACTATCGGGAACATCATAGAACAAGGATTCTTGCACATGCTCCTTTTCAGGTGGTCCTCTCAGAGCATATCCAAATTGTCTTTGAGAAAGAGTTGGATTATAGTTAATTCCACCCCTTATATCCATGAGTTGTACATTAAATAATTCCCTGCAACAGAAGATTACCTCTTTGTTCTCGATCCTAGACAAATCATGCCTATATGAATCAACATCTTTGGAGGTGAGCCCCATCAACCTTGGAGCCCATTTCAAAGTACATTGAGTATCAAAAAAAGTCCCATGACAAGGAAGATAACCTCTAAACCAATGATACACCAATGGTGCACAACAATGAACAACTCCACTTTTCCCATTGTAATTTTTGAAGTGTATGGAATGATAAACATCTCCCAGGAGAGTTGGCACAATATTTCTTTGCATGAATATGGAAACAACATTCTCGTCAACAAACTTGATCTCATTGGGAAACAAAACCATCCCGTAAATGGAACAAGCTAAGATAGCATTGAAACTCTTGCAATATTTCTTATTAGTGTTGGATTTAACTTCCTTCAACATAAAATTCAAATGAAAACCATGTACAAGTCCTTTCTTCATAAAGTTGGCCTTTATAATAGGTTCACCCAAATAAATGCTGGCAGCAATCTGAGAAGCATCAAGTTTCTTCATAGAAGTATGGAAAGGAACCTGGTGCAAGATAGGAATGTCTAAGAATGTGGAATACTCTTCCAAAGTCGGTTCTAACAAATAGTAAGGGAACATGAAGCATATTAGGATGCGGTCATAAAATTGAAACAGAGCTTGGAGAGCATCCTTTTGGTACTCACTTAGTGGAGACTTTAGACAAATCAGGATTCTTCCATAACCTTTCGTAAAGGTGGCAACAATCTAGGGAGGAGACATCTTAGATAGCAGGAGAAGATTGTCAAGAACTGTTGTAGGGAACTTGTAGACGACATGATATTTGTGATTGTCTTTCTTCTCGGTATCCATCTTCAAAGGCGGCCTAACCAACAAGACTCAAATAATAGAGATTCTGGAAATGATAAAACATGTATTTTAAAAATGCGGTTTACAAAATGTTTCATGAATGCAATGGAATCATGGCTTCCATAAACTGAACCACTGTTATAATGATAACAGAACCACTGTCACATATATCAAGATCAGAGGTCCGGACCATTTCAGAGAACCCACTATCAAAGATCAATTTGTACCTATAAGAATAATTCCCACCTACCTCACGGGTAAATTTTAATCAAAGCATGGCTTCTAAGGGCAATCAGAGTCAGAAGTCCTCTATTCGAACACCTTGTATATGCACACAGGGTTCAAGAAAAAAGGCATCATGAAGAGAACCTCGTATAAGTGTGGTATCTCATGCCTCCTCACACGTGTCAAAGGAACATGGGATTTGACATGAGTATTCGTCTAACCTATGTGTACACTGGCCTGAGTAATGGGCCTTTTACCTCATGGAACACCCTCTTATCAATGAAACAACATAGCACAACAAAAGTATATGGAAATCAATAAAATGCAATGCATACATATGCTTAAACATATAATCTATTTGGCTCATGTATAAGAGAATCAAACCTTCTATTCATACCCATGCATGCATTTGTACTAAGTTTGTACAAAAAAACCTCAAAATTGCCCAAAATAGACATTTCTATATTTCTCTCTCCATACTCCACTAACTTGTACCATCTTTTGGGAATATGCTGCTGCATATATGAGCTTTACAAAATGCAAATAATTCACCCTCACTCTCTCTCTAAACACAGGCTTGGTGACCAAGGCTCATTTTTCCAATTTCTTCCAAAACACCCTCCAATGTCTCTTATCTTGTAATGACCTCTCTACACTTACTTTGAGGCTCTATATAAGATCAACCTTGCCTTCATTCATAAATGAACACACAACATTGAGATCTCTCACCAAAAACCTCATTCTTGCCTTATCTTTCTCTTTCTTCAAGCAAGCTCCTTTATGATATTTATTCAATGCAAATATCTTTATTTGAGATAAAGAAGGAAGATATAAGTAAGGTTTATGGGTTTCTTCTCCATTTGGAAGCACACGAGGATAGTGAACTCTTTCTCCACTAGGTAACTTCATTAAACCCTAAACCTTTACATGTTGCATCTGAAAATCGTGTAATATTGCTCTTGTGTTGCTACTGAGTCCCTCTCTTAAGGGCATTTGATTGTGTTTGTGTTTATATGAAGTTATTTATATCTGAAAAACATGTGAAAAAGTGATTTTATGCTCCCTTCTCATCCAGATCTCTCCCTCATCTCTCAACCTTTTCAAAAAATTTCTTGAATCAAAGTTGTATATCTTGCTGAGATCTACAAATTTGGTGTTTACACTTTTTAATTTCATAAAAATTGAGAGAGAAATCTGGGATTGAAAGCCAGTATTTATTCTTGAAGATATGATTGATTTTTGTTTTTTTAGTCAACTTCTCGCCCAGATTTTTCCCTCATCTCTCAACCTTTTCAAAAACTTCTTGAAACAAAGTTGTAGATATTTTTGAGATCTACAACTTTGGTTTTTACACTTTTCAATTTCATTGAGAAATGAATCAGAAAATTGAACTGGAAGGGAGGAAGAAATCACGGGTTCAACATGAACTCTTGAAGATATGATTGATTTTTGATTTTTAGTCAACTTCTCGTCTAGATTTCTCCCTCATCTCTCAATCATTTCAAAAGCTTCTCGAATTAAATTTGTAGATCATTTTGAGTGATTTAATTATATGTCGACATGTTTTCATTTATTATAAATGGTATGTTGATCTTTCGGTATAAAGTTTGTGTGGTTTATAAAACCCTAATTTGATTGCATTTGATATTAAAATCATGTTCTTGTACAATTTTTGGTTGTAATTGAAGCTTGGAGTTATGATAATCTCAATGATAGTCTTCTAAAGGCTTGAGAGGCATTTGACTTCAAATGATCACTTTGATCTTTCTCTTTAAATGTAATTTGTTTTGTGCTTGTCTTGTGAGGTACATGGAATGCATTTATGCAACCTTTAGGAATTTTATTCTCATTTTTCCACCTCATCCTCACGACATGTTTAGGGTATTAAGTATAAAATTGGTTAACCATTTAAGTATTCTAACTTGTGTTTCTTTATGTGCTTAAAAATCACCAAATGTGGTCAAGTTTAAGACTGTGTTTTAATGCATTCTTCTGTCTAAAACCTTTGATCCATACTGAATGAACTTTGTGTCTTTTCTACTGCTTCATTGAGTTTGAATTTCTCTCATCATGGCCATTCTTTCTTTTATCATTGCTTACTTGCACCTTTGTTTCATTTGTTCAAGCACTCATTTTCTTATCATTTCCTTCTTCTTCTTCTTCTTTGAATAATATGTCCCCTTAGAATGATAGTTTCATCTTTTTTGAGATGTGAAATAACTAGACCTTAGGTTCTTATCCATGCATGCTAACTTAAGTAGAAGTTTCCCTTTCAACCTTAACCTTAGGGCCGTCATTGTATGATAACATTAGGATCTCCTTAGTCT